>BDSI01000064.1:0-695000 GCA_003117195.1 Eudorina sp. 2006-703-Eu-15 | reverse complement strand
AAGGACAAGAGCTATCAGTCAGGGGGGTTCGTATTATTAGGAGGCACCGCTGAGGCACCGCGGGGCGGGAATTCGTTGTACGACATCACCTCGGTCCACCTGGTAACGGTAAGAAAGCACCTACCGCGGAAATCTGAACCAAACAATCAACCCTGTATCCTTAGATTGAAGATGGCAATCAAGGTCCCCCTCGACAGGGCATCGCTTCGGAAGATCCACAGCCACACAAACCCGCAGACAAACAGACCGAATACGAATTGAAGGAAAGCAAGTGTACACGCGCAAGCGGCGGAAGCTGCTGCGGCGCTGCAGGCAGTCGCCCCCGGGGGCGGACCACGGCGGACACAAGCTGGGTGCTGGGGGGGGCTCAAGGTGCCACCACCGCGCGCGACAGCCGCCGCGCCGTGCATTGCAGTACGTAAGTGTCCCACAGCGAGGCGGGGTAACGCACCTGGCGGCGGGGCCGGAGACGGCGGTGGAGACCGCACCCGCGTCGGTGGGGGTAGTCGCGACGGTCGCGGCGGTCGCGGTCGGGTGGGCACACTTGGAGGCGGGGGTGCGGGGAGGCCAGGTGCGTACGGCGGAAGGAATGGAGGTTCACCAGGTGTGTACGGCGGATAAGTCGGATAACCTGGAGGTTCATCAGGTACGTACGGCCAAAGAGGTGGAGGTTCAATAGGTGTGTACGGCGGAAACAGCGAAAGAAATGGAGGTTCACCAGATCCGTACGGCGGATATTTCGGGACACGAGGAGGAGGACGAGGAGGAGGAGGAGGAAGTAAAGGAGGAGATAAAGGAGGTGTGCCAGCGAGCTCCAGCGGCTGCCGGGGAGGCAAGGCGGGCCAGAGGGGGTAGTTCTGCTCCACGTTTTGGCCCACTGGGGGCGAAAGTGGCGGCGATGGCGACCAGCTGGGTACTTGCGTCCAAGTAGGTGGGCGATGTGGGCGTGGCGGGCGTGGCGGGCGGGGCGGGATGTCTGGAAAGGAAGCCCACTGCAGCGACGTCCGCCGTCGCTTCGGCAGCTGCTGTTCTTGGGCCTGCCTCTGCGGGTGCTGGTGCTGCCGGTGCTGCCTCTGGCGCTGCTGCTGATGCGTTTGCTGCTGGTGCTTTTGCAGCTGGTGCTGTTGGTGCTGGTGCCGCCCGCGCTCAAGCCCGGTAGCGTTGCTGTCGGCGGCGGGCAGCTGCGGCCCCCCTGGACCGGCCCGGGCCTCGACCGCCTCCCCACCGCTCCTCACAGCCGGCTGGACGTCCACCGCTGTCCCCAATCGCAGCCATCGCATACACACACACACACACACACGCACACACATTGGCAGGTTAGTATGGTAAGTACATTGGTGCTTGGTTTGGGTCGGGCGGGTCTCTTATCTAAACACGTACACCCATGACCCCGTTGGGACAAAAGTGCGGGGGGATTCAAGCGAGAGCATCAGCGAGGGGGGCGGCATGGAGGGCGCAGCGGGTAAATGAAGATCCGCATCAGGTCAGGTCAGGTCATAGGAGCCTAAGAGGGCGGAGGCCGCGAGGCGCAAGACGAGGAGGGGGAGCGCGGGGGACTCGGGACCCGGAGCGCAGCGGGGAGGGGGATGGCGGAGAGGTTGACGCCGCGGGTCTGGGACTCTGGACAGACATCTCGTTCAGGAGGCTTCAGTGCCTTACATGATAAGATGAGTGCCGTACATGTACGCTCGTCTGGTTCACCAGCTATCCTTTCAGTCGCCAGGCCCCCAAGTTGTTCATTGTACCGTACATGCCATAACCGGCTCCTTGAGGCGCGGACGCGTTTCAGGTGGTGCATCATACACCGATGCGGCGCTTACCGGTGGCTCGAACGTCGAGCATCCAGGCCGCAGCTAGCAGCAGGCAGTACGGCATGATCTCCAGCAGCAGCGGGCGGCACGGGAGCCGCGGGCGGCATCGGCGGCGCCTTCCGAAGGTGCAGATGGGCTTGGCAGGTCCGTCCATATAGGATGTCGCCGCCCAGGCGTTATGAGCTGATGGACACGTCTGGTTAAATCCAAGCGCTTTGTTTTTTCAAGGTGGACCACGAAGACCGAGTGGAATGGCGCCGACAGAACCGTCGCGCGGCTTGCAGGGCGGTGAATCTTACACGAGCTTGTGGTGTTGTATGAGAGATGCGGATCAGTATGCCTATGAGTATCTTGGAGAACGTTGGTCTTGACAATGTCCAGCTGTGGCGCGGCGTCCGGGGCGCTCCGGTTCCTATGGGCGCTGCGCCCGCTCACAATGGCCCGCAGTTCTGGTCCTAAACCGCAATTTCTCCAATGCTAATGTATTTGCACGGGTTGGTTCGGCCTTAGAAGCCTCCACGCTGTTATTTCGTAATGTCTCCCGTTACTTCATTGATCGATGCGGTACATCGGTACGCCCGTGCGTGCACGTCGATACCGATTTGTTCAACTATCAGTTGATTGTGAAATTGTTTGAGACGTAGCATCGCGTTATCTTTGAAGTAAACACTGCGATACGTACCGGAGTTATGAATTTTGACAACGTTAGTAATGTACTGGCACAAAAGGGGCCCCGAAGTGGAAAAGCAGTGAGCACCAATAAATTAATTCACATATTGCCGAAAAAAATATATTTAATTCTTACAATTCATACCTCATGGACAAGCTGTCATGGGCGGTGTCGGAAACACTCGCTGCGCATCCGCACACAAGCAAACATGATACAAACATGAAGGGGCGCTCCCTGCGACATTCACCAAGAAACGATGCACTCCTGAGCCTCAGATGCGCCGTTTCGACCCTGGCACAGAAAGGCTGAGCGCGGGCGCTCGTTTGCAGGCGGTTCATTATCCACTTCTATAATGGGTATCAGCTCCTACTCTCTGCATACGTTTCAAAACCACCTGCCAGTCTGCATGTGTCGCATCACAAAGCCTGGCATGACATCTCTAGTGACATCTCGGTGGAACGAAGGAAGCGAACTCAAGTCATGTATGTCCTAAGGAGAGCACTGTACCCGCCCACAATCTCAATGATTCCAGTGGTAATCAGGTAGTGCCTTGCCTGTGGTCATCATCCTCTTGAGCCCGCAGAGTGGTTCTATAGCGGGGCAGTTGGTGTTACAACCAGCATACAAAATGAAATTACCTCTTCTAATATTGAAATATACTATTTACGTGTAGTCCTGACTTTGTGTTTGCATTGTAGAATTGTTAGTCCGAGGCGTCGTCCCAAAGTCTCGCCGGCAATGTTCCGACTGATACACGCCTAGCCTGGAAAAGGCTAAACTCCTTGCATATAAGCTTGTACTTATAGTATCAGGATGCAGACCTCGCCGCTAGGCGTCTTGTTGGCTGAGGGTGGCGTAATCATCCTCGACGGAGCTCAAGGAACAGAGCTAGAACGCCGCGGCGTGCATTTGGGCAGCTCCAAGCTGTGGAGCGCACAGCTCCTAATCGACGACCCCGACCTGGTGCGGGCTGTTCACCTGGACTACCTTCGTGCCGGCTCAGGTGTGCGCTCGCGTTCTGTGTCCGCTTCTGTCCTCTCGGGTCCGTTGCTCCGCTCCCCTTCTTCTGGATCTGCATTCCAGGATCACACCTTAATTTCTTGTGTGTGTGTGTGTGTGTGTGTGTGTGTGTGTGTGTGTGTGTGTCCGCGGTACAACCCTTGCCGTGAGCCTTGCCTCCAGCGCACGGCCCTTGGCACGACATGTGTACGACGCCCGATCCAGTCGCTGATCAGCTCCCCCCTGCTTCCCCCCTGCTCCCCCCTGCTCGCGCTTGCGGTCGATACATTTCTTTGGTGTCGGAAACCGCCCCCTCAAGGAACTGCATTTCAGCATCCGATCCCTCATCCCTTGCCGCGTCCTAGTCCAGACCTCCGGCCCTCTGGGTCGCCCCTTCCCCCCTCGCTCCTCCCCTTCCTTACGTGTCCCGCTGCCTCGTCTGCCGTGCCCCGACCCTCCGGTCCTCTTCTGTCCTCTCCTCCCTCTCCTCCCTCCCCTCCCCTGCCGTACCTGCAGACGTCATCACCACCTTCACGTACCAGGCCAGCATCCAGGGCTTCGCAGATGCTGGCGTGGACGCCGCCGCGGCGGCCGGGCTGCTGAACCGCGCGGTGGACCTGGCGGACGCCGCGCGGTCTCAGTTCCTGAGGGAGCTGCAGCAGCAGGAGCAGGCCGAGGCGGCAGAAGGGGAGGAGGAGGAAGGGGAACAGGCAGAAGGGGAAGAGGCAGAAGGGGAGGAGGCAGAAGGGGAAGAGGCAGAAGGGGAAGAGGCAGAAGGGGAAGAGGCAGAAGGGGGAGAGGCAGAAGGGGAAGTGGCAGAAGGGGAAGAGGCAGAAGGGGAAGTGGCAGAAGGGGAAGAGGCGGAAGGGGAAGAGGCGCGGACTCAGAGACGTACCGAAGTACCACCGAGCGGCCAAGGCCCGCCGCCGCCGCCGCAGCAGCAGCAGCAGCAGCGGCAGCAACAGGAGCAGTCACAGCAGCGGCGCGGCCGCCGCGAGCGGCCGTTGGTAGCCTTCTCATGCGGATCGTACGGCGCCTACATGGCGGACGGATCCGAGTTCCGAGGGGATTACGCGGATTCGATGAGCGCGCAGCAGCTCGCTGACTTTCACCGTGCGCGCCTGGAACCTGTACGGCACCGTACGGAGATCGACCTGATCGCGTTCGAGACGGTGCCGTGCCTGAAGGAGGCGGAGGCTATCGTGGGGCTGCTGCGGGCGGAACGGTACGGCAAGCCCGCGTGGATCAGTTTCAGCTGCCGGGATGCCGTACACACGTGTCATGGAGAGGACTTTGCGGCGCAGTGCGTGCCGCTGCTGGCGGCGGCTGCAGCGGAAGGCCTGGTGGCCGCGGCGGGCGTGAACTGTACGGCACCTCGCCACGTGGGCGCGCTGCTGGCGGCGGCGCGCCAGCGGCTGGCCACATCTGGCCGCGGAGACGGCGGCGATGCGGCGGCGGCGGCGGCGGCGACGCAGCAGCAGCAGCCGCAGCAACACCCCGAGCTGCTACTGCTATGTTATCCCAACAGCGGCGAGGAATGGGACGGCGAGGGCCGCTGCTGGCGACACGTCCCCGACGATATCGCCGAGCCGACACGATTCGCGGAGGCCGCGGCGGAGTGGGTTCGCGGCGGCCCCCGGGTAGCTCTGGTGGGCGGGTGCTGTCGTACATGCCCCGACCACATTCGGGCGCTGCGGCGGAGGCTGCTGTCGCAGTCCGATGTGACAGCACGCAGCAGTACGGACAGAAGGTACGGCAGTCGGCCGCAGGCGTTACGAATCAAGAGGTGAGGCGGCACAGGCGCACAGCGCAGGGGGAGATCGGCCTCCCATGGTGGAGTCTAATCCAAGTGTTTAGATAACAAACCCGCCCAAGTGTTGTTTCCTTCGAGTAGAATTCATCCAATATATGTTTCGGTTGAGGCGTTGGAAGCGCAGACGAGCAAATGTGCCGTCCAGAACACGGCCCACATACACGTTCGCCGTCGCAGGAACCTCCTAAAAGAAGGTGCGTGCAGCAATGTGCACATGCTGAACACAGCAACACACACACACACACACACACACACACACCTGGAGTACGGAAGTCGCCTGTTTGTTGTTTTTTCGGTTACTCGTACGGCAGAGGTGGAGATGTGCTGGTGGCGACTGTGGCAGAGCGCGTGCGCGACACATGGGTCCATGGCGTTTGCTGGCGGTTGGCGGTTGGGAGTTGCGCCGCAAAGGCTGTTGAGATCTAAGTTGGCCGCGCACAAGACGGGTAACTTATTACAAGTTACCAGATTACGGGTGCATGGTGCGGGTACGGTGCTGTACATCCAGCACCAAAGTCTCCTCGCAAGCTGTCCCATGTTCGCGGCAAAAGTAGCGTACATGATATTGTAACCATTACAACTTTTACAAGGTGGCCCCTTTCTCCCGACCGGGCATTCCAACGGGCCCAGATAGCTCGTAGCTCAAGATTTTGCCGTACCCCAGTTTCGGACAAGCGCTGTCGTCATATGTCGGCGGCACATGTTGCTGTCCCAGGCACGCCCCGTTACGGCACTGTCGTACGGTACGGGCCCCCAGGCGCCCGGCGTGTAGGGTCCAGGGTGCACCGCCCCTAGCCACGCCCAAGCCCACGCCCTCAGCCCCACACCATGCGGCCCGAGCCAGATCTTGCCCACGGGTCGTGCGACCAGCCTCACCCACGGGACGGGGGGACCCCGGGACGACGGCCCCGCACCGTGCGGTCCCTTGTATGGCCCTTTCATGGCCTACCCTACCCGGTCCCTCATATATGTAGACCATCACCACCATCATAATATATACAGTCCAGATACAGAAACGGACATGTTGGGGCTTGTCCTGGTGTGGTGCACCGTTGATCCCTTTTCGGGGTCCGCTGCGACGTTCACTCATCTCATCAACATGTTTTCAAGCCTTCGACCTCACATCCTGCGGCCCCAGGTCGGCTTGGGCACCGACCCCACCACCGGGATGGAGCCCGCGTGGGCCGCCGCGGTCGCGGTGGCTGTAGCGGAGGCCCCGGTGGCTGTAGCAGAGGGCAATACATGCGGCGAGGCGAGAAGAGGGTGGAGAGCACGGGGTTACGAGATTGCGTCAGTGATGGCACGCTGATTGGACCCAAGCAAAAGTCTTATCTGTATTGACATGCTGGATCCAACAACTGGATCCAACAAACTGGATCCTTACCTCGAAGGTTGGCTACATACCATCGTACCCACGTTCGGCCATCGGCGACAGCAACACAGCATAGCTGGAGGCACTCCGGATGTCGTACGCGCTCATCTCGAGCACACAGAGCCAAGAAACCCAACCCGCCACACCATATCTCGTAGAACCAATCGAAAAGCACGCCAGCAGGGGGCCTTACCGTACGGCATCGCAGTACCGGCCGGCATGACGACTGTGGGCGACGTGACGCTGGCCCCGGCCATGGCCCCGGCGGCGGCGCCTGCACCGGCGAAGGCGCCAGCGCCAGCGAAGGCGCCGGCCCCGGCGAAGGCACCGGCTCCGGCGTTTGTGGCCGCACCGGCGGTGGCGCCGGCTAGGGCGCCCGCCCCGGCGATGGAGACGGGCGCCATCGCGGGCGCGGAAACGGGGGCAGTGACGGCGACGGGCGCGACGACGGGCGCAGTTGCCACGGGCACCATGGGTACGACTTGTACGACGGGCATCGTCGCCACAATGACGGGTTGTACCTGGCGGCACGGCAAAACACGTCATATCCGTCCAACCGGTTAACGTCGTCTTTGGGCGTTTGGGATCGACTCCAGGGAAGCCTCTAGGGAGGAGACTGTACCTGGACGTCGCACGCGTCCAATCGTCCTTCACTGAACGCTGCCGCATCTGGAACCTCTCCGCCCAGCCTTAGCCGACCCCCGCCCCAGCCGACCCCGCGGTGTCCATATGCTCCCTCACACCTCCCTCACCAATGTGGGAGCAGGGGCGGGAGTGGCGGCCACGGTCGCGGTGGCTCCAGCGTTAGCGGCCGCGTACGAGGCCGCAGTAGGCCCGGTGCGCAGGTGGCTGAACCAGGACAGTCGCCGGGCCGGCAGACCTGAGGGTCGCGACCCATGGGTCACGCACGTCGGGGAGGGGCTCAGCGTGCTGACGTTGAACAACTTGGGTATGACGGCGTCAAGTAATTGTCTTAAACCGGGAATTGCCAGCCGTCGGGAGCGACTTGCTGCGGTTCCCGCGTGCTGCCGTGATGGGCCCGACGCCTGAGTACAACACCCGTGTACGACATCCGTGTACGACGCCCGGGTAATAGCGTGCTCCCTCCCCCTTACCTCGCAAACGGTCGCCACCCCAGTTCGAGGTCGTCGCGGCGCCGGCGCACGTCGATGGCAGCCCTGCTCCCAGCACCACCGCCACCACCACCGCCAACCGCAGCATCGATCGACCGGTCGTGGCAGCAGTTGCGGCGGTCAGGCTCCCGCGCTCCATCTTGTACTTGCGCTATTTACTCCCGCTCTGCACAGCTCGGGAGAGTGTCCTGGGATGGAGGGGGGTCGGGCGCGCGCGTTCACCGTGTGGCATTGCATGAGTTGAACGTTACAGCGGACCTCGAAAAAGGGATCAATCATCAATGTCGTGCGGCCTTGCAGTGTCCCCCGCAGGCGCAGGAAGGATGGGGCGTTGCGACATACGTCCGGCACTCGTTGGCACCGGATCTGAGAGCACCCGTTCCTTTAGCAATCTCAGTAAAGATGAAAACGCATCTGTGTTTGCCTTGTATGTACGGCAGCCGCGTAGCGTAGGAACAGCCAGATGGGTGCGGTGACGCTGTCGATGGTGCGCACCTGTGCGCCGCGGGGTCGGGGAGACACGTGGGGCGTCTGGCGTGGGCCGTGCGGGCACGCACCGTGTCTGATGGACAAATAAACGGACGTTCTGTCTTGATGTCGAGATATTAGATGTCAGATGAAGGAATGTTACCCCGATGCGGACCCCGAAAAGGGATCAACGATTATTAGTGTTAGGGCTGGCTGTGTGATCTGGTGTGATGTGGGTCGTCGGGACTGCTGCGCGTCTGCGGGGGGTACTGCGGCGAGAACTGACTTGGTTGAGCCAAGGCCTGCTGAACTCGAAAGATTTGAACCTGAAGGGAAAGGAAATCCCGAAGGCTTACAAATTTCCCACTCGAAGACAACCCTGAAACGGGCCGCGGCAGCTGTCATGTAACGTCGTATCTACCCGTCTGCCCTCGTTTCGGTCTGTCTTGAGGCGACCTGCGCCGCCATCGACATCGACGCGACCTCGGCTCCCATCCCTTGGGACGGGTTCAGAGAGTCCGACCCGTCCTGTCCATGCACCTCCGGACGGGCGCAGCGGGCCCCCGATGTCAACGCCCAAACAATGTCCAACAACCGGTGTCCAATGCACTCTTGAGTCCGACGTGTATTCCTTTGCCCACGTCGCTATAAAGCCGACCTGTTCATCGATGCTGGATGAAAAAAATGTGCATGTGTGTAAACCTGAACCTCGGCAAATGTGGTAACTGCGCTTGCCATGTCCGTCGCTCCACTGCACCCGCTCATCCGCTTGCGAAGTGCTTTGGTGCGCACCCAGTCACTCAAACAAGTGTTGGGATCGTTCTGGACTTACCCCCCTCACTGCCCCGCCTGGCACCCTCGCCCCGGCCCCCTAGCCCTACAACCGCCAACCGCCAACCGCCAACCGCCAACCGCCAACCGCCTGGCACAGCGGCGGCTCCCGAGTTTCGGCTCCCCGGCGGGACACCGCAACGCCGATGGCGGGGTTCGGGGTTCGGGGTTCGGGGTTCGGGGTTCGGGGTTCGGGGGAGCGAGGCAGGCTGCAATCGAAGGCTACGTCGAGCGGCGCCTTGGCGGGCGGCTGCATCCGTCCCCGCAATCGCTCCAACCTCTGACTGCCAACCGGCAACTCCCAACCGCATTGGTGGGGTTGCCAACTTGCCATCAGAGGCCCCTTGCTCTACCAGCCCTCGGAAGGCCTCAAGGCCTTCGCTGATCCCCGCCGACGTATCCCTCCCCCCCGCCTGTACTCTTGCGGGTAACGCGACCGCTTCAGGCCCCGCAGCGCTGCCGCCACCGTCGCTGGCCACATCTGTCGATCTGTGGCGGCGACGGCGTTGCCCTTGGCTTGGCTTGGTGACCTACTCCTGCAGGTCCGGCTGCTGCAGGTCGGACCGCAGCTCGCCGCCCCAACCCGGGCGCTGCAGCCACCGGCGCAGCTGCTGCAGGTCCTCAGCGGCTGCCGTACAGCTGCGAAGCTCGCAGTACTGCAGGGGTCAGGGCAGGCCAGCGCACGGCCGGGGCGGTGGGTTTCGGGTTTCGGGTCGAATGGATGGCGGTGAGCGGCGGTTTGCTGCGCGGGTGTGTGTGGCGAACGCCGGTCTGCCGGTTGCGTGCTCGCCCGCCCCCAAGGGCACTCAATGCCCCAAGACCGGACTTCCAGGGCCCATTGCCGTGGAAGACCGGGTTATCCGCTACAAGCGCCCCACTCCCCCGCCAGCCGCCACAGGATCGCGTGGGGCTTAGTTGGCCGTTGGCAGTTGGTTGGTAACCCGTCGAACAACGGAGAATGGCCCAACCAATCTTAAGAACACACCAAAACGAAAAGCAGCCAAAGCTGCCTGTACGGTACATTTTCCTTCTTCATACATGCATGCGTTGAAGTGCGGCAGCCCTTACCGCAACCCGGGGATTCTATCGCCAGCTCCTAACGCAGATCTCAACTACCAACCAACCTGGCTCACCCTAAGATCCGGCACGGCCACCTGCAGGAGCTGCAGATCTCCGGCCTGGAAAGCAAAGTGGCGCAGCTGCAGGGCGGACAACCCCGCGGCACCCAGCGGCTCCAGCGCCGCAAGCCAAGCGCCGGCGTAAGGCCCGCAGAGCACCATCCTGCCCGCTGCGGCGGCACCGCCGCCGCTCCGCTCAAACGGACGCACCAGCAGCGGCGGCGGCGGCTGGGCCACCTCAACGGTCCCAACCGCTAACTTCTTCCGGGGCGCGTAGAGCAGCCGGGCGACCAGTCGGAACGCCCCCAACGCGACGTCCGCGACCCATGGGTCCGCCTCGACAGATTCCAGGTCGCACCGCCTTCCCACCAGCGCGAGGCGGAGGCTCTCCGAGCCCGGGGCTTGCTTGACGGCGGCGGCGCCGCCGCCGCCGCCGACGGCCGGCCGGCCCGCCAACGTCGGGCTCGCCGGCGGCCCCGCCGCCCCGCCTGGCCCTGTGGCTTCGCTGCCCAAGCAGGCGGCTGGACCCTGACCCGAGGATCCGGAGGACCCTGCAGCTGGAGTCATGCTGGCGGGAATGCATGGCTGGGCCCCAGCCGCCTCCGCCGCCTCCGCGGCGGCATCGGGAACGGAATCTGCCGCTCCGAGCTGCTCGGCCGCCGTGGCAACGCTCCCTGACGGGCTCGCCTGTGCGACGTGCCCGACGGCATCAGCGGCGGCAGCGGCGGCGGCGGCGGCGGCTGCGGCGGCGGCGGAGAGCGCCCGGTCGAACGCCGTGCACCTCAACACTTGCAGACCCGGGTACGGCAGCGCGTCCAGCGCCGCCAGGATGGGGCCGCACGGCAGGCTTCGTACCTGCGGGATACGGTACGGCGGGGAGGCTGAACCGGTTCGGTCCTGTGGGGTGACGAGACGGTGGGTCCACAGCCTCTAGGCCGGCACAAGGCGCCCGGGGTCCGTGATGGGGATACTGAAAAGCGTGGTGTGCTGTATGCCTGTATCATACCTTGACCACTGGCTACACTGCTACAGGAACGCGGAAGGAAATATTTCTGACTTGTGTGAGCTAAGGCCTGCCGTAAATGGCGGGGACGTGTTCCAAACGGGTGATGTCCTCCGGGTAGGTGGGTACATGCTGTTGGACCGAAACACAGCCTGACGCTTGCACACGTGCCGCCCTAACGGTCCTCTAACGGTCCTTTAGCGGTCCTTTAGCGGTCCTCTAACGGTTCTCTAACGGTCCTCCGGAAAGCCTGTCACTAGGGCTGCGAACACCTACTTGCAGCTCCCTCAGCCGTGGCGGCAGTGGTACGGCAGGCGGCGACGCCCGCAGCGCGCCGCCGCGGCCCAGCGTGAACGCCTCGCCGACGTCCTGCGCCGTCGGCAGTACGATATTACGGCACACCAGGACCTCAAGTGCCGGCGCAGACGCCAACACTTTCATGTCATACACCGTCAGCTCGTATTCGCGGCCGAGGTTCACCGCCGCCAGGCTGGCCAGCGACGCCGCCAGCGGCACCGCGCGCCAGCGCCGCTCTGCTGCGTGCGCCTCGCCGCCGCTACTGTCGTACCACGCTGTACGCCACCCCGCCAGCGCCAACGCTGCAACGGGGCCGCCGCCGCCGCCGTGGCCTTGAACGCCGTCGCCGTCATCCGACGGCGCCAAATAGCCGGATGGCAGGTCAATTCGGAGCCTGGTGAGGCCCGTGAGTGCCGACAGGCCGGCAAAGCGTTGGGGCGGGACCAGCAGCCGTGGTACGGCGGTGCCGTACAGCTCCAGGGAGCGCAGCTGGGAGCCCAACGAGGCGATGGCGGAGACAAACGGCGGAGCTGCGGCCAGGACGGGCCCACGCGCGCCGTAAAACACACACGTGGCCACGCCGCGATGGTGTTCCTCACGTGACAGAACACACGTGCCGGTGCCGTACTGCACACGTGAGGGCAAGGTGTAATGTTTCCCGTACCGCACGGCCCAGAAGATCGGCCTAGGAAGGCGGGACTCAAGACCTGGGTGTCGGGCGGCTCCGATGCCCCATCCGGCGCCGCCGGGATCCGTACTGCAGGGCCAGATCGACCCAACTACCCGCCACCAGCCGCAATCACTACCCCCCGCTCCGTCTCCGTCCGCGCCCCGGCCCGCAATCGCGGGACTGACGGCCCTTCCGTTCCGTGTTCTATCCCCCCCTTTTCGTGCTCTACGGACTGCACCCCCGCCGCCCTCTCCCGGTAACTGCGCTCCGGCCCCTCACCCCGGCGTACCCGGCGACTCGGCACGCACACCCTGTGTGGAATATTCGGGTTCAGGGCGTCGTCAGGTTCCATCGCCTGCATCGCCTGTATCGCATGTATCACTTGTACCACTTGTATCACTTGTATCACTTGTCAAGCTGAACTTCCGTTTCGCGCGGAACTCGGATTTCTTTTGTCCTGGGTGGCCGTGACCGGATTGCGGCTACCTCTCCTTCCCCCGCGTGTGGCGTGTCCCGCGCTCGCGGGTCTCATTCCCCTTTAAGCTTCTTCCAGCTCTACATCATAGGCACGGTCGCACCCAGCCACCCACCTGCGCTTCCCCGCATCCTCAGCGGCCCCAGCGGCGTCGTCGAGTGCGTCTCCAGCGCCAGGCACAGCTCCTCGAGTGCCGTACACTCCTCCAAGCCGACCGCGGGCAGCATGCCGTACGATTCGACGCGCAGCTCCAGGGAGCGCAGCCGGGGGCCCAGCACGGACAGCAGCCCGTCCGCGCCCTTGGCTGACGCCGCCCCCGACAGCCGCAGAACCAGGTGCTGCAGCTGCGGCGCGCAGGACAGCAGGGTGTGGCCCAGCTGGACGCCGAGTCGGGGGGAGCCCAGGATGGTGACGCGGTTGGCATGGCGCGCCGTCTGGGTGAGGATGTCGCGCCTGCGTGCGCGAAGGACGAACCGCGACGGCTGTTGGACGACAGCCAACGACCGCAGATATTCAAAATAACTGGTCGTCACGTTATTTGTTAGATATCTTTTACAAGGAATGACGGTTTTCCTCCGAGCATTTACGTGTCTGGGCGCCCGGGTGTGGCCTGGCCTGGCGTGGAATTGCCCGGAACCGGTCACATGCCGCGACGGGGCGGGGCTTACAGCGTGGCCTCACAATCGGTGTCAACTGTCAGCTGGAGAGGATGGCAGCCGCGCCCAACCATATTCGTTAGTGCCTCGAGTATGGCTGCGCGTCCAACGAGTCGAGTTCTGTACAAAGCTCTGTACAAAGCTGATGCGCGATGTACGTTGACGTTGAGTGCGAGACAGGCTGCATCGTGTAGGTCGCGGGCCTCCCGGGAGACTAATCTCACATTCAGCGCTCTGGAACGATTGCCGATGAGAGACCATAAAAGTGGTACAGCGCGAAGGGCATCGAATAGGGTCGACCCGACAACCTTAGTAGAGGCTCCAACGGAAGCCATGGCCATTTAGATTGGGAAGACGCAAAGCGTAAAGAGGCATCGGGGCTTTCGCCAACTCGGCCGTTGTACAGCCTTACGGCATCACATACAGCAGGGAGCCGGTTTGACATTCATCGCTGCTAGCATAGACAAACACAACCTTATGTAATTCTGAGCTAAATTACTACTGTTTATTTTGTATCTGCGATGGATTGGCGTCGGGCATGCAACCACCCAGGCCATGGGTAGTCTCTGACAAAAGAATATGGTAGTAGTGAGGTGTATACTGAGCGATGCAAGACGCGGACAGGCGCAGTTGACCTCTCGACCACCGCCGTAGAACGTTGCGGTCGTTGGCACCACAACCGGCAATAGTCAGACAGCTGCAAGTTGCGCACTGGCTCACAGCAATTGCTTTAACCCTGCTGCGCATTAAAATTGGTATTTCTGAAAACTGGTTCAGTTCCATTCCTTGCAGCATGCGTCATGGACGTTGAGGAAGCCACCCGTGTAGGAGCTCTCCTGGAGCTTGCGGCTGTGCAAGCTGTGTTTGGTGTTGAAAATGTGATTCTGTCTGAGGAATATCAGCATTTGGTTGATCTAGCCGCATCTGGCACATTGGAGGTGGGTACTGTGCGCATAATTGCCGTCAATAATCCCGCACGCTTGCCTGGAACAAACAGCAGGTTCAGCTGCCCAATCCAGCATCATCGACGATGTGGCTGGCGTTCCGCTCTGCTCTGACGTGCTGCTGTTGGGGGCCGGACCGGCGGCCGTACAGGAGGAAGCTGCCGCGGCGCAGCTGGGCGCAACAGATGTGGACGCAACGATCCGGTTCTGCACTCCAAACGAAGGGTAAGCTCTTTCCGTCCTGCACGGCTGCCGACCTTGCCGTGAGCAGCGGGCAGTAATTGGCCGCCGCTGGCCGGCCGTCGCCAACTGCTGCTGCGCCCAGGCGCACGTGACAGCGGTGGGTCCGGCCACCTTTTGACAGTGGGCTACAATCTCAGTTGGCTCCAGGGACACATCGTGGGCATCTCTGCATGTCGTGGGAAGGGGGAGGCTTTCCGACCCACCACACGGCATGCTCTGCCCTCCCTCGACCCCGTTCGTTGACCCGGCCATGACATCGCCCTACCTCGCACCAATACGGACCCGGCGACGACGCAGTGCCGCGGGCCTTCATCATCGCCCGGAGAAGCACCGCCAGCAACAACAACATCGAGCTCCCATCGAGCACCTGGTGCTGGAGCTGCGAGTGAGCCTGCCGCCGACGTACCCGTCGCCGCCGTCAGCCCAATCAAGCCCGGGGGATGCTGACGCGGGAGACGGGGAGGGGCGGGCGATGAAGGGGGCAGCAAGGTGCATCGTCGGCCTTACCGCCACGGACGGCGGCCGGGGCGGCGGCCTAAGGCGGGCGCCGGGCCGCGAGTGGGTGGAGAGGCTGGAGTCGGAGTTACGACAGCTGGCGCGGCAAGCGGCACGGGAGGTGGGAGGAGGAGGAGGAGGACCACCGCGGGGCGCCTGATTCGTTACGTCGTGGGGATGGGCTTGGGTAGGGCAGTGAGGGATACCAAGTATGGCGAGGTCGAGAGACAGGGTAGTGACAGTGGCTGCACGGCCATGGACGCCCTTGCACGGCCCATCCAGCCCTGACCCGACCCCGACCCGAACCACCCAACCTAAATCCTACCCGGCCCAACCCAGCTCAGGGACAGCCGTGCTTGCATGAGCTGTGCGAGCGGGCGCAGGGCGCGTTGCGTGACCTCGAGGCGGAAGCGCGGGCGGCCGCCGAGGTCTGCACGGGGGCATCGCCGTCGGGAGGGCAGCAGGCGGCGCCATCGCCGGGGTGCGGTGCGGTCAACGAGGGCGATGACCCCCATGGCCATCAGGTAAGCCTCGGTGCCTCCTCCTCCTCCTCCTCCTCCTTCTCCTCCTCCTCCTCGTCCTGGGGTTGCATCCTAAACCCGGGCAAGTGTCTTGTTTGATCCGTCATGGCACTGCTCTGACGGCGCGCGCAAGGGATGCTGCCAGCCGTCATCCTCAGTTGGATATGGAGTGTGGTGGATGTGGTGGTCCTGGAGCAATCCGAGATCGGGAGCATCAGAGCTTGCGAGCGCTTTTCGTGAAGGCGGGTCACAACAGGGGATGCAGGGAATCTTGCCCGCGGAATGATGACCTCAGTCACGCTGGACGTCAAGTCGGTGTCTCCGGCTGCTGTCGGGGGGGCCGGCCACGGTTGCTGTCCCCCTGCCGGCGGCTGCTGTCGCCACCGCTCCACGTCACGCCAGTCCGCTTGACGCCTCACGCGTTGGCCCCCTGCGTACGGCAGGTGCTGCTCCTGCGCCTGGACCACATGCACAACCGGGCGCTGTACGGCAGGACGATTGGATCCTGGATCCGGGAGCTGCGGCTGACAGGTGGGGGCGGGAGGGGTTGCCGCCGGCGTGCGCTGTGCTGTCTGGTGTGACATCTGCGATCTGCCTGGCGGGGACTGGCGGGGACTGGCGGGGACTGACATGCGCGCTGTGCATGTCGACAGCCACACGCGGCCGCCCCGTCCTCCGAAACCCCCAAAAATGTTATCCAGACCAGCTTCCTCGCACGTGGTGCAAGGCTCTCTGTTTTTGGGGGTTCAACCAGAGTCCTTAACGAAGGGCAGCGGGCGTGCTCCGAAGCGGTCCGCCACGTTGTTGCACCCGTCGGATCCGTGCCCCAGCGCTTCCCGCTGCGCCGCCTGACCCGTGGGTCGCTGCACCCCGCCTGCAGGCCGCCTGATCTTCCAGGGCAGCCTCATCCTCATCCTGCTCGAGGGCGACGGGGAGGCCCTCAAGGATTACCTAGTACGGCATCGTACGGAGAGCGTGGATGTCGACTCCCGTGGCCGAAAGGTACGTGGGTGGGTCGTACAATGACTGGCGAGCACTTGCACCAATCGGTTCGGACATGGGACACCTAGCTAGGGCACTCGACGTGCCCTCAGCGCGCTTCCTTTCGTGTGCCAACGTGTGACACAAAATCTGTCAAAAAAACTGGTGTATGGGCGGCATGCGTGCATTTATGAATCCGGTGGCGTTGCGTCGAATTCCTGCGTGTCAAGATTCTGTCGGTATGGATCGTATTGATCGTGGCTATGTTTTGGTGATCGTTGCCACGCCACGCGTTGTTTCCGACTTGAGGGGGAGCGCCGTACACGTGCATGCCCGTTGTTAGTTGTTTCCTGGTGCGGACTCGTACTCGCCTGCTGTGTGTGTATGTGTGTGTATGTGTGTGTGTGTGTATGTGCAGTGCAAGGAGCGCATGATGGACGTGATCGTACAACAACCGCTGCGGCTCCAGAACCACCGTCAGCAGGACCAACGGGGGAGCCATGATGAGACGACGCCGGCAGCTGCCAGCAGTGACCCCGGCTCCTCCGCCGAGCGGGCTTTCCCAGACTACCGGTGAGTGCGAGAGTGCCACCGGCGAGAGCTTCTGCCGCCATGCATCTACCAGCGGTGTTTTGCTGCCCGCGTGCATGCGTTCAGCGTTTCAGCCTCGCCGTTGATTGCCTTCCGTTGGTTGTTGCCTTCCGTTGGTCGCCTTCCGTTGGCTGTATCCCTCGCATAGGCAATGGAAACCCTCCGTTGCCAGCCATCATCGATGCCATCCTGTTACGTGTGAATCATCCGTTTTTGTGTTTCTGCCCGTACACTGACCCGTACTGTCCGTACGCTGTTCGTATCAAATTCCGTACGTGCGCGGGGGCAGGGAGGTGCAGCTGGACTCCCTGGAGCAGGTCGGCCAGCTGCTGCGGCGGGCGGGGCTGGAGGAGTGGCTGCGGCCCGCGGCAGGGCTGCGCTGAACAAGCGAGGGGCAGCCAGCTTCCTGCGAAACACCGCATCCTATCAAAGGGGGGGAGGTCGTACGGACGGATGAGGTGGCGCTCTGAATCAGCCCGTGTGTAGGTCTGTTGATGGTGCGGGTGGTCGGGGGCATACGCATGTCCGGTGGTCGGGTGGTGGCATCGATCTAGGGCTTAGGCTGTAGGGGCTCACGTGTGGACCCTCCATATATACATGCGCGGTAACGGTGGCGCGACGAATTACAACGAAGAACGGTGAAGCCAGCGGGCCGCACTTGTGAATCAGCTGAGTGCAAGCTGCAGCAGACAGTTAGTTATTATGATTATTATCACTATGACGTAACGCCTTGGCGTTGGGGCAAGGCGCATTCATTCGTGGACGGACGAAGAGTTAGACCCTTGGATGGCTTCCAAGCCACGAAACTTGCAGCGGCGGAGGCCCGCACATTCATTCTGTCCCCCGCTGTACGTTACAAACCCATAGCTACCACAATGTAGCGGTATTGGGTCCCCACATGTTAAATGCATGTTTGTTTTAATAGAGTAGTGTTGGTGTGAGGACACGGAGTCATCCACGACGTTTGATAGGCCGACGCCGGTCACGTGGGTTACCTGTCTCCGTACCTACCCACCCATGTGCGTGAGTCTTTGACGGCCGCTGTGCGCTGCAGCGCGCCCGTCGGCCGTCGAGCCCCTCCCAGATAGAGCTGCTGTACGACGACCCGCGAATCCCATGCAGCCGCGCGGGGGGCACCCTCGCTGTCTCATTCTGAGGGCCCCATGCTGCATCTCGCGCTTTCCTTCCAAGTGTGCTCTCCAGCTCTTCTTAGAGGTTCTTTATCCTTACGTGCAAGTCTTGAGTTGCCCCCGTCTATACCTTCCTCCCAGCAGCGACGCGAGGCTCTAGGGTTACAAGAGCGAGGTATGCAAGTTTACGGCCCCACATCGGCGCCTCGCGCGCAGCCCGCCACGTGATCATTTGGGGCGCCACCCCATAAGATAAAAATAAACAAATGGTCATCACCTATCTCACGCTCAACTCGTAGCCTTATCGGTGGCCTTCGCGTCGTCGTGGAGCAGCGCGAGCGGGCGAGCGATTTGGCTGGCGACGGGTCCGACCCGTGGGTCGCTGACCGCCGCCGTGCGTGTACGTGGCGGCCCGCCGTCTCCGTCTCTACGTCCATCTGTCTTTACTTCCGCCAATCGGAGGGCCCCATGGCCCACAGAACCCCCGCCAGCAACAGCCGCCACGTCAGCGCTCAATGGCACCGTGGGGACGACACCAGCAGCGGCCGTGGTGGCCTGTCAGGCCATGATGACCCGGCGGGGCCGCTTCCCCAGGCGGCTATGCCGTCCGGTGGCCCGACAACCGGAGGTCCGGTTGGAGAGTCTGCGTCGCAACTGCAGCACCAGCAGCAGCATCACCGTCAACAACAGCAGCAGCCGACGTCAAGCCATGGCGCCCAAGGTGGTGAAGCGGGTGCACCGGGCGACGGTGGCAGCAGCAGCGACGCCGGCGACGCCGGCGGCGGCGGGGCCCGGGCTCTCTCCTCCTCCTCCGCGCCCATCAGCGAGTGGCAGCTCTTCGCGCTGCAGACCTCGGCGGTGCTTCGGAAGAATGCGACGCTGCAGGTTCGGCCATCGATCCCCAGCGCCGTCACGTTTGCACATCGTCGTCCACGCGCGCCAATAAACACACCCGCGCCCCATGTCTCCCTATTCAACGATTAACCCCCTGCCGCCCCTTTGAACGCCCAGCGCCGGCACGTCCTCCTCCCCCGTTACGGCCAACGCCAGCCCGGCCCTTGGAATCCCTAGATAGCGCGACCGAGCCCCACACAAGACCGCCTCGCCCTCGAGCCGCCGACTGTCCGACATCTCCCGTATGCCTTGTCCCCGTATCCTGGGGCTGTCCATCAGCCGCCTCGGCGGTTGTTGAGCCATAAGCACCCCTAACTAACTGTATAACTGAAATGTTTCGTTGGTTCGTTTGTTTAGAAACGGTGTCCGTCTGGCCACCCCTTCCTCGGACCCCCCCTGGACGCTCCCTCCCCTCCCTCCCGCCCCGCAGAGACGTGCCTGGGGCCAGAACCTGTGCCTGGTGGGCCTGCCACTGCTCTTCTGCATGCTGCTGCTGGTGCGTGAGACCGTGCTGGCTGGCTGCCACCGCGCGCCTCGCGGGGGCGGTCGGGCAATCTGGCTCTGTGTGCTCCGCTGGGATCGTAAATCCGTATCTGTGCGCCGAGCGGCATCCCTCGCGGACTTGGTAGTAGTACGGTAGTGTCGTACACGCTGAGGACTCCACGTACGATGTACGACGCGACCCCTCCACAGCGCTACCGGCCTCCTCCCGACCAGTTGCTTGCCGCCATCGCACCATGGGATTGTCGTACGGCATTGATCGTACTAAGCTGTGTCGCGCTGTGCTGTGCTCTGCTGTGCTGTGCTGTGCTGAACTGTACTGCACAGGTGTTGCAGCGGCTGGTCAACACGCAGCTGGGCGCCAGCGACGACTACCGCTGCGGCTGCAAGTGCCTGGAGTGCTGTGACTGGGTGGAGGACACGAACTCATCGTCCGGCGATGGTGGGCGCAAGGAACCCGATAGGGAGTCGGAGCAGCGCTCTCTCTCTCTCTCTCACCCGCCATGCACCGTACTTGCAGGGATGACTAGGGGCGGGGCCGTACGTACGATGACAACCTCGTAGCTAGGATATGTACCGCCCCAGGCTTCACGAAGCTTCCAACGGGAGCCCTGTTGCATATTCCTGCGGTACAGGGCGTGCTCTATCGCGGAACATCGCAGGCTCCAGCAGGAGCTATTGCTTGGGCTTGCGGTTGTTTGCACGCGTGGACGGGTTTGCGTGGAACCTAGCCGCCGCTAACTGGACCGCTAACGACCACAATCCACTAAGCCTGCTCGCTGGGCAGACAGATTTCAGACAGACAGACAGACAGACCTCCAGCGCTAGACATCGACGGCGGCATGAGCATTCGCCAACCGGCAACGACACGATCCGATGCTGGAGACCGAGCTTGGGCGTTCGGGTGCTGCGTATGCTTCTATGGAAAGCTATCTGCAGTCCATCTATTTGTACAAGTAGTCTATGAATGAATGAACGTTACAGCGGACCCCGAAAAGACATATGCACCAAATGAGGAAGCATGCGGTCCAGGGTTCCGCAGATCGCAACACGAGGGCGCAGCCCTTGGCCACGCGCGTTGCTCCTAGGACGAGGTTTCGGGGATGGCGCCTCACATAATGCGGATACAGCGCGTGCAGTACGGTACGGATGCAGTACAGTACGGTAAGAAGTTGTCGGCCCCGGGACGCGGCCCGCCGTGCAGGGACCGTGGGGGGCACGGCGACGTACACCTGGGAGTGCTACAGGGCGACGGACCAGCGGCCTTGCTCGCCGTACGCGCACTGTAAGGTACGACTGTACAACAACCACACACAGTACAACACAGGTGCACTTGACGCAACATGGGCTTGTGTCTGGGGTTTAGGCTTCAACATCAATCGACGAGCCAAGGGTCGCAAGGGGTATGTAATCAGCTGCGTTGTCTAGGTGTAGCATGGGGCGGGTGACAGAATTCGAATCCCTAGGAAAACAACTACCGATGCGATCGGCACCTAGTGACGGTTAGATAGGGGCATCGCCTTCGCAGTCGCCGCGGTTCACTGCGCTGAAGCGACCCGGCGGAATCAGCCAGATCGAAGACGCCCTGCGCCGTACCTCAAGCCGTGTCGTACTGCATTCGTACTGCAGGAGCGGGACCGCAATCAGTGCGGCGCCCAGTACAGCACCTACTCGCAGATCGCCTTCTGCGATGTACGATACCCAGCCACTTGGCCCGCCGTGCTTCAAGTAAGTATGTTGCAAGACACGATACGGCATGTCCACACGATGTTGTACAGGTGTAAGGTATCGCATTGGGGTTGGGCCCAACTTACGGGACGGGTAATTGACCACCTGACTGATATTTGCGATGCAAACTTTTGGGGCCTTGCGTTTGTACGGCAACTCTCCAGGGACCCTCTCCCGTCGCTGGGGCTTGTGACCGCAGGTGCCACCGGAGGAGTACCGACCCATGGGTCAGGACGGCGGCCAAAGCGGCCCCGGCATGGCAAACGTGTCCTCCACCTCCTGGACGGCCCCCATCACCGTGCCGTACACAGGTACGGAGGCCTCTTCTGAAAGTTCCACACTTCAACGCCCATCGATGCCTCGGACCGAATTCGACACCAGGCCGTCATGCTGGGTATTAAAGCTGCGGAGGGCCATCCCTAAAGCTCGGGGGCGCCTCCAATGTTACCGTGCCGATTGCCCCGGTGCGCCGGTGGCCACCAAGGCCCGTGTACGACATATGAGACATGACCCAACCCGCTCCGTCCCGCTATACCCTTCCCCCGCGTCACAAAGAAAGTCACCCCAGTCTCGCCCCCCTCAAATCCCCGGTCCCCCGGCGTTCGGTTGCGATACGCACGGTTTGTACGACATGTACGGCAGGACTGGACCCCGAGGGCAGTCGGAACCTCAGTCTTCGTGTGGTGCCCCCGGGGGGCGACCGGGGCGTCGGCGCTCGGATCCTGCGAGTGAGTGGGTGGGCGGGCGGGCTTGGTGGGCGGGTGAGACGAGCCAGTGGAGGTGCCGTACATGCCGTACCTGCACACCCGAGGACGAGACCCTGAGTCATCATGGTCCGGCTGCAATGCGTCATACTACCGTGTGCGGTGTCCTATTTAACTAATATACCGTAGTAAAGCGTGGCTTCGATTACTAATCGAGAAATCGACCGACCCCGCCGCCCATCCGTCCAAAGGATCTGCAAGAGGTGCAGAGGCGACTGCGGCCCGGTACGACCGGCGGGGCCGCCGCCGGCGGCGCTTCCAATCGAAGCGCCGCTATCTCGACCCCTGTCGGCCGCGGCACCAACAGCAGCAGCGCTTCTGGCAGCAGCAGCAGCAACACTAATAGCACCAGCAACAACAATCCACTACTGGCGGTCCTTTCGGGCACGCTAATCGCTGCCGGCGGGGGCACCGCGCGCGGCGGCGGTCCGGGCTTGGCCGCCGCGGCGTCAGCGGCGGCCGGCGGAGGCGACGGCGAAGACGGCGGTACGGCCTACATCGACCTCTGCGACCCGGAGGTCGACGTCGCGGCGCTGTTCCGAGGCAACACGTCCTCGCTGCCCTCCTCGACTGTCCACGGGTCACCAACGGTCAACGGGTCATCAACGGTCAACGGGTCATCAACGGTCAACGGGTCGTCCACGGTCAACGCTGGGGTCGCGTCCGCGTCGGCGGCCTCGGTGGCGGCTGCCCTCACTCCAGAGCAGCTGGCGGAAGCTGCATCTGCCCTGACGCAGATCCTGTCGGACTACGACCTGCTGTTAGGTACGGCAACCGACGCGCCGTACACGAATTTGCTGGAGCCGGCGCTCATCGTCGGGTCCCGTGTGTACGGCGCCGCGTCCGGCGAGGGCAGCAGCAGCAACATCCGTGGCGGCGGCGGCGGCGGCGGTCATCTGCTGGGCGGCGGCGGCGGCGGCGGCGGCGGCGGGCAGCCAGACTTCACCACGGACCCAGATCAGGTACCACACCGACGTCACCACCCATATCCATTCCTTCACCTCCTAACATCAACTCCATGCTCCATGTCAACGACACGGATACTACGTACCTAAAGTGCTGAACATCTTTCTCCCTGACCAAGTGCATACGAAGTTACTAACAGGAGGGCGCCTGATGTATAATATGAGGAAGCCTCGGCTGTCGCCGTTGGCTGTCACCGATGACCCGCGGGGTCTGCTGTAACATCCTTAATAATAATATAATATATGTGGTACATGTGCGCTTGCCTCTCAGCTCACACGCATCCTGCAGATTCCCCCCGCAGCGCAACACCGTAACGGCGCGAACCCCCCATTACGGTGGGCGGTGTAACCCTCCGTCGCGCCTTGCTTGATTGGTACGACACGCGCGCGGGGCCCTCGGTCTTCCACCGACCCGCCATCTTCCTGCATTACCCGCCCTGGCCGTCGCCCACCTACCTGCCGTACCTACCCGCCTGTCGTACTTTCCCTGGGGCCATCGCCGGCTCGCCGCCGTCGCCGTCGCCGTCGCGGCCGCGCAGGCGCTGCCGCTGTACCACCTCTCCCGCAACTGCTCGGCCCTGACCGCCACCGACCGGCTGGTTCTGACTCAGCTGTCCTGCGCCCTCAGTCGGGGGCTGGGGCTGCCGGAGCTGCGGTGCGCCACCTGGGCGCCGTACAGGTGGGTGGGCGAGTCAGGGCGAGTGACCGCATCCTTTCCCCGTTTCCCGCCCTGGCCTTCCCGACGGGAGGCCCCTACCTCCTTTCCACAGTCCGCCTCACATTGTCACATGACGGTTACTAGGTGCAGCCATCGATTATTCGGTTCATTCCCCAGCCAGCGACTGATTATGTGGATGGGTGGTGGACCGCATCTCCCGGCCAGCAGATGCGGCTCCCAGCAGCAATGCAGCGCGCATCCATCCCCGTTGCTATCAAGTAATGATGTTACAGTGGACCCCGCGGGTCATCGGTAAAAGCCGTAGCCTCCTCACCACACACGACAGCTGCAACCGTTCCAACCAATCGGTCCAACCAACCAGTACAACCAAACGGTACAACCAAACGGTACAACCAAACGGTACAACCAAACGGTACGAACAACCAGTACAACGAACCGGTACGAACAACCAGTACAACCACACACAACGCATGCATTGCTATGTTTCCATGGCCTCCGCTAGATCCTACACCCTGGTCCCACCAGGTGCCCCGCCCCCGCCGTCTAACCCAACGCAGGCGCCCCGACGCGGCTGCCATAGAGCGGGAGCTCTTCTGCGGATGGGCAGGCGCCGAATGCCCGGCTGGCGGCTATCCAGCCGCCGATGCCGCCGCCGCCGCCGCCGCCGCTGCGTCGTCACCGCCATTGTCACCGTCGTCCGCAGCGCAGGCGACCGGAAGGCGCATGCTGCAGCAACAGCAACCGCAACAGTACGGCAATGCAACGGCTCGTTCGACAGCTGCTGCACCGGAGGTCGGCGGGGCGGTTGGTCCGGCGGTGGCGGTGGCGGCGAGGCCGCCAGCGCCGCCGCCGCCGGCGTCGGCGGCCAAGGCACGATCGGGCTCGGATGTGGCGGCGTCGGTTACGGGGACGGCAGCTGGGGTGGAGTCATCGGCTGTGGAGGAGGAGGAAGATCGTATCGTGCAGTATCCGAGCGCGGTGTACGACTGGCGGGCGAGCGGACCCACGGGTCTAGACCTGACGATCTGGGTCAACAACAGCGATGCCGGGGTGCGGCCGTCCTCAACACCTACCTCCACGCATCATCCCGCATACACACACAAACCACACAAACATAAACACAAACGCAAGTGCGCCAGCATTCATGCGCCCTTTCAGCCGTCGTGCTCTATCCTGCCCGTCTGCCGCATCTTGTATGCCGTACATCCCCGCCCTTCACACGCCGTGGCTCGCTCCCGGGCTGTTCCTTCTTCTTTCACGCGCCGTACTCGAACCGTGCGTCACAGCTGGCACCCACGAGTACGTACCACGAGCAAAGACCCCTCGCCTGCTGGGGTTCACCGACCTGTGTGTGCCGCCACCCCGTGTGCCGCCACCCCGTGTGCCGCCCCGCCCCGCCCCGTGTGCTGCCCCGCCCCGCCCCGCCCCCAGGCCACGGTAGCCCCACGCGTCCAGCGCTGGCCCGCCGCCATCAACGCGGCTGCCAATGCCTGGCTGGCCGCAACCTCCCCTAGCAGGGGCCAGCGGCAGGCGTGGGTGGTGCGGCTGGCCGGCATCAAGGGCTTCCCGACCCGTGGGTCAGCCCTCAGTCTGGACCTGGCCTCCCTCATGGGCCCCTTGTTCTTCATGTGGGTCATGCAGCTGCTGCTCCCGGTGAGACTTCCCTCCTCCTCCTCCTCCTCCGCCGCCGCCGCCGCCGCCGCCGCCGCCTCCTTGGGCCCTGAACGCTAACCCTAAACCCTAGATACATCCGCCATCCAAGTAAAACGTACGACGGATCCATCCATCCTGTGCGACAGACGTACGTCCATTCGCTGGTCAAGGAGCGCGAAAGCGGGGCCGAGCTTCTGATGCGGCAGCAGGGGCTTCGACCGGCGCCCGCCGCCCTGGCGGCGTACTGCTGGTTTGCGGTGCTGTACAGCACCTTCATGGTCGTCTTTGTGGGTTTCGGAGCGGCCATCGGACTCAACATCTTCACCACGACGGGCCCCGGGGTGCAGGTGCGTGCGTGTGCGTGTGTGCGTGTGTGTTTGGGGCCCTTTCCTATCTGGCGGATGCTCGGCCCCGATGGATGCCCTTCAGCCTCCCTAAATACGATAATATTAATGATCAATGTTACAGCGGACCCCGCGGGTCATCGGTGACTTCCTCACCGTACACTGCATAAACGAACTTGGGCCGCCATGGCGCGCGCACCGGACAGCAGGATATGCTACGATGTGATAATCATCACCCTAGGACGTATTTCGGCGCCCGATCGACCGCCTCAGCTCTCCCTCTCCGTTGGGAGTGGATTATAAGGCACCCACTGTCCAAACAGTCCCCATGCCGAAGATGCCGTACATCCGTGCGTACGACTATGGCCGTACATCCATCCGCAGACCTCAACCGGCACGCCACGCCACGCAAACTCCCCTGCCTGCCTCAACCCCCCTGGCCTTGCTTCTTATCTAGGTCGTCTTCTACATGGTTTGGGGCCATGCGATGGTCGCTTGGGCCTTTTGGTTCGCGGCTGTGTGGGGCTCGGCGGGCGCCGCCACGTTGGCGGCCACCACCACTGTCGTACTCACGGGCCTCGTCGCCAACATGATCGTGGCGCAGGTAGGTGAAGAGTACGGCACGTACGGCACCTACCTGTCCGGCATGGAGCATGCGCGCGGCCTACCTGTGCTTGCTTCGTTCCGGACGGACAGCGTGCTCGTTCTATCTGCGCGATGTGTTCAATCAATTTCATTCCCGTCGTTTTCTTGAGGGAAATGAAGCAGCTGCTGCTGGACTAGCCATTGCGTGGGTGAGGCCCCCCCCTCGTGGGCAACTTCACCAGCTGTCATTTCACTTCGCTGGGAGGCACCTCCAGATACTTACTACTACACGTGCTTTTGCCAACTGGCTGTCCCGCTCAACTGACCCGCGCGCGCGGTGTGCTCTTTTTCTGCGACCTACCTGCATCTGTGGTGTCACCGACAACTAATAACGCAGTTCGTGACCTCTGGGCCGTACTGGCTGGCCACGTTGCTGGAGGCCTTCCCCTCCTTCGCGCTGTTCCGATGCCTCTGGGAGATGAGCCAGTACGCATTCCTGGCGGCGGCCAACGGCAGCCGACAAGGTATGTACGGCTTGGTACGGCACGTACGACAACACGTTCGTTATTAGTCCGTTAAAGCCGTACACTGTGCGGCCGGCGCATTGTTGTTTGCCTATTGGACCCTGAGTCCCGACGACCGGGCTACGCAACGGGGCCAGCAGACTGCTCCGGAGTCGCCGCATATCGTCCGTCGCGCGTTGCGGCCATGCAGCCATAGCGGCCAGCACACCCCCGGTCACTGACGCGCCAGGATTGCCTCTCCTGGAAACCGCGCCAGACCCGTCGAATCATTTGGCGGGTAGGAAGCCAGGACTCGAAGCACGCATCGCCTTTGCAGCTTGCAATGCAAGCTGAAGGTTGATGATCTCGCATGGTACGGCATAGTACGGCAAGGTGCAGCACTATATGGCACGATATGGCACGGCACAACCGTACACGGTGTACGATATGTGGTGCGCACCACGCTTGACAGCGCCGCCCAGAGACACCGTCCCCAACCACCTCCCATGCAGGCTTGGGCTGTGGATGTACCCGAGCCCGCTTCGATGTATGTTGATTGTTGTGCTTTTCCTGTTTAGGGTTTAATTTTTAACGCCCTGCTCTTGTTTACACCCGTGCAACACGCATCCCATCGGATCTCGCCTATCCGCTGTGACTGTGAAGGGCTTACCTGGTCCCGGTTGTACGACGATGGCAACGGTACCACAACCGCCTGGGCGCTGCTGGCGGCGGTTACCGTTTGGTGCGTTGTGTGGACCTGGTACTGGAGCAAGGTGCGTGGTTGCGTGCGTGGTTGCGTGCGTGCGTGCGTGGTTGCTCGATCGTAGGGCAGGGCGTACGTGCAGGAATTTGTGACAACAGCAATGCATGCTCCCATGTCCGCATGTCGTCCCCGCCCGCCCGCTGGCGGAAGCACCGCTGCCGGTATCGGTGTGTGTTTAGAAAAAGAACCCGCCCAACCCGGTATCGGTCAATCGGTGTATGACTGCATGTGTGCAGGTGTTCGGCCCGGACGACCTGGGGGTGCACAGCCACCCGTTCTTCTTCCTGGGCTTCCAGCTGGGCCCGGATGACCCCCGCGGATGGGACTGGTTCACGCCCGCGGCGGCGCGGCAGCGCTGGGCCAGGTGAGGAGCCCCGCGCGCTAGCTCCGGAACCCGTCGTCGTGCGTCCCGCATGTCGTACTTACCTGTACGACTGCTTTTTTTGCTTACCACGCACGGCGCGTGTATGTTTGTAAGTAATAAGGCATGATATTTTGCCGTGCTGATGCCGTGCCCTTCCGCGGCTGCCCCGACCCGACCCACATCAGGTTTGTGGCCCAGCGGCGAAACAGACACCTCGCGAGGCTGCGTGTCCGCAGCGATGTCGTCGGCGGCGGCGCCGGCGGCAGCGCCGCCGTGCTGGAGGTGCCGTCCTCCGCGGCGGCGACGGTGGCGGCGGACGAGGACATCGCCGCTGCCACCGCCGCCGCCACTGCCGCCGCAACCGCCATCGGTGAGGGGGACGGCGACGGCGATCTCGACGGCGAGGCCGTGGAGGGTGAGGACGTGCTGGAGGAGCGACGTCGCGTGGAGGAGCTTTGGAGGAGGCTGCTGGTCGTGAACAGCAGCAGCGGCGGCAGCGGCGGCTGCGGCGGTGGCGGCGAAGGGTTGTTCCGTGGCCCTGTGGCGGCGGCCGGGTCGCCGGGCGGCAGCGTGGCGGCGGATGCCCCGCCCGCGCTGCTGCTCCGCAATGTACGGAAGGTCTTCCCGAGCCAGGTGGGGGCTGCCGTCCCTGGAGCAATGTGGCCTGGATGGGTGGCAGCAACTTGACGGAGTCACGGGCGACGCCGCCGGCGCTACAGACCTTCCGTCGGCATGCTCGCTGCCTTGGGCTGCGGACCCCCGAAAGATTCCTGCTCCCAGGGGGGGTAACATAGACACATACGTCCCAGCTGCAGCTGCAGAGCAGCGGCCCGCCCAGAGCGGGGCCATTGCATCGCAACCCCGTGGGTCGTGCGGATGATATTTAGTATATATAATAACATATGATGTATATAATAACATATGAGGTGTCCTGCCGCCTTGGCGGTGGGGCCTGCTTGGGCGTGCCCTGGTATACACCGGTGATCCCTTTGGGGTCCGCTGTAACGTTCATTCATTCATTCATATGATATAATAACATATGATATAATATAGATTTCCGGCACATCTGGGTACACGGTAGACACACGGAGAGCCGCTGTCCGCCTCGCGGCTGATGAAGGGATGGAGGGGAGTCCAACTGCTGTTTGTTCGACGCGGGCCCTCGGGGTCTATCCCAGATTCCAAATGATGAGTGAGACACCATCACCGGCCTGCGGCCCGACCACCTTCAAAAACTATGGAGATGACCCTCCTCGCCACGCTCGGAGACAGCCGTACATGGTACAGCAGTACATACGACGACACATGGCACGTACGTGTCCCACTGCTGACGGACGGAACACGCACTCTTAAGGGTTCCCGATTGATGGGCCCCCGCCCCGCCGCCCCGCCCCGCCGCCCCGCCCCGCCGCCCCGTAACCGCCGCCCTCCGCACTCCACGCACCGCAGGCCGCCGGCCGGGGCCCTCACGTGGCGGTCCGCGGGTTGTCGCTGACGGTTGGCTCCCGGGAGACACTGGGGCTGCTGGGGCCCAATGGCGCCGGGAAGACCACCGCTCTGAGGATGATGCAGGGTGGGAGGGTGCTGCAGCGGGTGGTTGGGCGGGTGCACCGCCACGCACCGCGCCGTTCGTACAGCTCCCACCCACCCATGCGGATTAATGTGTCTACCAATTTCTTATACCCTCCCCCACAAAGCCTCATCAGCCAGATGACTCCTCGCCCCTCCAGCCATCTCAACGTGCCCAAGCTCTTGCATGTTCTCCGCCATCCGAGATCCGACCCGCCCTCCAGCCTCTCCATCCCTTCCACCCTCGCTCATCGCCCGCCTCCTCTCCATTCACACCGGAAACGGAGGCCCTCGCGCGCCTCTACCCCCTCATGTCAATAAAGACAGCGAAACCGCGAAAAGTCACCCAAGTCATTCAACCCCTCGTCCCCATCCACTGCTGCTGCCCCTCGCCCCGATTCCTGCACCCCTCTCGCCCCAACCCCGTTTCCATCCAATCCAAATGAATATACGTATATAGGTATCTTGGAGCCGAGCTCCGGCAGCGTGTTGGTCTGCGGGGTGGACTTGGCCGCCCACCCGGACCGGGTGGCTGGCCGGGTGGGCATCTGCCCGCAGCACGACGTCATTTGGCCCTCCCTGACCGGTCGAGAGCACGTGCGGCTGTTCGGGCGGATCAAGGCAGGTGCCGGGGAGGCAGAGAGCGAGGGAGGGAGAGAGGGAGAGAGGGAGGCAGAGAGCGAGGGAGGGAGAGAGGGAGCGAGGGAGGCAGAGAGCGAGGGAGGCAGAGAGCGAGGGAGGGAGAGAGGGAGAGAGGGAGGCAGAGAGCGAGGGAGGGAGAGAGGGAGCGAGGGGAAGGAAACAGGGTGGGAGCTGGGAGGGTATTCGAGATTGTGGCTGCGTGGATCACGGATCCGGGGCCCTGCGTGGGGATTCGAGATTGACGAGATTCCAGGTTTGGGGGGTAAATGGTTGCCATGAATATGGCGCCGCTGCATCCCCACGTGCGTTCATGATGCCGCGAGCGATTAGTTGGGATGTATGGGTGTATCGGCTGGTAGCTAGCGCCCCGGCAGCGAACGCGCAGCTGCAGCCGGCGGCGCCCCTGCACCATTATGTTTCGAGCGCGCCAACGACAAGGTGCTGGAGGAGGCTGCGCCAAACACCCACGGCGCCTGCCTCGGCTTCAACGCCAGCAGGTTGCACATGAACACGGCTGACACGGCAGCCTCCTCCAGCCCGACATCGATGCTGCTGTCAAGAGTGGTGGTATTCCCGCCGCCTCGACCCGGCGCGGCCAACTTGTAGCTCACTTTTATAAACTTATTATTGTATGAAGTTTGCATCCCCGCTCGATCGATCGGTCGGTGACCAAAACGCCGCGCAGGGTCTGCGCGGCCCGGCGCTGGAGGCCGCGGTTTCGGAGCGGCTGACGGAGGCGGGGCTGGCGGAGGTGGCGGATGTGGCCGCGGGGAGCTACAGCGGGGGGATGCAGCGGCGGCTGAGCGTCGTGTGCGCCTTGGTGAGGGGCGGCCGGAGGCAGGGTGGATGGCGGGATTATAGGGGGGGTAAGCGGACCACCCGGGTGCTGGCGTGGGTCGAGTTTAGGGAACCCGGTTGAGGATCTCACCCTTTTGAGGAGCCTCATCACTCTCGGGCATTTCGCCTCCACTCTCAAAAAATCTCGCGAAAGAAAAGATTGAGAGGGGTTCGAATATGCACACGTTTTAGACGCAATTGGTTTACGAAAGTACGGTAGACGAAAGCCATGTACGAGCTCACCAGGACGGCGTCGTACCTACGGCGTTTCGCACACCAGCAGGCATGTCTGCCCGCCCGCCTCACCCCACGGACACCCGGCTGATGTACGGCAGCAGGTACGACCCCGCTGATACCATACGGCGTGTTCCTGCCGTACAGGTGGGCTCTCCGCAGGTGCTGTACTTGGACGAGCCGTCCACGGGGCTGGACCCGGCGTCCCGGCGGCTGCTGTGGCGGGTGGGTGAGGGGTGGGTGAGGGGCGGGCGGTTGAGGGCAGGCAGGTAAGAGAAAGCAGAGGGCCTGGCTGCAGCGGAGGCCGCGGTTTCGGAGCGGGCTGCCGTGGTCCCTTAGCAGGGGTTCTCATGCAAACTTATCTGGACCCAGGAGTCCTTCCGTACCGCAAAGTACGACATAACTCAGACCTCAGGTCACTCTTCCACGCACTCCACCCTTCGGTGGCTCGACTGCTGCACATCCGCATAAAGCAGCTGCATAATCACACTACACAAACACACACGCACACAAACACCTGTATCAAACTGGACTTCGCTGGTCAAGCTGGACTTCGCTTCTCGCTGCTCCTTTTTCCTTACACACGCAGATAAACACACTCCACCCCACCCCCACCCCACACACACCCCACACACACACCCTGGGTCGAGCGGGCTTCTCATTGACCCCCATGCTGGTGACCCCAACACTCCACCCTACCTCCCCCTCCTCAGGCGGTGCTGGGCGCCAAGCAGCGCTGCGCCATCGTCCTGACCACTCACTACATGGAGGAGGCGGAGGCGCTGTGCGACCGGCTGGGCATGGTGGTGGGCGGGGCGCTGCGCTGCATCGGCAGCCCGCAGCAGCTGATGGCCAGGTTCAGCTCCTACCTGATGCTCAGGTGGGTGGTGAAGGACGGGTGAGGGGCGGGTCAGGTCAGTGAAGAGCGAAAAAGCGGGAGGTCGGGGCTGGTGAGGTCGGGGCTGGTGAGGTCGGGGCTGGTGGGGTCGGGACTGGTCACAGCTGAAAAAAGGAGCCCAGGACCAAGCCGATGCAGGGCTGTGTGCTAGGACGGTGAAGGGTGGTGGAGGCTGGAGGCGTGGAGGGCGATTGGTGGCGGTGGTGGTGGTGGTGGTGGTGGCGATGGCAGTCGGGCATAGCATCTCGGCCCTACTTGCGTTGAGTGAGGCACTTGGTCGCGCCCGTCCCTATCTGTCCCCCTCCCGGTGTGAGCGTCCTCTCTACATATGGCAAGATAACGCCCAACCTGAGCTAGAGATATGCCATAACCATGGAGTTTAATATTCGGATATAGTACCGCGCGGCAGGAGCCCACACCCGCTGTCGTACCCGGGCTACTCCAGGTGTCGTACTTCAGAGCATCTTGATCTGACCCCCACTGACCCGCGGGTCGCTCGCTGAATGCAGCTTGACGGTGGCGCCCGGACGGTCCGACGAGGAGGCGGAGGCGTTTGTACGACAGTACGTCAGCTCCGGTTCCAAGCAGGTGCGTCAGCGGGGCAAGTGAACCTGCAACTGAGCAGAGCAGCAGGCGGGTACGACGGCGGTACCTACCACGACTTGCACTACTACTTGAACGGGTGCCGTACATCCTCAGGTGCTGTACGGGCGCGTGCTCTTTGCGAGACAATCCTTCACCTCATGTCCTCATCCCGTGCGGTGTCAATTTGAAATAATGGGTACACTAATGTCGTACATGTCAACAAGGCCCTGCTGCTTATCGCGTGCCGGCAGGTGTACTGCCTCAACGGCTTCCACAGCTACGAAGTCCCCCGCGCCACCGTCGACCTGGCGGCGCTCTTCCGTACGATGGCGGCGGCGCAGGCGTACGGCGAAGGCGCCATCTCCGGCCCGACAATGACCACCCTGGCGGCGGCGACGGCGACGGCGGCCGCTGACGTGCGCCAAGGGGAAACGTGCAGCGGCGTCGGCGTCAGCGGCAGCGGCAGTGGGGTTGCTGGTGGCGGCGGCGGCGGTGGCGGCGGCGGCGGGGAAGGGCAAGGGCCGGCGCCCATGGCACTGTTGGATTGGGCGGTATCCAGCGCCTCCCTAGAGTCCGTGTTTGTACGGATATGTCGGGAGGCTGGGGCGGTGGTGGAGGCGGCGGCTGGCACGTGAGCTTAGAACCGCCCCGGCATGGGAACCATCGGGGTCGGGGGGGAAACACAAATCAAACCAGCTCCTCGCAGGGTGTTTGGGGGTTTGGGGTTTGGGCAGAGGTTGAGGCCGCACGCAATGGGAAATCACGAAGGGAGCTCGTCGGGTCCCACCGACGACAGCGCCGGGATGTGCCGTAACGTCGTGATGCGACCCAAATGCGTACTGGAGGACGGTTGTACCGATACGCGATGTAAGGTACGGCGACCGTCGTACCAGCCGTACTAAGTACGAACTAAGCGCGGGGCGGGAGAGTGGATGCGCTCTTCATCATCACCCTAATCGGACAGGCCGTCAGGCAAGACGGCTTACGCGACGCAGGCCGTACTAATCGACCATATGCCGTACAAGCTGCAGTACACTCAACGGCTCCGCGACACTGCGGAGGCGACCTGCCTTTTGTTTTGTTGGTTGCGAATTTGGCGGCATCCGCGTCGACAGACAGCGGTCGCGGGATGGGTCGGTTGGGATCTACCGTCCGGGTGGCGTGGATGACCGGCGGGGTCCACGGTCAGGTGATGTGATGTGTGTTAGCCGACATCAATTTGTTACGCGGCATAAATGTTTATACTGGTGGTGGCGCGGAGGGCGGTGGCGCGGAGGGCGGTGGCGCGGAGGGTAGGGGTGCGGCGGGGGGATGGCGCGGATCCGTCTCTGTATGTATGTATGTATGTAACCGCCACAAGGTGTGTACCCTTAATACCGACCGGGAGTCCTACGGGCCCAGACAGCTCGGTGGCGCCTCATCCCATCAACAACCCCGATTCAGATTCGGACCAGCCGACGGAAGGCTATACCAGCAGGCTATTCCAGCAGGTCCCCTGGAGTCATCGCAATCATCCGTACACCGTACTACCTACCCCCAGTACGAACCGCCGTACTTGCAGCCGGTCGTGTAGGTAGGGTGGCAGAACCGGTATCAAATCAGTCATGCAGCTCATCATCATCATACTCGCCGCTCATGCCAGCCCCTTCGCCGGCTTAATCCCCGCCGTACTCCCTGCCGTACTTGTCCCAGACCTCGGCGGCCCCGTCGCTGCCGCCGGCGTCGGCGTCGACGTCGCGGCGGCCTTCAGGCCGCTCGTCGTCATCAATCGGGTCGAGGTCGTCGTCGGCGTCGCCGTCAGCGTCGCCGTCGGTCCCGTCGTCCGTGACGTCCAAAGCCCGTTCGTACGCGGCTTGGAACTCAGCCGCCACGGGGAACACGCCCTGCAGATCTCGATCCAGATCCGGATCCGGCGCCTCCGCCTCGTCCACAAACTCCTCATCACTGCTGTTGTCGCCGTACGGGAACCGCCCAGCGCTGCCGTACGCAGTGGCGCAAGTGTCGTACTCACAGCTGGCGTCCAGGCGCAGCGTCAGGGCGGGATGCTCGTCCTGGAGGCGCCGTACATCGTCCTCGTCTAGGCGGCACACGAAGAGGCTGATGACCTGAGGCAGCACGGAGACCGGGATGGGACAGGGCGGGTGAGACTGGGGGTTCAGGACATTGGTAGACATTTACGAATTGCACTTATCGCCCGAGAAAAGGTCCGATTGCTTGGTATACGGCGCCGGTACCGACTTGATAAGCCGCGATGGGTACATGACATTGCTCTCTTAGGACTCGTGCGGTCCTCAGCTAACTGCTTGTGGGCGCCCCAGACTGACCCAGTCTCGACCAGCTTACCCAACGGATCGCCCAACCACGGTAACCCAACTGACCAATCAACCAACCGACCAACCGATCAACTACCTTGAGCCCTGGTAACGCCCCCGCCAAAGAGCTCAGGTCCCCCGGCGCCAAGACGAAAGCCACCACCTCCACCGCCTCCACAGCGCCCGCCAGCGCCGCCAGCTCCGCCATCCACCCGGCATGTGGACCCTGCAGCGTCGCCGCCGGCGAGCGGCCGAACGGCTGCAGCGCCAGTCGCCGCAGCGCCGCCGAGGGCTGAAGCACCCGCCGCAGCAGCCGCGCCGCCACCGCCACCTCCTCCGACCGGTCCAGCGCCGCCACCAAGCCCCGCCGCTCGTGGCAGAAGTCCTCACTGACGAGAGTCAGTCGGAGGGACTCACAGGCGGCGGCGACGACCGGCGATGCGACGGCGGCGGCGGCGGCGGCGGCGGCGGCGGCGGCGGCGGCGGTGCGTCCCTGTCCGCATCCATCGCCTCTCCTGGCGCCCAGGCACGCCGCATCCTGGCCGTTCGATGCCGTACATAGGACCCGTACGATACAGCCGTTGGCGTCGCCGCCGCCGCCGCGACCTGCCGCTTCCCGCGCAGCGCCCAGTCCAGGTACCCACAACGCATGGCCACCGCCGCCGCCGCGGACACTGCCAACGCGTGCGTCAACCCCGGCCTGACTAACACTCGGTTCGCATCTCGCGGGACGAACGGCCGCCGCCGGCGCCTTCGCGGCGGAGCCGCCGACAGCGCCTCCGCCGCCGCCGCCGCCGCCGCCAGCGGCAGCGGCGGCACCGCCTCCGCCGCCAGATTGTACGGAAGCCCTCCCGATCCTCGGCCGCTCCAGCTCCAAGGTCCGGAGCCGCGGCAGCGCCGCCAGCGCCGCAAGCACCGGCACTGCCGGCAGCGACGCCACCTGCGGGTATGCCGTACACATGCAACCGCCGTACGACTGGCAGCTTTGCTGAGGTACGGTAGTCCAAAATGCCGTACAAAAGACAGCGTGGAGGTCATATGGGCGTCCCTGCTAGGTTGCACCACAGCATTGCCCGTGCAACGGCCAACGGTCATTCGGCCAACGGTACGGCAGGTAGCTGAAAACAGAGGCGTCCGGGGCGCTTTACGACAACTGGTTTGGCGCGCATCCTCAAGGCGTCCGGCAAGGTACGATATTGGTTGACTTTGACAACTACCGAATACATCCGGGTTGCGGGTTTCCCTTCTGTTGAAACACAACCCCAGACAACCCAAGACTCAAAAAGCACCTGAAGGCTCTCCAGTGATGCTGGAAGCGGCAGCTGCAGCAGAGGCAACAGCTGCTGCGGCCGCTCCTGCTGCTGCGACTCCGGCTGCTGCTGCTGCTGCGGTTGCTGAACCGACGGCGGCGGCGGCGGCGACGGCAGCGGCAGTAGCAGCCGATGCTGCGGGAGCGGCGTGAGCAGGGTGCCGCAGCGCAGCCGCGTCAGCTGCGACAGGTGCGAAAGTGACGGCAGCGCCTCCGGCGGCAGACTGTACGACAAACCTAGATCCAAATCGTGCAGCCACGTCAGCGCCGCCAGCGTCGGCCCCAGCCGCCAACCACCTCCCGCGTCCGCCGTGTCATCCGCCGCCGCCGCCGCCGCCAGGCGTGCGGCACCATTCAAGCCGGCTTCCGGTACGGCGGCGGCGGCGCCGCCGCCAGCGCCGTCGCTCCGGAACGCGTCTGTACCGTCGGCCGGCAGGTCGATCCGGAGCCGCGTCAGGTTCCGGAGCGAGGCCAGGCCGAGCAGACGGTACGGCGGATCCAAGATTCGATCGATGGCGCTGCCGTACAGCTCCAGGCAGCGGAGGTGCTCCAGGGAGGCGATGGCCGCGACAGCGGGCGGCACTGTTCGGAGGGAGCAGCCGGCCGGGCGCGGGTGGGTATCTCGAGGGTTCGGGCGGGCCGCATGGGGGGTTGACGTCAGGGATTTTTGTTATTGTATCATGCAACGACGCACGGCTCGTTGCTGTATCAACGAGGACATGCAACGACGCAAGACCCGTCGAGGCGGCCGGCGTGTGCTGACCTTTGTGTTCTAATCCGCCGAGCTCCGACCGGCCAGCGAAGGCCGACAGGGAAGCGCCCATCCGCCTCCCTGTCGGACCTCCTCCGCAGTGCTCCCGGGTCCAGCCAGGCCCAGGGTTTGGTTTCGGAGCCAAATGCACCGGATACAGGCCCTCAGGCGTGACATACGCAAGCGGGCTGCGCCGTGGCTGCGCGCCATCCCTCTCTGTGTTACGACACCGCAACGGTCGGCGTTGTACGGCAACAGGTTGATGTTGGGTTGATGTCAAGCTGACTGGATCGGTGACCCTAGGACCCCCGCGCCAGGAACGGCGATTGCGCCTACCGGGTCTGCCGCCGCCGCCGCCGCCGGCACCACCACGGCCGCCGGGACCGCCGCCACCGCCGCCGCCGCCGCCGTCACAGCCATTGTCGTCATGTCGTCCGCCATGTGACCCACGGGACGCCCCCGCGGCACGGCACGGCTCCTGAACCCCGCCGCCGCCCCGTCGCCGGCTCGCGCCGCCGTACAGAGTATGCTGCATGCCGTATTTAAAGGGCCCGATGTGCATATTGCGATCTACGCTCAGCTGCAGACGGAGCTCCGTGAGCGCCATACAGCTTCGGAGCCCGTCGCACGGCAGTACGGCACCTCCGTACAGGTTTAGCTGCAGGGCGATCAGCTGGGCACCGGCGGCGCGGAGCGCCGCGTCGGCGGCATGGCTGGCTGCTGTGTCGTACAGGTCCAAGGCCAGCCGCTCCAGGGAAGGCGTGGCGTTGGGCAGGGCACGGATGTCCGCCGCCGGGTGGTGGCGGCCGTGCAGCGCGACACGGGTAGCGGAGGCGGCGCAGGTGGCGAGGATGTCGTACCTGGGGTCAGGTGGGGCGGCGGGTATCAGATGGGGGCCGGGCCGGGTCCCCGGGGTGTCATCGGGATCTTAGCCGTTGCGCTGGGAAATGCCTGCCTGGGTGCGGGGAGATCATAGAGCCAGGAGCGCCCACGGGTACGAAGGAAGCTCGCTGCGCCTCTACTCTCTGGCTTACGTGGCAGCAGGAGGCAAGGGCACACGGGCCGTGACCGCCAGCTCCACGGGTTTGCATCCGCGGCCCATAATGCCTCGCAACGTGGTCATCCCCTGCGCGACGGAGTAGCCCTCGCGAATGGTGATGTTCAGGGAGGTGCAGGCTGCATCGTGAAGGGCACGAGCTTGACGGCTGCAGCAGCGAATGGCGGCCAGGTCATGCAGCTCGAGACACTCCCAGATACGAGGTGCCGAGTGGAATACATCCAGGAGCCCAGGCGTCGGGCCTACAAAAGCTTTTCCGAGTTTCGGATAAACCTCCATGTCCTCTGTTTATCCCGCAATATCACATGAGTTATATTAGAGTTTGAACTGTTTTACATAATACAACTCAAACTATGATCAATGCGCAACCAAAACAATTACCGTTAGAACCGTTGTAAATGTACGATTAAACATGAGTATGTTATTTGCTGTTTTAAACGTATGAAGCTGAAGCGAGAGATAATATTTGAACGGAATTTTACACTATGTTGCTCATACAGGGACATAAAGGTTATAGTTTGAGACGTACGCGACTTCTTGGGTAAAATATGTATTCTCCAAGCGTCGCCATGGTTTGCAAGCTTAAGAAATTCAAATACAAAAATTGCACCGTGTACATGTTCATGGTGAATTCACGTCTGCGCCCACCCTGCCACATGACTCGCAGTCGCCCACCTGGCCCACCACTTCACTGAAAATGCATGAACTTCCTGTGATCGGTCGAGTAAGTGTTTGTACTGATATTCATGCAAAAGAGTCGTGAATAAGAACGACGGATGAACAGAAGTAAGCCCACTCGGCCCACCTGTGGTAATAAACCTCCGCGACGTCATTAGACGAGTCTCCTCCATTTCTTCACAGCCCCTTCACAGGCCCGATTAGGCATGTCGCAACTCCCGCCTGTCTGTCTGTCTGTCTGTCCATATCTGTCTGTGTTGTTGTGTGGGCTTGAAGTCGGGTGATACTGGCGGGAACCCGAGTAGATGCCGGCGAGGCGAGGCGCGCAATGCGGGGGCGACCACACCGGATCTGTGTTCGTTTTACACGGCAAGCCCAGGTTATCCCAGGTCAGGTCAGGTCGCTCGCCAGGTCACGTCAACCAAAGTCATGAGTGCGGGCGGTGGCCCCTTCCACCTTCCACGCAGGGACAACTGCTGCTCACGCACAGAGTGCACTGTCAGTCGCAACCCGTTTCCGGCCTCGCTAGGGCTTCCGGCATTCAAAAGAACAAAATTCGATCTTATCTGATCTGATGACATGGGTATATATAAGGCCCAGAAGTCCTTGAGGACGCGGCGGAGCGACACGATGACCCGTGGTTCCGGCGCTCCAGCCGCCGCCGTACAAGCCCCACTACCAACCCCCACGCGGGCATCGCCTCGTCCGTGTACCCGGGCTGCGACCCAAAAGTGTCGAAAGCGCCAAAATCGAACGACGAACACATTCCAGTAGGGACGAACGGAGGGCGGAATTCCGCAGCTGCCGCCGCCAGGCGCGACAGCAACAGCAGCAGCAGCAGCGCAGCAGCAGCAGCAGCAGCAGCAGCAGCAGCAACGCCTACGCGCTCCTCCACCACGACGCGAGTTGATATCAGCATTCAGCAACGTACAAAGAATGCGACCTACACCCTTAGCTTAGGGGGCGTTTCGGCACACAGCCAGGCCGCCTGCCGGTCGCGCCATCTTGCACACCGCCAAGGCAGGCAGGGGCAGGCGGATGGGGCCCCCTGGCGGTGTCGGGGACGGGCCCTGGGGGGCAGGTGTGGCCGGCAACCTCAAGAACCGCCTGGGTGGTTCGCCGACACGAAAAAAATCAGTACGGTGCAGTTTGAACAACGCCCATCCCGGTCCCTTTCCATGCAAATGCGGGTTCCATCTCCTTACTTTGGTGGACCATTGGTACGGCACACGACGACGGCAATACGAAATGTGCGCGCAAGATACCTGCCGATAATAAGCCCGATTGCTGAACCCCTGGAGACCCAACTGAAACCCACCTAAAAACAGCAGCTGTGAACATGCCTGCCTACCTACCTCGCGCCGCGCACACCAACATATTATTATTGTTGTTATGTGACACACACACACACACACGCACACGCGGGTCTTTTATCTAAACACACACGCACACACACATTTACACACGCGTCCCCATACACACATCCCCTTACACACGCGCGCGCAGAGGGTTCTTCATCAAACACAAACGCGCGCGCACGTGTCAAATGCAAATGCAGACCCTTGCGTCGTTCGTACAACCTCGCACAACCACCAACCGGGGCAGGTTGACACGCTGTCTATGAACGCAACAAGCGAGCGCGACTCCGTTGCATTGGTACATTTCTGCTGGATGCTTATGTGCCGTACGCATGCGGATGAGGGAGTGACGCTTGCGCGGCGCACGGACGCTCCTCCCCTTTCCCCCTTCCCCAGTCCCCGAGGCGAGCTTGGAAGTCTACCGCCGTCAGCGAAACACAGCACGCAGTGGTTGGCGGCAAAGTGGCCACCTGTGCGATAGCAAGTTTCGACCGGCGAAACCCGGCAAGACCCGGCAAACGCCACAACGAACTACGCGATATGACATGCATCCCAGGCCCACCCACCACGCCTGCAAGTTAGCTAAGCCATCTGAAAGTGAGGTCAGGGTGGTTCTCAAATCTTCTCCCCCTAATGATCACATTATATCGCATATGTTGTCCCCTCATTGTTTTTTGTATAGCTGGAGAACCGCCGCCGGTGCTGGCCGTGAGAAGCCCTCCGCACGCCACACTCCCCCAAGCGCCCAAGCGGAGGCTACCCGTCCCCAGTCACGACCCCCGTGCACGGCACCGGCGGCATCAGCGGGCGCCTCCGCCATCGCATCAGTGCAAATCCAAATCACCCCCACAGACCCGTTCCCACGCCAGGCCGGCAAGGAGCCTGCCTGCCCGGGCCAGGGGTCTGACTGGCCGGGCCTGACGCCACACCGATGCAGTGGTGACTATGGGGACGTGTGAGGGCGCATGTGGGAAGTTGGCACCCGGAGCTCCCCTGGAGCCGTGTCACACCTGCACTCAGTGCGACGCAACCACCCCTGTAGCCCTATAACCCCAGCTACACTGCTCGCCCCCCGGACCCCATACCCCGAGCGCCCCCCCGCCCACCGCTACGTGATCGGCACGCCCTCAGGTCGGCACGCCCTCAGGTCAGCGGCTGCCAACAGCGGCCCGTCGTAGAGGCGTGTCCGGATGGGGGGCGGATGGGTGGAGGAGTGCGGTGAGCACCCGGTGCAGCAGCGCCACACGGATCTCCCATCCCGGGGGATCGGAGCTGCCCGACAACATGACGACGACGGTGCCGCCAGGTGCGCTGGGGCGGTCACCTTGCCGCGCGGCACGTGCCGGGTGCTTCCCGCCCATGTCCCCCAGCCGAGCAGGTCCCGTCCCGTCCTGTCTTGGTTCCGGGAGTCTGCCTAGGAAATGCGTGCACATCCCCTTCGGCGGGCACATCGGAGCGCCCTCGCGCTGTCCGCCCTCAAACAGCAAAAGACGACGGTGCAGGCGGCTGGCTCAGCCAAAAATCAGGATACCGCATCCGCAGCACCGACCGAAGCTCTCCATCCACCGCTCAATCTGCCCACCCCGCGCCCTCCCGCGCAGCGGTCTTCCCGCACCTCCTGCCGCCGTGCTTGCTTGCTGTCTGTCACATCGATCCCCGCTTGTGCTGCGAAGGTTGAAGGTTGAAGGTTGAAGGTTGAGGGACGCAACCCAGGGGAACGCCGCGCCTTGCGTCGACGCTCGGCCCCTTCGTCCGTCCTCCTCCTCCTCGGGGAGACCCAGCTCCCTCCTGCGCTCACCCGGGGCTCCCCTCTGAGGAACCCGCACTCCTGCCTTGACGAATGACGAGGGGCATCCCTTTCTCCCCTACCGCTTCCCAGTATATCCCCCTCGCCTGCCCCGCTCCCCGTACATCCTGCCCCACTGCCACTCCCCCAGAAACAGGAAAGGGCCGCCCGCGCGCGGCCAAGCAGTCCGCCCCCCCCCCACCTGGTGGCATGCGCCCCCCCCAGTGGCTATCAAACCTCTCTTAATAGCTTCATATGATGAGCCGCTGCGAGCACCCCCCGTCGTTTCCTATGGATGTTTTTATGTACGGCAGCATGTGTACAGCAGTCGTACACGGCGCTGTACGGATTTTACTTTGGCGAGTTGTAGTCGTCGGGGTTGCGGGCGTACAGGGCGCGGCCCCAGACCTGGACCGTCTCGATGAACGGGCCGTACCCGCGGCCCGCGTTGGCCGGCCGCCGTACAGTGATCAGCACGCCCTGAGCCACGCGGAGGTTGTCCGGCAGGTCGTTGGGGTCGGCGTTGGGCGGCGGGTTCTGGTTGATGCCGGACTTGTACGGCGGTACCTCGATCATAAGGCCCGCCCGGCACTGCACGCGGTTGCTGGTGGAGTTGTAGATGGTGACGCCGATGGCGTCCTCGTAGGAGCCGGTGGGGTAGCCGGTCCAGCGAAGCAGTTGGACCTGGGGGCGGCGGGGCCGGAGGGCGCGGGTGGTTACGAAGAGTGAAACCAGCCACAAGACACGCAGAGGTGGCGGCGGGTGGGCCGCGGCGGAAGAGGATTGGTTGGGCGGGACGGATACCCGGGCAGCGTGGTCGAGCAAGCCAGGGACGCCACACACTCACAACAGCACACAGGAGAGGGCACCGTTCTCTTTTACAACAGCACACAGGAGAGAGAACACTCACCAGCGCGATGTTGGGGTTCTTGACCTGCGTGATGTTGAGGCCGGTGATCTGGACGGGGTCCTTGAAGAACAGCGCGACGGTCTGCGACGAGTCGGTGGCCTTCCAGGCGGCCTTGCAGGCGCCGCAGCGCGGCTTGCAGGAGTCCTTTCGGCGGTGCACCAGCTGCAGCGGGTTGCGGGGCGCCAGCTGCTCGCGGAAGTCGGCGTCGTCGTACCACACCAGGGACCTGCGGGTGGTCGATCCACCCAAACAGCACACACACGGCGAGGGGACGGAGACGGGGGGAGGGTTTCATGAGGGCAACCGCTTTTTTGAAAAGCTTCCCGTTCCCCTACCCACACCCACAGGCACACCCACAGCCACAGCCACACCCATTCCCACGCCCAGAGCCGTCCCGCCGGGGCTGACAACACCACGACACCGACGCCTCCGTCGCGCTGGGGCGCTGGGGCTGCTAAGGCGGACAGCGATGGATTTCTGAAACTGTACATTAATTATAACTGCGTTGGAAAGTGCGGAGGCAAGACAGGGGCCCGACAGACGGGCAAAGTGTTTTGCTTGGCTGAGCAGGTCTGTAGCGAGGTCATGGGCGAGGTCGGTGGAGGGCACCTACCGGGTCTTTCCAGGGGCTCCCATCGGCAGGATTCCCTTGAAGTAGGTCGCGACGGCCACTGGCGGCGGCGGGGGCTGCTTCTTCGGACGCCGCGGGGCCGGCGGCGAGGGCGTCGACGGCCCAGGCAGGGCGGCTGGGGAGGATGGTGGCGGGGACGAGGGCGGCGGCGGCGAGGGCGGCGGCGGCGAGGGCGGCGGCGGCGAGGGCGGCGGCGGCGAGGGCGGCGGCGGCGAGGGCGGCGGCGGCGAGGGCGGCGGCGGAGAGGGCAGCGGCGGAGAGGGCGGCGGCGGAGAGGGCGGCAGCGGCGAGGGCGGCAGCGGCGAGGGCGGCGGCGGAGAGGGCGGCGGCGGAGAGGGCGGCGACGGCGAGGGCGGCGGCGGCGATAGCGGCCGCGGCGAGGGTGGCGGCGGCGAGGGCGGCGGCGGCGAAGGCGGTGGCGGCGAGGGCGGCGGGGGTGACGGCGGCGGTGGAGTCGCAGGTGGTGGCGGCGAAGGTGGCGGCGGCGATGGTGCCGGCGATGGCGGTGGTGGCGACGGCGGCTCGGGCGACGGCGGCTCGGGCGACGGCGGCTCGGGCGACGGTGGCTCGGGCGACGGTGGCGGCGGTGACGGCGGAGGCGGCGACGGCGGCGGCGGCAACGGTGACGGCGGGGGCGCGACCGGGGCTGGCGGCGGCGACGGCAGCGGCGGCGGCGGTCGCGGCGAGGGCTTCGGCGCCAGTGGGGCTTTGGGCGGCGGCGGCGCCTTGGGCGCCTTGGGCGGCGACGGCGGCTTCGGCGGCGTCCTCGGCGGGGGTTTGGGGGCCTTCGGGGCCACCGGCGGTTTCGGAGGCGAGCGCGCCGGCGGCGGCGGCCGCGGCGGGGGGGGGTACGTGCCCAGAGCGAACGCGGTCTCCTCCTGGAGGAAGCGGCGGACGATGTCGGCTGTGGTGTCAGAGAGGTCGTTGGTGGCCGCCAGGACCCGGTCCAGGTGCTGGTGAAGCAGAGGCTCCAAGTCGTCGGCGGCGGCCTCAACGTTGCCCACTGTCGGGGGGCCGTACTCGCCTGAGGTCAGGGAGCAGCAGGGCGGCGGCGGCGGCGGCGGCGGCGGCAGAGGACGTCCGTGGGGCGGGTGGGTTGGGGTGGGAGATCGAGGCAGGGGTCATATCCCGGAGGTCCAGGAGGAGGCGAAGTAAATATAGTAGGGCAATTTCGGTAAATTTACTCGCGGGTTTATGTAGACGTCGTGGCTGTGTGGTGAGAAGCGGCAGTCGGTTGCATCCGACGGGGCGGGGCGGGGGCAGCCGCCCAGACGAGAGGGGAGCTGCGCGGCTATCGAGGAGTCCCACCGGTGGCGATGGGTGGCGTTGGTGGTCGCGGGGAGGGCGGCGCTTCCCGAGTACGCAGACGAACGCGACGGCGAGCTGTATTACTGCGAGGCCTACTACTCTAAAGGACAATTAACACAGGAATGATACCGTACAATCTTTATGCAAACTATCCGAGGTTCACGCACGCAACAGGCGCTAACCGTGTGACCGCACTCTGCGCCACCAGGGGCCTCGCCCGCAGGTGTCCCCAGGGTCGGGCGCGCTAGGCAACGGAAACCGCTTTCGAGAAAGATAGTTAAGTAACCATCGCCAGGTTCCCAAAAATGCATTTGAATGCCATATATCTGACGCACCGTCTTCGAAGTCCGAAATCAGCTTGGCGAGCAGGGCGCCCCAAGCCTGCTGCGGGCCAGACTGCCAGCTGTAGCCCAGCCAAACAATCGCACCCGGCACATCGACCTTGCCGAAAGCCTGTAGTCAGGGATACAATACAACCATGCAAAGCAGCCATTGTAATTACAACCCCGGCGTACATTCAACTTCTGATGGAGCCTTTGCGACTGACCGTCAGACTGAACATTGCGGGCTATTACGAACGCCCTATTTAGCACTTACAAACATTATCATTGTCAGTCAGAAATAAACCCTAATCGAGCCCACGTTCCAGAAACGCAGCCAGTACAATTGGCGCACCTGAGCGACGACTCCGCCCTCCTCGCCGTTCACCACGTACAAGGGGACGGTGGTTGACGCCGGATCCTGGTGGTGGCAAATTGAGTATGAAAACGTCGTGCGAGCATCTTCCAACTGCCGGGGCCAGTCCTCCTCTGTCGCCGGCAGGAACGACGGCGCGGCCGAGGTCACCGTCGGCCGGCCGAACGATCCGCGCTCATTGGATTGCGTCCGTTCGCACAGAAGCCAGTCACCTGCAAGCAGCATAATGAAGTATACCGTTGTGGCGCCGAACAAACCGGCCATTTGCAACCGAACTCAGGCATCTTTGACGCTAAACCCTACATGAGAAAGATCAATGATAAAGAAGACCTACATACATATTAACTATGAACAAATTTGTGAAACAACAACCTTCAGGCTTAGTTGACATTCCTGGTGCAACACCTTACCTTGGTACCGCAACGCCTTCGCGACAAACTGTCTGAGCCCCTCAGACCGGTGCGTGCTAGACTCCAAAAGCACAACGAGGCCGCCCTGCGCTAGAAACGAAGACACGGCCTCCAGGTCCTCTGCGGAGCTGTAGAGAGCTGGCCCGTTTTGCAACGGAATCACGTAGGCAATCGGCGGCTCTTCGCCAGCGGTCAAGTCAGGCTGACCCGATGTGGCGATGTCAACGTTTAAGCCAAGATCCTTGAGTTGTAGGGCGAGGTTGGCGGCGCTACCGTCCCAGTTGTGATTCAATACATCCGATGCATCACTCATATAGAGTGAAACACGAGACGCAGCGGCCTGATTGAGGCATAATCCGCATGCAGAGAGAAATAACAGAAAAAGATTGCGACAGGCCGCAACAGGCCCTGACGGTGCCATTCGACCCTGAGATGCCTTGCTGTCCAGGCGGTAAAGCTCCGTTCCTTGGGTGATAACAAGTAACCGAATATATCTGTTAAATATGCACGTTCTTCGGAGTGATTACAGACGCGCTAAAGACGTCGTCCGACACAACCAAATTATCCAAAGGAACACCACTATTGAAATTACCTATGGGTACTGTATGCACAGACCAGTGCGTACCACACTAGAGATGAATGGCAGAAGTGCCCTTTTTAATGTCCGATTGCACCAATCATTACGACAGACCAATACGGTACGGCAGCGAGAACCGAGAACGCGCTCGACACCCGAGCAGTTACCGTTGCTGAAAAGAAACTTAAACACCACCAAGCCATCTGACTTCTGTAAGTTTTACCTTCGTTTAAATGTCTGGGCGGAGATTGTGTACATCCGGGTGGGCAGGGCAGTCTTTGCTATTCGCCCGCCCCCGTCCAATCACGAATTGCAATACATTGCTGTTGTTGGCCAGCCCGTTGCACCTGTAATGCAATTCTAACGAACCTATTTCGTTTCAAATTTCATGGTCAGAATTATGGACTTTAAACCAGTGTCCATAGATACCTCTTGCAAAAAATATCTATCAAGATGCGTTCATGTTAAATGGTTCTTTGATGGTTGTTGCGAACTTCACCGTGGAACAGGCGCCAGGTTGGCCTCGCGGCTGCAACCTATTTGCATGCGCTGGAAACCACTCAGACAGACGTTCATGTGTACGTTCCTGTCTGGTGTAATTTTTATCTGGCCTGTAGGACGCTAGGATCGATCTCACCCTCTAAGGTCTTCCTAGCTACCGGCAAGAAGGGACATGTTTTCAAATTAGTTATGTTGCGTTAATTTATGCCAGCCGATCCAAGAAAGCGCCAATGCAAAAAGGCAGGCCGTGGCCTCAGGGGCCGTTTCATGCCCGTCCGTCCCGATCAACGAGCCCAATGCTTTTACCGGTGGTTGCAACGCGGCAGTTGGCAGTGATTGCCCACGGTATCGTGCTGAAAAAACTTCTCTTCGGACGGAGACTTTACCTGACGTTTCAAAAAATTTTATTGTAATCATTCCAATCCTGCGGAGCTCCAGTCCGGCATCAGCTAAGCATCGCCTAGTGCCTTCTAGTGAGGCGAAGGGAGGCGTGGAAAGCTTCACAGTTGCAGGCCTGTCCATTCCCGGAGAGCGGTGCACTGAAGCTGTTCGTGCTGCGCCGCCATAGAAGCACCGGCCGCACATACAGCTGCCGCATCCCAAACTCTTCGTGCCGTTTTCTGAGGTCCCTGGAACCCGCCCCGGGCGAGTGGGATGGAACTCACCCCGGCTGGGTGTGTCTGGGGCCCGGCTGGGTAAAGCAGGGGCCCGAGAACCCGAGGAGTGTGGCCGGGCCCGGAGGGTGGCCCATGAAAACGTGCTTGACAGTCCATGATGGCCGCCTTGGGCGACGAGGTCCCCCTGGTTCGGGCTACCCCATGACGAACCATACAAGGAACCCAAGCATTACTTTATGGGTTATGCGCTTTCGCGCCTGATGTGGCGGTGTTGGAAGCTTGGAACCATGAGATTCAGCATCGGTGAGTGGGGCTCGGTCAAACCGAGCCCACCTCGGCCCTGGTGTAAGCAAGGATTGACATGCCGTGCAGTTGCGCACGAGCTTCCTCCATTGTTGCAGCACAAAGTGCAGGCATCCTCCGGCAAGCGCAAACAAGGCAAACACGTATAACCCAGATTGCCACCGTTACCCGCAGCTGTCTGCTTGGTGCGAGCATAAGGTTTGCTGAGGCCTGAGGGTTTCACCATCGGTGCTCGTGTGAGATACACGGATGAGGTTGTATGTGAATGATTAGGTTGACATCTGCAGCCCATTACGAGGCCAATCTGATGCATGACAGCTTGGAAAATTCGAGATAAAAGTTTTTCCGTACGGATCCGATGTGTCATAAAACATTTTCGGATTTTTTAAGGTTGTAAATGTCTTCATTTTCTACACGGAAATGTTGTCAGTATGAATAAGTTGTTTTGCTTTATGAAGCATATATCTGGCAACCCCTGACCTACTGGCATCTTGTTGCAGGTGAACATGTTTACCTTTTCAATCTGGGATACAAGGAATTTATTTGAGCTGCTTATTCACGGGTAAATAGTTGTGTGGTGTAGTACGACGCAAGGAAGGTAGTCTTTCTGTCTTACGAATCGCAACCAGCGGCTGACTTTTTGATAGCACGGAGATGTCTCCACTTTGTCAATTCAAAACAAGTGAATTCGATCTATACGTTTGCATTCTTCGGACATGAGAAGTTGCTACATAACGCCTCCTGCGAATTGCGATCCCGACAGCTAGGAAATCCGCGATGTACAGTTGCATACACCAAACTGAATGCATCTATTTAAAATCATGATTTTTACAGATATTCTTAATATATTCCCTGTTGCGCGCTTGCGCCAATCATTACAATGTCTGACTTTATGCACCCGACGATTGATGGACTCGATACTTGCTCTATATGTTTGATACAAAAATATTCCTACGGTATTGCTTTTTTTGCCGATAGATCACCTACCGCACCGCAGTCTTGGACCCTGCGACTTGATTGCGGTTAAGCGCGGCCCACTTGCTTACCCTCAGCATGTTGTAATAGTAGATAAATACATATGTAGATATGCTTGATTATGACCGCTGCGGCGCTGTCGCAATCTGGTCGGTTTCGTGCACCGCACTCGCTACGCCCCCGCCCCCCTCTGCTGAGGCCCGCGCAAGGCCGCGTCAAGTTATGCAACGCACTCGTTCAACAATTACCGCATAGTCGCTTATGCGGTCCTTAGTTTGCGAGCGGATAAGATTCTTGTTGCGACTAAAGGGCTTCCCGCCACCCTCTCGGTTTCAAAATCAAACAGTGCGAAAACGCGGCCGCGGTACACAAGCGGCACATCCAATCGCATCTTCACGCAGCCATCCCCACAGGCGTCCATTCTTCTGTCCCTCGCTCCGTATGTGTGCACTCGCCTGCCGCCCGACCGGGGTAATTACGACTGGAGTTACGCACGACACCCGCCACTCGCACCATATGCGACCGAATGTGTCCCAACTGCCGCGCCGCCCGTTGCGCCGTTCGGCTTCTACGTCGGAAACGACGGCTCTGTTGTAATCCCCCACTTTCTCCGCAAACGACACCGCTGGCCAGCCCGACCGGCTGGCCATTTCAGCAACCTGCAGAGAATATTGGAGCTCTCCCAACTTCTTCGCGCGACAACCTCTCGGAAATGTGATGTTTGTCTAGGGTTTGCCGGTTGGTGTCGTGACACGTTTCGTTCCCCCAAGTTGTGCCAACCGCCTGGACCAAAGCAGCTGAAGCCAGTTGCTCTGAATGAAGTCACTATGTTGCTGTACGGAGAGGACCGTGTGAAGCGTCCCCTGGCGTTCCGAAACAAAAGTGCGCTGCCGTGCGCAGCAGCAGCGTAGTACCATCGCGATCTCCTTGACGCTCGTGAACTAAAAAGGACCACATCAGAGGCCCACCGTCCCCCCCTCCGTTGAGCCGTGGTTGGGCTATGTTTTACGTAATTCGTTTCTTTTGCCTTCCGTTAATCACTCTTGATAAGTAGCAACCGTTAGTAGTAACCGTTACAACTTACAGGGTGGACCCTTAGTCCCGACCGGGCACTCGATTACGAAAATTATACTTTGCTTCCTGCTGTGCACTGCGGGACGGGGCCGACCAGGTTCCAGCTACCCGGGGTGTGAACCCGTCCACGTGCCCCGCGTCGTCCCTTGGGACGCCGAAGTCGTCCATCGCGCCGTTCATTACGTAATCATTAACTAATCACTAACTATGAAACGCAACAACGCAAGCCGCCAACCCCCCGTATATGTGATCGGAACAACGCATGCCGTCACTCGCGACTCCCAACGGTTCCGCTTCCCACCCATCCGCAACCCCGTCCTCAGCGACAACGACGGCGGATCGCAGGGCTACAAGCCCCTCAAGAGCCGACGAAGCCGAGCAGAGCCGCCGGGAGGGCCCCCGGAGGCCCCCGACTGCGGCAGCGAACCCCACCTGGTGAGACCTCCAATCGGTCGCGGCGCGAGCCGCGGCGGGGTACCGCATAGCGGCGTCCCCCTTTCCCCCTTTCCCCTTTCCCCCTTTCCCCTTTCCCCTTTCCCCCTTGCCCCCTTTCCCCCTTTCCCCTTGCCCCGCCTCGCCCCTTGCCCCGCCTCGCCCCTTGCCCCGCCTCGCACAACTGCCGCTGGCTTCGCTGCAAGTGCTGGGTGTGATGGGTGCCCCCGGTCCCCTGTCCCCAATCCCTACCCCTGCCCCTACCCGACAGTCGACGCCACCAGAAACAGTAGCAGCGAGATCCCCCTGCTATCACCCTCTGATCGTCCAACACCCGTATGTACAGTATGCATGCTCGTACGTAAGTACTCACGTCCTGTATGATGCATGGGCCCGCGCCGCGCCGCCGCCTACTCGTTCTCGTAACGCGCCCCTATGTCCTTGAACTTGAAAAGCTGTGGGAACCTCAACAACTTCGAGAACCCGGGATGGCATTGGGGGCCGTGCAACCCCGGCTAGTCACGCGCCTCTGGCCGCCGCTGGGCAGCTGCCCCCGGCCACGTTGCCGACCCCACGCCGGTCACGGCGAGGGGGACCCTCACCCTCCAAGGGCGGGGCGGGGCAGGGGGACTGCGCACCCGTGTTGACGGCGGCGAAGAGGGTACTGAACCTAATACCTAAACGAGGGAGATGCGGACAGCAGCCCAGCAAGTGGGAAGCGGCCCCACCCAGCGAGCTCGCCCACCGCGCCCAACGTATCCACAATCCACTAGTTGCCCGACAACACCCTAGAGACCAAGAGGGCCTCCTCAGCCGTACCGCGCCGTACGCGATCCCCCCGTTTGGCTCGCCAAACGGCCAACCGAGCCTCCGTCAATCCTGTTGGGAATCCTCACGCCCCCCGAACTTGGCCTTCAGGTTCTTTCCGAACTGCCACAGCAAGTTCTGGTTGGCGGCTCGTTGCGGACTGGCGTGACGAGCGGCCGCCGCCGCCGCCGCCGGCCCACCGCCGCCGCCATCGGCGCTACCGCCACTGCCCCAAAAATGCTGAACGACCGCGGGGACGCCGCCGCCGCTGCCGGCGGGCCCCTGCGGCGCCAAAGGCGCGAGCCCCGCGCCGCGGGCTGCTGCCGGGGCCCCGTTGGCGGCATGGTGGCCGCCGCCGCCGCCGCCGCCGAAGCCAAGCACGCTGCTGAGCCCGCCGCCGACACCCCCGCCGGCGGGGCCGCCGCCGCCACCGCCGCCGGCCGCAGCCGCTATCGCCTGTGTGTCCTTGAGCTGGAACTGCAGGTTCCGTATCGCGTAGTCCTTATCCGCGAGGGCCGTGTCCTGTCGGGCGGCCGTGTGCGGGACCCATGACGCGGGCCAGGGGTGTGGTACGGTCATGTCTCGTGTGGTACGGCAGTGGTAGCAGCATGTGACGCCACGCGTCGTGTTCTCTAGGTGCGGGCCGGCGGGCCGGCAGGCGGGCAGGCAGGCGGGCAGGCAGGCAGGCCATACCCAGGGAGGCGCATAAATTGTCGTCGGACCGGCGCTTCGGACCCCTACTCGACCACCACCCGCACCGTACTGTGCAGCACCACACACTGCGCAGCACCACACACTGCGCACCACATACACACACATATCATCTCCCGGCCGGGTTTCATCCTAAACACACATGATCTCCCGGCCGCGTTTCTCGCTGTGAACACATCTCTCTTACAGCACGCAAACACACACACACACACACACACACGGCGGGTTTAGCCTTCTAAACCCGCGCACACATACGCGAGCGCGCTCTGTACGGCGCTGTCCGTACATCTGCGCACCTGCGCTGCGTACTTCTGCATCATCTGGTCCAGCTTGGAGCTCAGCTTGTCGATCGTGTACTGCTTCTCGGCCAGCTGCTGTACGACCTCTTCCAGCCGGGCCGAAAGCACCTCGCTCAACACGCCGTACTGCAGGAATACGACATGGTACGACATGGCAGAGAGGCGGGCAGGCCAGATCGAGGCGGCCGCTGCGAATCAGGACAAGCAGCTCCTGGAGGCAAGAAACAGCTGGACAACACATCATGCCGACTTGGTTTGTTCTTTGTTCTTGAGGTTTTTCATTTTCTTTTCAATCTAAGTAGCTCTTGAGCTCCCTTGTCGTTCTGCCGCTGGGCCGCATAGGTGGGAACGACGACACACGCCCAGGCGCCATACCCCACGTCCCCACGCCATTACACCCCGCAAACCCATTCCGGTACCCTGCCACTCGCACGCAAACCGGTACGCAACGTTTGCTCTGACGGAGAGAACAGAGCCGCGAGGCACAAAGCTGGCGCATGTCTATCTTAATCGGCCGGCGGGGCACAGCAGGAGTGCATGGATATGTATGTGCAGCTGGGCGCGGCAGTGCCCAACGGGTGCCCGCATGCATTTCTGCCGTGCCGTACCCGGCTGTACTGCCGTACACCCGTGCGGCCCGTACCTGCTCCAGCAGCTGGGCCGCCTCCGCCTCCCGGTGGGATTGTGCGCTCAGGTCGGTCCGCACCGCCGTACACATCCCTGCAGCCTCCCGCAGTAGCTGCTCCTGCGACCGCTGCGGAGATGGCTGTAGCACTTGCTGCTGCTCATGGCCGGTCAGGGGCGCAGTAGCCGCGGCGGCGGAGCCGCCGTCAGTAGTGGCCAAACCTGCCGCAGCAAGAACTGGCGGCGGCGGTGGCGGCGGCACCAGCGCCGCCGCGGGCTGTAGCCGCACTTGTCCGCCGGGACCCACCACCAGCTGATCAAAGGGAGTCGACGCCGGTGACGGCGCCGCCGCCATGTACGGCAGCGGTAGCGGTAGCAAGCCCTCCGGCAGGAGCGTGCCCCCTGTCGTCGCGGCGGCGCCACCGCCGCCAGCGGCGGCGGCGATGGAAACAGGGACCGCGGAGGCGGCCGGCGGCGGCGGCGCCGCCACCGCTGTCGCGGCAGCGGGGCCGGTGGCGGCGGCGGGTGTGGCGGACGCCGCCGCCGCCGCCGCCTCGAGGCTTTCCAGCAGCTGTTGCAGCTGGGTCAGACGGTCCAGGCCAGGAGCCAGTCCTCCGGGCCCCTGCGGGGAAGACATACCGTACATATCGTACGACTGTGCGATGTACGGCGAATGGCCTAGGTCAAGCACTCTGGCGCAGGACAGACATCAACCTCCACCCCCTTAGCCTTGTAGGTTGTAGCATCTCATACCGGGATTCCACAAGCAGGATCCCAATCCAGGATCCGAATCCAGATCCGAATCCTAAAACCACCAGATTTCGTGTCGGCCGCGGCCGCACCACAAGTACCACCACCATGTCATTCCTCAAACTATTACCACCGCCACCACCACCACCACAACAACAGCGACAGCAACATCACCAGCACCACGAACTCACTGCAGCGGCTTCGCCCAACATCGGCTCCTGCGGCATCTTCGACATCCCGTCGCTGACACCCGGAGCGCCTGCCGCCGCGCCGCTGCCCCCCGCCGCCGCCGCCGCCGCAGCCACAGGTGCCTCTGCGGCCATAGGACCGGCGCCTGAAGACTCCTCCGAACAGTCGCCGGTGCCGTTGGCGGCGGCGGCGCTGGCGGCGGCGGCGCTGGCGGTGGTGGCGGTGGTGGCGAGTTTCTGCGCCCCATTGCCGCTGAGTGTGGCTCGCCCGGGATCCGCGGCGGCCCCAGCCCCGCTCCTCGCCGCCGCCGCCGCCGCCGCCATGGCTGCGACCACCGCCACGGGCGGCGCCAGAGCCCGCTGCCACCGCCGCAGCCGCGCCGCCAGGGCGGCGTGGTGGTGGAGCAGGTCATCCACTCCCAGCGACTCCTGTGCACTCGAATGCGTGTATACGGCACAGGCAAGGAAAGTGAGCCGCGAGAAAAGTGAGCCGCGAGGAATGTGTGTGTGTGTGTGTGTGTGTGTGTGTGTGTGTGTGTGTGTGTGTGTGTGTGTGTGTGTGTGTGTGTGTGTGTGTGTGTGTGTGTGTGTAGAAATGCATACGGTTTCAGGGCGCGAAGATGGGTCAAGAGGGGGAGGACGACGCGCTGGCAAGGTCCTTCGGCGCCTCGGTCGCAGCCCTTGGCCAGGGCCAGGCCCCGTCACATGTGCAACGATTAAAGTCGTCCCCCCCCCCCCACACACACACACGCGGGCGGGTTCTTTTTAGGGTTTCCCGCCTTCTACACACACACACACTCGCGGCTCAGTTTCTTTACACACACACACACACGGTTCTGCCTGCCCCAGAAACACACACACACCCGCATCTCCTGTACGGCAGGGCCCGTCGCCACGTCACCCGGCGATCGCCACTCCTCCGGCCCTGCCGTACTCCCGGGCCTCGCATCCCGCCCGGTCTGCGGCCCGCAAGCGCCCGCCGCGACCGCCCTCGACCGTACGACGTCGCCGCCGCCGCCAGCTGTGGCGGTCGCAGCTGCCGTACCAACTGCCGCCCCGCGGGCTGCAGCGGGACCGCCGATGTGGGGTGTGCTAGCGCCGCCGCCGCCGCCGCCGCCGCCGCCGCCGCCGCCGCCCATCCCCGCCCCGGTGATGCTCGTGGCGGTGACGGTGGGGCAGCCGGCGGCGTGGCCGCCGGGACCGTAGCTGCCACCCGCGCCGGCGCCCGCGCCCGCGCCCGCGCCGTGGGCCGTGGTCCGCTGCGACGGCGACTGCGGCGGCAGCCCCTCCGATGACATGATCACCCACTCGTCGCGCGCCTCCGCCTGCGGGGGCCGCAGCGGCAGTGGCCCAGTGGTGCCTGAGTTCCAGTGGACGGGTGCCCAGTGGCCGGGTGCCGGGTGAAGGGTGTAGTGGTTGGCACTGGTAGCAGCTCAGCAGCAGCAGCAGCAGCAGCAGTAGCAGCTAGAACGCTGGTGGCGGCTAGCAGGTGGCGTCATGTCACGCTAGCACTGGGCTGGTAGCACGTCTGGGTAAGCAGCTGTTTGGCAGCCATCGTTGGGCCGAAGAGCAGCACGGGCAGCGAACTGCACGGGTGGCTAGCAGCACGGGCATTCCTTGACACCCATCGCCCGAACACGCCAGGCAGAGCAGCCGGGTTCGGTTTGGGTTCAGCCAAACAGCATATCCGGTATCCGCGAGCTAACTCGACCCAACCCAACCCAACCCAACCCAACCCAACCCAACCCAACCCAACCCAACCCAACCCAACCCAACCCAACCCAACCCAACCCAACCCAACCCAACCCAAGGGCACTCGACGCCTCTCGAGCTGCTGCACCGCGGCACCCAAGGGAGCGGGCGCCCCCGGCGGGGCGTTGGCTGCGGCTGCCGTACGTCGTACATACCGGAGAGGCCTCCTTGTGCTCGTCCACAAACATCATACTACACGTGCTTGTCACGGAGCTGCCCGTGGGAGGGTGCAGCACCGAATGCGGCACACCACCGCCGCCGCCGCCGCCGCCGCCACTGGGGGCGCGGCCTGCGCCGTACATGCCGGTGTGGTACGGATGGCTGGGGTGGTGCGGGTGGGTGTGGGAATGGAGCTGTGGGTGGGGCATCGCATTGTGGGGAAGACCCGGGAGCCCGGCGGCGGCGGCGGCGGCGGCGGCGGCGCGGGGCGCCGCCAGGGGAATGGCGGCCGACGGCGCGACGGGGTGGGGGGTTCCGGAGCCGGCTGCCGGCAGCGTCCTGGGGTGGTCTCCTTCAAACGATACACGAGGGGCACAGAGGGGCAGCGGGGCAGGGGCAGTCATCGGCGATGGGCACGAACCTCACCCGTCCAACCGAACCCAACCGACCAAGCCTGCGCCCGAGGCATGACCCACGCCCCCTAAACCCCCCACGCAGACCAGCCAGCGGACCTACCGATTCGGATTTCCGGCAACCAATCACTTTCCGGTACCTTCCGAGTGGGCGCGTGTCAAGTCAAGCGGGCCGTAAGCCCCCTGCCTCTTCGCCCGACAATATCATCCTCACCAGAGGCCGTACCTGCCAACCGAGACCCTGCAGGCGTCAAGCCGCTGCCCGCCGCCGCTGCCGCCGCCGCCCCCGGCGCGCCGTGCGCCCTCTCCGACGACCCCGGCGCACCGCCGCCGGTTGCCGTACACGCCATCCCGCAAACCGCTCCCTCTCCCCGTCGCCGCTTCCTCTCCTCCTCCGCTGCCGCCGCTGCCGCTGCAGCTGCCTGGTGATGCCCCATCTGGCCATCCGCCGCCGCCTGATCTGGTCGAGCTGCCGGCGGCAACAGCGGCGGCGCCTCCGCCGCCGGCGCAGCGGCGGCGGCGGCACTGGACAAGCCCGGCCACTCCACAGACACGGCGGGTCCTCCGATCGGCCCCTGGGCGGCGGCGTTGCCGTCCCCAAACCCCGTCGGCCCGCGCGACCCGACACAGCGGGCACCTCCGCTGTTCCCGATCTCCAGCGAGGGCGGCTGCGCTGCCACCCCGCGCTGCTGCTGCTGCTGCTGGACCTTACTCCGCAGCTTCAGCGGCGCCAGGGCGATGTCCCAGGCCAGGCTGGCTGCCTTGCTGCAGCGCCGCTTCCCGCCCTGCGCGCGGCGGGCCTGATCCACCGCCTGCACCTGACTGAAGGACGAGGAGGAGCCGGCGGCGGCGGCGCTCGCGGCGGCGGCGGAGAGCGAGCAGGAAGAGCCGGCCGCGCGTCCCGCGCTGAGCTCCTGCGGCGCGGCCGGCAGCGGCGGCGGAGCCGCCGCTCCCGTCGGCCCCGCCGGTGCCGCCGTCGTGGCCGCCTGGCCGTCCGAGCCGAAGTCCAGGCGGAGCGGCTGCAGGTCGCGGTCGGCGGCGGCGGCGGCGGCGGCGGGCCCCGCGGCGTCGTCGTCTTCATCCGTCGAGGTGGTAACCCCCAGACCTGCACCCAGGGACTGGGACCTGCCCGCCGCCAGCATCAGCACATGCGGCGACAGTGGCCCCAAGGCGCCCTCGGCGGCGCCACCCGGCGCCGCCGCGCCGTCACCCGACGGCGGCCGCTGCGCGGCCGCCGGAGGCGGCGGCGGCGGCTCCGCCGCCGCCGCTGCAGCGGCGGCGACAGCGGAGGGGCCGGCGCCGCTGGTCGTGTTGCTGCCGCTGAACGCCCGGATGCTCGTCCATTTGGGTGTTTCATGCCACATGAACGACGACGCGGAATTGCGGCGGAGGCGGCGCTCGCCGCCGTCGCCGCCGCCGCCGCCGTCTCGCACCTCTCCCGTTGGTAGCGCGCCCGCCGCCACCTCGAGAAGCTGCTGAAGCGGGTCGCCGCCGTGCGGCGCCGCCGCCGTCGCCGCTGCCGGCTCGCTGACGGCCGCGGAGGCTCCTCGTGCACCAGCGGCCTCCACCTGCGATCCAGCCGCCTGCTGCAGCTGCTGCGGCGGCTGCGGCGGCTGCGGCGGCTGCGGCGGCTGCGGCGGCGGCAGCGCTGGTGCCGGCGGATGCGACGGCATCGTCGGGCGCTGACGCTGCGCCACGGCTCCGCCCTTGCCGCCGCCGCCAGCAGCACTCCCTTCCGACAGCTGCGGCGTCAACAGCTCCAGGGATCCCCCGCCGCCGTTGACGGCGGACTCTGACAGGTCCGACGGCGCCACGTACCCGACCTGCTCGTACTGGAAGCCCTCGTCGCCGTTGAGGCGGTGGAAGTCGTCGCTGTCCACGTCGGCGGCGGCGGCGCCGCCGCCGCCGCCGCCAACTCCGCCATCTAACAGCAGCAGCGGCTCCTCCGCGGCGGCGCCGCCGCCGCCGTGCCCGGCGGCGGCAGCGGCGGCGGCAGAATCCGCGCTGCCGGCGGACACGATGCCGCCTGCGGCGCCGCCGTGCCCCGTGGCGTGCCCGCTGCCGCCGCCCAGCGCAATCGCCGCCAGGGAGGCGGCGAGGGCAGCGTCCGGGGCGGGCGATGACGCCCGCTCCACGCTGCTGCTGCCGGACCCGCTGTGCCCGGCGGCGGCGGCGGCGCCGCCGCCGCCGGCGGAGCCGCTGCCGCCGCTGCCGACGGCCGCGAACTTCTCCTTCACACCCCGCGCGATCATCTTCAGCACACTCATCCGACTGGAGCCGGATTGCGGCTGCTGCGGCTGCTGGCCAGCCGCCGACTGGCCCTGGGAAGGGGCGCAGGCGCCGGATGTGGAGTGGCCAGGATGCTCCGAAACCATGCCGCTGCGGGCGCTGCCGCCGCCCCCGCCGCCGTTGCCGCTTGCGGACGAGGAGGCCTCCCACGCCATGTCCTCCGCCAGCGCCGCCGCCTCGGCCTCCACCTCCTGCAGTCCGTGCCGCACCCACACCACACCACACCACACCACACGCCAGCCGGACTCCTCCGTTTGTCGCGGCTCAGTTTGTACCTTGTACGCACCACGCGGCACGGTTCCCTAGCTCGCATACCCCCCTCTCTGGAGGTCCGCTTTCGTAAACAACGCAGACCGCGTTTTCAGATACCTCTGGAAGGCCTCCGGCGATCCAGTGGAGGTCGACTTATCCCACCTCCCCCACCGCCGCCGCCGCCCCCACCTCACGGTACTCCCGTCGAAGCGTGGCCAGCCGCGCGTCCGTGATTCCTTCGAAGGCGGGCCCGAAGGCGTGGTCTATGAGGCGGTTGGAGTCGTAGGTGAGGGGCGCCATGGTCTGCAGCACATCCAGCGCGTCCAGCACGTCCGCGCAGCAGGACAGCGCCGGGGAGAAGACCTCCAGCAGCGCCAGCGCGGTTCTGGGGGTTTGCCAGGGCCGATGGGGCCGATGGGGCCGATGGGTCGCCGGGGCCGACGGGGCGAAAGAGTGAGGACAGCCCAGACACACACCCAGCCCGGCGACACACACGTACCAACAAGGACGACAGGGCGATGGGGCAGCAGCGGCCGCGTGAGATCAAGGTAAATGGAGTAGAGAGGAGTAGGGATGAGGCGTGAGGAATGCTGCTGTGAGGTTCATTCAGGAATGTTGCTTGGTTGCTTGGAAAGGTTCGTGCGGGGAGAGGGCAGTCGGGCCTTGCATACCGTTCCCTTGCAGGCTTGCCGCGGCTGGCTTGCCGCGGCTGGCCTGGGCCAGTACAACCGTACAGTGAGGAAGCCTTGTCAACGGGCGCGGGATGCGCAAGTCAAGAGGGCGCAAGGCCCACGACGCAGCCGACGAGTTCACGCAGCGGTTGCTGTGTGCCGTACAGAGGTACGGCAACAATCTCGTACGGCGCTTCGGCAAACAAGAGCCGATCCCTCACATCCAGACATGCCAGTTTCCAATCCAAGCGCATACAAAGTAGCTCGGCGGCGCTTTCGCAGCCCATCGGGTGGCACACACACACACACGGGGGTTATGCCGGTCACACACACGGGGGTTTACGTTTCTAATTCAACGCGCTTCTGCCGCCCCCTTCGGTGTTTGATGCGACCACGGCAAAACGAGGCAAGGGTGTCATCCTCCCAGCCGCGCCTGTGGACCCACTTGAAGAGCACCGTGGGCGAGCGGTTGTAGAAGAGCTCGTCCCACACACGCAGGCACGCCTCGATTGGCAGGAAGTTCACGAAGACGCAGAGGAACCACTGTCGTGCGGTGCGGGACAAGTGTAGAGGTAGAGGATGACAGACCGCCGAGGGGGGTGGGGATGGGGGTAGGGGAAGGCAAGGCAGGCCACCGAGAGTCACTCATGGGCGAATGAGGAAGGGGGATTGTTGCGGGTTGTGAACAACAGTGAAACGCGGGAACGGTGGGAAAGGCGCTTGGGGAGGAACTTAGAAGGGGGATGGTGGACCTTGGGGGGGGTGCAACCGATGGTTGAGGGCTTGAAGGTACGGCAAAGAACGCGATGGATTGCACGAATATATTTGAAACAATTTTTAAAATGTCACAACGTGCTCGACTAGCTCAGTGGTAGAGCGCACGGCTTTTACAAAGAAAGCAGGCGGAAGCCAACCGTGTGGTCGTGGGTTCGACCCCCACGTCGAGCGCAACACACATCCTACGAATGCAAAATTATGATTCGTGATTGTTTGCATTTGGAAATAACTTAAATCCTACGTTTGATCATAAGTGGTTCATATCTGCATTTGAATTAAATGCTCTTCGTCAATACTTCCATATCCGGCGGCTCGGCAACGCCCTCTTGCCCTCCATAACCTTGACCCCTTCGCAGCCTTGACCCCTTCGCCCAATTCTGCCCCCTGTTCTGCCCCAATACGGTTGTGAAACTTTGTGCCCCAGGCAGCGAGCCAAAGCTAATCCACGCGGCCTTTCCGTACTGGACTGCCGTACCGGTCCCTCGCACCTGGACGAACACGCACGACACGTCCGCCCCCAGCCCCTCCAGGTAGGCCGCCAGCTGCGGGAAGTGCTCCGCCACCAGCCGCTTGAACACGCGCTGGTCAACCTGCACGCATGGCCAGACACAGCGGCGAGGGCGGATACGATAAAATATAGAATAAAAACAATTTAGCGAGGAACCCGGCCGACCCAAACCAGTGACCAATACACAAATATGAATATGATATGTAATTATGTACATAGATTATGAATGAATGAACGTTACAGCGACCCCCATAATCCCTTTATGTACGTTTCGACCGGTACGGGTGCAACAGGTTGCCCCCAGCTGCAAGGGTCCTCCGGCTGCCTGTCCCTCCCACGGCAACCAGGGGTGGCGGCCGTGGGGCATCACACCACCCTTTTGCGGTTTCGCTGTTTTAAGAGAGGTGCGTCAAACAGCGAAACCGCATTGGTATTAAGAGAGGTGCGTCATACCATCACCACCGCCACCCGGACCGCGGTCGCCCCAGGCCGCCCCACCCCCACCGCCCCCACCCCCAGCGCGGCCGCGCCGCCGCGCTCCCGCGCGCGGTCTCTATCTTTCCGTTGCTATGCAGGTACCGCACCACGTAAGTATACTGAGTTGTGCTGGGTGTGCCCGGGTTCGTTCTTCGGGTTTATTTTCTTTTTTCAATTTAACCCCCACCGCCACCCGGACCGCGGTCGCCCAGGCCGCCCACCTGCATGGCCATCATATCCACATCATAGTAGCCCTTCAGGATATCCTCCAGCAGCGCACACAGACACCAAAAGGCGTCCTCCTCGTCCAAGAACAGCAGCAGCGTGCCCGCCACGAAGTTGAGGCCCTGAGAGCGGCGGGACCAAGGGCGGCCGGGGCGTGTCGCGTGTGTGGCCCAACGCAAGGACGGCAACAAAGGGAACGTCGTACTCCATGGATCCCCCCTGCTCGCGCCCTTATTCGGCCCGCCTGCCCTTACCACCCCCCACGCGCCTGCCAGCCCCATCCCCGGCGGCCGCAGCGCGCCGCCCCGAAACCGAACCACAAAACAATGGAGGCACCCATTATTGTCAAGGACGTCACAGTGGACCCCGCTAGGGTCATCGGTGCCAGCCAAAGCTTCCTCACCACACGCTGCATAAACGAAACTGCGCCACCCATCCGGACCAGGGCTGCGCCCCGGCAGGACGCCCGGCACCCACGCCGGCGTATCCTGTTCGCACGGCCCACCTGGCAGTACCCCACGCGCGAGTTGTGCAGGCTGTAGGCCGCCAGCACGCGCCGCAGCGCCGGCCGGCCGCTGACCTCCATCAGCGTAAGGCCCGGGAAGGTCCGCGGCAGGTCCTTTTCGATCTGGGTCAGCCACACCTGCGAAGCGAAGGGACGCGGCGCGACGCGGCGCGAAGCGACGTGGCGCGGTCGTGAGTGGGTGCTCCTTGTTGAACGCCGCCCCGTGGGACGCCCCCAGGTGCCAGGACCGTAGCCTGGGACAGGGCCCCCCCCACGGTCTCACCCAGGCTATTATCCCCTTAGGGAGGGGAGGGGGGGGTGGTCGGGCGCCCAAACCCTCGGGGCCCCGGGCTGATCAAGGCCAGGTGCTGACCGCCCTCCCCTCACACACCGTAAGCACACCACCCAGTGACCGCACCCCGACGTCAAGCGACAGCGACCCCTCACAGCACCAGCAGCAGCAACCCGACCACGCCCGCCCTGCCCATTCCCTCCTCCCAAGTCCCGTGCGGCCCTCCTGCCGCCCCTGACTTGCGCCCCGTCGCCCTTTCTCTCTCTTCCCCACTCGCAACTCGACCTCCAGGGTCCCTGCCCGGTGCTCTGCCCGGTCCTGACGCGAGCTTCCGTACACGCGGGTACCGTACCAGCGCGCCGCTCCGCGACCGTGTTCTCTGGGGTGAACCCCGCGGCATAAGGCTCCCGCCCCTCCCTGCGTTCTCGTCCCTGACCTTCCCACCTTCACCAGGCGCGCGCCGGCGCCGCGTCAGCGGGCGAGGCGCCTCTACCCCTCCCTCCCCTCAGTGGTTCTCGATACTACGTTCTCGATACTTTGTGCTGTCTGGGGTGTGGTCCGTCCTCGTGCTGTCGCGCGTTGGTTGGTCCGGGATGGGTCCGGCGGCGACGCGGTCGCCCGAGGTAACAGTGAGCGCACAATTCAGGTATGTATGGTAAGTAACTTGGGTCGCGTATTGACTCCTGTGCCACGTATCGGTTCCCCAATCCATACCCCTCAGTGGTTATGGACTCCCGCTCTGTCGCCCTCGCTGCGTCCTCCGAGCGGCATCGCAGACCGCACCCACCCGACTCCCCAAGCTGCGTTTCTGTACCCCGCCCCCCCCCTCCCCAAGGTGCCCCAGCGACGGCAGTGGGCACCTTGCTGTTGGCTCTCCATGTGGCCAGCGCCTTCTCCGTCACGGCCGCGTAGCCGGGCAGTCCGTGCAGCGCCGCCGCGTCCTGGCCGGAGAGGACCGGGGGGAGGAAGTTGAGAAGCCCAAGAGGAAGGGGGCGAGCGGCGGAGTATGAATTTGCACGTGGCTCATGTCAGTCAACACACACATACACACACACGGTTCAATTCTCTCTAACACACACACGGCACACACACTCGCACGGTACCTTTTACACACACGCCCCGCGAGCCCTCGGCCGGACCCAGTAACCCTTCCCCCCAACAGGGGTTCAGCCTCCCTTTTGTTGCGCCTCCTGCCCGCACGCCAACACGTGCCTGCAGCGCCTGCGCCGCCACCGCCGCCTGCTGCCGAATCTCGTCCAGCTCGATGTGTCCCCTGTACTGCAGCTCCCCGAGGCAGCGCTTCACCAGGTCCTACAGCGATGGATTCGGGATCCAGGGACGCAGGGATTCGGGATCCAGGGACGCGGGGACAGGGAACCAGATCTCCGAGTGTGATGACGTGACCAACACGCAGGAGAATCAGGAGGATAGCAAGTGGGGCGGCAAGAGCTGATCGCGACGATCATGTACTTCCAAGTGTGTGAAGATGTCGCGATAGCTGAAGGGTTGCGCTCGCGCGCCAGGCACGCAGGTGGGGCGGACGTCGGGCCAAGCAACCTCCTCAACAGGACAGCTGAAGGACGGCTGTGACAGCGTTCCATGTCCGCAAAGACCTGATCCCCCCGAAGAAGATTCGAAGGGGATGGGTCCCCCTGGCCCCTGGCCCTCCGGTTTGGGCAGCGCAGATCTGTGCGGGCCTGAGGTTTTGGACCCGGCTACTGCTGCTGCCGTGCCCCTGCTAATGCTGCCGCTGCTGTTGTGGTGCCGCAGCAGCTAGCCGGTAGCACCCACATTGTAGTAGTTGCGCTGCTTGCGGACGGAGGTGTCCAGGAAGACGGTCCAAACAGAGCCACGGATGGTGAAGGGCACACCCCCGTGCACCAGAGCGTCCAGCTTCTGCCGGTGCGGGGAGGCTGGGCCCTGTTCATGCCGCGCGATCGTTACCGCGTCTTGGAGGTAATCGCCGCACAGGTCCTCAAGGCTAGCAAATTTGCCGTCGTCTGAGTTGAGGTGCGCCAGGTCACTCAGGAATTGGCACCAGTGGGCCTCGCGCTCTGTCTCCTCCTGCTCCCAGACAGGGCTGTAGACCCGGTACAACTCATGATAGTCGGATGGTACCATAAAACCATAGTGGTCACGAACCGCTTCATCGGCGTTTGCCGAGGGCTTAGCCGGGGAGTCATCTAGAGAGAAGAATTCAGTGACAGCTGCATCCATTTTAATAACACATTTCCGTATACCCTAATATTTTCATGTCCTGTGTCGCGCTTCGTTAAATGTAAAATTTGGGATACAACGCAACAGGTGCACTCAAACATATAACTCTGTAGGCACTCATATACCGTCACTTGATACGCATAAATAATTAGTGTGGTCTTGACTTGGAAGCCGTTAGAATCGGTCGTACAAATTCTCCGATAGGAGTCAATGCACGCAGCAAGCTCGTGCATCTCTACACGTAGGCATCAAGTATAACTGATTGAATTGATGACATATACTTGGCGGATGGTGACCGGACCTCGTGACCGGACCTGTAGGCTGCCTTGTTTCCGGTGTACGGCATCGTCATCCACCCTTGCGCTTCGGTCTCAGTTCCGAACAGCTACACACGGCGCGTGACCGCCTTGACTTGTTGTGCACACAAAGCCCAAACCCACAGGGCACCCGTACATCGCTTGCGCACTCCAAAACCAACAAGATATTACCCACATACATTTGTTACGCAACTCGTACGGCGTGTTTCCACCCAGCCACCGCCGCGTGCAGCCGTCATGCGCATCCACGAGCACACTTCCTTGCATCGGCGCAAGCAACACGTGGCTGTACCGCCGGGCACCCGCGGGCACCCCCTCGGGACCAACCTCCATCCGACACAACAAACCTGAGAGCGCGCAGAGCAACCCTGGAACACCCTGCAAGCCCTCTGTGGACCGCCTGCTGCTTTGGCACACGGCAACACACTGCCGCAGCTCCCGACCCCCCGACGAATCCGCTGCCCTGGCCGCCTCCTGAACCGCACACAGCCACCCCACGCCGGGACGCGGCCGACTGTCTGCCTCGCCACGGCGCCTCCATGCAACTAACTACACCAGCACCAGGTCCACAGGCACATAAATCACCCAAGGCTGCCGTCCGTCCTAGGTCCTACCCCCTGAAAGTCAGATCGCCCCCAAGTCCCAGCCCAACAAGCAACAACATTCCAAGCCGACCACTCCTCTCGACGTCCGTAACTCCACAATCCCATCAGTCATTCAATGGCCGTCGATGCCACGGCCGGGTAGGTGTCCGCGCCTCCTCGTACGGTATGTGCGGTGCGCTGCCTCCCGCCAGAGCCGCCACCGGTCAGGCGCTGCCGGCGCTGCTCTCCAGGAACTCGCGCACCTGACCCACATCGGCCCGCCGCGACGCGCCCTGTGCCTTGCTGTACTGCTCCACGTGGCCGGCCGCCTGCTCCGGTGCCAAGCCGTGGCCGCGCACCAGCCACGCCGCCAGCGCCACGCCCGTGCGGCCGCCGCCGCCCCAGCAGTGGACCACCACCTGCGCGTCACCGCGCGCCAACACACGACGGTCGGCGGGGAAGGAGCACATGACGATACCAGGCCGTGCTGTGTGTTAAAAAAAAGCAACCCACCTGACCCAGGTAGTGCTGTGTGTGGTGAGGATGCGTCGGCTAGGAACCGGGATTCGGCCGCTGGGGCCAGGAGGCCACAAAGCACGGCTCGGTGCGCGCACCGAGCCGTACTTTGCGGCCGCCTGCCCAGCGAGCGGTCGTTTCCCTCCCAGCAACATCTGCAGGAAGGATCCTGATCAGTCCATGATTAATGTCAATATTACATTTATTGATCTATAGAGACTAGTGCGGGCACGGGGCAATCCGTGAAACCGGGCTTGGTGCGCGCACCGATAGGTGCACGCACCGAGCCCAGAAACCGCGTCATTTTTCGGTGCGCGCACCGAGCCCACTTCTGGGGCCGCTTCCTTACTGCAACTGTAAGGTCGGTACTGACAGCGACATTATGTTCATTACCAATTTGCCAGTCGCAGAATGTTTTACGGTGGCGCAGTCGCCGTACCTTCTCCTTAGCTTCCGCTGCATCCTTAAGCTCCGAAACCAGCTGGTCGACCGCCCCCGGGGCCTTGGCGTTGAGGACCACGGCGCGGCGGAAGCGGTCCGCCAGGGCGGGCGGCAGGGGCTCCGCGTACGTTGCCAGTTCGCTTTCACTCAGCAGGGACACCACGCGCTGGACGCCGTGGCTGGTCATAAAGTCGCACCATGCAGTCACTGAAATTGAAGGGCGAGGGTACGGAAGAAGGACAGGACGTTACGGAGAGGCGGAGAGAGGAGTGGGGCAGGGAGTTAAGGCACTTGAGGTAGGGCGTGGTAGGGTACTTCGTAATGTGAGGGCATTGACTGTGATTCAGCGTATTACCTTCCTCCGGTGTGACTTTATCGTCCGCGTTAAAGCAGCGCTGCGCCGCGGCTCCTGGCCTTGCTGCTCCGAAGACGAGGTCATCGTGTTCTGCAGCCGTGCCGCGCGGACGGAGTCCCGTACGGCTTCACGGGGCCCCCGACAAGCGCGTATATTTCACATGCATTCCCACGCACCTGATGCCTTGGCAAAGTTATATTGCACGTCGGACTTGCAGGACATGTTCCGGAACGTCTGTGTTCAAGTGCTCCGCAACGTTATAACATTCAAGTCGCAATAATGGCAAAATTTTTATCAAATAGTTGTAACGCTTTTCAGTTTCATGCAAGAAAGCTCCAGACCTTTATTGACACTGCCAGTGATCACCTCGAGCGCAAACCCAGCTGTCTCCGAAACCGCCCGCGTTTCTGCTTGCGGAGAATGCAATCGGTTCTCAAACATTTATCACGATCAATTCGATACTATGATACGCTTTGATGGAACTGAAGCCCGCGCTATTGCACGATGAATTATAAGGAACTGAAGTAGAGGGCTTCCGTTGGAGGCATCAGGAGCCATGTCGCAGCAGCAAGTGATGACAAACATGGGTCCCAGGCGCAAAGGGAGCGCTCGGCTGGAGCCGTTGGTGCGACCATGGAATGCAGAGGTTGCATGGCTCTACCTTGTCACTGCGCTGCCTTGGTCACGCTGAATTTTGTGGACAACTTTACCATGTCATCTGTAAATTTTTATTGCTTTATGTCGCATGTACTCTGTTCCTGTACTTTGCGTCGTCTGCCAGCCAGTCCGCTTGCCGGCAAGCTGCAGTCATAAACTTTTTGTATGTTTATGCTGGGGGAAGGCAGAAATGCTTCCTATGTTTCTTCAGTCGGGTTAAACCCTGGACTTGGACGACTCCCTGCGCTTCGCCATTTTACCTACCACTTGCCGCGGCCAATGGCGCAGGCATTTGGCAACGGCGGCCGTGCTTCCCCAAGTGACGGCGCCGGGGATCCCGCCGCAGCGCTGCCCGACGCCCGCGCGCCCTCCACCATGCTTCCGCCGCTGCACCGGAGCAAGGGTGAGTCACGGACCCCCCCTCCAATAAGCCCTTACCCCAAGCTCGTACCTCGCCTCCGCTTCTGTCCGTTCTCCAATGCACACCAACGCACACATGCTGCCGCGGCTTGGGCGCGCTGACCGTGCCAATCGAGCTGGCACCCCTCCCAGCCCAAGACGCAGGGCGGCATGGCAGCATGGCAGCGGGGGGCGGGGGGAGGAGAAGCGGCCGCAGACAGCCACATTGGAGCTCCAGCCGGCCAGCAGGGCCTGACCGCCAGGGCCTGAACGGCAGGGTCGCACGGGCGCGATGGGTCCGTGAGCTTGCACCCACCATCCAGGGCCATCGGCCCTGGCCTGCGGCCCCTAGCACGCAAGGCGCTGCCGCCCCTTCTGGACTGCGCAAGCTAACAGGCAGCCGATTGCGCGGGTGGGCCGGCTAGGGCCTGCCGGGCGTGGTCCCAGGGCCTGCAGACCGGCCGTTCGGCGGGGTTCAGGCCATCTCCCGACGGGTTCAGGCCATCTCCCGACGGGGATGTGGTCGCTCGGGAGCAAGATGCGCTCCGCGCCCGATGCACTCGGACGCGATCAGGCGGATGTTGCTGGTCGGGCCCCCGCGAGGGCCATCTCCCTCCCGGGCTGGGACAATGAGGCCCCGGTGACACGGGGCTCCTGATCAGACTGACGCAGCGACGGTGGCTCCGGGCTCCGGGACAATGCCAGCATGGCAGGCAGGAGCTGCAGCAGAAGCAGCGGCAGAAGCAGCAGCAGCAGGAGCAGGCGCAGCAGGAGAAGCCGGAGAAGCAGGAGCAGAAGCAGCAGAAGCGGCAGGAGCAGCAGCTGCACCCTGGCAGACAGCGACAGCTGCACAGCAGCGCAAGAACCAGACTCCCCGTCCCCACGCTGGTGCCCTGGAGTTGCCACCCTGTAGTTCCCGCCCGGGACATGCTGGGGGGACTGCGGTGCAGGACAGCCACAGGCGCTGCGGAGTTTGCGGCCGTGGCCGCAGTAGCTGTGGCCGTGGCCTGAGCAGCTGTGGCCTGAGCAGTAGCCGTCGCGGCACGGGCCACGGGCAGAGAAGTCTCCCTTTCCAGGCGCTGGGCAGAGGACCACGCGGGCAAAAGGCCCAGGTGTCCCGCCCAGACCACGCGGGCAAAAGGCGCAGGTGTCCCGCCCAGACCACGCGGGCAAAAGGCCCAGGCGTCCCGCCCAGACCACGCGGGCAAAAGGCCCAGGTGTCCCGCCCACGGTGTCCCTGCCCTGCTACCTCCGGGGGTCAGCATCGACTTACCCCATGTTCCCCGGCCCGCAAGTCGTGCCACCGAACCTGCTGCTATGCTCCCACCGATATGATATGCTGCGGCTGCCACTGCATTGCTGCTACTGTCATGCTGCTACTGCTATGCAAGTGCTGCTGCTGCTGCTGCTGCTGCTACTGCTGTGTAATCACTTCTGCTACTGCTGCGGCTGTCGTTGGGCCCCCCCCCAGACGCGGCGGTGGAGACGTTCGACACGGTGTTGGTGGACGATGTGAGCCCGGGGGTGAGCCCGGCGCGGCGGGCTCGCAAGGCGGCGCTGCTGAACCGCACGGGGGACAGCGACCACCGGACGGTCCTCCAGGTGGGTGGAGGGGTGGGGCGGGTGACGCGTTGAGAGACGGGGTGGGTGGGTGGTGCAGGAACTTGGTGGGCAGGTGCATATCGGGTGCGGGTGGGGTGGGGCGGGAGGGCGCGGGTGGGGTAAGGATTGGGGAACCGGTGGGGATGGAGGAGGGGCCTTGGGGGTATTTTCGCGGTCCTGGTTGGCATGTGAGGCTCCGGGAGGGGGCTGCGGGCCGTCAGAGGTTAGTAGTAGGGTTAAGGGGCGAGTGAAGGTGGGGGCCTTGGGGGTGCTGGTGTTGGGCTGGGTTGCCGCCGGGGCGTGGACGGTGGGGCGGGGTTGCGTCCTGGGTTGCTCGTGTGGGGACTGGGAGCAGCAGCAGCGGCAGGGGCAGATGTTACCGTCCGGGGCGGCAAAGGAGTGCCAGCTGCTGCCGCGGTCGCGGCGCGAGGAACGCGCTGACCTGGATGACTCACGGGGGGCAGTGAGATGTGGGAGAGGAGGACTGTAGGAGGCGCCGGCACAATCGCGTGGGGCAGGGACAGAGCCCCGCGTGCTGGCTCCTGACCTGACCTGGAACCGCCCTTGTCCGCACTGAAGCCCGCCCTTGGTCCGGCCCTGTTCTGCCCCTGTTCTGCACACTGACCCGCGGGTCGGTCCCGTGCAGGCCTCCTTGGCGCTTGACCAGAAGGAGCGGGAGATGGTGGGTCCGGGATGGGGCTCGGGACGTGTGCCAGGGAGGGAGGGTGGGAGGCGCGCGACGACGGGAGGGTCGTTAGGAGGGAGGGTATGTGGGAGGCGTCTCGCGCAGCTCTGGTAGATCTGGGTCCGGTTTGGGATCTCAATGCGGATCTGGATCAATACGGATCTGGATCTGGGTCTGGAAGGCAGAGTCTGGCGGAATGTGCGACGTTGCTTTTCGTTGCCTTCTGCAGCGGGCGTGGACACATACATGGTCGGGCGGGTCTCTATCTAAACACACAGGCGTCTGCGGTGCCGTCAACTTTGTAGCTGACCTCGGCAATAGGTGTGCGTCACCGACCAACACTGTCGCCAGTGTGCTGCCTCGTTCTGCCCAATTTCCTCAAAACACACATGCACGCTTTCTTTTCTGTACACACGCACTTGACATTATTGTTATTGTTACCAGACAGACTCACGCACCTCCGATGTTCTACTTCCCCCTCCTCTCCTCCCCCGTCTCTCTCCTTTCCCCCCTCCTCGCCATCAGGCCCTCATCCGCGACAACAAACGGGAGTACGGCCGCATTCTTCTGGAGCTGTGGGTTAATCAGGTGCTGGACTCCACGGGCGGTGGGGCGGCGGCAGCGCTGGGCGCCTCACAGAGCCAACCGGGTGAGGGGGCGCAGGGGGCGGGTGAGGGGGCGGAGGAGGGGGCGGAGGGGGGGGGCCGGAGGAGGGGGCGGAGGGGTCTTAGGGAATTGGTAGACATAGTTATACTGTGCTGCTGCCAGAGCAAACATCTGAGGGGGCGGAGGGGGCTTAGGTGCCCTCCGGGGTACGTCCCTGGAGGGGCGGGGGCCTGTCTTGACGGACATGTGGTAGGGATTCAGGGCATGGGTCGGACCGTGGTCTAAAGGCCTTGGGGGTCGCTGTCGGTGGTGAGGGGGGAGGCGGCGGCGGCGCGCGGCGGGTGAGGCGGGTGGGCTTACGGGTTGCGGACTGGAAGGTGGGATGATGGGCTGCGGTTGAAGCGGGGTCACACCTCAGCATTCGTTGACGAAATGGAATGGGGCGCAGACTGGGGGCTTGGGCTGGGCGTTGGTTGGGGCAGGGAGCCTGGGGGGCCCAGGGACTGAGGTTTAGGATGGGGCTGGCGAGGCGGGGCGGGGCTTGGCGAGGCGGGCCGGGTCGAGCGGGTTTTGGATGCTGGGGGTGGGTGGGATAAGGACGCGCGGGGAGGGGACCAAAGGTGGCGGGGGGCCACGGGGAGGGATGGGGGCTTCGGAGCTTGCGGACAGGTGCCACTGTGCTTCGGCGCGGGGACGATCCTGACAAGCCGAGCTGACCTGACCTGACCCCGCGCTCCTTCGCGTCCCCCCCTCCCGCCCCGACCCTCGCTCCCGTCCCCGCCCAGACCCGCTCAAGCTGGATGCCAGCGCGCTCAAGGTGCGGCGCCGTGCGGGATGGGGGGTGGGGGTGCCTTGCAGTGCGGTGCAGTGCAGTGCAGTGCAGTGCAGTCCGGTTCAATGTAGTACACGGTAGTGCCGTACCGTGTAGTTGCGGTGCAGTTCGGTGCGGGGGGAGGGGGTTTGCAGCGCGGTACAGTGCGGGGTTGGGGTGGGCGGGGTGGGTGTGCTCCTGTGCGCTTTTGCGGTGTCGCTGTCTTCATTGGCAGAAGGGGCGTGCAGTTGCAGTGCGTTGTGGTGCAGTGCAAGACCGTGTAGCGCAGTGCCGTGTAGCGCGGTGCGGTGCGGTGCAGTGCAGCGCGGTGCGCTGCGGTGCGGTGCGGTGCGGCGGGAGGAGCTGGGGCTGGGGTCTTCGGGACCGGGGGAGGAAGGGCGGGGGAGGCGGGAGGGGGGAAGCAGCGCGGTGGGCTGGGCATTCCGATGGGCTACGACTGACAGCAGTACGACAGACAACACACCCGGCGAGGGCGCCGTAGGGAGGCACGACCCGTGACCCTCCGCACGACTGCCCCTCCACTCACCTCTCCATGTCACCAATGACCCGCGGGTCCTCACTGCAACATCAGTCATAGGCAAACACCAACCCAACCTCACCGCTCACCCCGCTGTTGTTCCCTCAATCCGCTCCCGACTCTTCCCTGGTTCGCCGACTGGCTGCCCCTCCCACCTGCTCCCGATCCCTCTCGCCCCTATCCCCCACACCGTTGGTTTTCACCCGCCCCCTTCTCCCTGTCGCGTCTCGGGGACCCCGGCTGCCTCAGGGCCTGGCCACCTACGGCCTGACCCGCGTGGAGCTGCTGGGCGCGGGCCTCACCAACGAGGCCATCGACCGCCTCTACCGCTGCATGTACGTCTACACGGTGGGCTTCTTCGACGTGATGCAGGTGAGGAGCAGGCGGGAGGGGGGGGGGAGGGCAGAGGGGGGGTTGGGGGGTCGAGGGGTCGAGGGGGAGGTCGGACCGCAGCCGACGGCCGTCCTCTGACCGGCGCTTCCTCCCCATCTTTTCATCGGATGTTTGCTCTGGCAGCAGCGCAGTTTGAACGTGTCCACCAATTTCCTGTACCCCATCCTCCCGCGCCCCTTTGCCCCTCTACCGTACTCGCGCCAGCCATCCCGCTCGACCTTGCCGCCGTCCCCCGCGTTCCGCCGTCCCCCGTACGGCATTCGAACCCTTGGCCTGTGACCCGCGCAGTCAGCGCGGCCAGTCGTGTCCACCCACTCGCTTTTGCCGTCCCCCTCCACCACCCCGCCGCACCCCACCATTCTTCATCGGACCTCTGCCCTGGCAGCCAGCGCTGTTTCATGGACTGTCTACAATTTTCCTACAACCCACCCGGCCCCATGTATCTCGAACCATTTTGATTGCTTACGCCTCCCGGCACCACCCCAGGACATTTTGGCGCACAACGAGTTCCGTACAGAGATCCTGTCCAACGTGTGGAAGGGCTTCCTCACCATCGCGGAGAGCGCCCTACAGGTACGACAGTACGGCAGTGCAAGGCGACATGAGGACAGGGCGAACCCCCTGGGACGAAGGCTGACTGCCTGGCCGCCCGGACGACAGCTCTTGACCGCCGATAGCTCTTGACCTCCCGATCCACGCGCTCCCTTGACCACCTTCCAGTTGCTCGCCATCCCCATCGCGCTGTGCCCCTCGCCTCCATCGCGCCCTGCCCGCCAAAACCCTGTCTCCCCCTCCCGCCCTCCCCCTCCCCCTCCCCCCTTTCCCCCTCTCCTCCCCCCTTCCCCTCTCCCTCCCCAGGTCTCGTTCCGCTCCGACTATCTGAAGCTGTACCAGTCGCAGCAGGTGGCCATGGCGGAGCTGCTGTTCGCCAAGGAGCAGCTGGCCGAGGTGGGCGGACTAACTAACTAACTAACCAACTAACCAACTAGACATGGGGTGCGTCGCGGGAACGTGTGCGCGACATGTGTGTAAACCCGCGGAACCCGCGCCTGCTGCGAATCAGGCCCCGTGCTGCCGTTTCTGGTGCTCGTCCGAACCCTCAGTGCTGATCCGAAGCCATGTCGTTGGTACCATGGCTCCGACCCGTGGTTCCGTGGCTCCGACCCGTGGTTCCGTGGCTCCGACCCGTGGTTCCGTGGCTCCGACCCGTGGGCCCGTGGCTGCGACCCGTGGTTCCGTGGCTCCGACCCGTGGTTCCGTGGCTCCGACCCGTGGTTCCGTGGCTCCGACCCGTGCTTCCGGGGCTCCGACCCGTGGTTCCGTGGCTCCAACCCGTGGTTCCGTGGCTCCGTCCCGTGGTTCCGTGGCTCCGACCCGTGGTTCCGTGGCTCCGACCCGTGGTTCCGTGGCTCCGACCCGTGGCTCCGTGGCTCCGACCCGTGGTTCCGTGGCTCCGACCCGTGGTTCCGTGGCTCCGACCCGTGGGCCCATGGCTCCGACCCGCAGGCCCGCCAGGACACGGTCAACACGGAGCAGGCGGTGGCCTGGCTGACTAATGCGCACGCGGAGGAGCGGGCGGCGCGGCAGGTGCTCAAGGGGCAGGTGGCGGAGCTGCAGGTGAGCGGGGGAGGGCGGGGGAGGGCGGGGCGGGGCGGCAGGGGGGAGGGGAGGCAGGGGAGGGGCGCTTGCCCACGTCAGCAGACGTCCAGAGACCTACACAGGCCGTATCAGCGGCGTCAACATTCACGTGGGCCCTATCCTAACTGCCGTCGTCGTCCTGCTCGACTATCCGTTTGGCGGTCATGTAGCGCCGTTTTTGATGTCATGTCTAGATTGATAATTAGGGGCGGGCGCGGGCGCCGGCAGGGGGGGGAGGGGGGATGCGGGCGTGTCGTAGCTGTTAGGACCCGGGCCCTCCCGTCCCGCTTGCGGTCGGATAGGATCGGATCGGGGGGATCCGGTTGGGTTGGGTTCGTCCCCGGGGAACCGTCCTAGCGTTTTTCCAGGAAGCGACTTCATCCTCGTGTTTCGTCGTGCAATATCGTACAGAATATTCTTGAGCGGGAGCGTCAGGCCCACCAGGCGGCGGTGACCAAGTACGTGGCGGAGGTTGAGGAGCGGTGAGTGGGGCCTTGGGGGGGAGGGGTGGGAGGGAGGGAGGGAGGGAGGGAGGGGTGGGAGGGAGGGAGGGAGGGAGGGAGGGGAGGGGAAAATATAGGAATTGATAAACAGATTGAAGCTGCGCTGCTGCCAGACGGGGGAAGGGGGGAGGAAGTGGGTATAGGAAATCGAGAGGAAGGGGGGACTCTGATGTGGGGTGCCCTAACCCCACCCAACGAGAGTTGGGATGCTATGTTTGCCTGGGCAGGGAGAGGCCTGCGGCATCGTTGACGTAACGCCAAAGGCTGTTGTGGGGGGCCGGGGAGAGAAAAGGTTCCGGAGCGGCGGCTGTGGGAGATGGTTTCGGAGCTGCTGTGTCTCGGAGCGGCGGCGGCTGTGGGAGATGGTTCCGGGGCGGCTGTGGAGCTGCGGGGCTTGAGGGGCCCCCCGACCTCAGACCCGCAGACGATCGGCTGGTCGGTCGCTGCCTCCGCCGCCTGACGGCTTCCGCGACATGTCCGCCCGCAAAAAAAACAGAGAGGACGAGGTGCGTGAACTCCCCCCGTTGCGGACCCGTCTCATATACCCCCCCTCCCCCGGCTCCCTCTGTACGGCACCCTTGCCTTCCGTACGTTTCCTGTGTACGTACGACAGTGTACGGCTGCAGGCCCAGCTCGTGACCGCCACCGCCAAGCTGTCCGACGCGGCGGTGGCGCAGGCGGATCTGATCATGCAGCGGGACCAACTGACGACGGAGCTGACGGCGGCGGAGCAGCGGGCGACGCTCATCCTGGACCATGTGCGGGCGGTGTACGAAGCCATGGCGCTGGAGAAGACGCTGCGGGTGCGGGCGGCGAGCGTGTGTGTGTGTGTGTGCGTGTGTGCGTGTGTGTGTGTGTGCGTGTGTGCGTGTGTGAATCGTTACATATCTGCCGGGCCGACACTGGCCGGGGGCGCTAACCCGCCCCATACGGGAGACCGCCGAAGCACTCTCCCCCGTATTCGGGGGAGAGGGGCGTAAGGGGCCTCTGTCCCCTCGCTCTCAACCAAGGGCGCGTGCCCGATCCCCGAGGATCGGTGACCGCTGTGCCCCCTCAAGGGAGTGGGCGAAGGCCCATCCCGGGCGGTCTGCGCCTCGCAGTCCGCTGTTCAACCTCCTCAAGTCCTTGCAGCACCCAGGGCGCGTTTCGGAGGCGCGCCCCTGCTTGGTGCGGTAAAACTAGCCTGGTCCCGCGCCCCAACCTAATCGTACTAGCTAGGGTTGCACCATCCGGCAGGCCTGCCCGCCCAGCAGAGTCAGAGCGACGTTGCACACGTCAGGCCTTGCTGGGTCCGGGTACGCAGTCGGGCGCTCCATGATGGGGCTATGGTTTGCACAAGGCAGCACATCACCACGTAAGCATCCCTGTCGTACACCCCTTCCCGTCGCGAGCGGCCCTCGCGTACAAGTCCCGCTCGCTGCCAACTCCACTGGTCGGGCCCGACCCTCCTCGGGCACCCACGATCCCCATCGTGCCCGGAAGTGGGCTTCCGTTGTCCCAATCCCTACACCCTAGCGTCTCGCGCTGCTATCTATCCATCACGAGTCTACGTCTACTGGCTGCACGCAACGGATCCGGCCTTCCACCACCGATAGGATTGGGTGGTCCGGTCCCACCCCCTCCCATCCCCGTCGCGGTCGGCCCAGTTCTGCAAAACTGGCCACCCGCTGCCAGAACTCCATGACTGCGCGCGCCTTAGCTACATCTGTGTGTGTTTGGAGCCAGAAACCCGCTCCCCTACCTCTGTGTCCTCCACCTCTTACCTCCCCTCCTGAACTCCCCTCCGACCCCGGACCTCGCAGCCCAACCAAGACATCCTAGGGTCGCTGGCGTCGCTGCTGGGCGGTGCCGCCGGCCCCGCCGGTCCTTCCGCCTCCGTTTCCGGGCTGTCCGCCGTGGGCTCCGTACTCCCTGCCGTACCGTCTGGCGGCGCCGCCGGGTCAGTCCATGGCAGCGTCGTCGGCGGCAGCGTCGGCGGCGGCGGCGGTGCACTCAGTTCCAACCCCACGATCCGCGGCAGCGACGCGGCGGCGGCGCTGGCGTCGGCGGTGTCCGTCGCGCTGTCGACGGCGCCGCCGTCGTCCAAGGCGCCGACGGCGTCGGTGCGCTCGACGATGACGGCGGCGGCGGAGGCGTCGCTGTCGTCCTTGGGTGGGGTGCACCGAAAGTCGGCGGGCAGCGGCGGCGCCGCCGCCGCCGCCGCGTCCGAGTCGAGCCACGCCACCGTCGCCGCCGAGGGCAGCGCCACCGTCGCCGGCGGGCCCCTCCTGCGGGAGGTCAACGCCGCGATGCTGCCCTCCCTGGACGCCCCCGCCCGCGCGCAGGCGACACTGCTGTACGCGGATCTGATCGCGGATCTCACGAAACAGCTGTACGGCATGTGGCGCGATCAGGTACGACAGTAGTAGAGGCCGTTCAATGCCCATCTCACCCCTCCCCCGCGGTGCCGCGCCGGGACCAGCCGGCCCGTCCGCCCGTGGTTGCGGAGGGTGCGGAGGCGGGTCGTGTGGGGCCCTCCGGGTGGTGCTTGGGTTTTGGAGGACTGAGCCGCATATGTGTATCTTGAGAAAGTCGTGTGTGTTTAATGAGAAACCCACCCATAACGCGTGTGTGTGTGTGTCTGTATGCGTGCGCGTTTGTATCGTCGCCCTCCCACCCGACCAGACGGAGGCCACATCCACGACGGCACGTTCGCTGTACGAGGTCCGGGACAACCTTCGCGCCACAAAGGTCCGGGAGTTCGAGCTGCAGGTACGGCAAGTTTGCACGCCGGCTCGCCGTACAGTCCACTGGGAAGCGGCCAGGGTGGGCGGCACCGAAGCTATACGGTGGTGTGGCGGTGGTGCAGATTGGCTGGCCATCTTTGTACGGAATGTACGGTACAGGATGAGAGGAGGGGAATCACGTACGGCGTGGCGTGGTTCACCGCGATATTATTACAGCTTTACAAGGTTGTCTTTGTGTCTCGCGGGCGGCGTCGCCGCCGTCCCGCACGGGGGTTCGCACGGGTGATATCCGCAGGTTATCTGTCGTATCCAGTCGTACTAATCAGTGATGATTGCCGTACTCTCCGACCACATTGTGCATTTTGTCTGAATTGGTGACGCCTCGCTGAAGCCTCACGAGGTCACGACCCCGACCCTGACCCCGACCCTGACGCTGCCCAAACAGAGCTCTGCTACCACGTTCTAAGGCCCACCTCCCTTCTCCTTTCCCCCCTCATCTTGCCCGTTTTCCCGCGTCCCCCGTCCTCCTCTACCCTTTTTTCATTGGCCCCGTGCCTCCCCACCCCATTGCCACTCTCTCCGTCCGGCGCACCTCCATCCCGCAAATCACCCCACCACCACCACCACTACCACCACTACCACCACCACTACCACCACTACCACCACCACTACCACCACTACCACCACCACTACCACCGCCACTACCACCACTACCACCGCCACCGCCACCACCACCACCACCACCATTACCACCACCATTACCACCACTACCACCACTACCACCGCCACTACCATCCCCGCCCCGCGCTCCTTACCCCAACCCCACCACCACCGCACATCATCCCGCCCCCCTCCGCCCTCCTCACCTCACCACCCTCCACCTCCCCCATCCCGCCACGTCCCCATCCCACCACCACCACCACCACTACCACCACCACCACCGCCATCACCCACCACCTACACATATCCTCCCACACCGCCACCACCGCCACCACCACCGCCACCACCACCACCGCCACCACCACCACCACCACCGCGTACCACCGTCTCGCCGTCATACCATCGCCGTAACGTCGCCGCGCCGCCACCGACCCGCCACCATACCGCTGTCGTACCTACACCGTACCGCCGACACGCCACCATACCGCTGTCGTACCTTCGCCGTACCGCCGCCGCACCGCCACCATACCGCTGTCGTACCTTCACCGTACCGCCACCGACCCGCCACCATACCGCTGTCGTACCTTCGCCGTACCGCCACCGACCCGCCACCATACCGCCACCAACATCGTCGCCGGACCACCTAACTTCCCCTCTCTTCCTCTCGCTGTCTCCTGCGCGCGACGATGACTGACCGGGCGGTGGCCCAGGTCGCATATGACAGAGATACGGTGGGACCGGTCGGGGGCCGGTCTGCAGGCCTGAAAGAAGAAGTGGATCCGCTCGCGTCACCTTGCGGTTGTGGCGTGTGTGACGTGTTTTTTGCGTGCCGTGTCTCGTGTGCCGTCACCCCACCACCTCCCCCGTCATCCCCGCCTCCGTGCGGCAGCCTCCCCTCCGTCCCTCTCCCCAGCCGGTGCCGCCTCCCTCTCTTACCCGTTCTCTTTAGCGAATTACATCATCGTTTTGCAATAGTACCCATAGCTATGGTACTAGTGACAACAATACGTTCAATAGTTCTTTTCCTCACGCCTTGACAGCCATGATCAGAGGCGCCTTCCCTTACCCTTCAAACGTAAACCTGTCAACCGACTCCAACCACACCACCCCAACCCCCATCCTCCACCCCCATCCTCCACCTCCTCCTCCACGCCCCCCCCCCCAGGTGGAGTTGGACAAGCTGCGGGCTGTGGCCTCCAACCTGCAGAAGAGCCTCACGGAGTCTGACACGCTGCTGGCGGGGACGCAGGGCACCCTGAGGGCAACGGAGGAGGCGCTGGCGGCGCTCAAGAGGTGCGGGGCTGGCTGGGTGGGTGGGTGTGTGTGGGTATGGGTATGGGTATTGGTGTGGGTGTGTGGGTGTGCATGGGTGGGAGAGGAGGTGTGTTCAGCGAGAAAGCCTGAGCCCGAACCGCCCAGTCCGGGGCAAGGCAGGAAGGAGCGCATGGAGCGCATGGTGTACGGAAGCAGGGGGTGTGGCGCTGCCCCGTGCGGCTGGCCGGGGTGGCGCCGGGGTGCTAGGGTGCTAGGGTGTCGCCATCGCCGCCGCCGCTGCGCCCCTCCCCTCCTCCCGCCCTCCTCCCGCCCCTCCTCCGGGCGGAGGCGAGGGCCCGTCACTTGCGCCCCCGACGCCCTCCCCTGCGTTGTGCTGTGCCGTACCACGCCGTACAGTGCCAAGGCCGAGGCCGACGCCCAGGTGGAGGACCTCACCCGCGTGCTGGAGGAAACCCGGAGGGACCTGGAGCAAACCCAGGTGTGTGTTTAGATAAGAAACCCGCCCGCCCGAACCCAGCCGCAGATATACTTACCACATAACCTGCAAGAAAATACTTAAACCCACAAGTAGGCGCGGCGAACAAGGCAACCGTGTGTATGTGTGGTGGGAAGGGCACACCCTTAGGGTTTCTTGTCGTGTACACCCTTAGGGCTTCCCTTCTCACTTGTCTTATACACCCTAAGGGCTTCTCTTCTCAGTTGTCTTTTGCAGCCTGAGTCTTTCTTTGCCAAACACACACCCTTCCCCCCCGCTTATATAAACACACCCCCCCCTCTTCCCCCTCTCACTTACCTACACCCCCTTGCCCCCCTTGCCCCAATTTCCTATACCCCCCTCTTGCGCCCCCCCCTCCTCCCCCTCCTTCCCCTCCCCAGGTTGAGCGCAACACGCTCCTGGCCTCGGGCCGCGCGCTGCAGTCCGACGTGGAGGTGCGGGACGAGCGGATAGGTCGACTGGAGCGGCGGCTGGCGGTGGCCAGCAACAGTCTGGCGGAGGTGTCCAAGGCCATGGTGGTGTATGCCAAGGCGGCAGTGGCGCAGGTGCGCGTGCGTGTGTGGGGGGTGGGGTGGGGGGGTGGGGGGGGTGGGGGGTGGGGGGGTGGGGGGGGGGAAAGAGGGCCTTGGCATCTGTGTGCTGTGGGGTGTGTCGGTGGTGAGGATCCCTAGGGGAGGGGGACCCCACCTCTACCACCCTCCCGTCGCCCTGACCCCCACCGGGCGTGTCCGGGTTTCTTCCTAGGGTTGCCTTCTCTTTTCATTTTAGCCCCCAGCCCGCCCTTTATTTACCCCCACCCCACCCATCCCACCCCACCCAACCCCAGCTTTTGATCGCTCATCGCGCCCATCACCCTTCCCACACCTGCCGCGCCCGCCCCCCTCCTGACCGTCCCCGCCCCCGCCGCCCCCTCCTGTCCTAATCAGGACGCTGCCCGGGCCTACTGCAAGCGCATGTACCTGGACGCCTCCAAGCGGGCGGGCGACCTGCAGTGGAGCCTGTTTAGGACGGAGCGACAGGTGCGCTTGTGTGTTTGTTTGTTGCTTAGGCAGGCAGAGCAGGGATGCGTGACATGCGTGCGGTTGTGTTTATGTGTAAAAGATAACTGTGTTTCTGTGTGTGCGTGTGTGTAGATGGGGGTCGGTAGGGGAAGCAGATCCGGAGCGGATCGGGTCGGGTCTAGTTGGGACCTCTATGGCCTCGTGAGCGAACGCGCGCGTGTATGTGTTTAATGAGACACCCACCCAGAACCGCCCAGGCCCGTGTGCGTGTAAAAGATAACTGAGCGTGTGTGTGAGTGTGTGTGTGTGTGTGTGTGTGTGTGTGTGTTGGTTCGCGCACAAGCCCCGCCCCATGGGACTCCCACCCAGCGCCCCAGAGGCCCCACCCAGTACCGCCTGCCGTACTTTGTCCGTACTTTCCGTACCATCTGTACCGCACCATGTGATGCCCCCCCGGGGTGTCACCTTGCTCCGCTCCGCTCCGCTGCTCGCCAGGTCCGTACCCTGGAGGGCAAGATGGAGCACAAGAACAACGAGATGGCGGCGCTGGTGGCGGCCTCCGACTCGGCCAAGCACGCGGCCGACCAGGTGCAGAACTCGCTGACGGCGGCGCTGCTGGACATCGAGAACAAGAAGGCCATGGTGGGTGGCTGTGGCTGCGTGGCTGGCTGACTGCCTGGGTGAATAGCGGTCTGGCAGGGTGGGTGAATAGCTGGCTGGCTGGCTGGCTGGCTGGCTGGCTGGCTGGGTGAATAGCTGGCTGGGTTTTGCATGTCGTTATTGACTTGGACCTGCACCTGCACCTGGGAGCCCGCCACCGCTGTTAATGGACAACCTGTCACCCCGCCCCCTTCCCCGGGGCTGGGTGTGTCCGGGCTGTTTCCATTTCAACCTCCCTCTCCCCCTCCCCCTTCGCCGCTTCCCCCCTCCTCCCCGCGCTCCCGCTCAGATCGGCTCCCTGGAGCGCGCCCTCACCGGCGCCAAGGAGGACTGCGACCGGGTCAGGCAGGACCTGGACAACACGCTGCGGAGGGCGGAGGACGCGGAGCTGGCGCTGGAGTGAGTACGGGCCCTCAACTCCACACAACTCACCCCCACCCACCTCACCCACCTCACCCATCTCACCCCCACACCCCCACACACCCACACCCCCACACACCCCACACACCCACACACACCCCACACACCCCACACCCCCACACCCACACCCTAACCCACCCACCCCTCCAGGGAGGCCAAGGAGGAGATCCAGCGGCAGGCGGACGGCATGCAATCCCTGGAGGCCCGCATTGCCGCCGCGGGAGAGGAGCGCCAAAAGCTGCTCAAGCAGGTGGAGCGGCTGGTGGGCGAGAAGACGGAGCTGGAGAGGACGGTGAGCGGAAGGGGGGGAGAAGTGGAGGGGGCTGAAACAGTTGTCGGTTATTGGTTATCGGTTTGGTGCGCTGCTGCGGTTTCGGCTGTCTTTGTTGACATGGTAAGGAGGGGGGTTCGGGGGTCAAAGGGGACAACTACCGCGCAATCGGTGATTGTTTCGCGATTTCTCTCTGTCTTTATTATATATTTTTATTGACAGGAAAGTGGGTGGGTGGTAACCAGGAGGGTCATCGCATCCGCCTCGGGATCCTCCGGCGCGTCCTGTCATGACCTCACCCCTCCACCCTTCCCCCTTTTTCTTTGCTTTTTGACCCTTCCCCCTCCCGTCCCGTCCGCCTGCACCGCCCTTTCCCCCCCCCCACACACACACATACACACACCGCAGTTCAAGCAGCAGCGCGACTCCCTCCAGGCGGAGATCACCCGCCGCGGTACGGAGATCGCATCTCTAAGAAACGACGGCGAGGGTCTCAACCTCAAGATCGAGGGCCTCAACAGCGACCTGACGCACACTCGAGAGCTGCTGGACCGCAAGAGGGAGAAGAAACGGAGATGGAAGGTACGACACTGTACGGCGCGATAAACCCCGCTTCCTTCCCCCCGCTCCCTCCCTCCCTCCCCCCGCGCTCCCTCCCTGCCGCCGTAGTGCCACTTGCCTACCAGTGCCCCACGTCCCTCGCTCCCCCTGCCTGGTTGGGTTGTTTCTGTGTGTGCAGGCCCTGCAAGCCCAGTACCAGCAGCAAGCGGAGTTCCTGCGGTCCTCGTTGGCGGAGAGGGAGGGTCTGGTGGCGGAGCTGTCGGCCCGGCTGGAGCCTCTGGAGGTGGACCTGGCCGTGCTCATGGCCGACAGGTGGGCGGTTGGGGATATGGGGGGTTCGAATAAAAAATGAAATAAACCCGAAGAACGGACCCGGGCACACCCAAACAAAGACAGCATACTTACGTGGCGAGGTACCTGCATAGCAATCGGGGTGGGGGTGTTGGGTGGGGGTGGGGGTGGGGGGGTATGAGTGTGCTGGGTGGGGGTGGGGGTGTGTTGGGGTAATGGGAGTTGGGGGTTTGCCGTGTCGCGGTGACCCGTTTGTTTCTTTTGCTTTGACTGTATATATAGGGTTTATATATATGTATATATACATATATGTATATATATATATATCGGTCAAAAGGCGGGTGCCGACACCGCCCCACGAAGCCAAACCCCCAACCCCCCCTGTTCTCTCCAGTCGAACCGTCGCTCTGGCAGCAGCAGCAGCGGCAGCAGCAGCAGCAGCAGCAGCAGCAGCAGCCCAGTTTGAAAATATCTACCAATTTCCTATGGCCCCCCCCCCACCACCACCACCACCACCACCCTCCTTCGTCTGGGCGTTTCCAAACTACCGCCCAACCCCCCCTCCCCCTCCTCCCCCTCCCTGTGTCCTCTCCGCCGCAGAGGCCGGGATACCTCCGGTCTAGGACCCGACAAGGACGACGACGGCAAAGACGTGGGCGGGTCGTCCGACCAGGTACGGCGTAGTACGGTACTGTACGACACACCGCTCCTCGGCCGCGGCATGTGCGCCCCCGCTTTTGGGAGGAGGAGCGGGGGGCCGGCTGGATGGTTAGGCCGCTGGGTGGGTGCGCGCGTGGGTTGATGGAGGGGGGGGTTGCTTTACTCGAGAGAACTCGAGGCACGCACATCCGTTTTGCGAAACCCTCTCTCAACCCCTCTCTTTGCTCTCGGCTCCCACCGCCCCGCTCCGAAACCCTGCCGTACGCGCAGGCGGCCGACATTGACATCGTCGCGGAGCAGCAGGCCTGGGACGAGGTCACCATGCTCTCCCTGGAGCTGGCCAGCAGGTACGGAGTACGAATACGAACACACCCACGTGGGCGACCGTCCGTACATGTGTGCGTGTGTGTGTCCTCCTGCCCCTCCGTCGGCAAAAACCCCGCCCCGTCCCGACGCCCCTCCCCCTCCCCCGGCCCCCGGCGGCCTCGACGGCATCCCCCACACACGACCCGCACACTCCGCCCCTCCCCTCCCCTCCCCAACGTTATTGCCCATCAAGACAGCAAACCCCGCGAACCGCAAAACGTCGCCACCCCCTCCTACCTCCCTTTCTCCTCCTCGCCTTGCCCTGCCGGCCCGGCCCCCTCCGGGCGTGTCTCTCGCTCATCCAACCCCCCTTCTGTCCATCCATATAGACAGGCCCCCTCTCACCCTCATCCCCTCCAACACACCCCTCCCCGCAGCCTAATATGTCTACCAACTCCTGTCCCCCCTCCCCGGCCCCCTTTTTTTCATTAGACAGCGAAACCGCAAGACGGCAACAAACCGATAACCCCCTCCCCGCCCCGCCCCGCCCCGCCCCCCCTCCTCGTTCCCGACAGGCTGGAGAACCAACAGCGCGCCGTGGAGGCCGCTCGGCGCGAGTACGAGACCGCGCGCGCGTCCTTCTACGAGGCCCCCACTGAGGAGTCCCGCAAGACGGTGCTGCTGGGCATCGAGGCGGTGCTGGCCAAGCTGAGGGTGGAGCGCGCGGAGACGGAGGCGGACCTGAGCCGCCTGAGGGACCGGCAGCTGGGCATCCAGGCCCGGGTGCAGGCGTACGAGAACGCTGCGTTCAAGAGGCGGCTGGCGGCGCTGGAGCGGAGGACGGGCAAGGTGCGGTCGGGGCCGGGCGGGGTGGGTGCAGGTGGGGTGTGTGTGGGTGTGTGTGGGCGGGGTGGGGTGGGTGGGTGGAGGGCGTTATCGGGTGTCGTTCATACTGCGTTGCCGCCAGAGCAGGCGGGGTGGGGGGGAAGGAGGACCACACCGGCCCACAGATACACCCGGGGGGAGTTTCGGAGCTTCCGGGCACCTTGCCCTTGTTGAGCGAGCTTCCCTGCACCCCTTCAACACCATCACCATCACCATCTCCATCTCCATCTCCATCTCCATCTCCATCTCCATCTCCATCTCCATCTCCATCTCCATCTCCATCTCCATCTCCATCTCCATCTCCATCTCCATCTCCATCTCCATCTCCATCTCCATCTCCATCTCCATCTCCATCTCCATCTCCATCTCCATCTCCATCTCCATCTCCATCTCCATCTCCATCTCCATCTCCATCTCCATCTCCATCTCCATCTCCATCTCCATCTCCATCTCCATCTCCATCTCCATCTCCATCTCCATCTCCATCTCCATCTCCATCTCCATCTCCATCTCCATCTCCATCTCCATCTCCATCTCCATCTCCATCTCCATCTCCATCTCCATCTCCATCTCCATCTCCATCTCCATCTCCATCTCCATCTCCATCTCCATCTCCATCTCCATCCCCATCACCCTTACCAGACCCGCTTGCTCTACCCACTCGTGACCCACTGCCGTCATTCACTCGCTGCCCCACCCTCCCGTCCTCTCCCCCTCACCTTTCCCTCCCTCCCACCCACCCCCCGGTCTCTCTCTCTCCGCCCCTCCGCCCCTCCGCCCCTCCCCTGCCAGACGGAGGCGGCGCTGAAGAACGAGCTCATCACGCGGCTCGACGAGTCCAAGCAGCGGACCCTGCAGCTGCAGGTGCGCCCCGGGGGGTTGGAGGTTGGGGGTTTTGGGGGGTTGGGGGTTCGTTCAGGGTTTGGGGTTTGGGGTTCAGAGTTTCAATCCTCTGCTGAGCGGTGTGTCACCCTTACAGTGAAAACACACCTGGGACAGCCTCAACCCGCCACTGTCCCCCCTCCCCTTCCTCCGCAACCCCCCCCTTCTTTCCTCCCCTCCCCTCCCCTTTGCTCTGGCAGCAGCGCGGTTTGAATATGTCTACGAATTTCCTACTTCCCCTCCCCTCACTCTTCCTTGCGCGCCCTTCCCCCCCTCCCCCTCCTCCCCCTTCCCTCCCTGTTTGGCGGCCTCAGACCCTGGTGGATCAACAGTCCGCGGCCGCCACCACCGCCCAGTCCCGGGCCGCCCGAGTGGAGATGGACTACATCAAGACGGAGGCGGAGATGAGGGACCTGGGGGACAAGTGGGTCGACTAGTAGGGGAGGGGTCAGGGAGGGGGTTGCTGGGGGGACGGGGGTGGATGGATGGATGGATGCAGGGGTGGGGGAGGAGGGTCGCGGTGCGGTCCTCGGCGATGAAACGCGCCCCACCAAAACCAGTTCCCCTGCCAGCTGCCTATGTGGGGTCGAGCTACATGTTGTTTGTGTACCTCCCGGCTAGAGCCCGGATAGGTTAAGATGGGGTCGGTTAGGGTCGGTTAGGGTCGGTTAGGGTCGGTTAGGGTCGGTACATATGTGGGCGCACGCGCCTCCTCGGACCTCCATGCCAGGCAGGCGCGCACCCCCACAGGCCGATTTTTGCGGGTGGATGATGTCCTTTCAGCTAAACCCCCTTAGACCTCACACTCGCTGCCCCGCCGGAACCACCCTCGTGGTATATGTGCCGTACCGCGTCGTTCAACGTACGGCAGGCTCAAGAAGACGATCGAGTACAAGGTGGAGTTGGAGCGGCAGGTGGCGCAGTACAAGAACATGGTGGGGTTCCTGCAGGCGGAGGTGTCGTCCCTCAGTCGGGAGAGGGACGCGCTCAAGACCAATCTGCAGGTGGGTGTGTGGGTTGGGTGGGTGGGTGGGCGGGTGGGTGTGTGGGTTGGTGTGTGGGTTGGGTGGGTGGGTGTGTGGGTTGGCGGGTGGGTGTGTGGGTTGGGTGGGTGTGTGGGTTGGGTGGGTGTGTGGATGGCGACCTGCGTGGACGGGGAAGACGTCCCCGGGCGATACCCTACGTCGGAGGGCAAGCGAAATGGGGGAGAGGGAGGGCGCAGAAGGCGAAGGAGACAGCGGGCGGGAAACGCTGCGGCTACCGGGCCAGGGGGCCCACGATGGATTCCACCATCAATAACCACCAACTGCCAACTGCCAACTGCGAACTGTCAACTGCAGGAGGTGGACGTGCGCATCGAGCGGCTCACCTCGGACGTGGTGGAGGCGCAGTCGGCGGTGGGCATCACCAGCAAGCGACTGGAGGCCAAGTGGGTGGTCCTCCGCTGGGCGGGTGTCAGGGGGCCAGGGGGACAGGGGGTTACACGGGGGACCCTTCCCCTCCTGGTCAAACCCCCTCCAGTCAGCATGGTGCACCGAAGCATCTCCCCCCCCCACACACACACGCCGGTCGGGCGGGTCTCTTCTCTAAACACACCCGCCGACTCCTCCGTCCCCCCCCGCCTGCTCCCCCCCGGCCCCCGCCCCCACCCACCCCCGGCCCCCGCCCCCACCCACCCCCCGGCCCCCAGGTACGAGGCGGAGAAGCGCGAGGCGCTGTCCCAGGCCCTGGAGCGCCAGAAGCAGCTGGAGGCCAAGGTCAACGTGTGCGAGACGAGGATCAAGGTGCGTGGGTGGGGCTAGGGTCGAGATGGCGCGAGGGAGCGGGGCGACCCGCGGGTCGGTGCCCGTTGGGCCGTCAGCGACCCGCGGGTCGGTGGGTCGGTACCAATGGGGCGGGAAACGCTCGTGGGGACGGGGCGATGGGGGCCGATGTCTGGCCCGCTCCTGCCTCCCTGTGGGTGGTGTTACGTGCTGGTGTTGGGGGTGTTGGTGTTTGGGGGTGTTGGTGTTTGGGGGTGTTGGTGTTTGGGGGTGTTGGTGTTTGGGGGTGTTGGTGTTTGGGGGTGTTGGTGTTTGGGGGTGTTGGTGTTTGGGGGTGTTGGTTGGGGGGGGTGGGGTAAGCTCAATCTGCCCGCCCGCCCGCCCGCCCGGCCCTGCCGTCCCGTCTCTCTAGTCTCTACCCCCCTCCCCTCCACCGGGTCGTGATGGGTCGATCCACGGTTGGTCCGCCCTCCCTGGCGCCTCCCTCGCCCCCTCCCCCCCTCTCGTGTTCCTCGATAGTCCTGCCCTTGTCCAACCCCCCTCCCACCCCTGGTACAATGAGAATATTTTTCGCCGGACCTTTGCCCCGGCAGCAGCGGATCAATCTGAATCTGTCCACCAACTAGAAACCTTGACCCCCTTCCCTCCCCTTCTCCCTGCCCTTCCCCCTCCCTTTCTCCCTCCCCTTCTCCCTCCCCTTCTCCCTCCCCTTCCCTTCCCTCCCCTTCCCTTCCCTCCCCTTCCCGGCCGCCCTCCTCGCAGGAGCTGGAGACGGTGTGCAGCTTCGCCAACGAGTCCCTCCGCCGCTTCCTCGCCGCCTACCTGACCAACCTGGAAACAGCCCAGCCCCCCCTCTTCCTCTGGCACCTCAACCGCCCCGCCCACCTCCACCACGCCACACTCGCCTGCGCCGGCAAGGTGGCCGACGGGGATTCGGAGCTCGCCGCCGAGCAGGGCACCGGAACCGGCGGCCGCGGGCCGCCGCCGCCGCCGTCGCTGGGCGCGGCGCTGGGCAAGGTGCCGTACACGACCAACTTTGACTTTGAGCGCGACTCGGTGTTGGGGTTCATGGCGAGCTGCTGGTCGTTCGACGTCACCTTAGTCACGATTAGTCAGGTGTACATGGACAAGCTGCAGGCAGACCTGAGGGCGGAGGAGGGGCTGCTGGGCGGCGTGGCGGGGCCGCGGCACAGCCTGGAAGTCGTACTGTACGACTTTTTTACGGCACGGTACGGCTGTCGCCAGGCGGCGGAGCTGCACCTGGGCGCCTTCCTGGCGGCTGTGCGGCGGTTCCGGGGCCAGCACCCCAAGGTACGGCAAGGGTTGCCGTACGCGCAGCGCACCGGACGAGTCAACCCACGACGCCACGAGGCAACCCAACGGGTCCAGATAGCTTCGTAGGGGCCTCATCTCCCCCATCAACCCTCCCCTACCAAGAATGTTGCCCTTGCGGGGAACCCATGTCTCCTATCCTGCCCTTGGGCCCCTGGGCCCTACCGTACCCCTCCCCTTAGGCGCCAGTCTCAACGAACGCTCCCAACCTCCCTCCCCCACCCACCCCCTCTACACCCCGCCTCCGAACCCCCGGATATTTGCTCTGGCAGCAGCGCAGTATAAATATGTCTACCAATTTCCTATACCCCTTCTGTTAATAAAGACAGCGAACTCGCGACAAAGTATTACCCCCCCACCCCCCGGGTACCCCCGTCAGGTCCGCACCTTCGCCCGGCTCCTGGGCTTCCCCGAGCCGCCCCCCACCACCCCCACCACGCTGATTGACGAGCCCGACCCCCTGACCATGGGCCCGCTGCCCGCCCCCGCGGTGGAGTTCTACCTCACGTTGCTCAACAGGTGCGGGCGGCGGCGGGCTGGGGGCTGGGGGCTGGGGGCTGGGGGCTGGCGGAGGCTGTGTGTGATGCGATGTGCCGTACGCGTGTCGTACAGGGCACTGGGAGCTGGGGCTGCCCCCGAGCGGTTCCGAGGGGACCCAGGACGTGTGTTTCGATGTCGGCTGTTTGTACGGCAATCTCATTTCTCCTCCCCCTCATCGGGTTCTACCCGCTTCCCTCCTTCTCCTCCCTCCCCCCTCCCTGATCCTGCCCCTCCTCACCACCCCTTCCTCTGCTCCCCTCACCTACCCCTCACCTGCCTCGGCCACCCCCTTAGGGTTCATGCCCGGGCCGGCCCTCTGATCGCGGAGGCGGCGGAGGGCTTCTCGCTGGTCAAGTCCCGGGTGCTGTCCCGCATGGCCCGGGAGTTCCTGAGAGGCTCGTACAGCACCACCCGGGATGACGTGGCGGCCACCTCGGACCATATACGACACATGGTACGGCGGGAGGGGCGGGAGGTGTGGGTGTTTGCGTGCGGGCAGGGGCCGGATATGGGGGGTTACACCTCCTCGCTCTTCCCTGGAGGCGGCGGTGTCTGCGACCCACGTCAGGTCAGCCGACCGCCACTTTGTGAGGAATGAATGCACATAATGAGATATCCATAATAATATTAATACTAGAATTAGAATACATGAGTTTGCGTTGATGGCCCAATGTCCACTTTCCCCCGGCGCGCCCCCTTCCCGCTCCCACCTGCAACACCCTTCTCCCCCCCTTACCCCTCTCCCCTCCCCTCCCCCCCCACACACAAACCCCATAAGGCCCTCAACGACGACGAGAAGTCCATCGACCTCGAGCTGGCGTTGGAGTCCATGTTGCGTGCGTTCGTACTGCAGTACAAGGACGACTTTGAGGCCCTGTGCGCCAACTTCCGCGCCAGCTTCGAGAACGTGGGTCGCAAGTTGGTGACCCCCGACGACGTGGCGGTGTTCCTGCGACAGCTCAACGCGGAGAAGGCGGCCGCGCTGCCGCCCTCGCGCGCGCTGGCGCTGTACGTGGAGGCGTGTCGGGCGGCCGGGCCCGCCAGTGACAACCTGGGCAAGGAGATCTGTCGGGCGGTGCTCAACAGCGGTGAGATTGGGGGAGATTTGGGCGGGGAGGAGGGGAGAGGGGAGGGGGAGAGGGGAGGGGGAGAGGGGAGGGGAGAGGGGAGGGGAGAGGGGAGGGGGAGAGGGGAGGGGAGAGGGGAGGGGGAGAGGGGAGGGGGAGAGGGGAGGGGGAGAGGGGAGGGGAGAGGGGAGGGGGAGAGGGGGGGGGAGGGGGGGGGGGAGGGGGAGAGGGGAGGGGGAGAGGGGAGGGGGAGAGGGGAGGGGGAGGGGAGGGGGAGAGGGAGGGGGAGAGGGGAGGGGGAGAGGGGAGGGGGAGAGGGGAGGGGGGGGGGGGGGGGGGGGGGAGAGGGGAGGGGGAGAGGGGAGGGGGAGAGGGGAGGGGAGAGGGGAGGGGAGGGGAGGGGAGGGGAGAGGGGGGAGAGGGGAGGGGGGAGAGGGGAGGGGAGGGGAGGGGGAGGGGAGGGGGAGGGGGAGGGGAGAGAGGGGGAGAGGGGAGGGAGAGGGGAGGGGGAGAGGGAGGGGGGAGAGGGGAGGGGGAGAGGGGAGGGGGAGAGGGGAGAGAGAGAGGGAGAAAGGGGAGGGGAGGGAGGGGGAGAGGGGAGGGGAGGGGAGGGGAGAGGGGAGAGGGGAGGGAGGGGAGAGGGGAGGGGGAGAGGGGAGGGAAGAGGGCGGGAGGGAGAGAGGAGAGGCAGAGGGGACAGAAGAGGGCGACCAAGATGAGAGGGGGGGTTGAGAAAAGGTGAGGGCGGATGGGAAAAGGGGAACAGAGGAGGGTAGGAGGAGGAGAAAGTCGGTATGTAACAACCGTACGGCATAGCGTACACAGTATAAGTAAATATCAAAGAGCCCGCACAACATCTCGAGTAGCCTTTGCCACCAAAGACGTTACACGGTAGGAGGTAGAAGGGAGAAAGGTGGTGGTCCCACAAGCATGGATAGAGAAGGGGGCCCGGGGAATCTGATTTGCGGAGGAGGGAAGCAGCCTCGGTAAGTATTATACAGTCGAGGTAAGGCAGTTGATACGTGCCCAAGAAGGACAATATGGGCTGACTTCAACAAAGACGAACACCTCATCTTCATCGTATTTCATCTATATATCACCGTTATAATTAGAGAAAATTAAGTAAAGAAATAATATGTACATTGTCTAAAATGCCATTGATAAAAATCTATTCCGTGTGTGACACGGCTTGTGGCCCGCCCAAGGTGGGGCTCGAACCCACGACCACAAGGTTAAGAGCCTTGCGCTCTACCGACTGAGCTACCCGGGCTTATGCTACAATGTGCGAAGTCAGACTTATATACGTAATGCAAACGATGCATTCGGTCGCCAACCCCCGCAAGTCGCGGGGGAAGGGCCCCTCAGGGTGTGGGTTGGGTTTGGTGTTGGGGGCACGGCGGGAGCGGTGCTCTGTGGGATGACCGGGTGGACCCTGCGGTACGGTGCCCTTGGCGGTGCCAGGACGTGGCTCCAGTTCCGCGACCCATCGCCGGCACACCCTTACCACCACCGCCACCCTGACCCTCACCATCAACCCACCACCAACAACAACCTTTTCCTCACCACCACCACCACCACAACCACCACCACCACCATAACCTCCCCCCCCCACCTTACCATCACCACCACCACCCTACCAGCCTAACAGCAGCCGTCGGCCACCACCCAGCCGAGGTACCCAGATTCGCACACAGGGACAGGACTTCTCGCGAGGGGGAGCGGGTTAAGAAGAAAAAACACCAAACTCAAAACCCAAGGAGGAAGGGGGTTGCTAGGAGGAAGGGGGCCGCAAGGGCGGGCGTATAGAGGGGGGCTGGCAGAGGCGGCTGCATGGGAGGGCCAGGGGCCACAGCCCGAGGGCCCAACCCTCCCCTGCCTCTCCGTACATTCCGGGTAACGGCGACCGCCCCGGTTCTTCCCTGCGTTTGCCGCGGCTCTTCCCATGTACGGCACCAGGTTTCGTGGGCATCTCCACGCACGTGACGCGGCACGAGCCGATGCGGTCGTTACCGCCGTACGACGAGTTCGAGCTGTTGGAGGAGAGCTGGCGGCTGATGCGGGTGGCGGTGGAGCAGCAAGTGGCGGTCATCAAGTCGCACTCAGAGGTGGGGGGGACTGGGGGGTGGGGGTGGGTTAGGGGGGGGAGGGGGTTGGAAAGTGGGGGAAGGGGTAGGGGGGCTGGGGTAATACAGTATGGAATGTGGAAGGGGTGAGGGGTAGGGGGTAATAGGGGGGTAAGGTGCCGAATGCCAGCGCGCGACGTCCAGTTTCTCCGCCTGCAGGGTTTGTTGTTGTTGTTGTTACTGGAGAGCCAGTGGGGCCCTCGGGCTGTTGTATGGAATGCGTGTGCGTGTGTGTTTAACAAGAAGCCCCACCCATAACCGCCCAGGTCCGGATACTACTTACCAAACCTGCGATTTACTAACCATTGGCAATACAACAAGACAATTATGCCGTGTGCGTGTGTGTGTTTGGGGTCGCCCTGGGTGCCCGTCACGTTGTTGAAGTGCTGGCCCGATGCGCAGCAAGTCCACCTGAACCCCCCCATCAAGCCGTACATCCCGTACCACCGTACCAAGCGTCTGTGCCGATGCTTGGAGTAAAGGCGCCCGTTAGGTCCCCCGGGTAGCGCCCGCCTGCCTGAACTGCTACCAGACCCCCCTTGACCCCATAACTCCGCGTCCTCCCCCTGTCCCCCTGTCACCCATGTCCCCCATGTCCCCCCAGATCAAGTGCGACGTGCTGGCGTACATCGACCTGGCCCGGCGGGTGGACGAACTGATCGGCGGGCGGGAGGCCGCACTGCCCGCCTGGACCACCTACCGCCGACTGCTCACCACGTTCTGCAGCCTCAGGGAGGTGAGGAACACGCCACGGGGGGGGTCCCTGTGCGGGGAGGAGTGAGGAGGGGTATGGCGTGTAAGAGGGGAACAGTTTGGTGGGTTTGGAGTTTGCGGTTTCGCTGTCTATATTGACATGACGGCGGGGCCCCGGCCGCATCCTGCAGACACCGGACTCAGTCACGATGTCTAGCCAGTCGACCCATTGGGAGACACACACACACACACACACACTACTTATGGTCGACATACTTCGCCCTGGCGTATTGGTAACTCTGGTCTCGGTCTCAGTCGTCGGTTGCATTGCTGGACACGGTTCTGCTTACTCGCGGCTCAGCTTTTCTCCTTGCTAACACACACACACACCAGAGGGAGAACCTGACCTTGCCAGAGGGGTCGAGGCCGCCCCCCTGTCGTGTCGTGTCGTGTCGTGTCGGTTCGCCTTGTCCTCGTGTCATGCGCCAGGGTCGACCGCCGCCTTTTCATGCCTGCCCCTTCCCGTCCATCCGCACATGCTCATCCCCTTCGCGTGCTCATACAATGTCGTGCTGTACTGCAGACGGTGGACGCGATCCTGCCCTTCGACCCGCCCATCAACTCGACGCGGCACCTGCTCCGACACAAGGCCGGCGGCGCGGCGGCGGACGCGGCGGCGGCGGCCTCGGACGGCGGCGCCGGCGGCGGCACGGGGGCGGGCGGCACCGGCACCGGCGCGGGTGACGACCAGAGCGGCGACGAGTTCGCGGGGCCCGGATCGGGGGCCACCTCTCGCGATATCTCCCCTATGGGTGAGAGATGGAGAGGTGGAATGAGATGTGGCTGGGATGTAGGGGCCCAGGCGCACGCCATGGGTACATGCGCACCAGCATGCGTGTGATCGTGTGTTTAGATAACAGACCGTGTGTGTGTGTGTGTGTGTGTGTGTTTAGAATTGCAACCCGCCCGTGTGTGTGTGTGTGTGTGTGTGTGTTATTCAAGCAGGCAGAACAGGACCGTGTGTGTGTGTGTTATTCAAGCAGGCAGAACAGGACCGTGTGTGTGTTGCTGTGTTGAGCGATGAACCCGCCCGACCCGAACCAGTGACCAGTGATGCGCATCTGGGGTGTGTCCGTAGGCAGGCAGAGCAGGCGTGCCTCGCCCTCCTCCCCTCGCCTCACCTCCTCCCCTCGCCTCACCTCCTCCCCGCCTCACCTCCTCCCCGCCTCGCCCCGCCTCGGGCGCAGGCCTCCGCAGCCGCCGCGCGCTCATCAGCCACAAGAGCATGGGGGCAGCCCTCAGCCGCAGCAGCTCCTCGGGGGACCTGGCGGCGGCAGAAGCGGCGGCGGCGGCGGGCGGCGCTGCGGCCGCCGGGGGGGATGTCCGCCGCACCGGGAAGCTGCTGCTGCCGCGAGGTAAGCGCCCCACCCACCCGCGCACCCGCCGCTGTGAACGGACGTCCATGCATCCGCCCATCCATCCCTCCATCCGCCCATCCATTCCTCCATCCGCCCATCCATTCCTCCATCCGCCCATCCATCCCTCCATCCGCCCATCCATTCCTCCATCCGCCCATCCATTCCTCCATCCGCCCATCCATCCCTCCATCCGCCCATCCATCCCTCCATCCGCCCATCCATCCCTCCATCCGCCCATCCATCCCTCCATCCGCCCATCCATTCCTCCATCCGCCCATCCATTCCTCCATCCGCCCATCCATCCCTCCATCCGCCCATCCATCCCTCCATCCGCCCATCCATCCCTCCATCCGCCCATCCATCCCTCCATCCGCCCATCCATCCCTCCATCCGCCCATCCATTCCTCCATCCGCCCATCCATTCCTCCATCCGCCCATCCATTCCTCCATCCGCCCATCCATCCCTCCATCCGCCCATCCATCCCTCCATCCGCCCATCCTCGTCGTCGTCGTCGGATACGCGGATCCGGTATCCGGCGTGCGGTGTGCCCCGCACCCCATCCCGTCGCAACGCAGCCGCTGTCCCGAGTACAGCTGTCCCTATCGCCGCTGCCCCATCTGCGGCCCGCCCCCCTTCCTGCCCCATCTGCTGCTGTTGCTGATACTCCTGCCCCATCTGCTGCTGGTGCTGCTGCTGCTGCTGCTGTTGCTGATGCTGCGACGGCCCCTACTGCTCCGACCGCTGCCATGTTGGCGTCCACAGCCGGGCTCACCCCCGACGTGGGCAGTACGTCGATCGCCCCGACGCGCAGCTCCACCAACCGCAGCCTCGCCGGCAGGCTCGCCCCACCGGACAGGGCCCCCGCCGCGACCGGCGGCGCAAGCGAGGCGGATGCGCCCCCCGGCGAGGTGCTCAACTCGTCGGTGGTGAAGCTGCAGTTCAACAGCGGCGGCGTCAGGCCGGGCAGCCAGCAGTCGTGAGGGCAAAGTCGGCTGCGCGGCGCGGCGCGGCGCTGCTGCGCCGGCGGGTCGGGATGGGGGGCAAGAAGGCATCAGGTGCGGGGTTGGGGGGGAGGTAAGTGGTGGTGGTGGTGGTGGGAGGTTGTGCGGGTGCTGTGGTCCGTGGGGGAGATTCTGGGAGGTGGGCAGCGGCCAGTCGAGCGGGTGCACCGGCAGGGGTGCGGGAGGGAGAGGGGGCTGCGGGCCGCCTGCTTGCGCCGGCTGTCCGCGGCCTCCTGCTCTGCCTCCTTTGGTCTCGTGTTCCGTATCCGCAACAGGCGATGGATGACGGCGATGGGGTCAAAGCCCGCCGCCGCTGATGACCACGGTGGTTGGTGGTTGGTGGTTGGGGTTTCTGAGGAACACGTGGCGGGATGGTCCAGGGTGGGGGCAGCGGGAGGCCCTCGAGCGCGGGATCCATTGCCGTACAACTGACCCAGCAGGCGATCACGCAGGACACGCCATTGGTATTCGCATGTGGGGGTAATGAGTCGCACCGAGAACGAGAATGAGAACGAGAATCAGGACGGGCTGCAATGAGTTTCATGGGTCATTATCGGTGACAAGCGCGGAGCCATATGTGTACACGAAAACTGAGCCGATGAGTATATTTAGGGGAATTCTCCCAACCCGAACCAGTGACTGTCTTCACAGTGTGTGTGTTGGGGGTCTGGTCTCCGGCGTGACGAGGAGGGAGGCGGAGGGTCGTGAGTCGTGAGGCGGCGCCGCACTTGCATGGGGGAGGGGGGAGGGACACAGGATGCCGCCCGCGGGACGACGACGGAGGACGGAGGACGCAGTTGCGATGATCTGCACGGTCCACGCAGGATGTGACGTGTCGTACTTGTGCCGATACCGTAGAACCGTTCGACGTGAGGCGGGATGAGGAGCACTCCAGGACGGTGCTGCGGGTTGCGGACGTGCCGGGGGAAAGGGGAAACCGGTGCCGGCCGCTGCCGGTTGGCTTGACCTGGCGGAGAGGGGATGGCCGGTTTTGAGCGGGCGGGAAGACGCGTCAGCCGGGTTGGCTGTTGGATGGTGGGTGGCACTGTGAGGCCACTCGGCCGGGGATGCACCAGGCTTCCGTTCTTGCACGCGACCCATTGGACGTGCCGCGATGCGATTTCCCTGGTTGAATTTCGGCTGACAAGGGCTGGTTCTTTCCTCTTTGAACCCTGGTGACCTGCAACGATGGCTACGTGCCGGGCTCGCGTACCGCATGACCGGTGTGTGGAGAACTGCTGCTGCATGTGTGTGTGTGTGTGTGTGTGTGTGATATACTCGGGTTCTGGTCGGTCTGGCAGTTTGGGTCCGGTCGGGCTGATGTGCGGGTCTAGGCGGGGCATCCAGGCTATGCACGTTGGAAGTTGTCGAGCTGTGACACGCGTGGGCAACGTTGCACAAGTAGAGCGCAACACAGAGCTCCTCCAGGCAAGGTGAGAGGGGGTCGTTTGTTGCGCGTCCCCAATGACGTGTCCTCAAGAGGGGCGGCAGCAGGGTCCCGAGCACGTGATTCCACCCGTGTGTGGAAAGATGGAACGGAAAAAGATGCTGGGCCTTGCCAAGTCCGCCCAACCGGCCTCCTAATGGAATGCAGGTTTACCATCTGTGTGTTGGGCTTAGCTTGAGAAGGTAGCTACATAGGGAGAATGGCGCGCCCATGTGTGTCCATTACTATGCACATGTCACGCGCGTCCGCACATGTGCAGCAACTCATTACACATCGCGGTTCCGCCATACCAGGCTGCGTCTGCGAGCGAGTCAGGTCAACAAACCACTAAATACACCATCCTGCGGTTGCTGTAGCGGTTGTGACGCCCCACCAGTCAGGCGAATGAGTGTTTATGTTGTGTTCCACAACGGCAGGTCTTGTCAAGTGTCAAAGCAACCCTGGCAGACTACGAATGTGCCTCAGTCTGCTTATAAAGCTGAATCTGGTGCCTGCCCCAGCAAGCTAACAGCAGCGCAACAGCGAAGCAGCTAGAACGTTTATCTTGTGGGCCTGACATCCTAACGGCGTGTCCCTGGACAACGCAAACGGCTAACGAGTACTACCGCGCAATCGCGCCAAAGACCGAAATGGCCCACGTCTTCCGCGCTTGGGCCAGGTGCTGCCCGTGTACTCTGATGCGCCCCGGCCCCAGCGGGGATCAGGACGAATGCTAACGCGCGCGGCACAAGCATGTAATCATCTTCCATCCCATAATAATAATCACATCCATCACTATCACGCGCCAGCATTGCTGGAACCAAACAAGCCAACCCCACCACCCTCCCGCAGGTATAGCGCGACCTTCATGCACAACCCGCGCACAAATCGCTTAGCGCTCATGAGGTCATAATGGCATGTCAAGCGTCTAATAAGGTAGCACACCGCGTTGGTGCGTTAATCCAACCAGCCAGCCTCTCTATGCCCCGTCCTAAAGCTACCCACACTTTCTTGAGGCCTGCCATGGCCGGCTCGTCATCAATGCATGTCCAAATACACAAAACAAACAGCAAACAAGACGGCCGTAGTTCGCAGTCAATAACGCAAGTACGCAACGCATCTCATCATCTCCCACGCACGCACCTCAGCCCGGTTCATGACCTTTTCCCGTCCCCACAACAACCCCCAGCAGAGCGAGAGCTACAAGCCGCTCCGTCTGCTCGCGGACTCTGTTACAACGCAACAACTAGCACCATGTTCTTTTATACCCCGCTCGGCTATGTACGTGTTGTGTTCGTCAGCGCCGGTTGACTGGCAGTGGTGCCCCGCCCGAGCTAGCACCAGGCACCCGAATCTGCACGTCCGTGGCGCTGGCAGACGGCGTGACCATGTCGTCACGCAGGCTGTTGATGCTCGCCGTCGCCAGAGGCCGGTCCAGATCGTCGCTGCCACTGTTCATGAAGAAGTACTGCTGACCCTTCCGGCGGCGATACCAGGCCATGGCAATGAGCAACCCGACCAGCACTGCCACGAGGGGCACCACAATGGCCGGAACGATGACACCCACACCGACACCCCTCTTGCCCGACTCCGCCTCAACCCAGATGAGCCTGCCGTCCGCCGAGGCCCCCACGTATCCTCGGAAGCAACCCAGATCACCGCTGACCTCAACCACACAGGTGTTGGCGGGCTGCTCAGAGGTCACGCCCTGCTGGCACACCTCAGAGATGCCAAGCGGGCCTTGAACCTGGAACGAGAGCGAGTTGGCCGCCACAGGGGAAACCTGCCACCGCGCGCCGTCGGTTCGGTCCAAAGAGAGTCCCGAATCGGGCCGGACCTGTCGCTGGGTGGAAAGCTGGTCCACCGTCGCGGGTGACAGCAGCAGATGCACCATCGCCAGGTCGCTGGGCGCAGCAGGCGGCTGGCAGGTGGTGCCGCTGGCAGCAGGCACCAGCGGGAAGTCGAACACGGCGCTGGCAGACATGGTGTTGTAGCGAGCCTGCTGCGCCACCAGGCAAGAATCCGACATGGGCCGCGGCGCCGCACACATCTGCTCCGTAGGAGGCGGCGGTGGCGGGGTCCCGGTAACGATGATGACATCGGTCTCGTCGAAGAAGACCATAAAGTAGACGTTGGCACTGCGGACGATCGCCGCGCATGCATGGGGGCCCTGGCCTGGCAGCACGTTCCGCGCGCAGAGGTCCCTGAGATACTTGCCGCCAGCGGGCAGCGTTACATAGAAGGTGTTTGTCGATTCGCCGGCGGGGCCGTATGTGAAGGTAAGGCTGGCAAAGGCGGTCGTGTCGTACTGAATGATCTGGCGGTCATTGTTGCTGGGGGTATCGTGGCCCATTGCCACCTGCTTCGCCACCGAGGGGTCCAGGTACAACGTCCACGAGCAGACATCCACACAGTAGCGCTTCGTGCAGCCGCTGGCGGGGTTGTGGTTGGCGAGCAGGAAGGCGAATGTGGTCGTGGCGGCTGTCGCGGTGCGCTCGTAGTACTGCAGCGACATTGATGTATCGGCTGCGGGCACATTGGCCTGCGGATCGCAGGTGCCCACCGGCGGCTTCGGCACGTCGGCGCTGGCCAGGCCAGACGGGCAGCAGAAACCGTCCTCCGACTGCAGATAGTAGCTGCAGCCGCCCTGGTACGCATTCGGCGACGCGTCGCAGAGATTCACGGACGAGGGGCTGGTGCCGGTGGGCACACGCACGGTAACTGTCAGCACCATTCCCTTGTCGCCAAGGTCGTCGGCAACCAGATTGAGCTTATCCACCACCAGTGACCGATAGGAGGCGCTGTTGGGCTCGTTCCAGGAGGAGGTGGTGAAGTTGACGCTGCTGCCGGCCAGCTGGACGCCAGAAATGGGTAGATCGGTAACCTTGAGGTCCAAGTAAGCCAGCTGCGCGTTGCAGCAGTTGGTGACTCCGTCAGGGACGCAGCTGCCCGTGGGGATGAGGCGGAAATTATAAGCGAGAAGCTGCAGCGAGGCTCCGGCAACAGGGACGACGCTGTCGAACACCAGCTTGAATGGGCTGTTTGCCAGGCTGGCGGAGCACTGGAAAGCTGGCTGCTGCTCGTTCGGCGGCGTGGTTGCCCCACCGGCAACGGTGATGGTTGTGGGGCAGCAGGCGTTGGGGTTAGCAGCGGAGCCGCCCTGGATTACAAGCTCACACAGACCGGTGACCGGCGCAAGACCAGGCGGCGGGCACAGAACATCGGCGGCGCCCTCAACAGTAATGGCAACGGGAATTCCTGCAGTACAGAAAGGGGAACCGTATCAGTTTGGTCATCGCATCCAGGGATAGTGCGTAGAACTCTCGGCGACCATGGTGCAAGGATAAGTGTACACGCTGACCCGATGGGATTAGGCAGCATGCGTATGGTATGGTGAGCCCCACGCAGTCTGCAGGGAACTGGATCATGGCGCACGATTCCCCCCATCGCATCTAACCGCCGTGTGATCACCGCCGTGTGATTCGGCGGGTCTGGCGCGGTTTCCAGGAGAGGCAATCCTGGCGCGCTGGTAACCTGGTGTAGTGGCCGGTATGGCTGCGTGACCCCCCCCCCGGGTGATGGAGGATGGGTGCGCAGTCCTTGGTAGGGGTTGATGAGACGAGGCATATCTGGGCCCGTTGAACACCCGGTCGGGACACGGGTCAACCTTGTAACGATTACATTGCATCTAACGAAACGATGTTCAATTTCGCGTGCACGCAACGGCTACCGGACGGCTGGGAACTCACCCTTGGTTGCCTGCGCGACTTGAAGGTTTAGGGAGCCCAGCTTTAGGCCATACTGGTTCTGCTCTGTGTTCGTAAGCCGCGTACGATTGTATGAGACGTACTTGACCTTCAGGGTGGGATCTGCGGCAGACCAACGGTGAGGGGTGGAGCAGCCGTAGTCATGGGGTTGAAGAATTGAAGCACAGCGATATCGAACGGGATCTCAGCTCTATTTTGCAATTATCTTGCCACGGCATTGATAGGAAGGTGAGCGGCTGAGGACCCTGCTGTGCGTGGAGGTCCGGCTTCCCACTGCCCGATCGATGGCTCAGGGACTGTGGGTGCCCCGATACCTACAATTAAAGCCCATGACTTACCGACGTCCACCCAGACGGTGTCTGCAGACGCTGTGCAGCATCCCGCCTGGTCGAGGTCCCTATTGCACGTGTGGTTTGCGTGGAGGATATACGAGAATGTCGTGTACGTACGTCCACCGAACACCTGTTGTGTGCTGTTGAGGGCGAAGAACCCGTAAGGCGACGCATAAGAGTCAACTTGGCAGCATTGATCCGCGCACAGCTGAGGTTGCTCTGACGGCAAGAGATAAGAGGCGACGTTACTTAAATCCTGTCGAAGCAAACGTGTAAACCTGCGTAGGGAAGGACAACGAGTGCTTAGCACTCGCACGACCCGTTGTCGCGTGCACGGTTGTCGTGTGCGACGGTGGTTTGAATTGAAGGAGCACGGTGCGCACCGAGGAACAAATTCCAGGCCTTGCAGTCCATGCTCGCCACGGATGCCCACTGCGGACAGCCAGAGGCCGCAAATCACGAGCAAAATACGCGTCCCCATGGACGCGCCTGACATCTGTGAATGGAAGAGCGAACGGGTGCAACAAAGTCGTCAGCTTAAGGCCATCGCTTGCGCTGACCAAGCCAATCAGAAATTCCTGTGAGCCGGTTAGACCGTAAACCACTGAAATAAAGTGCAAAGAAAGTTTCATAATCAGGAATACGAAAACAAAGTCCCTGACGCTGCCTTGGCAAACGCGTTCAAAGTGTGGACTTCGGCGAGGGAAAGTCGTAAGCCTTGGGGAACAAAGTCATACGGAATGTGAAGGTGCCAATAAACTTCGCAATAAATTCGATCATGGCGATAAGGCAGGTCTTCGTTACACTGTAGCTGTGACCCCTTGAAAACAACAGCTGGCGCCGCGCACCTCGCGTCACTCCAGAGCCCACACACTCTATGAAGTTCCACTTGCTGGAATTAAAATGTTGCACCTGCTCAAGCGGTTTAGGTGACTGTTTTGAGGAGAAGCGCGTACTGGTGGAAGGAAAGCGGTGATGAATTGATGTACGCTTTCCAAGGCGGGGTGGAAAAGGCTTCTAAAAATTGTCTTGTCAAGTCAGGCCGTTCTTGAACGCCCATGAATGACAGTTGGGTCAAAACGGCAAGCTACTGGGACGTACGACGCACTTCGTACAGCTCCATGTTGGGGCGGCCTAAACGCAGCCGGCAACAGTAGTAACATCCTTGCCTGTTACTTTGCTGTTTGACAATGTGAGACAGAAGTTGCCTGTCACTTTCATCCGCCTTGCTCGTGCTCGAGCTGACTGGACAGGCGACACGGTAAGGCATGCTTGGCAAGGCCGCGAATAATACGCATCTTGGCTCACGTGCTGCTGTCGGGCTGGGCATTTGGACAAACATCCATGCTGTGCGTGCACTGCTTGCACAACACCTTTAAATTCACAAAACAAAGAAGGGACCGCATATATCATATCAAAAAAATGTTACAGTTGATGTCGTGAGGAGCGTTGTACCAAACTTCACTTCAGCTTCTTGGCGCTTGCGATGCTGTCAGCGATGTGCATGCTCACCTGCAGAGCACAACGGCACATGGGACCATGATGATCTCATAATAGAAGTGTATTATGCAACTGCACTAAGCCTTGGAAACCCCTCGCGGGTAGGAGCAGCGCAGAGCGGAAGCAGCGTCAATCGTTTAGTACCCGCGCCTAACCCTCACCGTCCTACCTCTGGCGCGCACTCACGCGCGATGAAGTGCCCACCGTTGAGCAATATAAACGCGGCACGCGCATGTTTTGCGATCCGCTCGCCGTACGCGGGCATCGCCATGACGTCGTGATAACCGTGGATCACCTTGAACGGTACCGCTAACTGCCGCAGTTTGTGCTGCTCCGCGGTCGTCAGGCCGTGGCTCCAGACCGCGTGCAGCTGCCCCATGAGACCCGCGTGGGGCTGCGGGGCGCACTCCCGGCTGGTGGTCACGTACTCCTTGATAAGGGCCGCCTCAATGCGCTGAGTCTGCGTTGCCATCGCTCCCGCCCCTGGTGCCCCCACATCGCCGTCATGCGACCCTCCGGTGGCGGAGCCGCCCTTCCGCATCGGAACCTGGTGGACAGGGACCGCGGGGGCAGGCGCACGTATGGTGTGGACAGCGAGTGTGCACCCCCCATGATCCCCTTCAGCAACAGTCATTATCTGCATAGAGCCGCTGTGGTCGCGTGCCTCGCTCCCACAGACTTCCGGGTGAATTCCAGCGAAAGCAACCTCTCACAAGCTCGTCAAAGTATCCGGTTTCCACACCGATCCTATCAGCCGCGCCTTGCCGCACCGCACATTGTTCATGCACCACCATCTCCCTGCAAAAAGCGCAAGAGTTGCACGTCTTGTCGCGGGCGGGCGGTTTGTCGCACCCAAACATCTTGTCGCCTCCCAACCGACCTACCTATGCTCCGCGCGCTGACCCCCACTACCCGACCCTTTCGTCAGGGGAGGACGAAGAAAACAACATCAGTGTAACGGTTACATCCATCAGTTGAATGAACGTTACAGCGGACCCCAAAGGGATCAACGGATCCTATTCATTACGGCCCCAAGCCCTTTCCCACCTCCGCATGCAGCGTGTCTCGGCTGAAGTGGAAGTGCACATCCGCGTGGGCGCGCTGGTGCAGGCTGCGCGCGGTGGCCGCCCACAGCAGCAGCTTGATGGATCGCCAGCTCGTAGGGATGACCTGCCAGCCGCCGTTTGTGACGGACAGGGCCGTCAGCGACAGCAGCCGCTCGGGGGCCGCAACCGCCAGCCGCAGCGCCACCATGCCCCCCATGGAGAACCCCACCACGTGCGCCCTCTGCCAGCCCAGGTGGTCCTGATTGAGACCGAGGGTTGCGGAACGGGGGGCGGACAGGATGGGGCAGCTGCAGCTGGTTGATCGGCGGCTGGGGTTTAGGGGCAGGTGTCCGGAACACCGACGACACAGGTGTCGGGTTGCAAGGTAAAGTATCCTTTGGGCCTGGGCGGTTCGGGCGGGTCATTCGCTAAACACATGTGTCGGCATTGCCATTGCCGTCAGGTCTCAAGGCTCGGATGCAGCTTAAGGACACACAAATACATGCACAGATTGGTCCGGCGGGTCTCCTGCTTGAGCACACACACCGACAGTCAGGCAGGGTTTGCTGTCACGTCATTCAGTCAGTCAGGCAGAGACACGTGCCCTGTTTGCAACTGATTCGGCTGGGGACGGGACTAAGGGTCCACCTTGTAACGATCCCAAACTGGTTTGGCTCGGGGCCGGTAAACACCCGCACCCTTATATCTGGCCTCAGCATTATACCCTTCTCCTCCACACCCGAATCCAGGAGGAATCAAGCCGCAACGCGCCGCCACCTTCCGACGCACACCCACAGCCACGCGGTCACAGTTGCTCACCATAACGGCGAGCGCGTCCCGCGCCATGATCGCCGTGGAGTAGCTGCTCGAGTGCGGCGGGCTGTCGCTGTCGCCTATCCCTCGGTTATCGAACACGCAGAAACGGGCACGCTGGCGATGCAGCGGCTCCGAGCCGGCCTGCAGGCAGACACACACACACACACTCGCTGCTCAGTTTCTGTTTACAATCACACCTTTAGGTGTAAATCTGCATCGCCTGTCACACTGGTCGCGACTCAGTTTCCGTATCCACACCGTTAGGACTGGTGGGGCAGTACGGGTCCGATATGTCGAATGAACACACGCACACGCGGCTCTATTTTCTTATACACAAACGTCAATCGCGCAAATTGGTAATTGGTTTGGATCGGGCGAGTATCCTCCCTCGACACACGCGTGCGTGCGGGCCGGGCAGGTTTGACACACGCGCGGGGAGCGCCAAATGCATACACAAATCAGAGTACATCGGACCCGGGACCGGTACCGTAAACCGTCAGGTACGTAGCGCATGCGGCGCACATTGGACCTGGAGCGGCCTGGGGTTGCAGGCGGGCACGCCGCCTGGGGCTCCATTTCGTTTTGGAGCCTCTGCAGAGCGGCGAGCACCGCCACAGTTCCCTACGGTCCAGCCCGAGGGCACGGCCGTGGTGCCGCGGGGCTTTGGCCCCCACGTCGACAGCGCACGATGCCCGACGTGCGCTCTACAGTGGTACAGTACAGTACCGCATATGGCAGTTGCAGGCGCAGGCGGCGTCCATGATGCAACAGATCTTCGGCTGGCTGGCCCCACCATGCGCTGTTGCCGAGGGCGGGTCGCCCATCCGCATCACGGGGGTTCATCCACAATGGTGACACTGCCCACTCACGTACTCTCTCTCTCTCTCTGTGCAAATGTGTGTGAAACCGTTAAGCGGAGTCTATTGCATGATGTGTTAAAATAAACCGAGAGACACGATTGCATGATGTGTGTGTGCATCCCTCTCTCACCTGCTGCATCCAATGGTGGATCATCGGAAGCCATCCATGACGGCCCGCCGCGAAACCTGTGCGGGGTCGGGTGGAGGGCAATGGCGTGGTCAGGACGGACCCGGAATGCGGCTGGTGACAGCAGGGTTGGGAGACGGCAGGGGCACATGATCGGGATGTCGCCGGTACGACGGCTGGACGGGCAGGAACACCACATATTGTTGCATGACCGAAGCGGCACCGTGCAGGAGGCCAGGCAGGCGCAGTTGGCGGGGACGGGGAGGCCACCGGACACAGCATAGAGGCGGAGCTTCGGGTGTCATCAATGACCCGCGGGGTCCACCGCAATACTATGACAAGTAATTCATCGGTGGTCGGTTGGCCGCCACATGGACCCACATTTCGCGCCGCGTGTTACACCGGGGTAAGTTCAATGGTAACTGATTTGGGTCGAGCGATTTCCTAAGCTAAACACCGGGGTTTGCAAGCACGGAGCGGGCCGGGGGCGCCGACCTCAAAACGTACCCATGATGAGGACCACGTTGGCCACGTCCTCCGCGGCGTCGCCAGCGGTTCCCGGCCCCCGACACTGCTTCGGATCAGGGCCACCCTCCAGGGGCGCCTGCACCGCCGCTGGCACTCTCGCGCTTGTCAGCTCCACCGCGTCGTTGCTCCGCAACCGGGACTGACGGCGCTGCGCGGCATCTGGCTTATCTGCAATGGCGGGCAGTAGGGCATGGGAGAGGGACCCAGGGACTTAGCCATGCATCTGCGTGACCCAGTTGCTCCAAGCAGAATGACGAGCTGTGTGGCCTGTCGCACCTTCCACGGGCAGCGTTGCAGGGGCGGCGGGTGGTGACCCCCGCATCAGCTCACAGCCGGTGCCGCACGGTGCTGTCGCTGCCGTTCCAAGCCGGGGACGTGCAGTTGATTCCGAGGGCTCTGACGGGAACGTCTTCACGGTGGGCATATGGGCCCCGGCAGATCGGCAACTGGGTTGCGAGCACTGTGGCATTCCGCTGGCCGGTGTGGCGGCTGGTGCTGCAACAGCGGTTGGGCCTGCCGTTGCCTTCACCTCGTAGCACGCTCCTGAGCTGCCCTCAGACGCTGGCTGTCTGTGGCTTTCATACACTTCATAATACAACCGAACCCCATCCACGGCTTTTGCGTGTCCCCAATGAGAAGCCAGGTGCTTGATGTCGTGGCCATTATTAAGAACGGGATGCTGCTGTGCAGCCGTGCTAGCCGTGGAACTCGGGGGGGTCACCACCTCTGGCGCCGCGGCAGTGAGCAAGGCTTCAGCTGCCGCAGGTGGAACTACTTGAGGTTCGTGGTGTCGATTGCGATGCTTGAGTGAGTCTGTGCTGTCAGTTTGGTTGGCAGGCCCAGCATCCGCAATGTGGAAAAACCCGAAAACCATGGCAACGTCGCCGCTGATCGGGCTGTGCTGCAGTCAGCGGCTGGGAGGACACAAAGATTGCCTGCCCGCGTTACGAACAAGGACCTTGACCGCCGCAATAGCCATAAGTCACGCAGTGCTCACAAAGACCTCAACAGCTCGGCAAAAACTCGCATGTCCCAGCTCACGAGGTGCTCAAGATATGATGTGAAATAACTATGGTGGCCGCAATCAAAGCGCGGCACAAAGCTTCCAGGGGATAATAATGAAATCCGGGACGTCGTCTTCCCGCCGAGTTAAATATTGATGATCAAAGCGAAGGCAAATCTTAGCATGGCAACACACCGGGCAAGAAGAACACTAACACGTGAACGGGAATGAAGTAACATGCAATACACGGCATTGGACGAGCATGTTGGGTACAGCTCTCAAGGTTCATACCCAGAGCAACGTGTGTTCCAGCAATATCAATCAGAATGACCTTCCGCCGTTAGATCCTCTAAAACTTTGGCGCGAAGACGGTTCGCTGCACGTCGGACCACGATTCTTGTTTACTACTGTGTTCCGTTGGTTGCTGAGCAGCAACTAAACATTTAGCACCACCTGATCGTGCTGGCTGCCCGACGAGCTGCATAGCTGCGCCACTCGTGCGCAAAGGAGATGTCCGTGTACTCCTTGTATGTAATCAATAAGTCCGGCGGCCTGATATACAACAGGGTATGTCCTGGGCATCAGAATACGCCCGAGGATCGGAATGCCGGCCTCCGGCTTCTTGGCTGTAGCCCAGCCTCACCCCCTTCACAGCACGTTCCTCGCGAGGGATCACCATCTGTTGAACTGGGATGCCTTCCATGGCCCCCCCTCCCCGCTCACCAACACACTGTTTACACTATCTGTGCTGTGTCGCGTAACACCCGCGTAGGACTTTGTCGAATCCGCTCGTGTGGACACGAACGACTCGCTGCGTCTGGCCAGCATCTGGTGCGTGCCCTGCTGGCAGATCAGCGCTGAAACATTTCCCGAGCAGCACAGCACGGCGGTTCCATGGTAGCCCGGTGCCTCGCTGGACTGGACATCCGACACCGGCAATCGACGGTCGACGGCCGTAAACAGCTCCTAGCTGCGCTCTTTGCATGTCCTCCCCACGTTGGGATTATGAATTGGATGTGGCTTCGGTTTGGATTGGGTAAGGGTCGTTCCTTCAAGCGCTCACTGGGCTGGGCGCGCCCCTCCTGACCCTTCCGCCAGGCACTCACTCCACGCCATCGCCAGCCAGCTCAGTCCTGTGCCCGGCTGCACGGGCATTGAGCTGCTCGAGGCGGATACCTTCAACCTGCATTGCTTCCAGGTGAGGTGCCCGAATGCCGCGCAAGAGGGCACGCCCGGAGGAGGCCGGCGCATGCCCAGTTGCCTGCCTGACGAGCCGTCGCCTCGACACCACGGCGGCGGTGTTGGGCAGGTCGCGCCGGCACGTGCTGCGCCCGCTCAGCTGCGCGATCGGGGGTTTCTGCCCTGGCCTGTCCGCCGCCCCAGCTCGCACACGCTCCCTGGAGCGTCGCTGGGGGATCAACAGGGGGCCCTTGGTGGTGTTGGTGCCGTCGCTGCGCGCAAACCAACCAAACGTTCGGTACACCCGCTGCAGTTGGCTTTGTAGGATGCCATCATAGCAGTGCAGCGAGACAGCGCCTGGAGAAGGCGCGCTAGCACCCGGATGGATGACTTGACAGCGAGCCCACCGACGGGGCGTCAGCTCCGTCCGGGCAAACAGCACCCTGACGCATTCCATACCCATACGCCCGCTGCTGCGGCTGCCACTGCCGCTGCTGCCGCCTGCAGACCCTTACCGGCACAAAGTTTCTCTTGATCGTGGATCCGCACGCCTCGTTTATCCCCGCGCTCCTTCAAAGGTGCGAGTTGGGATTTGGGTCAAGTGGATTCGCGTGCATGCCAAGTACCCTCGCGGTCGTTGAGCTCTGTCGGTACGGTGGTGGCGTACCGGAGGTCCGCAGCCCTGAAGAAGGATACAACACAGAACGGACCTTTGAATGCATCCCAACATCCAAAAACACCCAAACAGCGACGCGACCCTGGTCTTTGCATCCCAACAGGATCTACGAGCTGTACTCGGACTACGTGATGAAGAACCCCTTCTACGAGACGGAACAGGTGATCAAGTGCGAGCTGTTCGACGAAAACGTGGAGCACCTCATCAAGCGATACCTGCAGCAGGCAACGTGAGAGGAGGCGGTGTGGAGGCGGCGCCAGAGTCCGGTTGCGTGTTGCTTTCCCGCAGCACCGGCAGCGCGCCCATGAGCCCATCGGGCCAGCGCTGAGCGGGTTGGTGCCTCCGGGTGCGACACGACGGCGCGCGACATGTGCGTCGCAGTCGCCCCAGTGGCGCCAGCGGGCGGGAGCGGAAGGCATCGGTTTGGGGAGTTGCCATCACGCAATGCGGCGATGACGTGCATGGCTTGGAGTCATGGGTTGAATGAAGAGATTGAATGAATGTATATTACAGCGGTCCTCGTAGAGGTATCGTCGGTGCCTGCCAAGAGAAAACGCTGCTGTGCGCTGCTGACAGAGTAACGAGGCACGCCCGCACCGCAACACTGCGGGAAGTACGACAGCCATGATGTTTCGCTGCGGTCTTTCTCTGCTGGACACGGATTGGTGGAACATTTGGTGGACGGCTGTGTTCCGCTGCGTGGCGGGTGTCGGCGGGGTGGGGTCCTGCGTGCCAGCGGCCACGACCCACGATGACCTTGAGCCAGACGCCTCAAGGACTGCCGACCACCGCCGCGCACGTGATGGTGTACGGCATGTAATGTGCGGCTGTAAGAACAGCACGCGCAGGTGGCTGCTAAGAGTCTTGCCCCGCAGGCGCTGAATCGCATCGTCATATGGATGGGGTGTTGTGACAGAGGTGCATGGCCAGGAAACCACCCCGGTGTAATGCACTCCACAGGCGAGTAGCTATGAACCGCGGCATAGTCCGCAGGCAGGGCAGGCCATGGGTCGGCGCAAGTGGGCGCCATCGCGCACACGGGCTGTTCCGGTGGCAGTAGTTGCGACAGCGGTGTGTTGGACTGACCGAGCATGTGTGTCCTGGACGGCTTGCGGGTGGTGCTGAAGTGCGGCGCATGCGCTTCCTGTACACAGAAGGTTGAGACGAAGCGCGTTGTTTCTGGCATGGGGTAACGTCACTCTGTGGGGTGCGGACCTTGATCCATGTAGGAGATCGGTCCAAATGTAGGAGATCGGTCCAAAGAAGAGCTTTTTGCAATGCAAAGAAGGGGAAGGGCCGAGCCAGGACTGGGCAAACTGGCGATCGCGTTGCGTGTGAGCTGCGGACGAAGGGGTTGAGATGTAAACGTGATGTACATCCGATTACGAACAACTGCGTTTGAAATCATCATACGCGTATGGTGGGCATGGTGCGCCAACGCCCTCCCCCCATGCGCGGGCGGTCAGTCATGGGGGCTGCCCGCGACGGTACCGTATGCGCCAGAGGGTATGCACCATGCGCTACCCAACTACGAGCCGGATGACAGGTTCGCAATTAAATGGATGGATGTCGCCGCTCGCAGCAGTTCGCATTTTCCATGGCTCGGCAGAAGGCGGACCGCGCCCGTCCAACTGCCGCATTTGCCCATCGCCAGTTGCCGCAGGTCCCCCATGCATGCTGGCGTTCTTGTTTACACGAGCAATCATTGCGATCGTCTTCGCAGATTGAAGGAAAGACGCGAAACGGACGGTTGGACAAGGTAGGGAGCTGGGCAGGGCGACGTTCCTAACGCTTTTCAAGCCCTGCGCATTCAGTAAGTCGTTACTTCAACCTCTCTATAACACATGTAACAAATGATAATTCACGGATAAGTGGCAGCTCAGAAAGGCAAAATTTCGAACGTACTCCAGGGAGGTTCGAGTTCTTGTTAGGGGGAGGAGACGACCAGCTTGCAACACAATCAGCTAGGCTCAATCCAAGATTTCCTAGGTGACTTCCTAATACGCATACTGTGACCATCTTTTGCGAGATACGCTGTCTGAACCTGACCTTCAAACTTGATCCTCGGTCTCCTTTATGGCGGAAGAGTTAGCCCGTTCTTCGGGCACTCTAGAGGATGTATTGCAGCGAGTCTTAGGACAGGAATTCCTTATGAAATGCTTGCGCAAGGCCAAGTTCTCGCCGGACCTTCTGCAAGACACAGCCGATGCTTGCGAAATCAACGACTTAAACGCCCTGGTGCTAGGTTCCGGGCTGCTGAGCGTGTCGGAAGCCTCGGAGAAGCTATTCCTTATGCAAGATGAGGCCAGCACGGTTGTTGCTGTTTGTCGCAAAGAATGCCTTCGAGCCGGGGTCAATTTTGGCGACGGTGCGACGCTGACAGCTGAGGAACTTGCAGAAGGCGACGATGATGGTGCGTGAGTTTTATTTCTGTTTGAGTGTGTATTTAGACCGTGCTGGTTTTGACCGTTCGACTTGTACGTAACGTAGAGCCGGAGGCCCCAGCCCCGTCGTTGCCACCGCCCGCACCGGTGCCTGCTCCCACTGCGTCGTCACAGCCATCTGTATCCGCGCCAGCGCCAGCCCCGGTGCAGACCCCAGTGCAGCAACCCGCCATCCAGGTGCCTCCGGCGCACAGCCAAACACCCTTCAGCAAGACTTCGCCACAGTCGCATGAAGGGAAGTTTCACAAGGCCGGCGGCAAGAGTACGATACCCACGGCCACATCAGCGGCGGCAGCGGCACCTCTGCCGTCGCCGACTACCTCCGCACCTGTGCCGGCGGCCTCTGCTTTCAAAGAGGCTGACTCTCGGAGGTCTGTTGCTCCGGTCCCCAGTGGGGAGCATCCGGACCCCAACTTCTTGATTAAACCCCCTGTCGGGTCGTCAGCAGCAGCACCAACGGCTGCCGCGACGCCAGTTGCGAGCCGCAGCCATATCCCCAAGCCCTCTAGCACCACGCCAGCAACACCTGTGGCAGGGGTTGCAACTCCCAGGGAGAGGACAGCTACCAAGGCGGTCTCGCGGGCCTCTCCATCGGCAACGCTGTCGACGCCGCCAACGTCGTCCGGAGGAGCGAGCGAGGGAGGTTCGAGGCCCACGCCGGCCATGAATGGGCGGCACACGCCGGCGGCGAGCAGCAGCGCAGCGAAGCCGCCGCGCCCATCGTCGGCCCCGTTGACTGCTCGCGCCTCAACAACTGCACCGTTGGGCAAGGACCGGCCAACGTCCGCTGTGACTCCACCCGCGCAGCCTGCACGGCTGCCTTCGTACGCAAAGCCGACGGCCTCGCACAAGGTGTGACCCGGCGAAGAAATGTGGGATGCGGTAGATATGTGGGACGTGCTCGCACAGAAACCGTGACATGATACCAAATAATCCTCGTTACGACCATCATACTGCGCGGCCGCCGTCCACCCAACCCTGCAACCCCCAGGCGCGCGTCTTGAAGGAGGACAGTGATGTGGCGTCGACCTCGTCGGCCCCGCCTGTTACGTTTGCAAGCACAAATAAGCCGCTGCGGCGCATTCAGTACATGGCGCCGCGGGCGGGCAGCTCCCCAGAGGAGAAGAAGGAGCCGAAAAAGCCGATGTTCGATAACATTCGCAGCAATCTGCTGCGACCGACTGCAGCATTCCTGGTACGTGGTGAGATTGTTCAATCCACTTGGATTACGTAGAACGAAGTGGGCGGAGGGAAAGAAAGCTACAAACAGTGTTCGAGATCGGGTAGGGAGCGAATTGGTGACGTTTCCGTTGAAATGCAGGCTTGGAGCTCTGGAAAGTCGAAGTCGGGGAAGGATGCAGATCTTCGAACCAGTCAGAGCCTACAGGTGTGGCATCGTGGTCACGTCTTTGTGTCCATGTCAAGGGATGGCACCGACGTCGGTAGACATAGTGGGCGCATATCATGTGGCACCCTGAATTAGTGGTCGGCAGTATTTCCTAATGGCGTGGGGGTGCGTACTTCAGTCCTGGCATGTACTCTACATCATCCTGCTTCTCAGGTGCCGACCCTTTCGAGTGTTTCGCATGTGTCACTTGCAGAGTGAGGCCAGCGGACCGGTATCCCGCCTGAGAGCGCCTAACTCAGCGCCTCCCAAGAACGTCACGCGCGAACTGAGCGCGACGACCGCCAGCGCGCTGTCGCCCAGCATGACGCAGGGCAGCAACAAACCCACGACGACCCCGGAGCCATTCCGCTTGGCGTCGGCGGAAAGGCATCAGAAGGCTCAGGAGGAGCTTGCGAAGAAGGTGAGCTGCTCACAACGGAGACGGTAAATTTCCATCTGCCCCAAGAGGTGCTGAGGGGGTGGCGGTTCCGTTGGTCTATATACCTCTCGCCACCGCATGCGGGCTTCGTGATCTCAATCGTAGGGCCTTGGTGGGCACCTTCAAATCACTTCATGGTGACATTCCATCTTTATTGCCATGGTGCGCGACGACTGCAGAAGGAGGAGAAGGCACGCCTGGAGTCACATATCCCAAAATTCAGGGCATCTCCAATGCCGAGCACGGTGGAGCGGTCGGGGTCAAGTGGCAAGTCGGAGCCGAAGCGGCCGATGTCGGCGCAGACGGTGAGCGATGGGATCGCTTTGGGCGTTGTGGCGCTGCGCGCTCGCAGCCAGGCCAAGTCACATGCCGACTTATCACGACGCTTGACTACATGCCAACTATGCGCACCCCACCCCGTCTAAATTGCCCTCTTTGCAGGATGCGTAGCGTTGCTGTCAGGCTGTGGCTGCATACGCAAGGGACTCCATGGGAAGCTTGCTGGCGAAGGCGCAGGGTTGATGGCCCATCGCTCACCTTTTCTTACCATCAACAAGAAGCTTAGGTCACCAGTGTGCAGGATGGGAGGCGGGAAATCGTGCGGTCCCGCAGTCTGCACACTGCGTTAGGACGCTACACCGAACTTCTTACCAGTGAGGACTGCACCGCGCTTGTCCAGCAGGCTTGGCGGCGCGCGTGCGTGCAGACTCGTTTGCACCCAGTTGAGCGGCGGGATGCGGGCTTGGGTCGGTGGGGTGAAAAGGGGACGTCCCGCCGCGGTTGCCTAGACTTTCGACCCCGACAGTTCAAGGATGCGCTGCATGCGCTTGTACGTCTTTGTAGTGTTTTGTGTGATGTGCGGACGACATTCCATGTCAATGTGCAGTGGGTGCCATGGCATCTTGACTCGGTTCTAGGCGCGCGCTGGAACTTTGAGGATACTTGTTTCAGTAGCAGTGTTACAGTCACAGCTGTTACTGCCCTCGCTACATGTTTTGGACGGAAATATCTCGCGACGGACCTGATCGGTTCGGAATGGGTAGTTAACAGAGTTACCTGTCCGGTGTGTGTTGATAATGCCTGGTCAGCGTGTTGAATGGGTTCAAAGCATGGGTGTTGGATGCCAGTTGGTTACCTTTGGCCGCACCCTGCGGCTGAGGCAACCCAATCGCAGCGCTCGAGAAGTGATAGATCGTGAAGTCGTTGGCGAGTCGGTGGTCGTACGGTTCTGGAGCTGAAACGGACTGTGATGACGTTGCAAAAGTGACGTTGATACACTATTCATTGCAGCTGTCGTCGTGTCTCTTGGTCTTGGCTTCTTGCTAACAAACGGAACGGCATTCTCGCAAGTTGATGGCGACTTTCACCGCAAGTGGCAGAGTGCTGGCTGCCAACCAGTTCACATTAAGCTACGTATCTAATCCTCCTGTGCGAATTTGTCCTCTGCGGCAGCGCGTTTGCCGTCAGCAGCGACTTCGTGTTGAAGCTGTGGCCAGTATGGAAGCTCCCACGACGTTACGGACATATCACTATAATCAGTTGTCGCCTGCGGAGATGAAGCAAGTGCTTGCAAGACCTCGCGTGGATTTCACTTCAATCCTGAACACGGTGAATGCAGCTGGCGGCTTACTTTTTACATGCAATGCAACCCTAGCGGCTTGGTCGCGTTCCGAATGACGACTTATTTCTTGATGAAAGGATTTGGTTGTGTAAGCACTTCGGCATCCTGCTCTGTCGTCAGGTGGCGCCCATCGTGGAGGACGTGCGCAGTAATGGCGACGAGGCAGTGCGTAAATACACAGCGAAATTCGATCGCGTCGACCTGGACACTGTTTGTGTGCGCATCGAGGTAAGGCGAAACGGGTACGGAACTGCGCCGGCGACGGTCACCTCGCCGCTGGCGAGCTCGGGGCTGGACGACACGCCTGCCAAATACGTGCCCTCCATCGGGCCGTGCACAATCATTATCGGGCTGTCCTCGTCATCTCCGGGGCAGCTTCTCTGAGGCCCAGTCCTCTCCGCGCACAGGACCTGCCGGACCCGGTCCTGCCAGCCGAAGTAACGGCGGCGTTCGATGTCGCGTACAACAACATCAAGGCCTTCCACCAGGCCCAGCAGACGGCACCCATGGAGGTGGAGACCATGCCGGGTGTGCGCTGCAGGTAACTGATCTGGGTTCAGACCGCCCACCGGGATTCTAGCAGCGGGTGAGGTCCATCGAGCGATTGTCTGACGCTGGGCCGGGTCGCGAGGACTGGAAAAACCTGGTCAAACCTGAGCAGCAGTTCGCGGGTTATGGACGGACATGAACACACCACTGGTGTAGGCTGCCGTGGTAATGACGCGCGCGCGGGTGTACCTGCCAGGCTTTCACACCACCCAAACTGCCGCCCGCGCGCAAAACAGCAGACCTTAATCGAGTGCCTTGGCCGGCACCACCGCGACGGCCTGGCCAGCCAGGATCCCCTCCGCACCCATGCCGCTTCGGCCTTCACCGCGGGGGGACAGGGACACACGCAGTGCCCCGAGGGGGCCCGCGGCGCCAGCCGCTGAGCCTACCTCCCGCCCCGCTGCCGCATTCGCATCCCCGCTCCCGTGGCGGCGCAGACCACCTCACACCCGGGTCCATTACCTCCGTGGTGAGCTCCGCCAGGATCACCAATCCACACCAGGATGCCACTCCAGGTCACCATTCATATACGGTGCCCCAATTACAGCGCACCGCCGGGTGCTCCCCCCCTCACCTTCCTTGCATCACCTTCCTCCTGCTATAATCTTCCTGAACCCCTTCCCCTGCCCGTGTCGTCCGTCCCTGTGCCCCTCCCGGCCCAGGCGCGTGACGCGGGCGATCAACTCGGTGGGCGTGTACGTGCCGGGTGGCACCGCCGTGTTGCCCAGCTCGGCGCTGATGCTGTCGGTGCCGGCGGCGCTGGCGGGCTGCGGGACCATTGTGCTGGCGACGCCGCCGCGGCCGGACGGCACCGTCACGCCCGAGGTGCGTGCGGAGCACACACCGGGCCGGTCGGGCGGTGACGGGGCGAGGGCGAGGGCGGGGGCGGGGGCGGGGGCGGGGGCGGGGGCGGGGGCGAGGGCGAGGGCGGGGGCGAGGGCGGGGGCGGGGGCGGGGGCGGGGGCGGGGGCGGGGCGGGGGCGAGGGCGAGGGCGGGGGCGAGGGCGGGGGCGGGGGCGGGGGCGGGGGCGGGGGCGGGGGCGGGGCGGGGCTGCTCAGGAGGACCTCAATCCGGCTGAGTGAGGGAGGGTGGGGGAGGGTGAGGGACTGATGGGGAAAGGGCGCTCGCCTCTGGGGCGCGGTCAGAGCGCTTGGTGTCGAGGGCATAGGCGGGGATGACTGGAGGGGGTGAGCCCTGGAAGGGCCAGGGGCGGCCCCGGCTGCCTGTCACCGTCGGCGTCCTGAGCCAGCCTTTCGCGCTCATCCTACTCATCCTCAGTACGGATTGATCCCGATCCGTGCCGCAGGTGCTGTACTGCGCCAAGAAGGCGGGCGTGACCCACATCCTGAAGGCGGGCGGAGCGCAGGTACGGCAACGGAGTCTTGTTGACCTGACCGTGGGGCATGGGAGGCCGGAGTGAATGGACAACTACTCAGGGGGGTATTGGAAATTGGTCCCCCTCCACGCGGTGCCGGTGCCCAGGTGCCCTGCTCACCGCACAGTCCGCAGCGAGGGGGGTTTCCGGCGCTCGGCCGCGGGCGCCTTGCGGCCCCCTCACACGGCAGCGCGCTCCTGACTGCGCACAGTCTGCCCGCAATGATGACCTTCCCATTCGGCCGGCGCGTGACGCCCCCCCCCCTAAGTGATCCTGCGCTTCCCCGCCCTCCCAGCCAGCGCAGTGTGGACATGTTCACCCCATTTGGTTGTTTGTGCCCCCTCCTCTGCCCCCTCCTCTGCCCCCTCCTCTGCCCCCTCCTCTGCCCCCTCCTCTGCCCCCTCCTCTGCCCCCTCCTCTGCCCCCTCCTCCGCCAGGCCGTGGCCGCCATGGCCTGGGGCACCGCCTCTTGCCCCAAGGTCGACAAGATCCTGGGCCCGGGCAACCAGTACGTCACCGCGGCCAAGATGCTGCTGCAGGTGGGCGGGGGCGGGGGCGGGGGCGGGGGGGGGCATGTGGGGAGTGGGGAGAATGTGGGGGGCCGTGCGGGTACGAGTGAGGGCGTGTGGGTTGAGTGGAACTGGGGAACAGCGCCGGCGCGGCCGATCTTACGCGGAAAGAGGGAGGTCAGGATGCTGCCGTTCGCCGTACCTGCCACTCACCGGGGACCCGGCCCGGGTCACGGCCCCAAGGAGGAGTTTGCCAGACCACAAGGCACGCCGCACGGGCCTGCCCATGGTGTGTTTGACAAGAAGCCCACCCACAGTGGTGTGTATGTGTGTGTGTTGAATGAGAAGCCCACGCACGCACGTGTGTGTATGTGTGTGTGTGTGTGTGTTTGTGTTTGTGTGTTGTCCTCATCTCCCCCACGCACCAACTCAACGCGGTGTCGCCGCGCTTTGCAATCAGCGACGTCGTGTCTTAATCCGTCTGTATCCGTAACAGCCCATGCGCAACTCCTCCCTGCCCCTCCCCCGAGCGCACACGCATGTCCCGTCACGCGCCCCGGGATCCGCCCCGCTGCCCTGTGTAAATATGTCTACCCATTTCCTATATCCCCGCTACTCTGTCCCCCCCAAACACACACACACACTTCCTATACCTCCTAAATACACACACCGGCCGAGTATACCCCTGAGCACATTGGGAACTGGTTTGGGTTGGGCGGGTTTCTCACTAGGGGTTCTCACTATACACACCGCCCGCCGCACCCCACGCTGTCCGGCCGCCGGTCCGCCGCCTCAGAACTCCGAGGCCATGGTCTCCATCGACATGCCCGCGGGTCCCTCGGAGGTGCTGGTCATTGCGGACAGCGGCGCCTCCCCGGCGCACGTGGCGGCGGACCTCCTGTCGCAGGCGGAGCACGGACCGGACAGCCAGGTACGGCAGTACGGCAGCCTGAGAGCTTGGACCCGTGGGTCGTGGGTCGAGGGAGGGTGGGTGGGTGGGCGGGGTGGGGCGCCGTTGGGGAGCTGCGTGGGATGGGATGGGATGGGATGGGATGGGATGGGATGGGATGGGATGGGATGGGATGGGATGGGATGGGATGGGATGGGATGGGAGCGGGGGCCGAGGGGTGGGTGTCGCGTCCGCTGTTACCCAGGTCGCAAACCTAAACGCGCGCGTATATGTTCGATGAGTGTGCGTAGGAGAGTGCAAAGGAGTGTGCATACGTTTGTTGAGCGAGGAAACTCGTCCATCCGTTTGTGTGTGTGTGTGTGTGTGTTAGGTCTGCGCCGAGTCGGGCTCCCTTCTAGTTCCCCGCCTCGTCCTGTGCGCTGAGTCACGTCACCCCCACTCTCCCCTCTCCCCCGGGGCCTCGCCGGCGGGTGGTTCATCCTCCTCCCGCCGCCAGGTGGTGCTGGTGGCCCTCCCGGGAGTCAACCTTGCGGCGGTGGCGGCGGAGGTGGACCGCCAGTGCAACGCCCTGCCGCGCAACGAGACGGCCCGGAAAGCGCTGGGCCACTCTTACGTGGTCACGGTGAGGAAGGGGTCCTGTGGATCGGGCGGGGGGGAGGGACGGGGAGGGACGGGGGGGATGTGTGGACAGGTGATGGCAGGAGAGAGGCCGACTGGAAGGGGGTTGTCAGGAAAAGCTTGGGTTGTGGGGCGGGGGGTGTGGGCGGGGGGTGTGGGGCGGGGTGTGGTGTATATTGTGGGCCCGGTCCGGGGGACCAGCAGGACATCGAGCCGTGATGCCCGTAGTGCGCGTGACAGGGCCGAGGCCTGTCTCCTCGAGTTTGAGCTCGAGGGTAAGGGAGAGAGGGTTGAGGGCAGGAGCGGCGAGACGCCCCACCCAGCCGCCCCATCGTTACCTCGTTCCCGCCACTGACCCATGGGTCGCAGGTGAGCTCCCGGGAGGAGGCCGTGCGGTTCTCCAACATGTACGCCCCCGAGCACCTGATTGTCAATGTGGAGGACGCGGAGGACTGGCTGCCGGGGCTGGACAACGCGGGTAGGGGCGCCGGCCGCCCGGGCACCAGGAACCACAGGCGGGGGCGGGAGGGAGGGGGGTATAGGAAATTGGTAGACGTATATATATAATATATATATATATATATATATACTATAGGCGAGGGGGAGGGGGAGGGGGCTACCGGTAGGGGTACCGTGCCGTATGTTAGGGGGGGAGGGGGTTTGGGTCTGGGGATAGGGCTGGGCGCAACTTGTTGATCCCGGCTGTGCGCTCCAGGGGCAGAGGCGGCTTCATGCGCCTTATGGGCTGGAGGGGATAGGACGTCGCCTCGCCCAGCTGTGCAAGGGCGGGGGGGGGAGATGCCGGTGGGGCTCCGGGGCGCGGCATTTCCCACTGGCCACTGCATTTCCTGACTGCCCCTCCCGACTGCGCTCTGAGCGGGAGGACGTCACCCAGCCCGCGTCTGCAGAGGTGGACGGTGCGTGCTCCGGAAAGGTGCCGTACTTCCAAACCGGTTATCTGACGTGTTCCCGCCCGCCCCTGTCCTTCCGGCCCCCCGCCCGCTGGCCATATGACCCAAGGGTCGGTGTTCCTGGGCCGCTGGACGCCCGAGTCCGTGGGTGACTACGCCTCCGGAACCAACCACGTGCTGCCCACGTACGGCTACGCGCGCATGTACAGCGGCGTGTCGCTGGACTCGTTCCAGAAGAAGATGACGGTGCAGGTGGGGGCGGGGAGGGCGGGGCGGTGGGCCCGGAGGCGTAGGGGCGTAGGGGAAGGGGCGCTGGGTGACGGGGCATTGCGCTGGGGCCGGGGCCCCGGGGTTGCAGGGGGGAGCGGCTGCAGGAAGGGCGCTGCGGGGCCTCGTATGGGGTTGGGTGGGTCCGCGGCCGCGGGTGGGGGGGGAGAGAGCCCCCGCCACGGACTGACAGCCGCGGGCCGAGCGCCAGGGTAAGGGTGGGGGGAGGTGTTCGGTTTGGCGATATCTTCTGCGGTTTCGCTGACTAGATGACAGAAAGGGGGAAGGTTGGCGGCAGGTAGCGGTGTGGCGGGGGGACTGCAGTACGTGCACCACCAGGCAGATGCACCCGCGGCGGCACCCGCTCGCGTGAGAGGTTGGAGCGCCAACATCTCTAGACAAACCCAGACAGGGTCTGGCGGGGGGGCCGGCCGGGGTTGGATCATCAGTCGCGCGGGGAAAGCTCGTACCTTGTATGGAACCAGGTCGCGGTGGGTTGTGGGGGGGGGCGGGGTGGACTGGCAGTACGACATGAGGTGCGCGGCACTGCCGTACAGCCATCCATTCCGCAGGCCCGTGGCGGCTCCCCATTGCCGCGGCCTCCCACCCCAACCGCACTCACCTCCCCGGCCCCCCTCTCGGTGTCTCCCGGATGTCCTCACCTCGGCGCGAACTGGAAGAAGCGAAGAACCCGATCTAACCCGGATCCAAAATCCATCCCGTGTCACTGCGCAGAACCTGTCGTACGAGGGGCTGCAGAACCTGGGGCCCAGCGTCGCCAAGATGGCGGAGGTGGAGGGGCTGGAGGCGCACCGACGGGCGGTGACGCTGCGGCTGGGGATGCAGTGAGGTCAGGAGGTGGTGTCAGGAGGCGGTCAGGAGGTGGTGTCAAGAGGCGCGCTCGGGAGCCTGCGGGGCTGCGGGCTCGGCAGAGAGGGCACGGAGCGGAATGCTGTATGTCGTACGGAACCGGCGTCGGGCGTCGGGAGAGGGTTGGGGGTGGTCCAGGGGTTTTGCCCTCAGGGGTACTTTTGAGAGACCGGGACCGAGCGGAGTGCCGTGTCGTGCTTTTGTGTGATGACACTGGACGTGGTCCGACGCGGCGCGGCGTGTGCGTGTGTGTATGCGCGTGTAGATACGTTGTCGGGTTGTGGTTAAGTTCTCCGGAAGGGCGGTTGCTGTGTGGCGGGGACGTGTACAGCGATAGGGCCTGGAGGATCATTCTACCTGCCGCACATGTTCACCAGTAGGTTTTGACGATGCGCGGTGTTGGGGCCATCCCCGTACAGGACGCGTCCCACGGGTCGGTCGGTGCCCAGATGACGGTTGACGGTTGAGGGAGAGACAGGAGCTGCGGGCGCTTTGCCAGCGTGGGAGTGGACGTGCCGCGGGGGGTGGGTCTTGGCTCGGAAGGCAGCTCGCGCGGGGCAAGCAGGGGGGTCGCGTGTGTGTGTGTGTGGGGGGGAGGAGGATTAGGTCGGGCGCGCGGTGCACGTGCACTTGGATCTACGGTAGCTTGTGAGCACCATGGCGGTCACTGCAAGAAACGGGGCGTCACAGAGGAGGAGACCTGGAGAACGGTCCCCCGCCTAAGGTGCCGCGCTGACCAGATGCGTTGGGAGAATGTGGAATGTGGATGCCCTGTGGTTCGTGTAATCAGGACCGAATCACGCATAGCGGCTGCGAAACGCAAACGCATTTGTGTGGCTGGTACCTGCGCTCTAATCATCGCCAGTGTGATAAGGCGCTGAAGAGGGGGGCAAGTTCGTGTCGGGAGCCACCGCAAAGTTGTGGCTCTGCGGTTGGAACACGACTCCCTAACATCAAACTTATTCTTGTCAACAGGAAAACAGCAACAACAGCAACAACAGCAACAGCATTGGTACAGTCGCGATGGCAACTGGTTACACATATAACCACTTGTCAGCCCACAATACTGACGACTGCAATGCCTCAGAAGCTACGGACGTTGACTACCAGCTGAAGCTATGTTCATACAGTCAACATCATAGATCCGCTCAGGCACAACATATGTACATGGAAGCTGATTGCTTTGTTCAGCGCTATTCAGAAACGAGTCTTGACTGAAGGCTAAACCTTCAACGCGTGTACATATGTGATATTGCGAATCATCTCAGCGGCATCAAAGTTAATAATGAACTTGTAGTCTGCAACCGATAACGGAAATTCGCCGTACGCTGCTTCCGGAAAATTAGGCCTTGGCTTGCTGTCAATTAATGATAATTTGTGAAACCGTGCTACATTTGTTCGTATATTTTGTTACAAGTGTAATTGAATTACAAGCACGGCGTATAACTCAGCCAAGACACTGGTCGTTTATCCTTTCCGGAACCAACATGGGCTTTGAGCGTGGTGGTGGCCGTGGTGGTGGCCGTGGAGGAGGCCGTGGAGGCTTTGGTGGTGGCCGTGGTCGCGATGGTGGCGGCCGCGGCGGCGGTCGCGGCGGTGGCCGGGGCGGCGGCCGCGGCGGCGGCTTTGGTGCCCGCGGTGGAGTTGCCAAGCGAGGTGGACGTGGAGGAGGTCGTGGCGGTGGCCGTGGTGGCATGAAAGGCGGCGCCAAGGCCGTTATTGAGGGCCACCGACACGATGGCGTCTTCATCGCTCGCGGCAAGGAGGATGCTCTCGTGACCAAGAACCTTGTTCCTGGTGTCAGCGTTTATGGCGAGAAGCGTATTGCTGTTGAGAATGACGGCGATAAGGTCGAGTACCGCGTTTGGAATCCTTTCCGTTCGAAGTTGGCCGCCTCCATCCTTGCTGGTGTTGACAACATTTACGTTAAGCCTGGCAGCAAGCTTCTATATCTCGGCGCGGCTTCGGGAACCAGCGTGTCGCATTGCTCGGACCTCGTCGGCCCGGAGGGCGCAGTTTACGCAGTCGAGTTTTCGCACCGCAGCGGCCGCGACCTGGTCAACATGGCCAAGCAGCGTCCCAACGTGATTCCGATTATCGAGGATGCCCGTCACCCGCAGAAGTACCGCATGCTCGTGCCGATGGTGGACGTCATTTTCGCCGATGTCGCGCAGCCCGACCAGGCCCGCATCGTCGGGCACAACGCGCAATATTTCCTGAAGAACGGCGGCAACTTCGTCATCTCCATTAAGGCCAGCTGCATCGACTCGACGGCGCCGCCGGAGGCCGTCTTCGCGCGCGAGGTCAAGAAGCTTCAAGAGATGCAGCTTAAACCCAAGGAGCAAGTGACGCTAGAGCCCTACGAACGCGACCACGCCATGGTCGTCGGCGTCTACCGACCGCCGCCGAAGAAGAAGGAGTAAGGGTGTCGGACGGCTTGACAGCACGGACCGGCGGCGGCGCATAGCTGGTACGGCTGGGTACGGCGTTGCTGTGCGCCTGCACGTCCGGACGTGGTGAGCCTGCCTAGCTGGTGGTGGGGCCGCGCCTCCTCCTCGCGGCCGCCTCCATGCAGGGCTGTACACTTTAGGCGGGCGGGGAGACCGTATGGGGGCGGGAGAGACCGACCGGCACATGGTCAGGGGGCGGGGCACCCGGGGACTCGAACAGTGCGAGCTCCGTCAACAACGGGCGTGACTCACCCTGACCGCGTAGCTTGGAGATTGGCGCCCGGAGTCGCCCGGCGGCGGGTGGGACCTGGAATGAGGTTCAGGGGCTGGTGGTGGGTTCGTGTTGGTATGTGTGTATATGTGTATGTGTGTGTGCGTGGGGGTTGTCCCGATGGCCCAGGGTCCCAAGCCGATACGGGAAGCTGAACGAATGAGAGCATGCTGTCGTGTTGGCGGTGTAACTGGGCTGATGCACACACCGCGGTTTCGTGGAGGATAGTGCGCAAGGAGGGTGGGGGTGTTGGGGGAAAAAGGAGACACGCGATGTGTTGCTTTACTACCGGGTTCTGGACATTCAGGTCAGGAGCGCGTGGTGGCGGGCGGGGCGCGAATGTGTATCGACGTGTGCCGCTGTGTGGCCGCCCGTAACTGTCTGATCGGCACGCGCGCACTGGCCGGCGGCTCTACGCGGGAAGCTCTCTCCCGGTCGAAGAACCGGCTTTGGCCTGCCGGCGTGCGAAGGCGCGTATCTGCCTTCTCGAACCCCCCTCAGACTATCTAGTTGTAGGCTCTGTTGCCGCACTGGGCACGTTGTGACGTGGACGCTTACCACTGACCACTATATTCGGTAAGGCCACTTGACCTATGAACCATGACTTTCTTTTGGACGATACCATCGTGTGTGAATGTTGTGCATCCGGTACCTGGAAGACGTACTTTGCCTGTTGCGGCACGGGGGCGGGCAGCGTGGCTCTCCCCAGCGCCCCACCATGGGCCATGGCCAGGGCGGCGGGCGCGGGGGAGGGAGGACTCAGCCTCTGTCTCTTCAGACCGCAGCACCCCTTCCGGACGCGCGTCGTCTTGTCTTGTTACACTTCCCAAACGTAACGGGCATAATACGGGATCCATCATCAGAAAAGTCCGCTGCGGGACGTCGGACTCTTCTTCCCGCCATCCCGCGTGCTGGTGTCGTTGTTGTGGTCACGGTAGAGCTGATGATGTCTCTCATAACCCAGATGGATGGATGGATGGTTGGATGGATTGGGGGATAGGACGGATACCGGATCCGTGGGATGAAGGCAAAACACACACTGAGAGAAGGATGATACGCCGCCTAGGCGTTGTGGGCCCGATGCGCCCTCGACGGGGCGAGAGGACGGGCAGACGTCCCCTCCCCAGAGGCATTCAGGGGGAGGGCTCGTCGTGGGGTTGACGTCCGCCCCTGTCTCCCCAAGCTATCAGATTGCTCTCACCGTGTAAAGGTTAGCAATGTGATGGGATGTGTTTCCCTCGACTGCGGCTGATGGCGGCCGCGCGCCGCCGGTTGCGAGCTGTACCGGACAGGAGGTGTTTCTTTGTCAGGTCTGTCGAGTACAGCATGTACCGTACGTGGGCCGGTCAGGGTTTGCTCCCACCGGGGTATGAGCGGCGGCTCCCTCCGATGGACAGCCAATCAAGTCGTCAACCCACCCACCAACCAATAACCAAACCGAGCGCCAGTGGCCGCTCGTCTCTCCCTTTCGGTGGCGGCGCGTGAAGCGCTGACGTGCAGTCGGCCAGTCGCCTCGCCGCCCTTGCCTATCCAGAGTAGAGCTACTGAAGCAGCACCACCGACCTCACTATATCACCAATCATCATATCATCGCGGGGGCGGCGCCGCCTGGACCTGGACGTCGTCACTACATATATCGTAATGATGCTGAATAGCGGACACCGCGGGTCGTTTATGACAGCCGTAGCCTTCCTCACCACGTCATCACCACACAGACGGACCCTTACCTCGAGGCGGCATATGCCGTATGTGCCTTGCGGCCAGTGCGAATGCATATGCAGCTTGCATATGCGGCCTCTGGTTCGTGATTCGCGCTCGGCTCCCGGCGGCACGGTCAGCCGGGTGACGTGTAGTAGCCCGAGACATGCTGCCCCGCTCCCTCGGGACGCCACATCGGTGATTCGGTGTGCCCTGCTTTCGGAGACGCACGACAATCTACTCGTGTACAAATCAAACACGTCGTCGCATGTGCCTCTTAGGCAGGCAGAACAGGAGTGCGCGACATGCGCGGGGTCGTCGAGTGTGTGTAAGCTGTACGGATTCGGCACCGATTAATGACGCTGCCAATCCGCACCCCCCCAGTCCCGTTCGGCGCGCTGCCAATGAATAAAAAAGAAACAAACAGGGATCACAATGTGGCGAATATGGCGCACCGCCGATGCGGCGCCCGCGGCCCCCAAACGGTCGGCTCGCACGCAAAGAGCCGCTGCCCTCCCCGGCCCCCGCCACTGGACCCATCCGCGCTGCGTCTCGTCTTTGCACTCGACACGCCTGCAGCCTTGCGCGCCCCGCGCCCCCGCCCATCGCTATCGCGGCCGAGGGGGCGGAGTTGTCAGGTCACCTCACCCCACCCAGTGTGCCGTCACCCGCGCCTCCGTCCCGCGCCCCCGCGGCCCCCAGCAGCTGGCGCCATCTCACTCCGCTTCCTGGCGGCCCCTGCTGGTCTGTCCCCCGGATGGTGGGGGTGCAGGCTGCTGACGTCTGGGGAGGGGAGCCCCCCCTGGGGAGTGGGGGTGCCACAGCTGACTGCCTCTAGGGGGACCCAGGGGGGCTGCTGACAGCTGGGCGACCGGGGGCGGATCGCTCTGGTTTCTGCCGCCTCCTGGAGCCTCCCTGGAGCCTCCTGTCGGGCCTCGGCCTGGTGGCATCTCGCGCGCCTCAACCCGCGGTCGCGACCCCTCCGGCCCCCTCGGTCCCCTTCCCCCCCTTGGCCGCCGCACCCGCCGCCGCGCCGCCCACTCGCGCCGGCGCCCCCAGCGGCCGCACCTTCCCTGGGGCCCCCTGCAGCGCCCCCAGGTCCAGCAGCACCCAGCACAGCAGGTGGTTCGGGTACTGCCCCGGCTGCGACGCATCCACCCCCGCGGGCGGCCGACACACCCCCCGGCCCCTCACCACCCCCGCGTGCGACCCCGGCAGGCAAATCGCGTCCAGGTCCTTCAGACGGTTGGCGCGCCAGTTGGTCGGCAACGGCATGGCACCGTTGTTATCGCTGCTGTTACCGTTGGCGGTTGCGTCGGCGGGGGCGCACAGCGCGTTCACCCAGCCCTTGCTGAGGAAGGCCTCCCAGCTGAGCCCGTTGACCCCCCCCGGAGGCGGTGCTGCGCCTGCGCCGTCCAGTGCTTTCTGTCGCGCCGGTGGCGTCTGCGGCCGTGGCGGCGACGCCTGCGGCGGTGCCCTAGTCCCCGGGCCCCCCGCCGGCGGCTGCGTCCCGGGGCCGGCGACGGCGTCGGTCCCGCAGCCGGCAGCGGCTCCGGAACCGCCGGTGGCGGCTTTGGGTTTGGTTTTGGCGGCGGTGGCGGCGGCGGCGGCGGCGGAGCTGCGGGGGCAGTTGAAGTCTCCGAGGATGGCCACCAGACCGCGGGGCTGTCGGCCCCGGAGGCGGCCCCCCAGAGAGTGGCGGTTGAAGAGGCGGCCGTTGGGCTCCTGGATGGCGGCCGCAAGGGTGTGCAGCGACTGCAGCTCCGCGCCTGGGGGCCCGATGGGGGGGGCGGGGGGAAGGTAGGAAATTGGTAGAAGGGGGGGGGGCAGGGGGAGGGGCCAAGGGGAGGGGCCCGGGGGAAGGTAGGAATTAGGTGTAAAGGAACGACACTACAGTGGGAGATGTATCGTATACCAACTGCCAGGGGAGGAGGGCCAGGAGCGGAGGAGAGGGGCCCAAGGGGAGGAGGGAGGTCAGTGGGGCGCTAGGTGAGGAGATGGAGGAGCAGGGGGTGAGTCTGGCAGCTTGCGGCCGCACGGCGGCGTCACGACGGCCACCAGCTCCATGAGAGCGTCCAGCGCTATCATCAGGCGAAAGGTGTACGACCACCCGTACATATCCGTACAGGCGTCTCCACACGTGCACAGCGTCCATCCAAGTTCCACCACTCACGTGCCTTCGCCGCGTCCGCCGCGAGGTGCACGTTGACCAGCAGCAGATTGGCGTACCCCACCCTGGAGCCGTCGTACGCGAGTACGGCACAGCAGAACGCAAGCGAGGGGTTCGCGTTAAACCCAACGACGAGGGCACTTTGAGCCCGCATGAGCAGGTGACAGTGGCCGTACAGAGGCCGCCAGCCATGTAAACGGCTTCTGGTACGGTACCCCTCGTGGCCACGAGGGGTCGGAGCGCGGCGCATCTAAACCCGGGACTCCAGGGCGGACGCCAATGGAGCCACTCGCGGTCAAGGGAGGCACGTCGGCGGGGCCGGAGCGCCGCCGGCCACGTCGGGTGTGCTGTGGCTCTCCAAGTACAAGAGTGTGTGTGTGTGTATGTAAAAGATAACTGTGTGTGTACGAGAAAGGAGGAGTCCAGATCGACCGTGGGAGGGAGGGTACGTGGGTTCGGCCAGTGAGTCGGTCGGTCCGTGGGTCGGTCCGTGGGTCGGCCGGAAGGCGCTCGACGGTCATCCCCCACCCCCCCACTGACCCAGTCACTCACCGGAAGAGGCCGTAGAAGGGGCTGCGGATGAAGTGAGTTCCGGGCGGATGCTGCTGCTGCTGCTGGCGGCCGCCGATCACCTGGGGACCCCACGACGGCACCGGGCGGGGGCGGGGGCGGGGCGGGGCGGGGGCGGGGCGGGGCGGGAGGCAGCGAGAAGACACACATGCGCGTTTGAGAGGCGCAGAGACACACACACGCACACAACTACTCCTCTACTTGGATTCTAGCAGCTCTGTTTCTTCCATACACAGTTACACACTCACACAGGTTTGTTTGTTCAGTTTCCTGTCACACACACACACACACACACACACACACACACACCTTGAGAGCGAGGGGACAGAGGCCTCTTACGCCCCTTTCCCCCGTATCCGGGGGAAAGTGCTTCGGCGGTCTCCCGTATGGGGCGGGTTAGCGCCCCCGGCCAGTGTCGGCCCGGCAGATATGTAACGATATACACACACACACACACACACACACACACACACACACGCACACACCCTAGCTAGTACGATTAGGTTGGGACGCGAGACCAGGCTAGTTTTACCGCACCGGGCAGGGGCGCGGCTCCGAATTGCTGAGGAACGCGCAAGGACTTGAAGAGGTTGAACAGCGGACTGCAAGGCGCAGACCGCCCGGGATGGGCTTTCGTCCAATCCCTTGAGGGGGCACAGCTGACACCGATCCTCAGGGATCGGGCGCGCGCCCTTGGTTGAGAGCGAGGGGACAGAGGCCCCTTACGCCCCTTTCCCCCGTATCCGGGGGAGAGCGCTTCGGCGGTCTCCCGTATGGGGCGGGTTAGCGCCCCCGGCCAGCGTCGGCCCGGCAGATATGTAACGATTCACACACATACACATACACACACACAAACACACACACGGGGCCGACACCGCGTGGCCAAGGCAGCCGACCCGCACCAGCTGGTAGTATTCCGAGCGCGCCAAAAGCGCGCCAAACATCAACAGCGCTCTTCCGAAACCGCGGCCTTCATTTCATTTTAGGGTTCGGGCAATGGGTATATTATATACGCACACGGGCAAACTATTGGGCGCCAATCGGCCCCTCGCATGTTACGCACTCCTGTTCTGCCTGCTTAGATAACACACACGCACACACGGGTTTCCAAGCTATACGCACCCATCCCTCTGCGCACACTCCTTCTCCTTCGCGCCCTACACCCAGCCCTCACCGAGTCCAGGTCCTCCCGCCGAAGCAGCTGGAAGCTGGCGGCAACGTCCGCGTGCAGCGGTGCCGGCGCCACAGGCGCCCCGAAGCAGCCCCGGCCGCCGCCGCCGCCGCCGCCGGACAGCGACCGCGGCGACAGCGGCGGCGCGGACTTGGAGGGGAGGGGCGGAGGTCTGCTCCACAGGAACGCAGCCCGCTCCGCGTTGTTGCCCAGCGGCCTGCGCCAAGCGGGGTCAGACAGACAGACAAGAAGCAAGCTGATCACCCACATCGATTACCTGTCTTGCTGCTCGAGACCGACCGGCGTACATCTGCCTCCCCCTACCTACCCACCCCAGCCAGGCCCCACCCGGGCTTCTTGAGCTGCATGTACGACATGTGTACTGGCATGAATAATGATGTACTGGCAGGGCATGCAACGTGGAGCAGGCCAGGGCAGGCCAGGGCGTTGTTAAGTTAACTCACTCCGATGTTGCTGCGTGCCAGACGCGGCCCGAGCCGCCCGCCGCCGCCGCGTCCTTCTCCGTCAGGTACTCGGCAAGGAAGGGCACGACGCGGAGGCAGAACACCTCCTGAAGCGCCACCACCACGCCCGCGCCGGCGCCCTCCACGGCGCACAGCGCGCGCAACGTCTCGCAGATGTACGACACCAGACGAGTGCAGACGAGCACGGCACACGCGGTACGGCATCTCACGACGCAGGCCGAGGGCTTGCTTCCTAAGGCGCCCGTGGGTTTGGCCGGGGAGATCGATAACCCAACGGCCGCGAGGAGCGGTGTGGGGGTGCCTACGGTATGTCTGGACTCTGAAGCGCCCTCTCCCTCGCCCTCCTCTTCATCCAAGGCCTCCTCTGCCTTCCCCGAACAGTAAAACAACGTAACCCTTAAAGGCCTGGAGGCGCGGTCTCGTTCCCCCTGTGGACGCGCGCCCCGGGAACCCCGATGGGGAGCCGGAACGCTGAGACAGCGGCAGCACCCACAGGCATTTCGCGTGCTGAGCCCCTGCCTGGGGCCCCTGAATTGTTGGGGGACCGTACGCATCGTCGCCGTACATGCGCACAACAAGTAAGGCAATCCGTAGCACTGCTTGCATGAGCCATCCCCAGGCCGCTGTCTCGGTGAGTTGGTGTGCCCCCACAGTTGCCCCGCAGTCCATCCCCCATACCGCAGGGGCACACCCCCAACCTGATCCACCTTCTGTGCCAGCATGCCGCAGTCCGACGCCCCCACGGAGATGTGCTCCAAGTTCCAAGAGGACAGCAGCACGCGGGCTGGGGGCGGGGAGGAGAAAAGGGCGGACGGTGTTGGGAAAAGGGGGGGGCCGAAGACGCAAAGCTTGTCATGTGCGCTACGGTGGTGATGTGGGTTTCGGCGTGTGTACGGCAGCAAGAACGCGCCGCGGCTGCGGCTGTCCGCCATGACCCACTTGGAACGTCTGTCCATTACTCTGATTTGAGTTTGCGCCTTTCGATGATATTATTTGGATGATGTTTCATTGCAATAACGCATTGGGACGTCGGTCATGAAGTTTCATGATTAAGCGGATGTTCAGTAGCCGAGAAGCGCAAGGCGGGTGAACGCTGAACGATGACCAGCCGCGGCGTCCTCCTCGCCGTGCACGGAAGCTGTTGATGTACGGCAATCAGCAACGACAACGACCGGGTCCCCTCCCCCGGTTCGCGGGCTCCTCTTCCCATCCCATCCCCTAACCCCAAAACACACACCTGGCGGCGGCCGCAGCCACCATTTGGGTCTAGGCAACCACGGCAAGCAGGGAACCTTAAGCGGGGTCTCGCTGGGGACACCAACCACAGGGCCGTGTACGTTGGCCGATTGCGTGGGTGCGGTTGGCAAGGGCGCGGGTTTCCGCTGGTCTGAGGGCGCGGCCGTCGGGCCCGATGGAGCCGGTGAGGCACCGTCGGGGTGGGCAGTAGCACCGGTGTGGAGCTGCAGGAGGTGCCCGGCTAGCGCATCGGGGCTTTTGTACTGCCGTCTACCGCCAGGGCAGAGAGGGCATCTCCACTGGAGCGCCTTCCGGTCGGGGAGGAAGCAGGGCCCATCGCGATGCGCAGTCTGCAGGTGCTCCGACAAGGACTGCCGCGCGACCTTGTCAGGTACTGATAAGAGTGGATTTTGGCAGCATAGGGGACACGATTGCATCCCGCTCAGGTGCCTGAACGCGGTCGCGCAGTAGCCGTAAGAAGCTAGAGCGTCAAACAAGTAAATAAAGGGGAATCACAAAATGTGGTTTGTCAATCACGTAATTCTGCAAACAAGGTTTTTTTATGTAAATCACCCAGCAGAGAAGCATTTTGCCAAGGGAAAAGCCCCTGCGTCCCGGCGTCGTACTCTATCAGCCTGCATCGCAAGGAGGCTTGATAGTTCTGCAACATAATTTACATTTTGCATAACAAAGCGAGACCGATCACATTCACGCAACCATGGGAGGGACGCTGTCCTCCAGCGCAAGGCAGTTGGCCCAACGGGTTGCACCGGGAGGCACACGAAAGCTGAAGCCGTTCAGCGCAGAAGAGATAGGCAAGTTTACAGTTTGACGGTATTGGACTGCTCTAGGTCTTCATGGTTCCGCAACACATTCCGCCGTGCAGACGCACTGAACCGCATCGCGGAGCAGGACCAGGCGCGCATGCGGGCGCTGCCCAGCTTCGATGAACTAAATGCAAAAGATGGGACGCTTGACAACTTCCTGTCCAAGCTTGGGGGCGCCATCGAAGGGAGGGACCTGTCACCCGACGAGCCATCCCCTCAGGTAGGATTTGGGTCTCAGCGGGGAACGGCATCGCGTCGGGCCCGGACGCTAACCGCTCAACCCTGCTTCCACCGGTGCAGGCGTCGACAAGCGGGCGATCGCCCGCGGTGCAGATGCCACCCGCACGGCCACCCCAGGCCCTCCGGACAGCCCAGATCGCCGCCCGCAAGTCGCTGGCATCCGTGGACGACCAGCCCGGGCGATTGCAGTCGTACATCATCCGGGAGATCTTAGAGGGCCGCACAGCAGCGGCGCAGCAGAAGGAGCTGGACCTGGAGCCCTATGTCCGCATGTAAGGGCCGTGACTCCTTATGGTCAACGCTGTTAGGGCCGTGTATATGGGCCGTGACTCCCATGGTAACCGCGCCGGGTCGCGGGCTTCGTTGGTCCCACGTAGGCCGTAGGATCTGATCTGTGCGCAGCCGGTCGACGCGCTCCTGAGAACCGTGGCTCCCCCACCTCCACCTCACCCCCCCACACACACACACCCGCACCCCGCGTCTCGTGCACACTGCGGCCCGCGCCACTCGTAATGTGAACGTGGACCCATGGCTCCACGGCCCCAAACCCGTGCATCCCTCCACCGCCCCACACGTGCCTGCCCAGGGTTCCCGCCACAGCCCAGTCACCAAAGGGGCCTTACGGACCATCGCACATACCTCACGTCACGGCCTTGCATGATTGGGCGCGGTTTGATACCCTGGGGTTGGGATCCCGTCGCCGTCCGTAGCCCTCAGCAGTGCTTTTCCTGGGCACCGTAGTAGCAGGTCTGCAGGTGCCATGGCCATATATGTCCTGGGCACCCTGGCAGCAGTGGCCGAGTCGGTGCGCGCACGCCCAGACAGCACCCTCGCAGACCGGCGGATTACCCCTTTGCCTTGTTCCGTTGTTCGACTCCGACGTGCGGGGGCCCCCCTCCTGTGCGCGCGTTGCCCCCCCCCCTTGGGAAGCAGCCCGTACCACGGCATGACACGCACACCGCACACCTCAGTGCTGGCACATACACACACGCGGGCGGGTTGCATTTCGAAACACACACGTGTTCATTTTTTAGACGTTCACACACACACACGACACACACACAACCCTCGGATGCACCCCGGCTCAGTTGCTCCCGTACACCACCACGGTGCTGCTGTACGGCACCTTGTCGTCGCAGGTACGGCGCTGACCGCGCCAAGCTCCAGGCGCTCATGGAGCACAGCTGCCTGCCCTCCGTGGGCAAGGTCGCCACGTTCGGCCACCAGTACGCCTTCGCCCGGGCGCCGCAGTGGTGGCTGCGGGAGGGCCGGTCGGGCGCCAGGTACCTGTCAGAGCCGGAGGAGGAGCTCCTCCGGAAGAAGCTGATGGGGGACCCGGTGGGGCCGGGAGGACCCGACGGGGCCGCGGGCATTTTCGGGGGCGGACGCGCGGCGGCGGCGGCGGCGGCGGCGGGGGAGAGCGGGACGGAGCCGGCGGGGAGAGGCCCGGGGCGGCCGGCGCCGGGTGATGGGAGGGAGGCGGTTGCGGGACGGGGGCAGTCGCCCTGACGGGTGGTCGGACTGAGAACCTAGAACGAACTGACCCGGTCGGGACTCGGGTCCACCTTGTAACGGTTACTACTACTACTACTACTATTACTATTATAAAACTGACGAACAGACGAAGACGTGACCGGATGACGAAAGGGTTGTTCGGATGCAGGCGATGGGGGAGACGATAGCGGGAGCATACGTGGCGGAGGGTGGGATGAGTGGGCGGAGACTGGTTGAAAGTTGGTGTCCAGGAAGTCGGAGGCGGCCGCGAAGGCTGGTTGGTTTCCCTCTTTTGGGCTAGCTGTTGGGGGGATTTGAGATCGCATTCGACGGTTCGAGGCACGGAGAGGGGGTCCCTGGAGACCGCAGGGGGGGTTATCTTGACAGAAAAGGGGGTCCACCACTTCACCTGGTGGATCTGGCGCTCTGCACTCAATGCATGGCGGTCAAACGTGATTCCGGCACCGCGATCTGGCTGGCGTCTGGGAGGGAAGCACCATGCTCGCTGTACCTCTTACACGGCTTTATGCAGTGAGCGCAACACAGAAAGGTTATTGCGTACTTCCGCAAATGAGTAGTTGAAATCCCTGCCACTTCAAAGCCACATGGGGGTTACCACACCAGCGGTAGCGGGCGTCAGTGCGGAGGGGTGTCTGCCCCCCCCCCCCGGAGTCCTAGGATCGTCAACCTAGGGTACTTGTCCCACGTGGGCCGCGCTGCGGGGGGCTCCATCCGTGAGCGGTGCGGGCGCCACACATGTCGGCAGCTGAGGCCGGACGGTCGGTTGCTGCATAGCCTACGGCACCAAGGCGCTCGCGGCTGCACCTGTGATGATGACAAAACGTCACAGACAACGCAATCTCTCAGTGCAGGCAGGCACTGGAACACGTCGTTCGTTCCATCGCTCGGTATGGTTCAGTCAGTATATGTGACTCGGCGCAGCCATTCTCGGGACCTCATCCGAGGTCTCAGCAGAGAGCGATCCTGCCATACGATCCTGCCAAGCCAGCCAGGGACTTTCATCTGTTAGTTTGTCAGTTATATCATCTACTATTCTCAACAGACCATATTAAATCTAAACGAGCCGAAGACAAATCAGGACACCTCACTGTCCAGACCCAAACACACCCATAACCCCTACCTCCACCTGCCCTCCACATCTCACGAGCCTCTGCACGGTCCTGCACGGCAAGTGCGCTGGCTGCACAGCCCGGGTGCGGACCCGTGCCCACCAGGCAACGCGCCAACGACGATGCGGGCTGAAACGCATACAAGTCCGTGCCCGCGGTCAGCAGTAACATATGTGCAGGACAGGACCGACCTCTGTTCCACCCACCTTGTAGCCACCGCCACAAACCACCAACCAACAAACCAAGCCGTTTTGACCCGCCGGTTCGCCTCTGGTCGAAGTGTCAAGGTTGACGTCAGACAACGGCTTCTTGCCTGGGCACCTCCCTCGACCGTCTTCCCTTGCTTGATGATCTGCGTCCGCCCTCACACGCCCTGTCCGAGACATCCCAACCCAACCGTGTGAAACCCGTAACATCCCCGATTCCGCAATTAGGGACCTCCCTTACGTCCAACAGTTCGTTTATTACGTGATTAAACTCAGATATTCGTCATACTCGCCGGCATACCTGTAACGGCGCGTGAACATATAATTTGGAATTTTGAAATGCCGTACGACTCCGTCTCCAGCTGCTGCCCTCAGTACACTGGAGGGCACTGCTCAACCTCAGGAAATTTCATCGTACGGTCAGACAGAAATGGTTTTCTAATACATCGTTTGAGATGTGACAGAGATTTTGAGGTGCAAATTATTTTGCACCTTGACTTGATATCAGTATCATGGCACTATTGACCATGTTGGCTTAAAGGCACAACGCCATGCACTCGGCCAACAGACTCTCCTGAGCATCCTCGTCGGCAGTTCCATTCGTACTTCCCACGTCACGCCCGCGGGACGACTCGACAGGGTTGTAGGTAGGCGGCTGGTTGTACGTAGGCGGCTGGTTGTACGTAGGCAGCTCAGCGGGCTGCGAGGTAGTGGTTGCCGTAGGAACTGCGTCGATTGCTGCTACATTGAAGTAGTCGCCCATGGCGGCACCCGCTTCGAAGATATCATGCTGATACATCAGCGGAGAAACCATCGACTGTCGTACCACTGCGTAGAGGAACTTGACAATCTCCGGATTCTCGCCACAGACCAAGTGCAGGTCATGGTACTCTCCATGCGCGTCCTTTACCAGACGTCGGCCATCAGCGGCTTTGAAGACTTGACAGTACCAGACCTCCGGCTGCGCTATCTCGACAAACTCGAATGCGACGACTTCCAGATCGCCGTCAATCTTGAAGGAGTAGTTGGCGCCCGTATCGTCCGTGAAAACGTAGTGCTCATCATCGGTTTTTGGGATTTGGAGAACGTAGTGCCCATCGTCGGTTTTGAAGATTTGTAGGTACAAGACGATGTCATCCCGCGGCTCGTCATCAGTGTCAGCGGTGGTGACGGCGGGATAGTTGCCCACTGTGACGTCCGTCCGGAGGGTAATCTCGCTCGTGATGGTGAGGTTTCCGTGCCTGCAGGTAGGTGCGCCAGGAACCAACGGACCGATCGCCACAAAGGTAAGATGACACGCTCACACTTTCAACTGCTGCTCACAGCTCCTGAAGACCGGGTAGTTGAAATGCTTCAACAGCACGCGCAGACGGCGCAGAAGTCGTACGCATGCGCTAAAACACAAGCTGCCCCCTTCCGTCCGGCACACTCATGCATTGCCTCTCCCAATCCCTGCATACGTCTAATAGTCTACAAGAACACGCCGATGGAAAACGCCGCAAGCAGTCGGCGACGCCGGCATTGAAGGCATGCACTGGGGGAACATAGGCTGCCCGCCTTGCAGTCGAGTCGCACGTCAGCGCCCCGACGTGAATTGAGGGCTCGGATGAGGGCTCGGATGAGGGCTCGCCGCTTCCTCTTACCGTGTGCTCTCGAAATCAGTGCCGCGAATAGAAGTCGACTGTCTCGAAGCGATGCTCAAATTGTCTGAAGACGTCTCTTTTGACTTGTTCGATGCCTTCACTCCTCGGCTCGGAACCTTGATGGCGATGTTAGGGTCCCAGCCAGGGATGTCGGCGCGGGCGCCGACATCGGCGTTGGCAGTGGTAACGCCCTTCAGACGAGCTTCTGGTGCGCTTCCAGGTGCGACAGGCTGCATGACGGGCTTGACGCGGTCAGCCACAGGTGACACTGCAGGCGAGCACAAACGGGACGGGGGGGAGCACATACGGGGCGGGGACAGGTTCACCATCTCTCAACGTCTCAACTTTGCGCATTGTCGTCAAGTTTCGAGCCATCGACGCATCTGATGGAGCGGCGGCACGTGTATCCATGTAGACGTATCCAGGACTGCTCGGCAACATTTGGAAACTTAACACGCGGTCGCATGACCGTACGGCAGACAACCGACGGTCAACCTTTGGATCTGAACTCTCCTGTTACCTACCTGGCTTGTTGAAGTTGATTGCAGGGGCAGCAAGACGAGAGCCCGCTGGCTGCATGGCCGTGATTGCCGCGCTCGCGCCAGTGTTTCTTCGGGTATCGTGCGGCTGGGCAGCGTTTGCGGTAGCGGCTGCGTCGATGCGCTGTTGGCTCCGCTTGGTCTTCTTCTTGCTCTTCGGCTGATGATGGTGTGTCGATACAATCGTCTTGCCACACTGTTGCCCGTTGCCGTCCTTGGCGGGGCATGGGTAGCCACACTGGAAGGCAACCGGAAACGAACCGCATCAGAGGCATGAACAATGGCAACAAGCAAAATATGCAGGGCCGACACAAGGCCACACTGAGTGCGCCAAGTGCAAGGGACGAGGCCAAGGCGGTGCCCAGCACCGTGAGACCTCCGCACGGGTCCACTTAGGTTTAACCCCACTCAGCCCCTTACCCGCTTCGTTTTTGGTAGGCCCACGGAGGACATGTATTTTTGAACGCAAGCTTCGTGGTATGCATTCGAGTTCCCAGGGCAACCAGTGTCGCGGTGCCTCAGCTCACTGCACACAAGGAAATCACCAGATTAGCAATGCTCCTGAGATGCAAATTCTTTTGGTTTACAATGTATAACTGTCGCAGCAGTTTCGCCGTGACGAAGCAATCTAGATGCGTAACTTTCGCTCACTTAACGCAATCTAGCAAGCAAGGAAGCTCAAATACGAAGCAGCTCAATGAGGCCTTTGTGGCACGCTCTCTGGCCAACGCTAAGCCAATTTCCCTTCGCTGCTGCCACCTCCCAGCCTACCTCCGGGCATCCTCGGAGGTAACCTCCGATGCGCAATAAGGACACAATTCTTTCATTTCAGTTGCTGCCATGGTGATAGTTGTCAACCGGATTCGTCAAGTAAAGGAATCCACAAGCAGCGTTGAGGTCGTAGGCAGCACCCAAGAAGTAGTACAAATAATGCTTATCACCGTGTAGTAAAAACAAGGCTGTGGCCTGACAATGTCGGCATAGTGTATCATGAAATTATTTAACCTGTTTGCCATGTTAGTTAGTCGTACATTGTGCGTATTGTACGACCAGGCCGGCTGCTGCTTACAGAAAGCGCTTATCGCCTTGTGCGGGACCGAAAAGGTTTAAGCCGGCAACAATAACCGAAAGTAGTCATTCTGCAGCGGCAACGCGCCCTAGGGTTTAGAACCCCGTTCAAGATTTGCAATATGATTCGTTGCTGCTTCCCTGCCTGGTTTGATTTGAATCGTCAAAAAGATCGTGGAGCGTCGGACTTTGGCGCGCCAACAACAGACGACTCTGCCGGAACCCGTAACTACTGGCGGCAGCAATCTGCGGACGTGATCGACGTGGCCGACGAGACTGACGTCGATGGGGAAGGACCGGACCCCGAGCGTGGCGAGCCAAAAGCCTGCGACGCTGCCGATCGACCAAGCCAAATACAGCAGTTTTCGCGGGATTCGACCTCTACTGTAGAATCTGTAGAAGACCTTGATGCAGTCGAAATGGGCATGGATTGGAGTAACATGGGTGTGCTCAAAATGCTTCCGCGTGAGCTCATTGTGCGCATCGCCACGTTCCTTGGGCCAACAGCAGTCGCACTGGGCCTCAGATTAGTCAACAAGTGCATGGCGAACATGTTCAAGGACGACAAGACGGTGCACTTGTCGCACCCGGTGCCCAACCACGATTTCGCGCTGCGCTGGGGCGCCCGAAGCAGCACCCACGGCATGTCGCTGCGACAACGGCAGCAGCTGCTCCTCCTCACGGCCCGCAGCGGCGCCATCGCGAACCTCGTCGTCGCCCTCTGGGCAACCGACCTTCCCGTCGCATGGGCCCTGGTCGACGCCGCCGTTGCGGGCGGCAACGTCGGCGCCTGCGAGTGGCTCATCTCGCGGGTCCGAACGGACAACTCCTCCCGCGAGGCACTCCGTTTGGCAGTCGCCGCCGCCGGGGCTGGGCACTGCGACGTGCTCGGGTGGTTGTTGCGACGCGAACCCTCCCCCGAGGCACGCAGGAAGCTTCAGGCGGCGGCGCTGGACGCGGCGGCGGCCGCGGGTCGGCAGTCGGTGTGGCTCTGGCTCGCGCAGATGGCGGCGGAGGAGGAGGGCGAGCCAGGCGTGCCCCGTGAGCGCGTGTTCCAATCGGCTTGCGCCGCGGCGCGCGGTGGGCACGTGGACTTCACAGATTGGCTGCTGCGACGCTTGGACCCTCCCCCGGAGCGGGCCCTCCTGGGTACCGTCCTCACCGAGGCGGTGTACCGTTTCGACATGCCGGCGCTGCAGCGGCTGTGCGATGTCTGGCTGGGCGGCAGCATCCCTGTGGACATCGGCCCGTTGTCGTGGGGCAGCAAAATTGTTGGCTTGGCCGCGACCAGCCCCACCCCCGACTGGCGGGCCAAGCTGGACTGGCTGGAGGCCCACGGCTGCAGGATGCACCCCAAGACGACGCGGCTCCAGTTCGAACCCGACCTTGCGCGGCAGCCGGATGCGATCGAGCACGTGGAGGCGCTCCGGCAGCGCGGCGTGCAGCACTTTGCCTTATTGCTCCACAATGCCGTACTCTGCTCCAACGCGCCGCTGGTACGGCACCTTCTCGCGAATCACCTGGTGGTGCCGTCGGCCGCCGACGCCATCTGGGACTTGCCCCTCCAGCAGAGGAGCAGCTCCAGGGGAGGGCACGGCGGCACGGGGCTTGACACGGCGTGCCTCGCGGAGCTGCGGGCAGCTGGGTGGCTGCCTCAGGTGCGGGCAGTGAACGAGGTGGCGCGCCGGGGCGACCTGCGGCTGCTGCAGTGGCTGCTGGCGAGCCCGGAGGCGCACGGACAGGGATTGGCGGCGGCGGCGGCGGAGCGAATCGCCGCGCCCGGGCTGATGGGGAGCGCGGCCGAGTCAGGCAACCTGGCGATGGTGCAGTGGCTGCGCGACGGCGGCTACCCGTGGCAGGAGAGCGTGTTCACTGCGGCAGCCCGGTCGGGCAACGCGGCGTTGATGGAGTGGCTGGTGGCGCAGGGATGTCCGGTGCCGGTGAGTGCGACGCGCCTCGAGGGAGGCCCAGGGCGCCCGGGTCAGGGGCAGGGGCAGGGTGAGGCCGGCCGGTCGGCGTCTGTGTATGTTGAAATGGTGACGGGGGAAATTCAAGGCGGTCATACTGGGGGAGGTGCAAGTATCGTCGGGGTTACGAACCTCGATTGTGGTTTGGGCACAATCATGCCCAATCGCGCTGTTATGAAGCAAAGCCTGAGAGCGCTGCCGGCCGCGCCGTCTGCCCCTCCGCGCGCTCGCTGCAACAAACCCTCCACCCGCAGACCGCCGGCGAGCCCTACCTGGCGGCGGCGCGCAACGGCGATTTCGCGACGCTGCGCTGCCTGCGGCGGCTGCGGTGCCCCTGGGAGGACGTGACGGGGCGGCTGTTTGCGGACGCGGTCCTCCCAGCGGGCGGCACTCGTTCCGCGGGGTGCAGCCTGGAGGTGCTGCAGCGGCTGCTCGAGGAGGGGTGTCCGGTGGTGTGGAGGTGGGCCAGGGAGCGCGCGGCGGCGCGACGGGATCCTGAGGCGGCTGAGATCCTGCGGTGGATCGACGGTCGTTTCCAAGAACCTGGAAGCCGCAGGGACGCCGCAGAAGATCTTGAAGCATCGCAATAAAAGGCAAGCAGAGCGGTACGGCCGGAAATGTACGCGGTGCGTACAGGTGGTGCCTGATGCGCGCTTAGGTCGTGGGAGCCGGTGACAAAAAGGGTTTGCAGACATCCTGACAAGGTTGTGTGTGCAGGCAGGTGGTGGTGGAGAGGGCCATCGAGACGGTCGTCTGTGTCGTACAAACAGAGCGGTTCAGAGCCAGTCAGTTTGTACGACGCAGACGGTTGTCCGGTGGCCGTGGTGCTGATGTGGGGGCAGTGCCACGTGCGAGGCATTGTTGTTAATTAAGGTTGCTTTAGGGTTGTTTAATTAGAGTTATCATTCATGCCACAGCGTGACATTGATGGGAGGCCCCGTCGCAGTTGTGGTCCGGAGGTTTACTGTCGATGCTCAGGGAGAAGCCGGGGAAGTGTTGTTCAAGGCGGCCCGAACCACCCATACCGATCCGTTCAAGGAAACCGTACCGACCTGCGAGGTATGGTCGTATGGATAGGAGACTGGTGCGTGTATGTGTTTCTTAAGCAGGCAGGTGTTTATGTGTGTTATTTAAGCGGGCAGAACAGGAGTGCGTGGGACGAGTGGCGCCCAAACGTTTGCCCGTATGCGTATGTAGTATCCCCAAGTGTTTATGTTAAAATAAACCGAGAGACACGACTGGCGAGGACCCTAATTGCGCACGCGGACGAGTGAGGCCGTTGGCTGCGCATTGCCGACAGGCCGGGGACGTGTATATAGAAAAGAGGGGCGACATGCGATAAAGCAGAAGCAAAGACAGTGTGTCCCCGTAATGGAGAGTCGCGGCTGTGCGGGCGGCTTACGCGGGGCGGCGACGGACATGCAAGGGACAGCAGGACCCGACCCAGCCCGAGGTCAAACCGGTTGCTGGAGATGCAGCTGGGGAGGAACGTCGAGATTACGGTGCCAGCGTCCGGGCTCCAAGGCGTGTGTGCGCGCCGCGCCGCCTCGTCGATGGGCGTGCGCAAACAAGGATGCAACCGCAGACCCACGATCAAAGCAGCGAAAGGACAAGAAACGCGAACCCGAAAGCGACAATACCCACCTAACCGGAGTCGGAAGGCCAGCGGTAGGGTAGTCGCCAGCGGCGACGGCGGCGTGTGTTGCTGTATGTCTGAGGAGCACCATATACTTCATCCGCCCTACTTCGACGGCGGCGTCAGCCAACCGGACAACTACTATGCAATCGGTGATTGTGTCTCGATTTCGCTGTCTTTATTGATAAGTAGGGGACCGCCACCTGCGCCCCGCGCAAGGCACAGGGAGCGGCACAGCAGCCCCTGCGACTGCGACTGCTGTCGTCGTGCGCGCCACGGACGGCGCCGTTGCCCGGTTGCCTTCCGCGTTGGGGGTTGGCGGGTCAGGTCAGGGGCCGTCAGGTTGGTGGTGGTGGGGTGGAGTGACGGCGGGGTGGACTGGTTTACACATTTTTGGTGAACGTTCGGATGTCCCGTCGATGTGGGTGTCCCCTGTAACACTCTTTTGAGTTCACTCCACCAGGGCGGCGAACCATCGGTCCACGACGACCCCGCCGTCCGACATTCAGCGTTCCGTCCACTCGGACCCCTCACCCACCCTAGGCTGGGTGCTGCTGGAGGGGCTGGGGTTCAGCTGTTGAGTTTCGCTGCCGGAGGAACTCCCCGTCCCAACACTTCGCCTCACTGCTTGCCGACTTGAGACCTCAGTATTTCCACGATTCCATTAGCCGTGTCCAGACCCCACCAAGTACGTCACGCACAGGCGGACCCTCTCGTGTGTTGCTGTGTTCCCCCGCCTTTTTTGTCGGGTGTTCCCTCCCCCCGTACACCCGCCGTGGGAGACCGTCCTCCAGCAGACCCGCAACCTCGGCGCAGAAGCGCCAGAGGCAAGAAGTAAGCACCTGCGCGGGTCCCATCCTCCCAGGCAAAGGCAGCGCCGGTGCGCCCTCCCACCCGTCCCATACTATTGAACCCCCTGCGTCCCCGTACGCCAAGATCAACCCCGCGCGAGCAAGGACCCTCTGCGGTATCTGTCCCATCTTGTTGCCCCCCCCCCCGTGCGTCCCCTTGAGCAACCCCGCGCGAGCAAGGAGCCCTCTGTCATAAAGGGCCCTCGGATCAAGAGCCTCCTGCATCCTCGGCTCCGCGCAAGGGAGGGCGGCCGCGGTGCAATGTCCGGGGTTCTACCCTGCAGGAGACCCATGTGGGGTTGCCTGCAGGGTAGACCCCCGTTGCAAACGCTAGGCTCCTAGGCCCCCTTGGACCTGCAGCTGCAACAGCAACATCTGGGGGGCCCTACCATAGCTTTCGAAGCCGCTCGCTCTCCTTCCTGCGCAACGACGCCTGCATCAGCATGACCCCTGTGCGGGCGAGCCAACACACACACACACAATTCTAAAGTCGTGTCTCTCGGTTTATTTTAACACAATTCTAAACGCACACACAGATTGGTCAAACGTGATTCCGGCATCGCGATCTGGCGTCTGGGAGGGAAGCACCATGCTCGCTGTACCTCTTCACAGCTTTATGCAGTGAGCGCAACACAGAAAGGTTATTGCGTACTTCCGCAAATGAGTAGTTGAAATCCCTGCCACTTCAAAGCCACATGGGGGTTACCACACCAGCGGTAGCGGGCGTCAGTGCGGAGGGGTGTCTGCCCCCCTCCCCGGAGTCCTAGGATCGTCAACCTAGGGTACTTGTCCCACGTGGGCCGCGCTGCGGGGGGCTCCATCCGTGAGCGGTGCGGGCACCACACATGTCGGCAGCTGAGGCCGGACGGTCGGTTGCTGCATAGCCTACGGCACCGAGGCTGTCGCGGCTGCACCTGTGATGATGACAAAACGTCACAGACAACGCAATCTCTCAGTGCAGGCAGGCACTGGAACACGTCGTTCGTTCCATCGCTCGGTATGGTTCAGTCAGTATATGTGACTCGGCGCAGCCATTCTCGGGACCTCATCCGAGGTCTCAGCAGAGAGCGATCCTGCCATACGATCCTGCCAAGCCAGCCAGGGACTTTCATCTGTTAGTTTGTCAGTTATATCATCTACTAATCTCACCAGACCATATTAAATCTAAACGAGCCGAAGACAAATCAGGACACCTCACTGTCCAGACCCAAACACACCCATAACCCCTACCTCCACCTGCCCTCCACATCTCACGAGCCTCTGCACGGTCCTGCACGGCAAGTGCGCTGGCTGCACAGCCCGGGTGCGGACCCGTGCCCACCAGGCAACGCGCCAACGACGATGCGGGCTGAAACGCATACAAGTCCGTGCCCGCGGTCAGCAGTAACATATGTGCAGGACAGGACCGACCTCTGTTCCACCCACCTTGTAGCCACCGCCACAAACCACCAATCAACAAACCAAGCCGTTTTGACCCGCCGGTTCGCCTCTGGTCGAAGTGCTTTGTCAGCCCTTGGTGCCCCAACCCCGAGGTGTCCCCGAGCGCAGTCAGCAGTCAACATCAGTCAGTCCGTGTCAAGGTTGACGTCAGACAACGGCTTCTTGCCTGGGCACCTCCCTCGACCGTCTTCCCTTGCTGAATGATCTGCGTCCGCCCTCACACGCCCTCTCCGAGACATCCCAACCCAACCGTGTGAAACCCGTAACATCCCCGATTCCGCAATTAGGGACCTCCCTTACGTCCAACAGTTCGTTTATTACGTGATTAAACTCAGATATTCGTCATACTCGCCGGCATACCTGTAACGGCGCGTGAACATATTATTTGGAATTTTGAAATGCCGTACGACTCCGTCTCCAGCTGCTGCCCTCAGTACACTGGAGGGCACTGCTCAACCTCAGGAAATTTCATCGTACGGTCAGACAGAAATGGTTTTTTTAATACATCGTTTGAGATGTGACAGAGATTTTGAGGTGCAAATTATTTTGCACCTCGACTTGATATCAGTATCATGGCACTATTGACCATGTTGGCTTAAAGGCACAACGCCATGCACTCGGCCAACAGACTCTCCTGAGCATCCTCGTCGGCAGTTCCATTCGTACTTCCCACGTCACGCCCGCGGGACGACTCGACAGGGTTGTAGGTAGGCGGCTGGTTGTACGTAGGCGGCTGGTTGTAAGTAGGCGGCTCAGCGGGCTGCGAGGTAGTGGTTGCCGTAGGAACTGCGTCGATTGCTGCTACATTGAAGTAGTCGCCCATGGCGGCACCCGCTTCGAAGATATCATGCTGATACATCAGCGGAGAAACCATCGACTGTCGTACCACTGCGTAGAGGAACTTGACAATCTCCGGATTCTCGCCACAGACCAAGTGCAGGTCATGGTACTCTCCATGCGCGTCCTTTACCAGACGTCGGCCATCAGCGGCTTTGAAGACTTGACTGTACCAGACCTCCGGCTGCGCTATCTCGACAAACTCGAATGCGACGACTTCCAGATCGCCGTCAATCTTGAAGGAATAGTTGGCGCCCGTATCGTCCGTGAAAACGTAGTGCTCATCATCGGTTTTTGAGATTTGGAGAACGTAGTGCCCATCGTCGGTTTTGAAGATTTGTAGGTACAAGACGATGTCATCCCGCGGCTCGTCATCAGTGTCAGCGGTGGTGACGGCGGGATAGTTGCCCACTGTGACGTCCGTCCGGAGGGTAATCTCGCTCGTGATGGTGAGGTTTCCGTGCCTGCAGGTAGGTGCGCCAGGAACCAACGGACCGATCGCCACAAAGGTAAGATGACACGCTCACACTTTCAACTGCTGCTCACAGCTCCTGAAGACCGGGTAGTTGAAATGCTTCAACAGCACGCGCAGACGGCGCAGAAGTCGTACGCATGCGCTAAAACACAAGCTGCCCCCTTCCGTCCGGCACACTCATGCATTGCCTCTCCCAATCCCTGCATACGTCTAATAGTCTACAAGAACACGCCGATGGAAAACGCCGCAAGCAGTCGGCGACGCCGGCATTGAAGGCATGCACTGGGGGAACATAGGCTGCCCGCCTTGCAGTCGAGTCGCACGTCAGCACCCCGACGTGAATTGAGGGCTCGGATGAGGGCTCGGATGAGGGCTCGCCGCTTCCTCTTACCGTGTGCTCTCGAAATCAGTGCCGCGAATAGAAGTCGACTGTCTCAAAGCGGTGCTCAAATTGTCTGAAGACGTCTCTTTTGACTTGTTCGATGCCTTCACTCCTCGGCTCGGAACCTTGATGGCGATGTTAGGGTCCCAGCCAGGGATGTCGGCGCGGGCGCCGACATCGGCGTTGGCAGTGGTAACGCCCTTCAGACGAGCTTCTGGTGCGCTTCCAGGTGCGACAGGCTGCATGACGGGCTTGACGCGGTCAGCCACAGGTGACACTGCAGGCGAGCACAAACGGGACGGGGGGGAGCACATACGGGGCGGGGACAGGTTCACCATCTCTCAACGTCTCAACTTTGCGCATTGTCGTCAAGTTTCGAGCCATCGACGCATCTGATGGAGCGGCGGCACGTGTATCCATGTAGACGTATCCAGGACTGCTCGGCAACATTTGGAAACTTAACACGCGGTCGCATGACCGTACGGCAGACAACCGACGGTCAACCTTTGGATCTGAACTCCCCTGTTACCTACCTGGCTTGTTGAAGTTGATTGCAGGGGCAGCAAGACGAGAGCCCGCTGGCTGCATGGCCGTGATTGCCGCGCTCGCGCCAGTGTTTCTTCGGGTATCGTGCGGCTGGGCAGCGTTTGCGGTAGCGGCTGCGTCGATGCGCTGTTGGCTCCGCTTGGTCTTCTTCTTGCTCTTCGGCTGATGATGGTGTGTCGATACAATCGTCTTGCCACACTGTTGCCCGTTGCCGTCCTTGGCGGGGCATGGGTAGCCACACTGGAAGGCAACCGGAAACGAACCGCATCAGAGGCATGAACAATGGCAACAAGCAAAATATGCAGGGCCGACACAAGGCCACACTGAGTGCGCCAAGTGCAAGGGACGAGGCCAAGGCGGTGCCCAGCACCTTGAGACCTCCGCACGGGTCCACTTAGGTTTAACCCCACTCAGCCCCTTACCCGCTTCGTTTTTGGTAGGCCCACGGAGGACATGTATTTTTGAACGCAAGCTTCGTGGTATGCATTCGAGTTCCCAGGGCAACCAGTGTCGCGGTGCCTCAGCTCACTGCACACAAGGAAATCACCAGATTAGCAATGCTTCTGAGATGCAAATTCTTTTGGTTTACAATGTATAACTGTCGCAGCAGTTTCGCCGTGACGAAGCAATCTAGATGCGTAACTTTCGCTCACTTAACGCAATCTAGCAAGCAAGGAAGCTCAAATACGAAGCAGCTCAATGAGGCCTTTGTGGCACGCTCTCTGGCCAACGCTAAGCCAATTTCCCTTCGCTGCTGCCACCTCCCAGCCTACCTCCGGGCATCCTCGGAGGTAACCTCCGATGCGCAATAAGGACACAATTCTTTCATTTCAGTTGCTGCCATGGTGATAGTTGTCAACCGGATTCGTCAAGTAAAGGAATCCACAAGCAGCGTTGAGGTCGTAGGCAGCACCCAAGAAGTAGTACAAATAATGCTTATCACCGTGTAGTAAAAACAAGGCTGTGGCCTGACAATGTCGGCATAGTGTATCATGATATTTAACCTGTTTGCCATGTTAGTTAGTCGTACATTGTGCGTATTGTACGACCAGGCCGGCTGCTGTTTACGGAAAGCGCTTATCGCCTTGTGCGGAACCGAAAAGGTTTAAGCCGGCAACAATAACCGAAAGTAGTCATTCTGCAGCGGCAACGCGCCCTAGGGTTTAGAACCCCGTTCAAGATTTGCAATATGATTCGTTGCTGCTTCCCTGCCTGGTTTGATTTGAATCGTCAAAAAGATCGTGGAGCGTCGGACTTTGGCGCGCCAACAACAGACGACTCTGCCGGAACCCGTAACTACTGGCGGCAGCAATCTGCGGACGTGATCGACGTGGCCGACGAGACTGACGTCGATGGGGAAGGACCGGACCCCGAGCGTGGCGAGCCAACAGCCTGCGACGCTGCCGATCGACCAAGCCAAACACAGCAGTTTTCGCGGGATTCGACCTCTACTGTAGAATCTGTAGAAGACCTTGATGCAGTCGAAATGGGCATCGATTGGAGTAACATGGGTGTGCTCAAAATGCTTCCGCGCAAGCTCATTGTGCGCATCGCCACGTTCCTTGGGCCAACAGCAGTCGCACTGGGCCTCAAATTAGTCAACAAGTGCATGGCGAACATGTTCAAGGACGACAAGACGGTGCACTTGTCGCACCCGGTGCCCAACCGCGATTTCGCGTTGCGCTGGGGCGCCCGAAGCAGCACCCACGGCATGTCGCTGCGACAACGGCAGCAGCTGCTCCTCCTCACGGCCCGCAGCGGCGCCATCGCGAACCTCGTCGTCGCCCTCTGGGCAACCGACCTTCCCGTCACAGGGGCCCTGGTCGACGCCGCCGTTGCGGGCGGCAACGTCGGCGCCTGCGAGTGGCTCATCTCGCGGGTCCGAACGGACAACTCCTCCCGCGAGGCACTCCGTTTGGCAGTCGCCGCCGCCGGGGCTGGGCACTGCGACGTGCTCGGGTGGTTGTTGCGACGCGAACCCTCCCCCGAGGCACGCAGGAAGCTTCAGGCGGCGGCACTGGACGCGGCGGCGGCCGCGGGTCGGCAGTCGGTGTGGCTCTGGCTCGCGCAGATGGCGGCGGAGGAGGAGGGCGAGGAGGGCGAGCCAGGCGTGCCCCGTGAGCGCGTGTTCCAATCGGCTTGCGCCGCGGCGCGCGGTGGCCACGTGGACTTCACAGATTGGCTGCTGCGACGCTTGGACCCTCCCCCGGAGCGGGCCCTCCTGGGTACCGTCCTCACCGAGGCGGTGTACCGTTTCGACATGCCGGCGCTGCAGCGGCTGTGCGATGTTTGGCTGGGCGGCAGCATCCCTGTGGACATCGGCCCGTGGTCGTGGGGCAGCAAAATTGTTGGCTTGGCCGCGACCAGCCCCACCCCCGACTGGCGGGCCAAGCTGGACTGGCTGGAGGCCCACGGCTGCAGGATGCACCCCAAGACGACGCGGCTCCAGTTCGAACCCGACCTTGCGCGGCAGCCGGATGCGATCGAGCACGTGGAGGCGCTCCGGCAGCGCGGCGTGCAGCACTTTGCCTTATTGCTCCACAATGCCGTACTCTGCTCCAACGCGCCGCTGGTACGGCACCTTCTCGCGAATCGCCTGGTGGTGCCGTCGGCCGCCGACGCCATCTGGGACTTGCCCCTCCAGCAGAGGAGCAGCTCCAGGGGAGGGCACGGCGGCACGGGGCTTGACACGGCGTGCCTCGCGGAGCTGCGGGCAGCTGGGTGGCTGCCTCAGGTGCGGGCAGTGAACGAGGTGGCGCGCCGGGGCGACCTGCGGCTGCTGCAGTGGCTGCTGGCGAGCCCGGAGGCGCACGGACAGGGATTGGCGGCGGCGGCGGCGGAGCGAATCGCCGCGCCCGGGCTGATGGGGAGCGCGGCCGAGTCAGGCAACCTGGCGATGGTGCAGTGGCTGCGCGACGGCGGCTACCCGTGGCAGGAGAGCGTGTTCACGGCGGCAGCCCGGTCGGGCAACGCGGCGTTGATGGAGTGGCTGGTGGCGCAGGGATGTCCGGTGCCGGTGAGTGCGACGCGCCTCGAGGGAGGCCCAGGGCGCCCGGGTCAGGGGCAGGGGCAGGGTGAGGCCGGCCGGTCGGCGTCTGTGTATGTTGAAATGGTGACGTGGGAAATTCAAGGCGGTCACACTGGGGGAGGTGCAAGTATCGTCGGGGTTACGAACCTCGATTGTGGTTTGGGCACAATCATGCCCAATCGCGCTGTTATGAAGCAAGGCCTGAGAGCGCTGCCGGCCGCGCCGTCTGCCCCTCCGCGCGCTCGCTGCAACAAACCCTCCACCCGCAGACCGCCGGCGAGCCCTACCTGGCGGCGGCGCGCAACGGCGATTTCGCGACGCTGCGCTGCCTGCGGCGGCTGCGGTGCCCCTGGGAGGACGTGACGGGGCGGCTGTTTGCGGACGCGGTCCTCCCAGCGGGCGGCACTCGTTCCGCGGGGTGCAGCCTGGAGGTGCTGCAGCGGCTGCTCGAGGAGGGGTGTCCGGTGGTGTGGAGGTGGGCCAGGGAGCGCGCGGCGGCGCGACGGGATCCTGAGGCGGCTGAGATCCTGCGGTGGATCGACGGTCGTTTCCAAGAACCTGGAAGCCGCAGGGACGCCGCAGAAGATCTTGAAGCATCGCAATAAAAGGCAAGCAGGGCGGTACGGCCGGAAATGTACGCGGTGCGTACAGGTGGTGCCTGATGCGCGCCCAAGGTTGTGGGGGCCGGTGGCACCACGGTGGTGTGATGACATCCTGACAAGGTTGTGTGTGCTGGTAGGTAGGTGGTGGTGGACAGGGCCATGGGGACGGTCGTCTGTGTCGTACAAACAGAGCGGTTCAGAGCCAGTCAGTTTGTACGACATAGACGGTTGTCCGGTGGCCGTGGTGCCGATGTGGGGCCAGTGCCACGTGCGAGGCAGTATTGTTAGTTAAAAGTTACCCTTAGGGTTGTATAATTTAAGTTGTTATGCATGCCCCACAGCGTGACATTGATAGGAGGCCGCGCCGCAGTTGTCGTCCGGAGGTCTACTGTCGAGGAAGTGTTGTTCAAGGGGGCCCGACCACCACTGATAAAGCACACCGTACCGACCTGCGAGGTATGGTCATATCTCATATGGATAGGAGACTGGTGTTTATGTGTATTTCTTAAGCAGGCAGGTGTATGTGGGTGTGTGTCTGAGGAGCACGTGTTGAGTGTCGGAGCGGTATGTGTGGGTGCTGGCGCAGTGAGACGAGCAGACGATCAGGGCAGGCAAGGGATGGTGGCACCGCACCCGGCTGCCGTACCACACCTTTTGAGGCGGGTTTTAGGCGGTACCTGTCAACGTGCGTCAGTGTGTGGACGGCAGCAACAGCTGCCGTCTGGGGCTCCCTTTTCCCTCCAGGGGGGGACCGCCATATAATTAATACGCCCGACTTCGACGGCAGCGTCAGCCAACCGGACAACTACAACGCAATCGGTGATTGTTTCTCGATTTCGCTGTCTTTATTGACAAAAAAGGGGACCGCCACCTGGGCCCCGCGCAAGGCACAGGGAGCGGCAAGCAGCCCCTGCGACTGCGACTGCTGTCGTCGTGCGCGCCACGGACGGCGCCGTTGCCCGGTTGCCCTCCGCGTTGGGGGTTGGCGGTCAGGTCAGGTCAGGGGCCGTCAGGTTGGTGGTGGTGGGGTGGAGTGACGGCGGGGTGGACTGGTTTACACATTTTTGGTGAACGTTCGGATGTCCCGTCGATGTGGGTGTCCCCTGTAACACTCTTTTGGGTTCACTCCACCAGGGCGGCGAACCATCGGTCCACGACGACCACGCCGTCCGACATTCAGCGTTCCGTTCACTCGGACCCCTCACCCACCCTAGGCTGGGCGCTGCTGGAGGGGCTGGGGTTCAGCTGTTGAGGAACTCCCCGTCCCAACACTTCGCCTCACTGCTTGCCGACTTGAGACCTCAGTATTTCCACGATTCCATTACCCGTGTCCAGACCCCACCAAGTACGTCACGCACAGGCGGACCCTCTCGTGTGTCCCCCCCCCCTTTTTGTCGGGTGTTCCCTCCCCCCGTACACCCGCCGTGGGAGACCGTCCTCCAGCAGACCCGCAACCTCGGCGCAGAAGCGCCAGAGGCGCGAAGTAAGCACCTGCGCGGGTCCCATCCTCCCAGGCAAAGGCAGCGCCGGTGCGCCCTCCCACCCGTCCCATACTATTGAACCCCCTGCGTCCCCGTACGCCAAGATCAACCCCGCGCGAGCAAGGACCCTCTGCGGTATCTGTCCCATCTTGTTGCCCCCCCCGTGCGTCCCCTTGAGCAACCCCGCGCGAGCAAGAAGCCCTCTGTCATAAAGGGCCCTCGGATCAAGAGCCTCCCGCATCCTCGGCTCCGCGCAAGGGAGGGCGGCCGCGGCGTAATGTCCGGGGTTCTACCCCTGCAGGAGACCCATGTGGGGTTGCCTGCAGGGTAGACCCCCGTTGCAAACGCTAGGCTCCTAGGCCCCCTTGGACCTGCAGCTGCAACAGCAACATCTGCGGGGCCCTACCATACCTTTCGAAGCCGCTCGCTCTCCTTCCCTCGCAACGAGCCCTGCATCAGCATGACCCCTGTGCGGGCGAGCCAACACACACACAGATTGGGCGCCACTCGGCCCCTCGCATGTCACGCACTCCTGTTCTGCCTGCCTAATAACACACACACACACACACACACACACACACAAACACACACACACACACATTCGGGCTGGTTACAATTTTAAACACACGCACACACACATTCGTGCACCCGCATACTCCGTCAGCAGCACGCAGCCTGCAGTGCCGCTGCCGGCGGGCTGCCGCGCATGGACGCATGGAACCAACTGCCAACTGCCAACTGCCACACAGCCCGCGGGCGCCACGCTATACCGCAGCTCAGGGCGCCCCGCTCACGGAGAACCAGGGGTGGCGCAGCGCCTGCTCCGCTGAGGGGCGCGAGGCCGCCTCGGCCGCCGTCAGCTGCGCCTCGAGCTCCGCGCACTGGGGCCCCAGCGCCAGGATGCCGCACGTCTCCATCAGCCGCCCCACCAGCTCCACGTCCGATGCGGTGGTGTACTCGCCGCGCTCGTCCAGGGTGTCGGAGGTCCAGCAGGCGGCGCGGAAGCCGCCCTCGCCACCCTCGCCAGCCGCCGGCGCCGGCGCCCGCGCCACCGACTCCAAGTCCGACAGTATCCACGAGCCCTGGGGCGGCCGGGGGCAAACAAAGAAACAACCCTGGTGGACGCCTCTCACCGAGCTCCGCCTCTTGCCGAGCTCCTGGCCGGCTGGACGAGCATGCGGGCCCGCGGGGCCGTACCCTGCAAAACACACCGGCAACACATGTGCCCGGCAACGGGACCCCGCCGCCGCCTGGCCGCGGCCTGGCTGCTCCGCAGCCAGAGGGCCTACCTCGCCGGTGCACAGCACGTTGTCCCTGCAAGACCCGGAGCGCCAAGCGTCGGATATTGAGTCGGGGGGTGGTGGCGGTGGTGAGGAACTCAGTATGGTCAAAGGCCTCAAGCTCTAGGGGCCGCACGACATAGTATTTGATACATAATACGTACTGGACGTCTATGATCGGGTCGCTGCGCCCTTTACTTCGGACCTCACCAGCGGATGTCGCGGTGGACGTAGCCGGCTGCGTGCAGCGCAGCGACGCCGCGCAGCACTGCCCGAATCGCCTGCCGCAGCTCGCCCTCGTCCGCGGGGCGTCGGCGGTTGCCCAGGGGGGCCAGGGTCACCGTGTACGAGCCAGTACGGTCGTCGAGGACCGGCCCCTCCCTGGCGTGGATCAGCCCTTCAGCGCGGCGGGTCACGCTGGGAGGGGGCGCCGAAGCGGGACGTGGACGAGGGGACAAGGGCCTCAGCCCGAACGCGACGGCTCTGCAGCGGGCCCGGCGGCCCACAGACATGCGCGGGCCCGGCGGCCCACAGACAAACCCTAGACTGAAGGATGGAGATAAAGCGCGTGCTTGCACAGACGTGTCCCGGCAGGCCCGGCCGGTCGGGGGTCAAAAAGAAACAGCCCAGACCCCGGTCGGGGATGCTGCGGTGTCCTAGGAACGGACTGCGTTCGTTCTTGGGCCGCACCTGTACACGTTGGCCAGGTCCTCGAACTCGACACCCCTGCTGTTGCTGTCGAAGGCTTCAATCCTCTTGACGGCCCTGGCACCCATGAACACACAGCGGCCACAGCGTCTGTGCCGGATGCATCGCAGGGCGTGCGTGGTTGCGCGTGGCCAGCCTCCTACCCGTCTCCTACCCGTCTCCTACCGGTCTTTCTCCTACCCGTCTGCGAGGATCGTGATTGTGGTGCCGTTGGGGCGCCTGAGCACGTCCCCAACGGACACCGGGTACAGCGGCAGCAGCGGTCGCAGGCCCCAGCAGAGCAGGCGGAAGAGGTTGACCAAGTGGTGCACCACCTCGATGCGGTCGGCCATCTGCGCGCCAAGAAAGCACCCGGTCGGCCATCTGCGCACGCAAGAAAGCAAGCGAGAGAAAGCGAGCGAGAGCGTGACACCCAAACGAGGCGGTCCGGCCCGCCCGGCCCCTACTGTGCAGGCACATCTGACCACTGTGGGCGGAACGCACCACAGAGAGGTTGAACCGTTTGCTGATGCTGACGGGCTGGCGGGGCTGGCCCTTGGGCACGACGTAGAACTGGACCAGGAGATAAGAGAGACCGATCGTGGTGAGTAGCAGAACTGCACAGTCGACGAACTGCACTTGAAGGTGCGTGTACTGCACGCTAATCGTACTTGAATCGTACTTACTTGGAGCTCCGGACCCGCGGCCGCGTAGCAGAGCAGGTACGGCAGGTCGCCGAAAGCGATTGGCGACCAGACACCCCCTGTTGGCTTGCCACAGCGCAGCAGCAGGTTGTGACCTCCCTCCCGGCGTGGAAGTGATGCGTGTCAGCAACGCGAACAGCGGACAGCGGACACCGGCTTACCCATCTTGGCGCCAAGCTCCTCCACAGCGATCCCCATATCGCGGCTCCTCGCCTTGACCTCCCCCTGCACCACCCATGATGCGCGCAGGCACAACGCTTCCTGTTACGGTAGTCGGTCCCGCAGATTGCCTTCGACCCAGACCCAGGAGCACCACCGGGGAGTCCTTACCGGATGTTCGCTATGGCAGCAGCGCAGTATAAACATGTCCACCATGTCCATTTCCTATATCCCCTGCACCCATGCATATGGTACTGTGCCAATGTCTCCAGTCGGAACGTGCAAACGTCGCTCTGGCAGCAGCGCAGTTTGAAATTGTCTACCAATTTCCTATGTCCTATTCCCAGACCCAGACCCAGGAGGACAACAGGCGCACCTTGAACACGAGCGTGCCGTCCACCCAGAGGCAGAAGGCTGGCTGCAGGGCTGGGCGCGTGGCTTCTGAGTGGGCCAATGTGCCGTGGTCCATCCGGTGAGGCAGCAGCCCTGCACACACGAGCGTGTGGCGGTATCCTTTCATGGCCAGGTAGGAAGGGTGTCGGCAGGGGTCCACACGGGTCCTACGGCGTCCACGGGGTTCACTTACAACAAGAGGGTGGCACGCGCACCGCGCCGCACCGCACCTGTCAGGGCCTGCAGTTCAACGAACATAGAAACGATGAGCGCCGCCACGTCAATAACACGCGACACCGCCGACGCGCCGCAGGGCCGGGTCTCGGTTGCCACGAAGATCGTGGCCGACAAGCTGTACGCCTCCGAGGTCGCCTCCACCAAGTGCAGCACGCGGTGACAGTACACATCGCCGCGGAGCTGGTCGTAGATGACCGGATTCAGCGGCAGCCGCCTGCCCAGCGGCTGCTCCAGGAAGCGCCGAAGATCCGCCGGGGTGGCGGGTGGCGGTGCGCCGGGGTCCTCCCCGAGCATCGCCCGCGCCATCTCATAGCTTCGGTCTGCGCATGTTCACATCGGTTCATCGACGGTGCGGACACATCTCATAGCTTCGGTCTGCCGCATCGGTTCATCGACGATGCGGACGCGCGGGCAGCGGCCCGAGCCACGGTTGGACAAGGCGAGGGGGGAGTCCGAATGCGGCCTGGCTAGGGCCCAGCTTCCAAGAGATACTGACTCGGACGTGACGTCGCGAGGTCCCGCGAGCGCAGCCGCTGTACCCGCGGGGGCGAAGGTGGGTGCTTTGGTGGTAGGGTCGGCGGTCACGCGTTCAATGCTTATTTACGACGTGTGGTGCGGTGTTGGGTGCTACGAGTGCTAGGAGGACCGCAGGAGCCGCTGCCGTCGCAAGTGGTTTGGGCAGAATCTCAGAGCGGCTTCATAACGCCCCCCCCGGTCTATGCGAAACGATGGCGCCGCCATACCCTAGAGTATCGGCAGGAACGGGCGGTGACCGGGCAACGAGGCTGAGGCCCCAGCAGTACCCAGTAGCAGGTGCGGTTCGGCGTGGGGAGATGTAGGATATGGAGGGGGGGAGCCCGTGCGGACGTGAGCGGGTCCCCCGTAGAACGGTAGCCTGCAGGCGCCGTGCGCAAACGACGACCCCCCGCGCATTCATCGGCCAGTCGGGTAATGGCGCACCTCGCAGCATTCAAATACCGGTTTGGTCAACGAGGCCATGCGTCAGCCCAGCCGCCGTGAGGTTACGTTGAGAGGCACCCTGCAGGCCGCCCTGCAGGCCGCCCTGCAGGCACCCTGCAGGCCGCGCACGCTGCGATACGTAGCCTGCTTCCCACAGGATAACCAGATCGCTGTCCTCGAAGAGCGTCAGGTCAGCCCCAAAGGTCCTTGGGACTGAGCGTATTTGCTCCCGAGGCTGCCCCCGTGCCATGTCTAGGGTTCGGAAGGAGGCACAAACGTGTGGCGCCTGCTCCCTTTGGGGAGCAGAGATTGGTAAAAAATCTGCCTTTGTCTTTGCTCATCATGCCAGTGCGCGCACGAGGTAGGCAGAGTGCGTTGAAGGTAAACTTCCGTCATTGGCACAGGGCTGAGCGCTTGTAATCACTCGTTGAACATTGAGGATCCGTGTTGACCAATGCCGTCATTGCATGTATCATGTTTAACAGAAACGCCGCAAAAATATAGTTTACCACAGCGCCAGCTCGCGCGCACCTGCTGCTCGGAGCTGGAAGGACGGGCGGTCATGGACATAAAATGCAGCTAGTTGCAGGGCGGTAAGTAAAAAGTTTTCTTGCTTGTCTGAGTCAGTCCAGTCCACATACGGCATCTCGGGTACGGCAGAATGAGCCCCTAACCGCCTAACGGCCGGCTTGCCTGATGGGCGACTCAGAAAATCCGGGGCACACACGCACGATGCCGGCTGGATCCCCTGAACTGGGGTCTCTGAGCAACCTATCATTGCCCCTTTTCCCTTCCCTCGCCGGCGCTGGAGTAAGTCGCCCCTCCGTCTTCCGAGCTCTCGCCCCCTTTGCCAGCAGCGCCTGCAGCGCCTCGCCCTTCCAATGTGCCTCTTTGGCCCCCCCATACCCCGCTGCCCTCCATTCTAACCCTCACACAAGCTCTAGCTGCAGAACGAGCGGGCGAACCGGCAGCAGGCATCGATACTACACCCAACCACACCGAGTGACCGTAGAGCTGGTTGCGGTACACGGCAGCCCCGCTGCGGAATCCGCATAGCCGTCCCCTCACCGCCGTGTGATTATGCGGGTCTGGCGCGGTTTCCGGGAGAGGCAATCCTGGCGCGCTGGTAACCTGGTGTAGTGGCCGGTATGGCTGCGTGAAACCCCCCCCGGGTGATGGAGGATGGGTGCGCAGTCCTTGGTAGGGGTTGATGAGACGAGGCACCTACGAGCTATCTGGGCCCGTTGGAACACCCGGTCGGGATACGGGTCCACCTTGCAACGGTTAATTAATAATAGCTGTGCTGTGACGCATCTCAAGGCGTGGTGCTGGTGCTGGTGGCTGGTGCCTGGTGGCTGGTGGTAACGGTAGTGATGGCGGCCGTTTGCAGGCAGCGACCCGGCAGGAACCCGGATTCCCGGATGACGGGCTGACTCCCGAGGAGGTTGGGGGCCAACGTGCTTGACCCCGCGGGGTAATGGATTAATGCGCCGGCGGCCGGGTGGGATGCGCCCCACCGGCTTTGTCAGACGGTCACCTCGGTGTGGCCGCGTCGTGGCCTCCTCAGCGTCGCACAGCCCCGGGTCCAACAACGCACACGAACCCACAACCCAAGTACCCGACCACATCTGCGCCTGCTGGCCTCTTGCCCCAAGAACCCATCCCCCATCGCGCAACGAGCTCGGACGAGCATCGCCCGCCGCCGGATCGGTATCCCCCTCTCCCTCTCCCACACAGTGCAAGTGACCACGGCATGAAATGGCAGTGTGTGTGTGTGTCGGGTTCCGAAATACATTTCGTGGTAGGGGCCCCTGGACCTTCAAAGTGCCGGCGTGCCTGTCTGCCTGCCTGCCTACCTGCCCGCCCGCCTGCCTACCCGCCTGCCTGCCCAGCAACGTCTGCCTGTCTGTCTGCATGTCTCTATGAATCAATAGAGGGCAACTGCCGGAGATCAGATCAGATCAGATCAGATGGAACAAGTCCGTTCCGTTTCTTCATATACCCACGCGTCGAAATCCAAATATATCACATGTCAGAAATCTAATCCAAGTATAACCACGCAAATACACGCACAGACGAGAGGGCACGATGGCGCGAAAAAACACTGCAACACCGACCTGCGCGAGCTCGCGCAAGGCCGCACGTCCCTACAGCAAAAACCTGCGCGCTGCACGCTGCGGGCCGCATGTTTGCATGTGCCGTACCCCCGGGGGGAGCCAATCTCGCGGGTGCGCGGCTGAGGAGCGGGGGGAAACGGGGGCCCGGGCACCGCCGAACACGTCATGGCGTCCACACAAACACATACCCCTTGACCCCTAACACGTCCGACCCACGAACCTAGCCGCCCGTCCTCCCCCAACCGCCACCAGACACCCGTCCCCCGTCCCCGGCCCGCGGTCACCGCCTCCGCCTCCGCACCGCAGCGCCCTCTCAACCGGCCCATGGGTCGGTCGGGTCGGTCGGGTGAACGATTCACACTGCGATCAATGTGCGGCGTGGTACGGCAGTCCGAGGTGCAATCATCCCCTGAACCACCTTGGTAAGGCAATTGCTGCAATATCTACACACAATTCCAGTAACGCTCACATAATCGCACGCAAATGCGACCCTAATAGCACCGGTCTTCGATCTGCCCCCCTAGACGTCTCAGGGTTTGGTCTTAGGCTTGCTGTGGCGCGTGCCGGTGGGCGACAGGGGGCCTGCCGGTGGAACCCGACGACGTTGAGGGGGCCAACCCACCCACTCGATCGTCCGCATGTGGCGAACGGCAAAACGCGATGCAAACGACGCCCGCCACATCCCTTCCTGGACACACGCTCGCGCAGGGCCGCGCAGGTCGGCACAGGAGACCAGCTCCCTCCCCTCCCTCGGCACCCCGCATCGTCACACCACAGCCGCACCACACAAGGCAGGCCGCGCGAGCTGCGCGCCAGTGTGCTCGGCTCGGCTCGAACCCATGCGCGACGGACGTGCAGGCGACGCACCATTGAATCGACGTCACATAAGCTCCAAAGCGGCCCGGGTGCAGGGCCTCCTGGACTGCCCCGGCCCCCGCCATTCCCACGACCCAACACGACCAGATGTCATCTAGTCAACCATAGGGCCCTCGGGCCCCAAACGCGTCGGCGCTGTCTCGGCTACCTCTTAACTAATTTTAGATGTCAAGCTCTAAACCCCGAACCCCAGGGGGCTCGTTTCGCCGCAGGCGGTCGATGACTGCCCTCAATCTGGAGGTCGACACCACTATGGAGGGGGTGCGCGTGGATGGGTGTGTGAATGCACTCACTCGGGGTGGACGATCGCCGGGCGGCGCGTGAGCGCTGTGTGGGTGGCTGCGGCGGCGCCCCCGCTGTAGGGCCTTGGGTGGACAATACGGCGGCGCGGACCTCGCCAGGGCGACACCGACAGCGATACGTCGTCGTGCAACCAACAGACAACGCCCCCAAGCGCCAACCCCCTTCTATCTCCTTCTCGCTCCGCGCAAACCCGCCTCCGGCGACCCAGCGACTCACCCAGGGCGGTGCGGTGCAGCAATGTGCAGCGCGGTGCGGTGCCGCGCAGCGCAACGGCACGGGCATGTCCCAGCCCCGACCGAGCACGTCGTCCACCGTCGGCCCGAAACGATCAGCTCTCCTAGGGCAGCTGACCGCAAACAACCGAACAACGAACAACAATGAACGTCGCCACCAACCGCTTCATGTGCAAAGGGTGGAGCTCGGGGCCACGCGGCCGTGCTGCACCGGGCGTACGGCAAACAAAAACACACGCCCACACACGCACCCGTACTCGCGCAGAGGGGTCGCTTCGGTCACGTCAGCGACAGTCACACAGCCGAGAGGGCATATGCCGAGGGCGATCACCTCACGCTCAGCGCGCCCGCGCCAAGCGGGCTCTACATTTCTAAGGAAAGCCGTATGACCGTTGGGAGTACGGCATCGTATACCGTCGTACAAAGCGCGCCAATCCGTCGCCGAGCACACCTGTGCGGTGTCCAACCCATGGGGGGGCCACCGACCCATGGGGCCTCGCGCCGCACCGCACCGCGCCCGGCCGTTGCGCCCAGGTCAGGGCGCCGCCGCGAACCCCTCAATCGCCGCCACCCCTCCTCCGCCGCACCCCGCTACAAGGCAGCGCTCCCCATGCAGCTCTGCTCCAGGGCCCAATCAATATGCTTAAGAGCGGAATGCTTTAGGGAGCACTGGATGCTAACAAGTGGTAAATATGATAAGAGATCAAGTGGCAGAACTTAGAAGATCAATGAACACACTTAACGCGCTCGTTGCGCCGACGGTATACATCCGCATATATCAGACACACGATTTAGGTTTCTACCCGAGCGCTGCCGGGGCCTTTGGAAACCATGGCCGCCGCTGTGCGAACACAGAGGCGCCGCCGGCAGCAGGAAACCATCCCACACACACGGACGGAGGGAGGGAAGGTCGGACGAACAGGCGTGCAGACAGACAGACAGACATACTTATCGACCGCTGTCGCGCCGCCGAAACCAGCTTCGCACCCACACACTGTCCGTCCGACCATCGAAATTGGCGCGCATTCGCGCGCACGTTGTGTGCAGCTGTAGCTACAGACGTACGACTCCCATGTACGACATACCCGCCTGCCGTACTAACAGTGTCACTGCCGGCCCCCCGCCGGACAGCGAAGACGGGCGGGCGACGGATCACCCACCGCCCTTTAATGCCCCCACCATGATTCTCTTCCGAGCAACCTGTACGATCATGGTACGAACACCTTGCCATCATGCCACACACATACAGATTAAGACCGCCTTACGGTTATCTGGTAAGTATATTCGATGCACCTGGGCTGGGTCACGCATCTGCCATCGCCCGTCACTCCCCACGCCCGCCTTGGCCCAATCACTTCACAGTCCTGCTTGTACTGTTACGGCACCATACATGTCAGCCGTACACGAAATGCAATCCAACCTGCAGTACAGCCACGCATGCGGGTGCCCATGGAGGCTTCCACGGCTGTCCGGTTCCACATTCCAACAGGACAGTGCAGTACAATGCCGTACACCGTGACCGCAGTGCAGACGTCTTGGCGGCCAAAGCAAGCCGGGCAGGGCTGTCATTCGCGCACACGCGCAACCTCTGACCTCGAGCTCGTCCAATCTTCCGTACTTTTCCATCGTTCCCGCCAATAAACTGACGTCTGCCACGTTCTCCGCTGTCACAATCAACACCAGCGCCACCAGAGCTCCACAGAACTCTAGTTCCCGACTCCCGACGCGCCGCCTTCACATCCTGACGTCACTACCTCGACTGCCGTACTGTCCGTGCTGCCGTCCCAAACCCCACACCTGCGCCACCTTCCAATACCCCCATGCCGCCGTGTTCCGGCGCAGGTTTGGACGAGTCGAGTCCTAAGGACAGCGCTTTTGTGTCCGTTGCAGAAGAGATCCTGTGGCACATGCTGCCATCTCCCCTGCAGGCTAACATCTGGAAAGCATGTACACACACGTACGGTTGTACGACAGTACGACGCCTTGCGCGCACATGAGAACTCTTGCGGCCCGATCCCATCCCGCCCACACATACGCAAGCACGTTTGACATCAGGGAACACGCGACTGTTTTCCGCGCGGGCCACTGCCTCTGAGGTCGTACACACTGTTGTACAGACCAGGAACCTGTACGGCTCCATCCGCACCGACAGCGGCGCCCGTGCCCAATGGCGACGCAACGCGCTCACTCGCGTCCTCTTCCAACAGATCGACTTGCCAGTCATCAACAACTACCAACTACCAACTATCAACAACCACCGGGAAACTGTTACTAACCAACCTGCTGCGGCCGCCTGCAAGTGATATTTCTTATTCTTAACGCTCTTGACCCCCGCCACACATGTGCACATGTGAAGCCCCTAACCTTCGCTTCGTTTTGCAACGGGCAACTGGAACCTGCCAACGAAAGGCAACTGACAACTGACAACATGACTTCGGTACGAAGCTGCCCCTGGAGTCCTACCGACGCGCGCTGTACCGCTGTGTACTGCATACTACCTGCGTTTTTCCCTGGTCCGCGGCGTGGGGATCGCCGCCGCCCTGCGCAACCGCCTCGTCATCCCGTTCCCCGTTCCCACGACATCCGACCTCCAGTTACCGCTTCACGGACGAGTTCAACAGCTGGAAGCGCGGACTCGTCCACACGTCGGCGCTCGACGTCGTCTCAGGCGCGTCGCCCCAGGCCGACCCACGGGTCAGTTTGACCACGAAATAGTACGTCCCGGGGGTCACCAGACTGTCCTTGCCCGTCGTCGCGTCGACGTAGCCGCCGTCCCATTGGATGATCAGCGGCGCGTCGTTCGTCGCTCGAGGGAGGATCCCGCCCGCGATCCGAAGCGATCCCAATCTGTAGTCCTGGAACGCGTACGGCATAGATCGCCACAATTGGATCTCGCGCGCCACCGGCTGACGCTGCAGGAACAGCGCAATGCTCGGCAGCCGCACACCCGGCTGCATCATGCGGTACACGAGCGCCGGCGCCGCCGCCGGTGCGCGCGGCGGCGACGGCGGCGCCGCGGTGTAGTCCGGCGGCGGCGCGTAGTCGGCCGACGGGTCGACAAACGCCCCCGGCGGCGCCGGCGCCGGCGGCGGCGGCGGCGCGTAGGTCTCCGTCACCAACTTGCCGTCGTCGGGTACGGCAGGATCGTCCCAGATCCAAGTGCCGTTGGGGAGGGTCATGCCCGCGGTCACGAGCACGGGCAGGGAGCTGAGCGGGCAGCTGTAGCCCATGTACGGCACGGTGAGTGTAGGCTGCGGCGGCGAGGCGGGGTCGGGGTTGTTGATGGGGCGCATGACCAGGTATCCGGAAAAGAAGACGCAATTGCTGCGGTTGCCGGTCGGCGGTGGAGGCAGCGTGAAGTTCACCTGCGATAGGGAAGTACGGGGGCGGGACACACGCGGCATCGGGAGGAGGGAGGGAGCCGCACATGTCGTGCCGTGCCGTGCCATGTCGTACGACCGAGAGAAACATACAAACGCGCGCTGCCTTGACAACCGACGACAAACAAAAACGCAGCGACACTGACGTGTACACACACACGCGCGCGCACTCCAAAGTAACACACACACGTACACACACATACTTGGTTTCTCGCGGCACAGTTTTGTCGTACATACACACACGGAGCCGTACCTTGAGCCGGAAGAAACCCGCGATGGGCACCGTGAAGCTGCTGATGTTGTTGATGCGCGAGGAGGCGAACGTCACCGCGGCCGCCGCCGGCGACCAGGCCGGAGTGTACGGCGCCGCGCTCCGGTTGTTGAAGGGCCCGCTGGGCTCCTTGTTGACCACCAGCAGCTGCGAGGCGTTGACCGAGCTGGACGGCACATGACTAATGCTGTACGACAAGCCGGCCGACATGGTCCCGATCATCGACACGTCAAGCGTCGTCACGAAGCTGTTTCCCCAGGTGACGTTGGAGCCCAGCTCGAGCCGCGCGGGGTTGACGTCGAGGCGGCTGTTGAGCAGCGCCCCAAGGTTGACGCCGCCGCCGCCGACGCGCAGCGGCGTGGCGGGCGTGGCGGAGGTGTTGAGGGCCGCGGCGGCGGCGGCGGGCACGGTGCGGTCAAAGACCGGCGTCGCAGTGGCCATGACCGCGCGCGCAATCTGCTGGGGGGTTGTTGTCTGCGAGTGCAGATGATGCGGGTGCGGGAATGGACGGGGGTAAACTGAAAAGGGAAAGAAACCCGAAAAACGAGAAACGAAGGGCTAAACGGAAAGTCGTAGGAATGTGAACTGGGGAACAGGCACGAGGGAACCGGCCCGTTAGGGACGGGACAAGTAGGCGTAGGAGTAGGCCAACCAACAACGAGGGGAGGCCTCAATCGACGCTACTACCAATGACGTATTCGTGCAGGCAGGGGGTCAGGCCAGGTCAGGTGGGATATCAGGTCAGGTCAATCTACGGTTAGGTGCGCATCGCCCGTACCGCTCTGCCGTACCGCTCTGCCACTCACCGAATTGCGACCAGCCTGGCTCCGGGCAACCTCCAGTGCAAGCGCCAGCGCACCGGACACGTACGGCGCCGCCTGGGAGGTTCCGGAGCGGTACGTGAAGTACCCTGCCGTACTGGAACCAGGTACGGTGCCGGGCGCCAGGCCCAGAATGGTGCCGCCGGGCGCCACCACGGAGGGCTTGATGCGCAGATCGGGGCTCTGCGGCACAGCACGGCATAGCAGTGACAGTGAGTGGTATGGGTCGGGCGGTTTCTATGCCAAACACACACATATATCTTGACACACACACACACACGCACACACGCTGGGTCTCTTACCTACACACACACACACACACATCTTGACACACCTTCAACAAGACATGTAACGATACACACACACACACTTCGCTTTTCGCGGCTCGGTTCTCTTGTACACACGCACAGACGTCCGCACGGAGGCTGTCTCACCGGGCCCCAGGAGCTCGAGGGCGATACCCTGGAGCCGCTGACCTCCGTGATGGTGAAGGTCTGGGTGGCGCCCCACTGCGACAGCCGGCGGCGGCCGACAGCGGCAGAGCCGGTGCCCAGCGCGAGACCCGGCTGCTCGGCCCCCTCCGTGCCGCCCTCCGCAGGCTGCTGCTGCGGCTGCTGCTTCAGGGCCCGAAGACCCTCGTGGGTGCGGGTGCGGGTGTGGCGGCTCGTCAGCAGCCGCCGGCCGCCCTGGCCGGCAGGGGAGGAGCCAGCCGGGGCGGTCGCGGGAGTACCGGTGATGCCGCTGCTACTGAAGCTGATGCCCGGGGCCGGGGAAGGTGGCGGGGATGGTGGCGGGGACGGTGGCGGGGAGGGTGGCGGGGACGGTGGCGGGGACGGCGGCGGGGACGGCGGCGGGGATGGAGGCGGGGACGGTGGCGGGGATGGAGGCGGGGACGGTGGCGGGGAAGGAGGCGGGGATGGAGGCGGGGACGGTGGCGGGGAAGGAGGCGGGGATGGAGGCGGGGACGGTGGCGGGGAAGGAGGCGGGGACGGTGGCGGGGAAGGAGGCGGGGAAGGTCCGGGTGCCGGCGAAGGTGGCGGGGATGATCCGGGCACTGGGCTAAGGGCCGGGGGGGGCGAGGGTGCGGGTGAGGGGCTGCTGCTGCTTCCGCTGACAGGCGCCTTCAGCTGGGGGCTGGGCAGTTCCGGCGGCATGGACGGTTGCACCAGCTCCGAGCTCCGCGTGCTCTTTCCGAACGCGTTGCTCAGACCGTTGCCCTGACCGTTAGCTTGACCATTTTGGGAGTTACCCGGACCGCTGACGCTCACCGGGGGAGGAGTGCTGGGCGGCTGTGGCAGGGGCGGCCGCGGCGACGGCGGCGATGGCGACGGCGGCGACGGCGACGGGGGCGGCGGCGACGGGGGCGACGGCGACGGCGGCGACGGCGACGGGGGCGGCGGCGACGGGGGCGACGGCGACGGGGGCGGCGGCGACGGGGGCGACGGCGAAGGGGGCTGCGGTGACGGAGGCGACGGCGACGGGGGCGGCGGCGACGGAGGCGACGGCGGCCGCGGCGAGGGCGGCGACGGAGGCGGCGGCCGCGGCGACGGCGGCGGTGGGCGGCTCCACGACGGCGCCGCCGCCGCCACCAGTCCGCGCGTCGCCGCGTCAGCGGCCACCGCCGCAACGAGGAAGTTTTGAAACCGCGGCTCCGAAAAGTCCGACGGCGGCTGCAGCAGGTCCCCCAGCGCCTGGTCATCGCCGTACACCATGACGCCGTCGGCGCCGGCGTACTGCGCCGCCGCCACCTTGTCTGCTGCCGTACATCCTCCCGCCGGCACCAGCGCAATCATGTCCGTCAGGTCCCCCAGCAGGTCGCCGTTGCAGCCGTCAATCGCCGCTGGGAAGGGCGCCACCCGCGCCGCCAGAAGCGCCGACACGTTGCCGTACACCGCGCGCGTCGTGAGCACAAAGTCCGGAGCGGCGCCGGCGGGGTTGGCGACGCGGAGCGTCATCGCCGCCGGCGCGGCGGCGGACTCCAGGGACCCCACCGCCACGACTGACGGCGAGTTGGCGATGGCGGAGGGCAGGAACAGCCCCGAGTCGCCCTCGTTGCCGACGGAGGCGACCACGAGGGTGCCGTTTTGGGCGAGTCGCTCAATGGCCTCCGCCACGGGGCCGCCCCAGGAGCCGGGCACGCCCACCGACAAGTTAATGATCTGCGCGGGATTCGAATAGGAGACCCGGGGGATTCGGGCCTTGAGCTCGAAGGGCACGGCCCCCCGCGGGGCTTCGCGAGGTCGTGAATCCGCAACGGCTCCGAGACCTCCGCCCGGCCCCACCGCCCCGCCACCACAGCCCCAGCCCCAAACCCACCCAGGACCCGGCCGCCCCCGCCTCTGCCCCCCGCCATCTCCCTGCCGCCCCAACCGCCATCCCCGCCCGCCCTCAACCCGCCCGCCCCCTCCCCTCCCCCGCCCGCCCGCTCATCCCCCTCTGCCGTACGCACGTTCATGCCGTCCTTGGCCGCCCGGTCCAGCGCCGCCAGAATGACGTCACTGGTGGTGGAGCTGTTGCAGCCAAACACCTTGTAGGCCCCCAAGGTGGCGTTGGGCGCGATGCCCAGGTAGCGGAGGTTGGAGGAGGTGTAGTTCCCGGCGATGATACCGGCCACGTGGGTGCCGTGGCCCATGCAGTCCATCTGGTCGGGGGAAGGGGCCGGAGCCGGGGCAGGGATGCCGTACAGAAGATCAGGGCTGTCGTACAATGGTCGCGCCGCGGGCAAACCCATGCGGGTTTGCCTGGCGAAGGAACTCGCCCGATGCCTACGGGTATAAGAAAACTGGAGTGTGGGGTGGGTGTTGGGTGTGGGAGCGTCAATACGCGCCCGCGCCCGCGCCACTCCGCCGCCATCCATGCCCCCCAGAGCTCACCGCATTGTCCGTGACGTCCTGTACGGCACCCGCGACGTAGTTGTCCCCCACGAATCCGTGCCGGAACGCGACGCGGCTGCCCCCCGGGCCCTGCAGCGCTGGGTGGGTGTGGTCCACGCCAGTATCGATGATCCCCACCTGCACGCCGGCACATCGGGTACGGACACAGTACGGACAGATCACAGAACTGTCTGGTCGTGCTCAATGCGGCGCGGGGATGAGTGAAATCTTCCGTCTTCCGGTCGGAGCAGAATCTACAGCGCGTGTCCCGGGGCTGGATCTGGATCCCGGGACATCCGACCCCGGACCCAGATCCAGATCCAGCCCCGGGGTCGACGTCGGCCCTCAAAGCCGCCTGCCTCACCCCAAGGTCCTTGAGGTCTGGAGCCTCCAGGGGGGAAGAGTCATGGGAGGGTGTAGGGCAGTGGTAGAAATGATCATCCCCCGCGCTGCTAGGGGAGGAGGGTGTGCACGGGGTTGCCTGCACACCCACACGCAGGCCCGCCCCGCTCCGCCCAGCCTCCCTCGTGGCCCTTCGGGCACGACGGCCCCCCGCTGGCCTCCACGCCACGACATGGGCGGGCGCCTGGGTGCCGTACTCCACGGTTCCGGCTCTCGGGGAATCTGTGGGCTACCACCGCCGCCGCCGCCACCGCCGCTACTGGTACCTGATGCGCAGCCCCTTGCCGCTGTACACGCGGCGCCCTCCCCATACCCCGTGCCCCCGTCCCCTTTCTCCAATCATCACTTGCTGTGAACCCTTCCCTGCCCGCCCTCTGCATCGAACCCTGGCCCCGGCCCTCCGCATTCGGCGATTTTGCACTCTGGCCCCCTCCTACTCGCCCTGAGCTAAGAAAGGGGGACCTGCGCCCCATCCGCTGCTCCGCTCCCTGTGGGGCACCCCCCGTCTGTCGCAGCGCGGTGGCGCGGATGGCTGCGGTTGGAACCTGAACAAAGTCCAGGGAGGGAGGGGGAGACGCACCCGCACGTCGGAGCCGAACACACGCGGCAGGCCCAGAGACGCCAGCGTCACGTCAACCGTGCCCGTCGCCGAAGAATTCACGGCATATGTGCCGTACAGCGTTGCCGGGTTGATCCGCCCGGCTGTGGACGAGTCCGGCGGGGGAACCAGCACCTGGTGGGGGGGAGGGCGGAGTGTGTCGGGGGGAGGTGGAGTGGGGGAAGTGTTGCAGGTGGGACCCGAAGTGATGCGGAGGGACACAGGAAGCAGCGCGACATCGGTTGCCAAGCGAATTTTCTTCGCAAATATCACTCTAAGTATGTGTAATATAGGCACGTTATTGAGTAAAAATCATCTTAGTGGAGCGGGTGGAAAAAGGCGCCCTCGAAAAGCCACCCTTTGCGGCCCTCACATGATGCCGGCTCAAGCAAGCGGCCTTACCACTGGATAGATGGACATGACAAAAAATTCGTCGTCCAGAACTTGCAGCGCCTTTGCAATATTATTCGTGCTGAAGCTGAAGCCCTCAAAAGCTGTATCGTACTCCTGTGTAACCTTGACTTTCACCCTCTTCTTCCGCATTGTCCTCACAATCGCGTCCGCCCTAGTTCCGACCTCTGGTGTGCTGCTGCTGCTGCTGGACGACGCTTGCGCCTCACTTCTGGGCCGGAGTTTGACAAGGAAGCGGCCCGGAATCACGGTGCCCGATGACGAGCTTTTCCTGCCGCTTGATAAATCATCAGAAGCAACCAATTTTCGAGACCGATACGATTCGCTGCGCCGTGCGTCCACGGAACTGCTGCAAACGAGCGTAGTCAGGACTAAGACGACCAGCGTGCAGCAGACGGTTGCCCGAATCATACTTGCTGACTGCGCGAAAGATTTCACGTATGCGCTGCTGCAGTCGTCAGCCCAAGAGTCCACGACCTGGCATGCTCTCCTTCTGGTCCAAATAGCCTTCCGCCTCACGGGATGTCTGCGTTTGTCATCCATGGAACCTTGTTTCAGTCATCAGCGCTCAAGTTCCATGCTAAAAAGCAATTCATGAACGAGGCGGTGGCGGGCGTGAGTGAGGAAAACAACAGTAACGCATTGCCGATCCGGGCGCCGACCTGGGAAAGTCCTGCCACACCAGCAACGATGCAGATGATGAGTAGGCAGATGCGCAACAACCAGACTCACCGAGCGCAGAAGCGCTAAATCGAAAAGTAACTGCGTATGTAACTTAAAATAAACCGTTAATTGTTGGACAGTAAAAATAAGGGGAACGTTTAAACGAATTGATGGCGCCGGTGTTATCCTTATGCTGCTTCCCTGCAGAAGCTGTCCTGCCGTACGTATACAGCAGCAATGTTGGCGATACAACGACTGGCACACATATTTTTACTAAAATCTGCACGGTTTCGTAAGTCGTCTGTGACAGGTCACTGTCAGGATGATTTCTGCGGATCCATGCATGGCACGTATCGCTCACAGCTGAGAACGTAGCACACTGCTACATCATATCCGTGCCGCACGGCCTTGCAAATTGACTATTTTGTTTGACTGGAGGATGGCCATCACGCTCCTCACTAAGCTGCATTTTGTATTGATTCGCACGGTATCGACGGAACGCTAGCAAGCGTCGAGTTTTTCGGTCTGAGGCCATCTAAGCGTGCAGATCGTTTCCTTTTTCCAGAACCTGCATAAACTAATAAAAATACGCCTATAGGGCACAGTTCGAGTGCAACCGGCGCTCTGGAGCGCTGCCCGCCATCAGGCGGCATCACAAAAATCCTGCGACGGCATCCTCACCACTGTGTAAAAACACACAAACTTCAGGCCATCAACTGTGAATTGTACCCGATCTCTAGCCTTCGGCGTGCGGAAGGATTGCAATTACAGGTCGGTACGTGAAACACCGTTGGGGCTCATTCCCAGCCCGACCGAATGCCCTACCTGGAACGTCCGGCACCTTACATAACATTCAATCCTTGCACGGACATGTCTGAGCCAGTGACCACGTCTTTGAGCACTACAGGCTCAGAATAGAAGATATAACACGTGCCACCTATTCTTGTGTCAGGCATGCGTACCAGAGAGCAACTCTTAGCTCTTCCACCCTCCCCTCCCCTCCCCCGCTCCTCCCCTGACCTGACCTAACGCACACAATCGCCTCTCGCAGCGCCTCAACGTGTCTGGTCTTCCAAACATCGACTGGACTCGGTTCTGTGTGTGTGTGTGTGTGTGTGTGTGACATGGTTGGGGGGTGCGTACTCGGTGCGTACTCGGTTCTCACATTGCGTCACTTAAAATGGACGGTCCAATGTTTCAGCGGACTCCACACTGGGGATCTTCGGTCCCTATCCATCAGTTGGTCGCGTTTGCATCTCTCTCGGGGATGGGGCGTTGATCGGGGTCGGGGACACACCCTGACGTACCATGTGCGTCCGTACCTGCCCGGATGCGGTACACGGTATACGTCCGGATGCGGTACGTCGCGGTACATGCGTGTATCCTCCCTCGCCGTCTTTCGCGCAGTCACGCACACGCTCGCGTGATTTTAGTGCATTGCAAATTCGCCCAGCGACCCCATCAAACCAACCCACAACATTTGCCCACACGCATGCCGTACATGCTCGCCGTGAGCAACCTCCGTCAGCCGGTCAGGAACGGTTCTTCAGCCGTCACACTAAAACTCCGACAGCCGTTGGTCAGCAGGCTCTGAAGGGAGCAGGGCACAGCGCCGTCCGCTTGACAGCTCTTGACTTAATATATGTCTAGGTCCTAAATTAAATCGACAAAGATTTGTGGATTGGGGGACCCATCTGCGAAATCTGCGAGCCTGAAACCAAGGGACCCGACGGAAGGTTGGCGCTGGCTGAAGCAGGAGAGCTCCAGGTTGCTATCGAACCGTCGCTTCCGACACGGCCTTTAGTAATCATGTGGTTTGAGATTCGGGACAGGACTATTCCCTGTGGAAAACGCCTCCCATCAGATCAGCGTTGGCTGCAACTCACAGGCGTCGTATCGAGGGGCAGGCCGGTCGCTAGCTTGATTGCCTGCAATGGCCTGGAAATGCCAGAAATAGCCGGATGCCGTGAAGCGGCCTGCGGCTCCAGCTACACATACATGCAAGCATCGCGACGCTTGACGAGGTAACCGACAAGCGATTGCTTCGAGGGGCTGCGCACTTCCTGCAATCCGATGCCCCTTGTAACCTTTCGACGCAGCCGGCTTCTGATTGGGTAGCGGTGGGCGCCAGCGCCGCAGCGATTTAGACCCGGACAGGACTCGGACGGGTAGGCGTGGGATTAACGGTTACCCGTGAAATAGTTCTGCGCGTATTGGCTGTGGCGCCTTCGGGGGGCACAGCCTTTTCGCAGTCAGGCAATCAGTCTGTTGCAAGCTTGCAAAAGGCCCGTTTGCACCCGAAGGCGCATCTTTGCTACTGTCCAGCTGCGCGTCCCTCCTCAATCGTTACAGGCATGTGGGCAGCAAAGAACATGTATAGGAAGATAACGGGTATGCATCCATGGACGGAGGCGCCCATGTCAGGAGATGCGTTGTCCCCTACCCATGCAACGCAGCGAAGAGAGCTCACGCTTGCGTCCGGATAAAACATCTTATTGAAGGATAAGGTCCGAGTCTGTTATGAGTTGCGTTTGCGTTCGCGCCCACGAAGACTCTGGGCGCATTAGGTCCTCTGCACCGCTCGAGGTGGCCTGACTTCCGCGCGGGTCCCAGCGGGCGTGTGCTGCCATTTGTGTTCAAACGGCATGGGTTTCTGACTTGAGTACTTATATCTGATATTGGATTACGTGCATTCGGGGAGAAACTTGCAGATGCGTGTCCCCGACAGGGACTTTGGCTACCTGACATCTCTACCTGAGGTACACACCCGAGAACTGCGCTTTTCCATGTCACCCTAAGTGTGGCAGGGCGAACAGTGAATCCACATAACCTTTTTCAGATACCGTCATGTGTTCCATTGTTACGTTTCAGTTATGCGGAGTTGTTGTCGAGGCACGATACGCGCAACAGGTCAACAGGTCAAAGCAGGGGTCGACCACCTTTCTTCCCCATTGCTGCTTCGCCATAACAGAGATTTTCCATGAATTTGTGCAGATAACATGCGTCCTTACCTGCTTGCAACGGTCTGGGCCGAGGAAACTTAGTTATTACGAACCCCCTCGAACCCTTACAATCATTGACATGACTCATAGTGCCTGAAAGATGCAGCGTTGTGCAACACATACGAGGTACCAGTAAAGCAATTATTTTGTAGATAACATATGAATCTTTTTCCGCAATAACCCGCGAAACGTAGCAGCTGCGCAGACGTACCTTCTACGAACTCTCAGAAGTGTTACTTGCTGCGGTGTCAATCTCAATGAGTAAGTATTCAGTTACAGGTGATAAATTTGATTTTGCATTTTTGCTGTTGCTACTGGCGAACCGACGGCCTCTGATGTTTCTTTGAAGTACAGCGAATGCGGCCGGTTAGCATGGTTGGCAACCTACAAATACGCTGCGCCATGGCTGTATCTCTCACGTATGTGTACCGCTCGCGTATGTCCACAGATTCACAAGGCAGTTGTGGTTTCGCAAGCAGTCCTCTCCTGTGACAACCTTGCGTTCGATATTCGCACGGGTAACCGATGGCGTTGCCGGAACCCGCCGGGCTGCTTCGCCGTTGGGCCCCGGCCCGGCGACAGGCAGCCACTGCGCTGAAAGTACCTTGCAGTGCCATTGTATCTCGTTGTGCGCAATAACCTGCAACAAGACCCTGCCACCGTGACTGGCATGTCCGTGCGGGTGTGTTACACATGGTCGGGGGTTGCATAACCCCCACCTGTACAACGATCCATGTGAGTCAGGCCCAGGGCATGCGGTGGGTGGGAATCTCTCCTCCGGAGCCCTCGTTACCAGCAGGCCACTGGCGCCGTCGGAGGAGTCGGGCGAAGGTGGCGCTTGGGCCCCCCTCATTCTGACCCCGCCGAGGCTGGGAGAGCTCTGGGCTGCTAACACCCATGACAAGAGGTGCTGTGACCTGAGTAAGGTCAACACCCCGGCAGAGACCCGGCAGAGACCCGGCAGAGACCCCTGCATGGGTTTCAAGCGACCCCGCCCTTAGGCCTTAGCTTTACCCATTTGAAGGTTCTTCGACCGCCACGAGACAGACAGACATCACATCATCGAGATCTCGTTTTCTTCGACCGCCACGAGACAGACAGACATCACATCATCGAGATCTCGTTCATCATGCACCGCAATGGGGCCGGTAGGTGGGCTAGTGCGGCTGGGCCGTCGTTGAACAGGTGCCCTCAGCGAACCTCCTGGCCAGTCCTGCAGGCACAAGCTCGGGGTTGAGGGTCAGGGCGGGGCAGCTAGGATGTCCCCAGGCGTGGCGACGCGCCCGAAGTTGCTTGCCGGAAGCTTCCGGCTGTGCGAACGGCACCGCGTCTGCTTCTGCGCACGCGCACGTGCGTGGGACCTCAACCGACAGGTTGATCAGACCCGCTGGACCGCGTGTCTGGCGAGCGTATGGTTGGCTCTGGGGGCCCGCTCCCGCGGCGATGTGGCGGCCGTGTGTTACAATCATTGCAGACGCAGCTCAACTATTGCAGCTTTTGCAAATGGTGATGCAAGCGATTGGGACCACAGGAAGCGATTGGGACCACAGGAAGCGATTCCTACATGAGGCGCGAGCCCCTAGGCACCGACCGACCCCCTCCCCGCACCGTCATTCGGGGAGACTGGTGCGCTTTCCAGGAGCAGCAATCCTGGCGCACTAGTTATCTGGTTTGTGGGCCGGTATGGCTGCATGAACTCCCCATGAGGGGGCTTTATCCCTTGCAATGTTTGGTTCTCAAGAACGGGGTGGTTCCCTGGTAGTGTGGGCCCGGGGCGTGTTTCGGTGCACTTGTGGAGCCTGTACGGAGCGCCATGGTGGCGCCAGTTCGTTTAGGCAGTGTATGGTGAGGAAGCCTCGGCTGTCGCCGTTGGCTGTCACCGATGACCCGCGGGGTCCGCTGTAACATCCTTAATAAAAAATATTGACCCCCCCCTTCCCCCGGGTGATGGTGGATGAGTGCGCAGTCCTTGGTATGGTTGATGAGATGAGGCGCCTACGAGCTATCTGGGCCCGTTGGAACACCCGGTCGGGACAACCGGTCCACCTTGAAACGGTTACAATTACCAACCAGATCTAGAGACCCGAAGGGTCAGCTATCCACCTGCCGACAGTTGGCATCCTACGCTTAGACATTTTTCGTATCGGTTGCAGTGGGCTCCGATGGTCATGGGGTCAGGTGGTCATGGGGTCAGGTCTCAGGTGGTCATGATACGGCGCGCGCGAGAACCTTATGGGTTTCAGGCACCGCACCTGAACCCCAACTGCTCGAGACCAGTTACCCCGTCCTGTGACCGTAGGGCGCCGTACGGTACTGCGAGGCTGGGAACAGCCTCCGCAGTGGACCAGGTTCAACGCACTCCGCCAGTTTGACCTGGCCCGCGCGCGGCTGCCAGTCACTGTACGGCACCGCCACGTCAGGCGCGCTGCGGCTGCGGACGTCAGCGCAACGGTCCATGCATGCATGCATGCATGCCGTCTCAGGCCGGCCGATGTGGGGCACCGGCGGAGGTGCAAACAAAAGAGCTGACGCCGTGCGCATATGCGTGCCCACCTGTCCAGGCGACCCATGGGGCCTGCGAGTCCGGGGGGTAGACGGCGGGTCCCCGGCGGGTCCGATCCCGTCTGAGGGTCTGATCCCTTCGTGGTAGAGAATGCCCATCCCTGATGTTCCCTGCGCTTTGGCCGGGATACCGTAGATTCATGAAGGAACCCGGCTTCCACTGCCTTTAGCATATGTTTGTGATAATCTATAAAACAGATAGTATTGACACGCTCACGTGGGCCAGGGCGATTCTTTGAGCGAACGGAATCCCGGGAATGCATTGTGGTACCAACCTCTACCGATTTATACTGTACACAAGCGCGCATGGCTTCATGGCTATAATTTAAAAGCATTTATTGGTATACCAGTAGGCCCAGCGATATAGGGCGGGATGCCACTGATTTTCGTTCCCACGCCTGCGGCGAGGGGCGGCGAACGCGCAGCTTCAGACCAGCGCACCGTCACCGATGGGGACAGTCCACCAGCTCCGTATTCAAGCTGTCGTTGTCCGCATAGTCTCATATCAGGTGCAGTATTATCGGCTGGGGAAAGGTAGGTCAGGAGGTAGGTTTGAGCGTATGTAATGTAACAACGTAGTTCATGCAAAAGACATTAGGATTTATATTCTTTCAAATTTGATTGTGAATGCACAGTGGAGAATGCATGCAAGCAACCTGATCTCAGCCGCGAGCTCCTCATGTCGGCCTATCATGACCTACCTCGTACAAAACGTTACATCGCCAGCCTCTGCGAACACACGACACAGATGCCCTTGGCAATCTTATGTTAACAGTCAAAACTGAAGTTACATAATTCTGAATTAAAGTTTGACGCAGCGGCACCAACTGAACAGCATCGGTGCGGCCTACCTGCAAAAGCTTAGTAACACCTCGACTCCTCAAGTAACATCTTATCAATGAAGAACCATCAAAGGCGTGGTGATTATTCTTACTTCACGATCAGTTTTCGTTAGCCCTCGCTTATCGCTTTGTTTGACGAGGTAGAATCCTCTAGATTTTACCATCCCATACCTCCGCGTATTATGTTCTACCTTTCATATAGTAGTCAACGAATGCGTAGGTATCATATCGATTATGTACATTGGGGACCTTCGGAGTCTGACTGCTGACCCATCCGTGAGCAGCAGGCCTCCACAGCCAACAATCTGCTGGCAACGGTTACGCAGCCTTCATGCAGGCTTGCTAATCGCTGCATAGCAAGCCGCACTCAATCAGGCTCCGTCGATATCGGCGTCGTCCCTTTTGGTTGCACACCTCAAATAATATACAAATTATCGGGGATTGCAGTGCGGTTTAGCAAATGAATGAATCAACACGTGAATGGTTCCCGCTGTCTTTTGAGTCCCGGTGGATTGCCACCTAGCGCTGACCTGCAGTGACGGCGGCATGGGCCGACCCCCGACTTGGGCAGCAAAGAGCACAGGACAGCACTCCGCCTGAGTTTGTCCACATTGCGCAGTCGGAGCCGTTGAGGTTGATGTCAACACCCATTCCACACACCCCTCGCTGCACGCACATGACGTTCCACGCCAGTCGCGTGTCCCCATGCGCACTTGGCTACCGTACGTCCATACCAGGCAGGGGGCCGCGCAGGGCCAGGACCGTCTGTTCCCCTCTGGCCTCCCCCTGGACACCGGGGGGAGTCCGCGAGGCCCCCTGGCTCGACCCGCCTCCTCGGGCCCGGAGCCCCACTGCAACCTCTGCCACTGCCTGCATGGATAGCTGTTGGATTGGATGCCCCCCCCGGCGGGCACCCGACCGCGCCCCGACCGCGCACTTGGCACGCACATAAGAGTTGGATGCCCATGTAGCTGCTCATCAGATATCAATATATTATACATACATATACATAAGACCGGTTGGGCGGGCGGGCTGCTCAGGTGCGGGGCCTCCACAGCGGACCCCGGGCGCACCGTGCGGGTACGGCAAGAGCTGCTGCCTCACCCCTCCACACGCCAACAGCCCCAACCCCCACCCCGGCGGTGTGCCCCACCTGGCGCGCCCCCCCGTCACGTCACCGCACCGCCATCGCCCCATCAGCGCCCGCTGGAACCCCATATGCCTCGCGGTCGACGCCTCGTTGGTGGACCCACGGGTCACAGGGCCCGGCTTTCGCCCCACCGCCCTCGACCCTCCAGGTACAAGGACTCTTCTGACAGGCCGTGCCCCGCCGCCGCCAGCCATGAATCGCCATGTGCGCAGCCCGCCGGGCCTCTCTTACCTGGGGGGCACTCCGTTCCGCTCTCCAGTTCCCCGTCCGGTGTTCCCGCGGCCCCGCTATCGCCTGCCGGGTGGCTAGGACCCCTGCCGGGTGGCTAGGACCCCTGCCGGGTGGCTAGGACCCCTGCCGGGTGGCTAGGACCCCTGCCGGGTGGCTAGGACCCCTGCCGGGTGGCTAGGACCCCTGCCGGGTGGCTAGGACCCCTGCCGTGTGGCTAGGACCCCTGCCGGGTGGCTAGGACGGCGGCCTGGGGTCGTCCGGGCCGCTTATGGGCGGTGGCTGCACCCTCGGCATGTCCTCCTCCTCCGTCCCGGACCCCTCCCGGAACGTGAAGTAGCCCGCGTAGGCCTTCCGGGCGGCCGCCGCCTCGCTGAGCGTGTACGACCCAGCCCACACGGACTCCAGCTCCAGGCTGAAATCCCCCTCGGGCGGCATGTCCTCGGAGGCAGCCATGGTCAGGCCGAACTGGTAGGGGGGAAGGCGAGGCGGGTTGGAGAGTGGGCGGCGGGTAGGCGTGGAGCGACAGCGACAGCGACAGCATGGCTGGATGCACGAAGCGGGTTGTGTGGCGTTCGTGCGGGTTGCGTGGGGTTTGTGCTGTACGGCCTGGCGCAACGGCGCGCGCCGCGGAGAGCCTGCGGCGGTGTGTCCGCGGCGGTGTGTGCTGCGCGGCTGCACGGCCGGCATCAGCCTGCTCGCGGGTTCGCGCCTGTGTACCCTGGAGATACTGTGCGGGGTCGGGGAAGGGGGAACCGTGAAGAGGTCGGGGAAGGGGGAACCGTGAAGGGGGAGGGGAAGGGGGAGGGGAAGGGGGAGCCGGGAAGGGAAAGGGGGAGCCGGGAAGGGAAAGGGGGAGCCTTGACGTGGAAGGGGGAGCCTTGAAGTGGAAGGGGGAGCCTTGAAGGGGGAGGGGAAGCCGTGAAGGGGTCTGGGAAGTCGGGAAGGGGAAGGGGGAGCCGGGAAGGGGAAGGGGGAGCCGGGCAGGCCGGCGACATGCGCGGGGAAGGAGGTGTGCCGCGGTTGGTCGTCTGGGGGGAGGCCGCCCTCCGTGTCCTCGTGCCCTCAGGCACCCAGTGCCCCCTTTGCCAGTCGCGCGCATCCCGATTGGACGATGGCAGCTGAATCGTGCTCTGACGCGCCCGGATGTCCCATCATCACACCCCGTGTGGGCTGGGTAGTGGTTATTTTCATTGCGTGTGTGACTATGGCCACACAACGATGCCCCTCAGCCCTTATGAGCCCAAGTCGGGTGGCCGACTGGGTCTGGGTCAGGTTCCTATCCAATCCTTTCCCCATCCTTAACCGCTGACGAAAGCGGTGATACGATCGGTTTGGGTTCGGTTTGGGTCCCATGGTCAGCGTGACGCCCTCTGCCCGCCCTGCGCTCTCCCGTCCCGTCCCGTCTCGTCCCGTCCCGTCCCGTCCCGTCCCGACCCCACCGAGATGATGTTGTGCCGGGGCATGCCCGCCGACGTCGCCGCGTAGTGCGTCACCAACCGACCGCGGAACGTGAACACAAAGTCCCGGAAGTCCAGTCGGACGTCCTGCCACGTGCCGGGGCTGAGGAGGGAAGGGGGTGGGGCAGAGGGTGGGCACATGGACGGGCGCGTCGTGGGAGCGGGTCATGGGACGGGACCGCGGGCCAGGAGCTAGCGGCGTTGCTGCGGCGTCTGCCGCTCAGGGACTGGGTCCTCCATGGCACCCAAGCTCTGGCGCCGTTCAGGCAGCGCTCGCCAGGACGGTTTGCTTCGACCGGCACGGATGCGGCTGGCTGGGCAAGTCGTACACGCCGTGCACTCTTGGACAAGCACAAGGGCAGACAGGTGATCGCTGCAATACCAGAAGCAGCCCGTATCGCCGTATCACGTGTCCGTACGTAATGGCGCGTCACGTGTCGGCTTGGTCAAGGGTGCTCCCCGGAGCCCCGCGCCGTCCCCCACCTCCCCGCCTGACAGGCACAGGCACAGGGAGTCATCTTTGGTGAACTCCCTGAACTGGAAACTCGTCACCGGGCGTGTTGCTTCTGGTTTTTCATATCGTGAGCCCTGACTGCGCACCTGGTCTTGAGCGTTGCCTGCCACACCTCCTCGTCACCACCAGTCAGCTGGTCCAGGCGTATGTTGGCGAGGTAGGTGTTGCCGTCGCCGCGGACCCGGAAGTCGAGAAAATCGTACTTGCGCAGGTTCAACGGCCTTGACCGCTGCAGGTGACAGAGCGACGCGGGACGCGGCAAGTCAAGGAAGGGGGAACCGTGGGCTAGTCGGGCCGGACGGTCGGGATCTCACCACTTGGTTTATTCCGCAGTAACCCGAGCGTATTAGCTTCGACGTCTCAAGGACCTCCTTGGAGTAAGTTCCCGAGAACAGCGCAGTCTGCAGAATAAACGTCCGAAAGATGTCGGCAATGACAGCCCCGCCAAGAGGGCGAAGCCACGCCTGGAGGGCCATGCGTACCTTTCCGCTCTCTGAGAGTCCGAAAATAGCTCTGGACAGCCCCCCGAAGCTGGCGTCCGAAAAGACGTTCCACGCAGCCACATCGCGTCGCGTCTTGAAGGCATATACGAGCTTTGGCTCAGGCGTGAGGTCGACTGCACACGATGATCAGATGTAACTATGGTAATTTGTCCCAGTTGGTGATATCTGTCGGGCTTTGGCGAGCAAACCTGACAGAAAACGGTCGACTGCTCGCCACGCTCGGCGCAAAAGCCCTGGTGCAGAACTCGCAGGACTAGTCATCTAGTGAGAGCGTAATTTTCGGCTCAGGAACGTTACGCGTGCGGCCAGGTAGGTGTGGACCGTTGGATTACAGGTAAGAGCACATAGTTCAGCTCGACAAGGCATGACCGCCGGTTCTAAACGGTTGAGTTCTGCGATGTAACCATCGCCCACAATAAAACTTGAAATTTCACCATATGCCTGTCGCCAACGGTCAACCAAATATTACCGCAACCGTCGCGACTAGCGTGCCCAGCAGGGCCAAGCGTCGCTAGGCAACAACCATCAACCCATCCCGCTCTCATCCAGATTTCCTACATATGCTGCCCGTTCCGTCAACCGCTTGCTTCTCAGGGACCTCAATAAACGTACGGCACGATGCGGTACTTCACGAGTGCGCAATACTTGTCCCAGTCCTTTCCGTACTTCTGTCGACACGAGTACTCGTCGCGCCTCTCGCGATGGATCAGCAACGACGCGAAGTAGATGCAGTAAAAGTACGGCACGATGGCCGAGAGCCCGGCGAGACCGGCCGGCATGCACCAGGCGACCCTGTGGCGACGGCATCCACACAGGCCAGGGGGGCCAGGGCGGCCAGAGGGGCTCACTTGACCAGCATCAATGGCGAACGGCATGCGACCAGCATATCAAGCCACACCCAGCCACATGAGCAATTGACAACGACCATTGCGCGTCTCGTGCCCTCTGACCCAGATGGCTGACCCAGATCAGACCGCAATTCACTATGGTGACCATAAAAACACGAACACGCATAGGGCCTCGGCCCAACGGTGCCCGGGGCAATCCTCCGGACCAGACAGCAACGCCTCTCATTCGCACCCCGTTTGCCGTGCTGCGCCCTTGCCGTGCACCCCTGACGGGCGTGGTGTGTGTGCATATTCCATAATCACTTCTGTGTTTCCCATACCAACACCACCCGTTTCTGTGTGTTTTGCATTGGGAGGGGGGCACACATACGTGTGCGGTGGCAAAGTCCGCAAACCCCGCAGGGGTGGCCCCCTCCCTCCCTGCCTGCGTCCGAAACTCACCCCATGATCCAGTCCCCGAAGTAGTTGATGTGACGGGACGTGCCCCACCAGCCGCTCACTATGAGCGACGTGCCCCGCTCCGTCTTGAGCGTGCGGAGGTGCGCGACCCGCGGGTCGTTGGGGTTCGATCTGAACAGGTCCTTCTGGCTGTTCGCCCCCCGGAAGATGTAGTAGCCCAGCGCCTTGACCGCCAGTACGAGCACCATGGCCACCGGCGTCAGGTGCTGCGGCACGACATGCCAACCGACACTCAATTGTTACTAGCGCTGTGTGGCTGGTACATATACCTATACGGGTCTCTTCTCTGAACACATATATACCTATATACTATATATATGTATACCATTAGCCTGACGTGGCCAACGGCATGGCCATTTCCATGAAAGAATCAGAATCCTACAAGCTACGGACCACCGCCAAGTCCGTACACCTCCCGACGGGTTTCTGTTTTCTTTTCCCTTTGACCTCCCAACGGACAGGTCAGTTGTCATGTGATTGTCGAGAAAGGCCGTCCTGCGTTGACGCACTCACGACTCAAGAGGCAACTTGCAGGTGGACATGACATTGTCACACTGACGGGAATCGCAGGCAGCGTACGTCGCGGGCAGGTCCAGGTCATCCAGATGCCGCATGGACTGCGCGCAGCGGCTCACGTTGGGGTGGTCCACCAGATAGCGCGCCGTGGTGGAGAAGGTGAAGGGCACCCAGGCCAGGTCGCCGAATGCCAGCATGAAGCCGAAGCCGTCCGTGGTGATGTCCATGGTGGTCAGGATGGCGCGCTCGTTCCACAGCGCGTCGACAATGTAGTACAACTGGAAGGCGTTGACCAGCAGCATCGAGTTTGAAACCGACCCGTGGGTCGTCAGCTGCTTGTGCGCCATTCCCAGGTTGAGCAGCGCCCAGCCTGCGGCCACGGCCACGGCCAGCGTGTGCATTGATTGGCAGCGATGGACGGGAGGGAGGGCTGGTAACGAGTCGCATCCGCCGAGAATAAACCGGAGACCCGTCCGCCCCAGGACGCCCAGGTATGCGCACCCCACCCTGAATTGTGGACGCGGCAAGCAGCCATGCATGGTCCGTCCATGGCCTACCAAATGGACATGGCAGATGATGGAGGAGGTCACAGGGCTCACAGCGACAGACCGGTAGTACCGTGCCGGGGTGTGCGACCATGCACCTCGTCGTGCTGGTGGTGGTCATGGTGGTGGCGATGACAATGGTGTTGAGCGGCTTTGCTGCATCGGGATTCCGCAGCTTGCGTCGAGGGCGCTGGGCCTCAATGCGGTTCGGCGCCCAACTCCCTGGCATCATCGCCATGCAGCCCCGAGCTGTAGCCCCGGTCCCCGTCCCCGTCCTCCAGCCATGAGCCCGTGCATCCATACACTGCCGCCACGTCAGTGCACGACGTCAAGCACACGATGTCAACAGAAGACAGCCGCCCGCTTACCAATCATGCCCGGGTACAACTCGCAGAACTCCTTCAAGTCCAGAAGGCCGCCCAGCACCCGGGGGTTCAGCTCCCGTCCCATCCAGAAGTCGTACGCGGGATACCTGACGGCCAGCCAGGGCAAAGGACATGGCGGGAAAGAGACATGGGGGAAATGACACGGGGGCAGCGGCAGCGAGGTTGAAACTCAAGGCGATGGGGGCTGTGGCCAACGAAACACGAAAAGCAACAGCGGCCTTCATTCTGACAGAATGACACCCATCCGCTTTCCTTGAGCCCAACAAGCCCACAAGCCGCGGGTGCCAAAGGTCCAAGGGGCCGAGTGAGCTGTCACAGGCACACGGGTGGTCGTAACATCTTCGCTGCGCCCGGCGGTCCGACCAGGAACCCACCCGGTGTTTCCATGACTGGACAATAAAAGGCCCTTTCCAAACGAGCTGCTGTACAGATATACGGACAATGCTGTACTGAAGATAATGGACGCCGTCAGCAGCGGCGCAAACTGGTCGTACAGCCAGCCCAGGTCAAGCTGGCGTGAGTAGAATCCAAAGTAGAGCGCCGCGCCATACACCAGCACGAAGAGCCTGAAGGCTGAACAGGCATCCCGGTTGGGCGTTGCACACCCACAGGGGGGGGAAGTGGCCATGCAGATTTGGGCTCACAGACCGGTAAAAAAATGTGACCCGTCATCCCGAATGCTACTGCAGTAGTGCTGCCACGGAGGTAAAGCAGGGTCGCTCATACATCTTGCGCAGTGTTTGCACAGTGTATATATACGGAGCGTGTCGCTTGCAGGAGCTGTTGCCGGAGGACGAAACGCGGATACAGGGACCCGTGGAACCTAGGCACACCGGCGCTTAGGCGGGGCCCCTCAAACCGTCCAGGACTGGGCTGCCTGCTTTCTGCCTCAGTACCTTGCCCCGCCTCCTCACCGTTTAGCTTATAGGACAGGCGCTTTCCATTGGCAAGCAGGACTCCGTCAGCACGTTGTCCTGGCAACACAACATGCAGCGCAGCGAGCCCAAAGAACCATGCCAGGAAGGACACGAGGGCCTCCTGACTGTACCATCGGATACTGGTATCAGCCGATGGAAGTTTGAACTCCGGCCATAGCTGAAGGCAAGAGTCCTTATTGCAACCCAAGATGAGCGCGTAGCAGACCGCTGGCAAAACAAACACTAGCAATGCAGGACCATGGGGACCAAAAAATTCAAAATGATGTTTTTTTTGAGCACCTGTCACCGTGTTTGCCATGGTCGCGCAGATGTGCGTATATGTACGTTTGCCGCGACCTTCTGTCACCTCTTCAATGCGCTGGCTATCAAAGGAAAATCATTTTAAATGTGTAAAAAACCCAGTCGAGTGGCAAAAATGCAGCAAAAATAGTGAATGAAGCTGCGCGGTGTCGAGAACGGACGAACGTACGGCACTCGACGCTGGTCAGCTCCTCTTAGCTTCACCCACAATTTCTCTTGCCCAATTGAAATTGCACACAATCAAGAACCTTGCGCGTTGTGAGACGTATGATATCGACGCGATGAACGTAAAGCAGCAAGGACAACCGTACAAAGTGATGGTCACCCATTATCCACCACTCATAACCTGCACTAGTGAACGTCAACACAGGAGCTCGACGTGCGCGACAGTGCAGGTTAAGCACACATGCGCCCTCAACACATGCGCCACTCCCCCGAGGGATCATACCGGATGCACTGTACGACATGCGTCGTGTCACAGTACACACGCCAACTGGCCTATGCTAATTACCTCATCTGCAACTAGCACTATGGTCACCCACTACACTAAAAGATCTTCCCGTATGGATACAGAGTGTGGAGTCTTGCGCCGGTCTGGCAGGGGCTGGCCTTTGCGATCAGCAGCCAAGTTACTCCTTTCACACCGGGCCCACATCTGAACATCACAGTCTCCTGCGCTCCTGCCAGGATTCAACCTTACTTCATCAACTCTTGCAGCCTATTGCTGTGCTATTTGGTGATTACATGGCGCCGTCGCTACGGTACACGAATACGAAATCAGTCACCCTGCGGAGAGCCGGCACTGCCACCCCCTTGCATGCGAACGCGGGCCCGACTGCATAGTACCCCTCGCAGACCACTAAGCCGCACCAAGCCCCAACCGCAAGAAACTCTCGCCCCTTCCGCTACCAAACACAAAGCCTGGGCCAACGAACCAAGCCGCAGCGAGGGGTTGACAAGGACCCCTGTGGTTGATGGCTCATGATCACCCAGGCGCGCCCGTAGAGGTCCTTGTCCTCAGCCCTTCGAGGTCGCGAATGCCGCCGTTGCTGCCGCGTCGGGTGCCGACGCGTAGACGTTCCACAGGGCGATGGTTGTGTCCCTGGACGCGGACGCGATCATGTTCGTCTGGGGACTGAAGGCGAGTGCCGTCACCTGGTCTCGATGGTACTGCGGCCCCGCAGGAAGCCAACACACCACCAGAGACATCCAGCGCCAGCGCCGCCGCCACCCATGGTTTTTACGCGGAACAGAAAGGAAACAAAAAGCGCAACGCTTAGCGAGGGAGCGGCACCGAAGGGCACGACAGGGGCAAGATGCGGTCATGCATGTGACGCAAGAGGATAAGGGAGAGGGAGAACGGCCGGCGAAGTGAGACCTCGGGTGGGTGCTCTAAAGGAGGGCGCACTCCAGAGGGTGGTCAGTTGCAGCTTGCAGGGCGGGGCACCAGCCAAGCTGGGCACGGGCACGAGCTCGCCGTCCGTCCGCAGCGCCACGGAGGTGCGCCTCCGGGGGCCATGGTGTGCCTTGGCGCACACACGGATTCGTCCGACATGCCTGACCGCAGGACGTGGTGCACCACCTGGTTCCCCTCATGCGGTACGGATTGTACCGCCGCTGCATCTCGCATCAGCCCGCGCAATCACGCATATGGAGATGCAGGGGGGTTACATTCTCTGCACGCGACGCGCTGCGGCGCACATCCGAGCCACAACCCGGCGCAGTGCGACGAGCATGGACCCCACCCAGAGTCGTGGGGACAATCGGCCGAAGACACGGCGACGTCTCCGACGCGCGTGCGAGATACACAAAGTGCAATCGTGCAAACCAACTTGTGTGAGTGCTACCTCCCTGAAAACACTGGCCGCCCCGGCCGCACCTTGAGCACCGCCAGCGGCTCCCGCTTCCGCAGCGAGTACAGCCGCACTCGACCATCCCAGCAACCGCACGCGAACAGCCTGCCGTCTCCGCGGATGCGCACGTCTGCGGTACCCGGCTCCCGCAGCCGCAGCTGATGCGCGACCGCCACCGGCCGGGCATCCCCTGGCCGCACCACGCAGCAGGAGACCTTGTCGTCCGCGGACCCAGACACTAGGTCGTACGACACTGTCGTATTGCCTGCAGGACGTTCAGAAGCCCGACGGTCACAACAGCACGGAGCCGCTACCGGATCCGGGATTGCCAGGCTCGGTGAGTCGCGGTGCCCGGATCGATCGGCACCACAAATTTCAACGGTGCTGCCCGAAGGCCATGGCCAGCCACATCGCGTCGGCAGCCAGGCATCAGGATTCTTGACCATCCATCCGTCCGAAACGGCAAGCTGCATCCCTGGTGAACAGGAGACGTGGTACCCGCGGCGGGTGGCTCCTGACGGATGTCTCTAGCGTGCGTTCTTTGGTTTGTTCGCAGCGTTTGCGCAGCTGCGCAATGCAGCATTGGCTGGCTGGATGGCACGACGCGCTGCTACGACGGCGCCCACTTACCGCCGCGACCGCATTCCGCGCTGCTGCCGTCCGCGTCATGCGCTGCCTCGCCCGCGGCCGGCGCTTGGGTGTCGCGCCGCGCGGCCGTCCGGCGGGCCCGGACCGTCGCCCCCGGCCTCGCGTCCAAACACATCACGGGCTCGCCATGCACCCGCACCGACCCCAGCGGCGCCGCTGGCATTCGGAGGTCCCACAGCGCCACCGTGCCGTCCTCATACCCGGCGAGGATGTGTCGTGGGTCCGCCGCAGCTGCACTACCGGCGCTGCTGAGCCCCGACAGCCCGGACGTGCTGGACCGCCGACCCGGCGACGGCCCTGCGTCACCGCTGCCGTCACCGCGACAGCTGTCCGCGCCGGGGGCCGTGGGATCTGGGGCATCTGCCGAGAGGGTTCCCGATGCCGCCTCCGATGGCGCCGCCGACCCAGGGCCCGGCAGGAAAGCCAGGGCCATGCACATTCCGTGTTTCGGCTCGGAGCCGTTGCCTTGCCGCAGAGTCACCGCAGCCGCGGGCGCCTCCTGCGAAGCCCGGTCGTGGGAGCAGCGGGAGGATACGCATCGTGGTAAGGCTATCACACGTGAGATCGGTGCGATAGGTGCGGCGCGTCGTCCACCTAGAACCTCCTGTCCCGTTCACAGTCCACATGGGCAAGCACCCGTATCCTCCACACCAACAATACATAATGCCCGCGCCATGCCCGTGTATGCCCCGCGGGTCGCTGGCCCGAGTGTGGGCTGCTGCGCGGACAGCCGCCCCGGGTTCACCGTCACACCGTGCATCATGGACCTACCTTTGGAACCCAGATGCCCACATCTGCCGGGTCATGAGCGGCGCACGCCACATGTACGCCCTGTAAGGCAACAAGAGCAGCACAGTGACTTTGCATGCAAGGCTGTCGCCACCGTAAAAAGCGCGCGGTCAGCCGACTTCACGCGCACTACCCGCGCCGCACGTCCAAACGCGAGCATTCGTGACCTGAACCCGTTTACATAGTCGACGCCGCATTGCTCAGGGGCTCTGGCTTTTCATCCCACGACGTCACCGGACGTGCGAACAGCCCCCCGGCTCCAGCCCCCTTCCTTACGCGCAGTCCGCTGCTGGGCCCCGGTTCTGGCTGCTGTCCTGCCGGCCATTGCGTCGCTGCGCCGGCTGCCTCATAGCCACCGGGCGCCCAGACAGCGCAGCGGCAGAAGTTGAAGGACTCGGTGCGGATCTCGCATAGGGGTTGTGCTCTGCGGAGCAGGCGGCGGGACGGCACAACAGATGGAGGAACCCTGTAGTCGCCGTGGTGGCGCCGTGGTGGCTACGTGTCGCACCCAGGCGCGGGCGGCCCAGCCGCGGTGTTCCCGCTGGGCTTGCATGCCGACTGCAATAAAAGGGAGTCCCGGCCGGCGTGTCTAGGGGCATGTCGACCCTCGATGGCTGTGCGGCTTATCGGATAGATCACTCATGATGCGAGGGATCGTTTCAACCAGCCAGCCAGTGCGCGTGCACGGGCCCATCCGGGTCACCGCACCACCGCAACAGTCGCAGCCCAGCTCGTCCGCGACTCAGCTACCCTACCTGTCCAGCGCGCCTGTGAGGCCCGCAGCCCAGAGCTTCACGCAGCCGTCTCGTCCCTGGCTGGCAGGTCGGCAAAAGGGCCAGATGGGTTACAACTCCTACCTGTCAGGCAGAGACGCGACGGGAACAGGGAAGCGGGCCAACCACGTCCGCAAGACGCAAGTGGCTACCAGCGGCGCTATGAAGCGGCCCCAGACCCTCGGCTTGGCTTGCTAGTGGCTTCGCTTTCGTTCGACAGCGCGGCTAAGGCGCGTATGACTGGTCGCAGCCCAGGGATGGTATTCCGGACCGGATCCGTCGCAGAGTGTGCCTTGTGTAGCAAGAAACAATACTGTGCACCGCGTGCGAAGGCGCTTGCATGCGGTTTCGAGCCGCTGTTGCGTGGGAGGACGGCAGGCATGCGCGACGGCTCCAGCAAGCGACTGGACAAGGTCGTTTACCTCGCCAGCACGCCAGAACCGGGCAGGTAGGCGATGTGCATGATGCCGGCGTTTGCGTCATGCAGCCTGCGATGAGGGGACCCAGCAACAGTCGCGAGGTCTAACAGCGACCTAACCCAAGGCCGAAGCGGCTGCGTGGGACAGGGCCGTATGCATCCGCCGCGCACCTTGCCGTGTACTCTGTCCTGCATGACTCAAGGTCCCAAATTCTCAGCTCACCATTGCTGTCCCTGCACGTGCGTTTAATGCCGGCACCTTGAAAGGGCTTATGGTAACGGAAGTACCAGTTCTGTCCGAGAAAAGTGGGCAGCGTGCTGTCGGATTCTGATTTATCTTACCCGGCGTACAGTTTCCCCTCAGACTGGAACGCGAGGCTCTGGACATTGCTCCTGTGGCCGCGCAAAACGTGCGCGGGGTCCAAGCTTGCCATTGTTCGTAGAACAGAATCACATAAGCATCAACACGACATATGCATCCTGCTGTCGGCTGGTGTATATCACGTTTTCCCCCAAACAAAAAAGGGCACAGAAATCTGTAAGGACGTTGACCGGCGTCGGATTATACGGTTTGCGAGTTTGATGACATCTGCAAGCAAGTCAAGGTAAATTACAGATTGACTTGTAGACAGTTGTCAAAGTTGCCGAAGAGGCCGTACGACCGGACAACTGCTTGCTAGTTTTTTCTTCCTTCGACTGGAACATATGGTTGCAAAGTTTTCGCTGAAAGGATCCTGTGCCGCTTCACGTGTGCAACAAAACGTATTGACCAATTGGCCCCTAACCTAACAGTTTCTTCTATGAATTAAGCCTAGCTTTCGATGCGCGTGCCTGTTACCGCATGTAATCTTACCAGACATAAGCTAGAGTTAGACCTTTGACGCCCCCACCCAACGACTGGGCGGGTGGCGAGCGGCAGTCCCTCTGCTCTAATCAGGGGCTGGTGAAGGCCAGCGCTCTGGACTATGGGCTGTGCCAGCAGTACGCCTAACGCAGACGATGTCCGACCGCAGTCCAACCCGGTCCAGCCCAAGCCAGCTCCGGCGCCAAAGGCGGTGGAACCGGCTAGGTGGGCTGGCGTGTGCGGACATGTTGGTTGCGTTTTTGGCACCCGCGGCCCGTTAGACGACTGCTTAAGATCTTGCATGCTTTACTCACTTGCCATGACTGGGCGCATGGGGCATTTGCAGGATTGAGACCAAGGCCGAGCTGCCCAGCACCAAGCCCTCGGACGTCGTCGTGGAAAAAACTCAGGTCAGGCTTGCAAGTCCGCGTGGAGGATGTCCAAATGATAAGCAACGGACTTGCTCACGCCCCAACTTATTTGCTTCTCCCCCTTCTAGAGTGTGAATCGCGGACACCCTGAGTCAGGACCTTTACAGCAGCAGAACACCGTATCTGCTGGACAGCAGGGAACAAAAATACGCCGTGCAGCTGCCGGTGGCGAGGTGCGTGCTTGTGTGCGCCATTGCGCAAAGTGTCGTGAACAGCGTCACGAGGGAGTCCGCATGATTCACGAATTGCAGGCAGTAAGAGACCAGATTAGAAAGCTTGCTGTTGGTGGGCCGCAAGCGAAAGAAGAGAAAGAGAAAATTTATGAAGTCAGCGACTCTGAAGATGAGGAATTCGATGACGACCCTCTGGACAGGTATGGACGAACATGTCAATCTCAACTTGAGCAGTGTATTGAATGGTAGCTTGTGGTGTCGAAACCAGCCATCTGCGTCTTAACACCGCAGGACCACGCTGTCGGGTGACTGGTACAAGCCGCAGGAGGTCACAGATGCCATTTTGGAAGCGCTCAAGCGCAACTTTGTCTTTAAAGGCATTCCACAAAGCCATCTGGTTGAGGTCAGTGTGCCTGTGTCGTTTGTGCCAAGGGGGGGACGCCTGGGGGACGTGCGGAATTCATTCAATCGGTCGTGCGTGCAGGTCGTCGGCCGGATGTACGGCATCAGCTTCCGGGCCGGCGCAGTGGTTCTGCAGCAGGGTGCGCTGCCCAAGCAGGATGACTGCATGTATTACCTGCAGTCGGGAGAGGCGGAGGTCGTTATCAGCGGTGGCGCGGACGCCACCTCTAAGAACCACGGCGAGGAGCGCACTGTGGAGGGGCACACGGTCCGCATTCTTCAGAAGCCGGGGTGGCTTTTCGGGGACGTGGCGCTACTTTTCCACTCGCCGCGTACCGCCTCAGTCATGGCAAAGACCAATATCACCGTGTGGGCCATGGACCGGCGGACGTTCCTGCGATTCGTGATGAAGCACGCGCAGGGCGCGCGAGCCCTCCGCTTTCTGCGAAAGCTGCCGCTGTTGAAGGGTCTGTCAGACAATGACCTGATCCGCGCAGCCTCGCGCATGCCGCAGCGCATGTACGAAGACGGACAACCCCTCATCCGCATTGGTGAGCGTGGCGATGAGCTGTTCCTCATCCGCTACGGCAAGGTGAGCGGGTCTCCATCAAAAACGCGTATTCGGGCCTGAGTCCGGCCTGCTGAGTTACGTGTATGGCGCGTTGGAAATGTTGGAAGGAAATCAATACATCAGCGCCCATTACTCAGCGCCGGAGGCCACCAGCCGCGGCATCTAATGACAAGTCAGGAGTTCTAGCATGTCAATCGCTGCAACTATTGCCAGCGATAACACACCAAACCTGAACCCCAGGTGCGCGTGTTCCGGCCGGACGGCAATGGAGGTCACGTGGAGGTCGCCGTGCTGGGCCGTGGCCAGTTCGTGGGCGAGCGTGCCGTCATCAACGACAAGTTGCGCAGCGCAGACTGCGTGGCGCAGGGGCAGGTGCAGGTGGTCGTGCTGAAGAAGCGCGAGTTCATGGATCTGGACAATCCGCTGCTGGCGTGGATGCTTGACTACGACGCCGTTGCAGCAGTCATCAGGGCAAGTAACGGGAGTAACGGGATAGAGCATCCTCCTTTCCTGGACGTCCCGTAGCTTCTTACAAAGCGACCCCTTCGCTCGGGCATCCAGACGCGAAGCACGCTGCATAGTCATGGAAGTACACCATGGGTAACGATGAAAATGACAGGGTAACCCGGGAGGTAGGTCTGAGGCCGTCCTTCCCGAGAGGCAATAAGATGGGGGATACACTGGCCATGGGACTGTGTACGATAAGAGGGCGAAATGGGGATGCAAATCTGTCCCAGCGGCGCGCATACTACACCTCAGGAGACACATCCGTGGGTACTCGTTTCAGGCGTGAGTAACGTGGAGCTGACGGCCAACCGATACTTGCGCGGCAAAACGCGCCTTGTCGCACTCCTCTCCGCAGTCTTTACCGCACTTCAAAGGGTTAAAGCAGGAGCAAATGGAGAATATCCTGGATCGGTTTGATGCCCGCGAGGAGTTGGCCCAAGGCGACACGCTCTTGCATCAGGGCGACCTGGTGAGTGGGCGTGTGTGGTGTCCACCTTGATAGGATAAGTGTGCAGGTCGTGTTGAATGTCTATGTCCGAACAGAGGGCAGTTGCGAAAGATGTGATTATCCTAAAGGGGCGTTCCACCGTACACGCCAAACCCTGGGGCTGAACTTGGGCGGCGGAGCCACCGTGCTGCTGTCAGCCAACTGGTGTTGCGTATGCCCAAAATCGACGAATTCGTATGTTACATGCATTCTTGCGACTTTTGACCAACTGGGTTCCGATCGAGCGGCAGGGATGAGCGAAGTCTTATGCCGTTCGAGGTCTATAGAAGGAGCGCGCGCTGTGTCAATCTGCCGCTTTCAGTTGGAGAAGCTCTATGTTGTCAAGATCGGCGAGATTGCTCTCTATCGCGGCGAGGAGAAGGTTGAGGACCCCGCCTTCGTTCACGAGATTGCGGGCTTCAGCTATTTCGGCGAAAGCTCTCTGACGCAGATTGTGAAGTGCCCGTACACCGTGAAAGTGGCGTCGGAGGTGCTCCATATGCTCACACTGCCGAAGCGGTAAGTAGTCCCTGCGTCCCCGTCGTGTATGATGAAGTTCCAGGGTGCAACGCGCTGTTGAACTTGGGTCTCACGTCCCTCCCGTATAGCGGGCGGCAGTCTTTTACTGTCAACGCTCAGCCCACTAGAGGTCATGATACCCCACCACAGAGAAATGCGCCCGATGTTGGCGGAAGTTTCTGCAACTTTGTTGCTAAGGGACATCCTGTATCCATGCACTCCTCCCCGTAATTGACAGGCAAGTGGACTCGTTCATGGGGCGTGACACGGGGCTCAAGTCTGACGAGGCGGTTGTGGCTGCCCTGAAGAAATCGCGCTTCCTGGCGTCCATGACGGAACCGGAGTTCAAGGAGCTGCTGAAAATGTGCGAGCTGACGTCGTACAGCCCCGGCGAAGTCATTGCCGTGGCAAACAGTTCCGTGACCAACAAAATCTTCCTCGTCAAGTCCGGCGAGGTGATGGTGGTTGCCGCGGACCTTGCGCTGCCGGACACGGGGGAGGTGGACGTGCGCAAGCTGGCGGGAAGCGAGCGGCAGCGGCTGCTGCCTGGCAGCGTGTTCAACGATAAAGCGCTGAACAGTCCGGAGACTGCGTCTCTTGAGGCCTCGCTCGTGGCGGGTACACCTTGCAGTGTAATCACCTTCACGACATCGGATGTCGAGCGGGTAGGTGGCACCTGGCAAACAGGCAAGGGGGGATGCCCCAGGGTTTTACGCACAATCAAATGTAGGCTGGCTGCCATTTTAGGTAGCTGATGCCTCCCTCATGCCGAAAGGAAGACTGCGAAAGAAATAAGTGCGTCCTGAGATATGTCGCTCTAATGAACTCCTTCCTGCGCCTGCGGAATCAGCGCGAGAGCAGCCACTGTACCTCAAGTGCGCTGGTTTACGAGTGATTTTATGTTGCTCCTTTTTTCCCGGCGTGGCCAGGTGATGGGCGGACGCGCGCTGAGCCGCAGTCGGAACACGATGCCGGGCGCGGGTGCTGAGCAGCCGAGGTTCCCCAAGGTGAAGTTCACGGAGCTGGAGTTCCACCGAATCATCGGCACGGGTCAATTCGGCCTGGTTCGCGTGGTGCGGAACATCAAGACGAACGAGGTTTACGCGCTCAAGGTAGGATTGGGTTGCGACTGCGTCCCATAGGTGTGCGGGCGCCCGTGAGGTGCGCCGCTTTGATGTGTACGGGGCGAGGTGATCAGCAAGGCTGCTCCTTTGACGCATCAGTCGACCCGGTTGTGCGCAGGTGATGCACAAGGCGCCCATCGTGGAGTCTAAGCAGATCGAGCACGTGATCAATGAGCGCAAGATCCTGGAGGAGGCGTGCGCGCACCCGTTCTGCGTGCGCATTTGCGGAGCGTACCAGGACAAGTCCTCACTCTACCTCCTCCAGGCAGGTGCAGCGGGCGGACAGGGTCAGTGCTAGTCAGCAAGGGCACGTGACATCGAGCATTGGCGAGATCCGCCCAAATTTATTCGCACAGTGGAATCGTTGTTGCGTATCAGAGTGCCGAAGCATTGACCATGTGACTGACTCCGAATAGGGAGTCAGCTCGATTCGAGGTCTCTTCACGTAAATGGTTGTACCTGAAGGATCAAGTCTCCGTTGCTATCGGTGTGTCAGGAATGGGTGCCGGGCGGCGAGCTCTTTCACCATCTGGATGTGGAGGGCGCGTTCGATGAGCCAACGGCGATGTTCTACGCGGCCAACGTGCTCCTCGCGCTGGAATTCCTCCACAACAAGGGCATCGTGTACCGCGACCTGAAACCGGAGAACCTGCTGCTGGACACGCAGGTGCGGATGCGAGTTTGCACCGTGCTCGCAGGATGGGTGGCCTAGCGCGTTGTGTGGGGCGCACCCGGGTGGTGCCTGCAATGGCCCGCCACGACCAGGAAGGGCGCAGCTGTTGGTTGCTAAGGCAAGGCAGCTACTTGAGTGCTCGTGACGTCCTGTCCACGTTCGTGTGCAACAAAATGATTGATAACCCCACAGGGCTACATCAAGATGGCGGACTTCGGCTTTGCAAAGTATATCGGCAGCGAGAAGACGTTCACCATCTGCGGCACGCCCGACTACCAGGCACCTGAGGTGGGTAGCAGGATGCATCGCTGCAGCTTATGGGATATCGAGAGGCCACGTTCCCGGGTGGCGTGTTGGCGTGGCCATCAGCCAGTCATGCCGGTGTATCATGACTCCTGACTGCGACCATCTGGCAAGCGCAGGGCGCAGCTGCCTTGGGAACGCAAGTCCTGTGTCTTCTTCCGTTCATGTACATGCTTGTTGTTGGACGATCCGTCAGGTCATCATGCGGCGCGGCACAACAAAGGCGGCCGACTACTGGGCTCTTGGGGTCCTCATTTTCGAAATGCTGGTAGGCGATCCCCCGTTCAAGTCGCTCACCGGCGACCCATGGGACACCTTCAGAAGGACCCTGTCCGGCCGCTTCTACGTACCCAACTTCATCTCGGACCAAGCGGCTGACCTCATCTTCAAGCTGCTGCAGGTGCGCCGCAAAGCACTTGCTGGTTTGTGAAACCTTCATGCCTGTAATCCTAATCACCCTATGCAGCTAGCGTTCATCCCGTACCTGCAAGCCGTTGGGGTAGCACTGATACCTGATTCTTTGCGCTAAGGCCGCATGTATGCTTTATCACTGTTTACCCTGTGATGAACACCAGGTCAACCCGGACAAACGGTTGGGCAGTGACCGCCGCCTTGGCGCGGACGAAATCAAGCGGCACCGCTGGTTCAGCCGGATAGACTGGAAGGCGCTTGAGCAAAAGCGGTTGCCGGCGCCTTTCCGGCCGCGCGTGCGTAACCCGTTGGACACTTCCAACTTCGACAACTTCGACAACGTGGATCTGGAGCCGCCACCCGTGCCGGCAGACCGCGCCGAAAGGCACAGCTCGCAGTGGGAACTGTGGGATTGGATCGAGGACTCGAGGTAGTTGCCCAAGCGGGATTGGCATGCCGGCATACCCGCGCGTCCGGTTGCTAACCTGCTCTCTGCGCGGGGCGGTGCGCACGGCACTAAGCCGTTTGGATAGTGATGAACATGCTGCAATGTGGCGAATGGAGCAGGCGATTAGGTACGGCCGTTGCACAAAGGTACCTGGTCCCTTCAGGCGCAGCAGCCGGCGTGGTGTTTGTGGGAGCCGGGGTTGCGGGCGAGCATGTGGCGCGGTTGCAGTGCTGGACGGCAAACAAGCCTTCCGTGGCGATGTCGACGGAGGTATGTCTGTCTGCGGGCCGCTCTGAATGGCGGTTGGCGATACTGATGAGGGCGATGAGGGTGCAGAGCCGGAGCTTAAGATTCTCGCCCTGCAGGGGTTGAGAACGTTACGTGTAGCTGCACCTAGGAATTGGGATATCTTTCTGGTACGCTGATGTGTTCAAGCGCTGTGGTGCAGAACTTCGGGATCCGCATGTAACCCAGCGTGGGCGTGGTGGCGGTCCTGCATTTCTGATGGCGCATCATCCATTACAGTGTGTTTTCAGTGCCCATACAGTTTTATGGAATTCTTACCTGTTGGGACCGTGTCACGCGGCGAGGCGTGGGGATCAGGTGTGGTGGCGTGCGGAGACTCGATCCTGGCGTCTGTGCCCATAACATTCTCGTGATGTTGTGTGAATCGGCGCCGCGGAGCAGGCGCGCATTTTGACAGCTGCCTGCTCATAACCCGTGTGTCAGGCTTGGGAAGGTGTCTGCCAGCCCTAATTGGCGAGCTGCTTCGCCTCTGAAGTCGTAGCGGGTTGCTGTATTGAGCGCGTGGTGCGGAAATTCAATGTTGTTCAGACTGACTGGTGCGGTAGCTAGAAGGCCAGGGCTGAGGCCGCCGGAGTCATGCCGAGTTGACAGGTCGCAAGTTGATGCTCCTAGGGGGCAAGTCATCACGCGCTCAGGAGGCTTGGGTCAAGTCCGGCAATGCAACGATGTGGTTAAGACTGTCAACCAACTTCGACGCCAGACCTACACGCCCGGCGCGTGGTATTGCGGGGGTGCTCGCCAGTGCGTTGCACGTGTCTATAAAGGGAGGGGTCACGAGGGATATTACTCGGCACGGGTGCTCCGGCAGTGCACTGCACCTGCCTTGGTGTTCTGAGCCTGCTCTTGCCGCCTGTTGGTGTGTGCGGTATCTTCTGTTGGTGTGTTCGACTCCTGACCCGTGACGTCGAGTTTACTGACGGGGGGAAATGCGGCACGCGTGATGCAGCGTGGCGCAGTTCGCGATGTGCGGGGCGTGCTGACGCCATACCGAATACATACTGTGCGTGAGGAGTGTCGCATGCATCTCCGGCTTTGATGTGATATGGAATACGGATGCCGTGGTTCGTTAACAACCCGGTGCGAGCGCCTGACGGCCCATAGGAGACGGAGCGCCTCCTGCTGCGGTCGCGTGGCCAGCATAGGTCGCCGGCAAGCGGGTGGCGGGCTATGCGTGTTTTGTCGTTGCTAAACTTTGTGTTATGACGAGAGGGAATCGGTGTCCCTCGATGCAAACATCGTTTCCGGCCGAGCTTCTACGGCCGGCGTCTTTCTGTTTGACCTAAGGTGTGGGCAAAGCTGGATTGCGTAATCAGGGGGAGGGTTTTGGTCAATCCAGCGGCGAGCTGAGAGATGAAATCGACCAGAGTGTTCTGAGGTACCAAAGATCATTAATCACGGAAGCGTAGGCGCCCTTAGGGACAGAATTCAGGAAAATGGGATTGATTGCTGCGCCATAAACAGTGTACGGTGTTGAGGGTGTAGCGCATCACCGGTAATCTGTCCTATCCAGGGGACGACACGGAGACGCGCACATTCAGCTGACGTGATATCACAAGGTTCCACGAACCCTGCGGCAGCGATACCCCAGTTCTGTACCCCAGGAGAAAGGTACGACATGTCGTCCACGAACAAGGTCGTCGACGATTCTGTATCATATTAGCTCTCAATATATGTTATCATTATCAGAGATGCACATTGCATGCAGCACGTCTTTCTCTTGTCGCTTCGCAGCAATAATCGTGCAGTTAACGTATTAGCGAGTTCGTTTGTGAAGGATAGGGCATCAGTCACAGTACATATTTAGGCGAAAGCAATACCGTATTAGGACTTTCATTGTGTGGCGTCGTGTTCGGCTGACACGTCCTAAGCTCAGTGGAGCACCAACATCATGGCTGCCATGAACAATGACCTGGACCGGTGGATAGAGAAAGTGAGGAAATGTGAGCACTTGGCTGAGGAGGAGCTCAAAACGTTGTGCGACTACGTGAAGGAGATCCTGGTGGAGGAGTCGAACGTGCAGCCAGTGAACGCGCCAGTCACTGTCTGTGGTGACATTCACGGCCAGTTTCACGATTTGCTTCGATTATTTGAGACGGGGGGCGAGGTGCCGAGCACCAACTACATTTTCATGGGCGACTTTGTCGACCGGGGATACAACAGCCTTGAGGTCTTCACCATGCTTATGCTGTTAAAGGTAGGGTACCATGCTTTATCCCACAGCGAAGGCTTTATACCACTACACTAGGACACCTGACGGCGGCGTCGTGGCGCAGGCCCGTTATCCCGCCAACATTACGCTGCTCAGAGGCAACCACGAGAGCCGGCAAATCACCCAGGTGTATGGGTTTTATGACGAGTGTCAGCGCAAGTATGGCAACGCGAACGCGTGGCGATACTGCACAGAAGTTTTTGACTTCTTGACGCTTTCGGCGCTTATCGACAGCAAGGTGCTTTGCGTTCACGGCGGCCTGTCACCGGACATCCGGACCCTGGACCAAATCCGCACGATCGACAGGGTTTGCGAGATCCCGCATGAGGGCCCTTTCTGCGACCTGATGTGGTCGGACCCGGAGGACATCGAAACCTGGGCCATCAGCCCACGCGGCGCTGGGTGGCTTTTCGGCAGCAAGGTGACAGCAGAATTCAACCAGATCAATGGGTTGGAGCTGATTTGCCGTGCGCATCAGCTCGTGCAGGAGGGGTTGAAGTACATGTTCCCCGACCGGTCGCTCGTGACCGTCTGGTCAGCACCCAACTACTGCTACCGGTGCGGAAACGTGGCATCCATATTGATCTTCGATGATAAACTGAACCGCGACGTCCGATACTTCACGGAAACGCAAGAGAACAGCAACATGATGGCGCCACGTGCGACCGCACGGTATTTCTGGTAGCAGCGTTCTTGGACAAACGTCAGGGACGGTCAAGCCATGCAATACACGCTTGGGGGGAGGGGCGTGCTGAGCGGCAGTGCGCATGTTAGTTACCACTGTTGATGGGCGATGATGGAGGGACGCAGACTGAGGGCTGTGTGGGGTGTGCGATGGTTGCAGCTCATCAAATACGATGTTCTGTCAGAGCTAGGAAAGCATGATGTAGTTGCGTAACCCCAAACAATGTGTGCATATCGCGCATCCTGGTCGACTGGTACGTGTTCGCGTGCGATGTCGTAGCCGGCCTGAGCCAGGGCTGTGTCGGGTTGGGGGCAACCGACAGGGTGTGCATTCATGCTGATGTGGCGTGAGTCAAGTGGAAAGCTCGTTATGACTGGCGTGTGCTCATGTGTATGTACTGCGACTGCGTGTGCTCGCATTTCGACCAAGGAGCCCTGGACATGACACGCGGCAGACGGGCACGTCATCTGCCTGGCGGTCCGAGCACCCTTGACCGCGAAACTGTGCTTAGGCATGTCAGGTTATGTTGGTTGCCCTTAGGACGTTACGTTGACCAGGACCAGGACATTAGGTCCGATAGCGTGGAAGCTGAGATGGATACGCGCCTGAGGGTTCTTTATTTACGATTCATGGACGTTGATGGAACAAGGAGGTGGGCTGAGAGGTCCTGACAGCATTCGGCACCGTTGCGTGCATGTTTGTGTTGTGCAGCAGCCTTGCCATGGGTTTGCGGCGGCCCAATAACCGTGTCGCTTATGAATGGGTTTTGTCTCCGCGACCATCTTGTTCGAGCCTGTCCGTACGCCGCGACAGTTTTGAAACGCGCCATTCAAAAACTTTCGGCTTCTTATGGAAGTACCACATTCTGCAAGTTCATAGCTTCAATCTAATTGCCGTTGAATGCTGTATTTTAACATGTTAGAGTTCAAGCAATGGCTCACATTGTCCGACGTGAGTAGTTATAAACGGTCGTGACAACAAGCACTCCATGCAATAACAATTACGAAACACAGAAACTGCAAATACTTTGTGTTAGTGCCGAAACTTCAAAGATTCCGTCCGGGTACACGGGACAGCCATTGACTGTCGACGAAGAGAAAATGTCAAACGGCGATGGTGCTTTGCTTTTAGTTGCGACGGAATTGTCGTGAGCATGAACGTGAAGGGTCTAAACCGCCGTTCATAGTTTGTAGTTGATTGTCCTCCTGCCCACGACCTGACCCGCGCCTTCCCAGGATTGGTGTCAACCAACAAACGGCGTTACCAGGAGCATGGGTACGATTTGGACCTGTCGTACATTACACCGCAGATCATCGCCATGGGCTTCCCTTGCGATGGCGTCTCAAGTAAGTCCTTACTTGCACGCGAATCACAGCGCCGCCAAGATTTCCAACACTAGCTCATTATGCTTTATCCCTGGGTACGCCTTGGCGCCGGCACAGTTCAGACGCACTTGGCCCCGACACGCTCACGGTCGAGCCTCGCCGAGCTTTGGGATGCTGGCTTGATGCGGTTTACCCGCAGGCCTATACCGCAACCCTGTGAACGATGTAGTGAGGCTGCTGGAGGCGCGCCACGCCGGGCACTACCGGGTATATAACTTGTGCGTCGAGCGAGGCTACGACGCGCGGACGTTCCGGGACCGGCTTCTGCGTGTCCCCATGTACGACGGGCAGGTGCGCTCCGCATCACACCGGGTGCACCAAACCTGCGCCGCTTGCGGCCCCGGTTGAAATTGACACGCAGCGGTGTATGGCCCTTCTTCTGCCCCCCCTCTCTCTCCCTCCCCCTCTCCCTCCCTTTCTCCCTTCCCGTCCCCTTCCCTACCCGCGACCGCGCTGCGCAAGTGCGTGTGACGGTATCGCGACAGCGCTGAGTAGGAAGCTTCCGCCCAGCTAGCGGTCCCTTTGCAGACCTACAACCAGGTTACCGGCACGGCCCCTCCGCGCATCCTGGGCCAATGGGCGCTGCCGCGTTGACTGCATCGTTCCTTCTGGATCCCTGTTGGCAACGCGTCTCGGGCCGATGTTCACGTGAACATCCGCCCATCAATCGCTCATCGTGCAGGTCACTGAGTGCTCTTGTGGATTTATGACATGTTGTTGGCCCCACCATCATCCGGGGGCCTTGCTGGACACCTTTGCAGGCGCCCCCGCTCCACCTGCTGCTGGAGGTGTGTCGAGATGCCTTGGCCTGGCTGGCGGCCGACCCCGAGCACGTAGTGGCGGTCCACTGCAAGGCCGGCAAGGGCCGCACCGGCGCGGTGGTGTGCGCGCTGCTGTTGGCGCTGGTGGGTCCGAGGGGAGGGAGGTCGCACCCCCCTTGCTTGACACGATGGAGGCTAGGCAGTGTGCGTGGTTAGCGAAGAGGCTTCAGCTTGTCACCGATGACCCGCCATCCCGGGGTCCACTGTAAATTACAGTCTGTAACATGATTGGTGCTGTAGGCGGACGGGCCGCTGTTTGCGGAGCGAGCCATCTTGAGTTTTTGCCTTGTTGTGTCCAGCTAGAAACTTCGTGTTCTCCCAGCCACGTTGTGGCCACGTTCGCTGCTGCCCTGAACCTGGACTCACCGAGTAATGCTCGTCCCGGGTGTGATGTCGTACCACGACAGGATCCAGGGTTACACCCGTCCTCCCTGGACAGGACGTTGGCGCTGTGGGCAACACAGCGGACCAAGGACGGGAAGGGCCTGACCATACCCAGCCAGCTGCGGTAAGACAGTCGATGGGCAGAAGGGGCAAGGCCTCCCTGGAGTGCAGCTGTACGGCGAGAGCCCTCACGCGTCAAGAGGCGGAGGGCGCCGGGGGGGGCACTGCCGCCGCAGGTACCGGGTACCGTCGCAGTCGCATCAGCATCGGATCAAGTGGGTGGAGAGACAGGCTGGGGCAAAAATGAAGGACCAAGCCCAGAAACGAACCGGGACACGCTGGCTGGGGTGTAGGATGTAGGAGGCGGCATGTGCCAACGCGCCAGCCTGGACTTGCATGGACGTTGCGCCGGGCGGGTGGACTGACAGGCCCGGCATACCGCCACGGCAGTCGACGGCACGCCTGGGGAGGTCCCTGGGCGGCAGTCCGGGGACGCTCGATCCGGTTCGTGTCCTGTACGGTACTGTACGGCACCGCACGGCAAGGTACGGCACCTATTGACCCTCTGGATCTGGATCCCGCTCACCCGCAGGTATGTCGGTTATTTCCATCAGGTGCTGCTGGCAGCCCGGGGCAGCGGCAACCACGCGGTCTGCAGGGACGCTGCGGGGGGCATCAGTACCCCGGAGGCGACCCGCGTTGACCCGGTCAACGGGGCTGCTCGGCCCGGTGGCGGCGCGGCGGAGAGCGCGGCTGGAGTCTGCGGACGAGGCTCGGACGGCAACCGCGCCGCAGCCGCGCTGGATGGCGCAGGACGGGAAGCCGACTGCGGCGCTGCTCGGTGCGTCAGCAGCGGCGGCGATGCATGCGGCGCGGAGGTTGGCCGTCAGCCGGGCAGCGTGCCCGGCTGCGTGGCCCCGATGTCTCCTTCCCTGGCGCGACCCGCAGCTCGCTCGCAAGGCCCGATCCCGAGCCCGTGTGCAGCACCGACCCGACTGACCGGCGGGTCGCGGCCCCACCCAGACGCGCAGTTCGCGAAGGCCGCGGCCCTGCTGGCTCATGTTCAAGTGCCCCAGCGCGGCGTGAGGATCCTGCGGTTGCGGTTCAGGGGGCTGCCGGGGTGGCTGCTGAGAGACTGTACCGCGAGCGTGTGGTGGCGACCCGTGGGTCACCACGAAGCCCACGCTGTGTGCCACGTCAGCACACGGGCGCGGCGCGGCTGTGCAGGTACGGTAACAGACGCCAATACCACGTTGTGAACGTTGTGGATTCGTCTAGGTCAGGTCAGCTGCGTCGTGCCGTTGTGGGGTTCTTTGATTCCGCCTTGCCTCGCCTTTCTGCCTCTTCTGTGGCACCCTCATGCGCTGCAGCGCTTGGAGCTGCTGCCGTACATGCTAGGCGGTGCCACTGCGCGGGCTCAGGGGGGGAGTTGGTGGACCTACGGCACCACCGTAGATTACGGGGCTTGGACGGGGAAGATTTGTTTGCTGATTTGTGTGCGGGCGCTGTTGCACTGTTCCACCGTTTCCCGATGTAACACGAAACGGTTTGTGTGTTTTGGGGTCGTCGTGTGTGCAGGGCCCCCGGCGGGCGACCCAGAGCAGGCCGACAACGGAGGTCCCTCCTGGAGCGTCTCGTCACCCGACACCCCCGCCGGCGGCGCCACGGGACCCCCGGAGCTCTGTCTCGACCTCACCGCGCTGGCCCCGCTGCCGCCGCCACCACCTCCGTCACCGCTGCCGTACTACACGCCCGTGTGGCCCCCGGCCCCTTGCTCCGCCGCCGGTATCACCAGCCGTGATGGCCCTGCGGGCCTGCATCCCGGCCGGGAGCCTGACGCTGTCGCCCTCGCCCGCCGCGAGGGTCCCCCAGCGGGCCAAGCCAAGCTCGGGCCGCCCCTCGTTTTTGGTGACGTTAAAATCCAGGTATTCCGCGGTGCCCTGCACGACCCTCCCCACGACGTATTCAAGGGCAGGGTGACCCAGTTCAGCGCCTGGGTCAACACGTCGTACCTGGATCCGGCCGCGACCTCCCTGGAGTTGGGCCGCGGCGAGCTCGACAAGATCAGCAAGCGGCTGCGGAGGTGGCGGGGGCCGCTGGGCATCGTCCTCGAGTACGCGCCGCCGCCGCCGCAGCAGCAGCAGCAGCACAACTGACACCCCCGTGCGCGTGCGCGCGACAGCACTCAAATGGCTGCAGCGTAGTATAGTTAGTGCCGTGCCATGTACGGTGTCGAGTATGGAGGTGATCAGGAAGGTGATGGGCGCTTCTTTTAGCATGAGGTGCGGACGTTCACCGAGCCATGTGGGGGACCTACCTATCTTCCATTCTTCCTCGACGAAGGGCGGCCACAGAGAGCAAGGCCGTTCGGTCTGGCTGTATTGATCTGCCCCCCGCCGTCCAGCGCGAGCCGGTGCCTCTTGATTACTACATACAAGTGGCGGTGGCGGAGGTGGCAGCTACGAAGGTACGAAGCAGACCCCATGAGCCGGGTGGATAAGCGAGCAGGCCTGACACGGGGGCGGACAGCGCCTTCGTGGGCTTCACCATCGGGGGAGCGGCGAGCCGGGTGGTGGGTGCGGCGGGCGCCCGCGGCGGCCTCCAGAGCGCCGCACAGTCCCATGGCGGACCGCGCGCCGGAGCTGCCCGCCGCAGTACAGCCGAACAGCTGCGGCACGGCCTCCTTGTGCGCTCCTTGCCGCCAGCGTGTCGCGCCACGTCTCATGATCCAGGATTGGGCAGGTCTGTGACCCCGGAGCCGTACCCGAGGGGACGCCACGGTGGTGCCGTAGCTCCCCAGAGGCTGCGGCGACGGCGGAGTGGAACCGGAATGGATGGGGCCGTTTTGTGTGACCGCCGCTCGTGGTCTTTTGAAGCGGGACATCGACAGGTTGGAACGATCGGGGCGTGACCGCAACGCACGCGGCCACAGGCGCAACAGGACGGCCCCTGACTCTGTGTCCTGGCTCACCAAGCGGGCTGAGCTGGACACCCGCGGACGCGGCACATGAGCGAATGAACGTTGCCGCGGACCCCAAAAAGGGATCAACGGTGTATAGCCATGTCTGTCCGTCCGGTCCCGCGTGATTTCCCATGCAGCAGGCGGCGCATCCGTGTAGTCGTAACCGTTGGACGACCCCCACCCACCCACCCCCCTCCTGTGTGCAGCTGGTTCCGGTTCCGGTTCTGGATCCCGAGGTACCCGGTGCGTGATCCCAAGCGTGCATCCGTGCCGCGATGCCGACCCTTGCCGACCTGCGCGCGCGGGCTTCAACGTTCAGCCCGGCGTTCAGCCCGGCGGGAGTCTCGTTGGGGGGGGGGTGTTTCCGGCGACCCAGATCGCAGTGCGCGTCTCGAGAAAGGTTGTGTGTGCGAGCAGGATTCTGAGGCCGTTGGAATGTCTCGTCTCGGTTGGGCGGACGCGGCGGTGGGAGGCGCCGTCAAACGATGAGCTGCGGTTGGGCGTCACCACGGGACTTGCTGCTGCACTCGAGGGCACGGTGGGCAGGCAGGTTTGCGTCAGGCCTGCCAGCCGCGGATGGGGATGCCTGGGGATCTTGGGGCGCGCGATGTGCGGGACTCTGTGACAGAAACCGGGCTTGTGCGATGATGTTGAGAATTGTTGGAGTGTGCCGCAGTCTGCACGCAAGCCTGTTTGTTCGCAAGGTAGCGAACGTAACATTGTATCAATCGAAATTGGTCGCCGCGGCGCTCTTGCGGGCCTACGCAGCATCAATGTCAGCCGTACTATGCCGTAACCAACTTACCGAACGTTCCGGTTGGCAGCCGTCTCGCCGGGGGATCCAGCATACGGGATTGAGAACCCTGCCACAATATTTATGGTAAAGCGTGATCTTGAAGTACGTTATTGTATATTGGTCTTAAGCGCGTTGCCCTCCTGCGAGCTGACAAATCCGTCTATCGGTGTCTCAAAGCAAATTAATTTTAGTCTTGCCGATAGACCGAAATGATGAGAACTTCCTGCCCAAAGCTCTCAGCGCGGGGTCGTTGTCAAAGCTTTGTGGTGCAAGCACGCTTTGGTAGGGACGGTGGTCTTATCCTTGGCCCAAACGGCCCAAATAATAATGGAAATGAATACCAGCGGGCGAAGGAAAATCGTTTGATTATCCCGGGACAGCAGCGACCGTCACAGGGGACCCGACCCCAGCGGCTGGTTACCCCCGACAAGCAATCCGGAGGCCGCCCTGGCGGGGACAGCAGCTTTCTTCCAGATGACAGCACTCTCGGGCTGGTCTCGGATCAGGGGCTTATTGGCGGCCCACCGACGCTCAACAAGTACCGACCGCCAGCGGGCTTCATGAACGAGACGTTGCCGGAGGATCCTACTGCCAACACTGACCCTCAGGATATGCTGAACAAGCTCCGGGCACGTGCCGGTCACTGGCATGAGCTTGCAAAGTTCCTTCCAGCGCTCAATTCCAAAGGATACAACTCGTCTGTTATCGATGAGATGACCGGCATCACGCCAGCTGAACAGAACAAGTGGGTGGTGTCGGCCACCGTCTACGAGTCCGTCAAGGCCTCGCCGGCGGTTGTACCGGAGGTGATCCGCCGCTTCGACGGCGCTGGCGTGGACCTGCTCTACCCCTTCCGCTTCCTTAGCGCGGACCGGCGTGTGGTGGCGGCGCAGTACATTGTGGAGCAGGACCTTGATCCCCCGGTACGGCATGAACTAGGACGGCCTGGGAGGCCGGTCCCAATCCCCGCTCAGTCGACAAGCGGCGAGCACGCGTGGACGGGAGGGAACTGACGGGCAAAGACACCGAAGCCTCTGAGCACAGGACCATGGCACACTAAACATCACATCGCCCATCACATGTGGGCGACCATGCCGGCGTTCGCGAGGCCGTACACGGCCCTCCGAGCCCCGAGCAGTCGCGCTGGACTTCCCCTCTGTCTGCTTCCCACTCGCCCCACTGACCCCCTCGGTCCACCGCGCCATCCACCACCTTCGCATCCCAGCCCACAACCCACCTGCCCAGCCCGACGCTGCTGCCGTTGCTGCGCATGCCACCGCACCCCCGGTCGACACCCTGCATGCTCAACCCATCTGCTAACCACCTAACCAACCAACTACCCTCGGTCCCCCGGCACGTCCCGTCACGGCGCAGATGTGCGAGGTGCTGGCACGGGCCATGAAGGACTACGAGCGGCGGGTAACGGAGCGGGCGGGCTTCACCGACCACCCGGCGGATTGCCTGGCGTTCAAGTACCTTCGCGACGTGGGTAGCGACGGGGGTGGTTGGTGTGGGAGGAGGAGGAGAGGAGGGGAAGTGTGGGAAGGAGAACGGCACGGGAAAGGAACTGGAGTCGCGGGGTCGCGGGCGACGACAGCTGGAGCCCGGGGGGTGATGTGTCCCATTGGCCGGGTGCCTCCGGACGTACAGGGTGTAACGGCCCATGTGGGTGCGTCGGCTTGGGAGCACGAAGGTGTGTTGGTGTGTGCGGCCGCACCTCCATGATTGAGTTGAGGACTCCCCGAAACTCCCGGGAGATACGACACTTCAAGGGCAAGCTACCAGGGGTTCTGCTGCCAAGTAGAACTACAGCCATCGTATTCCAGGCATCGGTGTTTCGGATCGTCGGAAGGTGGGACGTGGGAACCCGGGTCGCCCAAAGTTACGGTACTCCCCCCCGGACGTTCTTGCTGGGGCTTGCTCCGCTCCGGATTTCAAGAATGCCCCGCCCCTGCCTTTCCTCCCTCCCCCGGCCCCTCCCTCCCCTTGCACACATAAGGCCCTGGAATGCCGCAAGCGGGAGGAGGCGGTGTCCAAGCTGGAGCAGGGGCTGCAGGTGGCGCTGACGGACGGCGCCAGGCAGCGGCTGGTGAGAGGGGGGTTGAGGGAGGGTGTGAGAGAGGTGGCGAGAGTGAGGGGGAGAGTGTAAGAGGCGAGTGAGGGAGGGAGTGAAGTTGAGGGAGCAGGGCTCCCGCGGTGTGTCAATGCCATGGAGCCTGTCGTGCGTGCCATACAGATGTAGTACAGATGTAGTGCCGCAACTATACCTATCGTTGCTGCTGCTGTCGGTAGGTCGCTGCGCACTGCGGGCGGATGGACGGATGCTGGCGTCCCTCGACCCTGACATGGCGTCCCTCGCCGCCTGCCGACGCCTGCGTTTGTGAAAGCGCAGCGGCGAAGCTGCTCTTAGGTTTCCGGATACCCCGCGGGGTTTGTTCTCCTCACTGTCTCCGCCGCCGCCGTTGTCCATTCAACCCCCCGATCGTCTTGCCCCCGCCTGCCAGTACGAGCTGATGGACGAGAAGCCGGCGGCCGAGGACCCCACCAACGTGGCAGCCAGTCTGGTGCTGTTGCGGCTCAACCCGGACGAGCTGGGCGTGCGGCCCATCTGCGTTGTGGGCGAGCTGGGGCAGGTGCAGGTGAGGCTGGGGAGGGGGGCAGCGAGGGGGCAGGGCCGATGGCAAGTTGAAGACCGTCTTGGCTTCCCCCCCGGCGCTTGTGCGGCTGTGAGTTTAGGGCGGCGTCGCCGGTTGACGAAGGGGGGGAGGGAGAGGCCGGGGGGGGAGGGAGAGGCCGGGGGGGAGGGAGAGGCCGGGGGGGGGGAGGGAGAGGTCGGGGGAAGAGCGGAGTGGCCACACGCCACAGCCCCGGGGGGCAGGTGCGGCGGCGCGTCGACCTGATCTGTGTCGCCGTGGCCGTCCCGGGGGGCCTGACCACACGCGATTCGGGCGACTTGTGCCGGGGTGACCAGGCACAGCAGGTGGGGTTTCCAGGCAGGATGCATCTGCACGCGCCGCAGCACACGCATTCGGCGTGCCGCAGTTTAAATTTTTGTTTACAGCTAACCACACTCACATCGCCCAACATGTGCGGTGCTTGGACCCAGGGGCCCTTCGGCGCCCTCGGCCGCGACGCGCGCCGACACCCCTGTCGTCCCCACAAAGCCCATCTCCCCACACGTGCCCTTTGCAGCCCGACGACCTGCAAGCCGCGCCTCGCACCTCCCAGACGGGTGCCTTCGGCGTCTTCTCCATTGCGATGCCCCAGTCGGACCCCGCCACCGCCGCCGCGTCCTCGTCGTACTCCGCCTCCGGCTTCTCGCCGGCTGGCGCTCGGCGGAGTTCGTGGGAGTGGGTGGCGCTGCCGCAGTGGCGCGCACTGACCATGGCGCGGCACCCCGTGGCCCTCACCGTGAGGGACTGCTCCTCGGTGCAGGCGGTGCTGCTGGGCACCAAGGCCAAGGTGCGCGTGTGTGCGGCGGAGAGGGGTTGTAAGGAAACAGTCCGGAAGGGGGGAGGGAGGATTGTTAGAAACAAAACGGCCCAGGCGCAGGGGGAGAGAGTTAAAAAATTTGTCAGGCGTGTTTATTGGGGGACGGGTGGGGGGATTATGGGTTGGTTGCCGGAGTGTCGGCTTGTACGTCAGCCCGTCCCAGTGCGCCCATCCGGGGATGTGGGTGGGTCCCATGGGGAGGCGGGCAGCTGGTCGTGTGGTTTCCGGTTGTCGGGACCAATCGGGGGAGGTGGAGCAGTGGGAAGGTTTTGCGCTGCGGGTTCGGGAGTACCGTACCTGCGAAAGTCTGTCGCGGGCGGTGTCCTTGGGACGGAATGGAGGTGCCCTCGGGGCATATGCCTCGGGACACCCGAAGCCCAAGGGTGCTGCACCCTCCCTGGACAGCGGGGCGCACCACCCGATCCAGAGCCCAGCAAGCCCGGTCTCTTACGTGCCGGTCGCCCGTCAGCGAGGCCCCAGCCACTGACGTCCCTATTCGCGCCTCCCTGCCGCCGCCTCCCTGCCGCCGCCCTCCGCCTCGCTGGGATGACCCACGGGTCACGGCTGCAGACGGACGACGACAAGCGGCGTTTGCAGGGCCCAGGTATGCTCGTGGTGGATAAGGCCCCGCAGACCTTCGAGCAGATCGAGGAGGCCAGCTGGTACCTGGGCCTGCCGGAGGGGTGCCGTACGCTGCAGGTGGTGGATGGGCGGCGCGCGGCGGCGCTGGCGCCCCGGGGGGCGCTGTTCGCGACGGTGTTGTTCCTGGCTCGCCCGCCCGTCAAGGAGGTCGCGGACCGGGGCACAGACCTGCTTCAGCTGTGAGGGGGCGGGGTGGGGCCCTGTCCTGATGGTGACGGCGCGGGGGGCGGAGCGGCGCTGGGGGCGGATGTTGAGGGGTGGGGAAGGGCTCGCTATCAATTGACGGGGTGACGGGAAGGGTGACGGGAAGGGTGACGGGAAGGGTGACGGTGAGGTTCCTGGGTTTGCCCGACGGAGATGGCTTGGGCCACCGCCATCTCATTCCGCGGCTGTGGAGTCCTCTCAAATGGGCCTGCGGGGGATGCCGCAACGCGGCGCATGTGCCGGTCTTCGCTGTTGTGCCTGGGCAGTGGCAGGTTGGGGCAGTGGTGGCGAGCCCAGCTCAAACTGTTGCTGTGGCGATGTAAATCTCGATGCGTCATACGGCATTGCCTAAGTTCCCTGCAGCTCAAATATGCGTCCTCGTTGGGGTGAACGGAGTGTGTCTGTGTGTGGAGAGCTTGGTTTGGGTTGCGGAAATTCCTTGGCTCGGTGCGGGTGGTTGGACTCCTCCGGCACCCCTGCCGCGGGACAGTGTTTTACCAGCGTACGGACATAAGGCTCTTCACGTTTGCATGGGCGCATTGTGCACTCGCCGATCGTGGTGGTGGCAAAGATGGTGGTTGGGCGTATAGCAACGCGTACATTTCATGAGTGTGTCATGCTGTGGCTGCATGTGGATTGAGATGGCTTCCTAATCGTGTGGCATCGCACCGCGGTAATTCCAGGAGGGATCTCCCTTGAAAGTATTATGTGTTCGGTATAACATCCTGAAACCTTCCAACCAGGTGAAACCCGTTATGATGATGTCGGGGGTTGTGCAGCACTTTTGGGGGGAGGAATGGTTGTTTTTGGGTGGGGATAGCCGACCCACGATCGCATGCGGGCCAACTGCATGTGCTTGGAGGCATGGGCGGGCAATTGTGGAGAAACATTGTGCTGTAAGACTTCCGGGCGTATTGAAACGATCGGAGTCATTGTGGTCAGAACGTTTGTGCCCCTGGGTCGGAGCTAGGCACTTTGCCCATTGCGCCGGTCTACCGCATGAACATTCATGTATAGTGATAACGCCTTTTTGATTACCAAAACTGATGGAAAGCGTCCAGTCGCCTGGAACTTATTGAAAAGGCCTGTGTGATGGAACCACAGCAACACGTGACTGCACACGCACCAGTCGACGGCTTGACAGCCTGCAAGGAAAAGAAAGTTTAACACATCATACGCAAAGGAGTACCCGCATTTGCAAAAGGAGTAGGAATTGCGACTCCGGCACGAAGCGTACGGCAATCGAAAGCAAATTTGTTTTCCGGTCCCGTGATGTAGTTGAGCACTTTGTGTGTGAGTTTCTTTAGGGTACGCCATTGTAGCAATAGTGGCGTTGTCGATAGAGAAAATGCACACCCTGCAAACTAAACTACAAGCGCGCAGCGCCGCCTGCGGTGTTGCGGACGTGCATGCTCCATGCAGTCGTCAAGTAGTTTTGACGCCAATTGCAAGGCGTGCCGCTGGCCGGAGGACTCCTCAGGGCTCCCGCAGTGCGGCAGCTCTCAGCGGCGGCAGGGTCCGCACCGTCGTTGTGCGCGCTTCCTCTGCTACTTCGCCGTTCCCGAAGAAGGATGCACGCCTGGTGCTGGAGGATGGGTCGGTGTGGCACGCGACGGCGTTTGGAGCTAGCGGCACGGAGATTGGCGAGGTGGGTCGACCAATCACCGAGAACTAGGGTTGGCACCTCAACGGAAATTGATGAACGTGCGTAAGCGTGTTCATCTGTATCAATTTGTTGCCATCATGTAGTTACTTCAGCGAGCTTACGCTTACGTGAAAGGCTTCAAGCCGCCTGCTAGCCTACAACCCCGACATGCCCTAGTCGGTATCGGTCGTCACCCAGTGGCATCTTTCATGTGCAGGTTGTTTTCAACACCTCTTTGTCGGGTTATCAAGAGATTATGACGGACCCTTCCTACAAGGGCCAGTTTGTTGCTTTCACGTGTCCTCACATCGGCAACGTTGGGATCAACAACGGTGAGTGGCTTGCGGACGAACCATAGCGACGCCTACTTGCGGGCGTTTCTGCTGAATAATCAACACCATTGCCTACGTTCCGAAAAATGACACGCAGAGGATATGGAGTCGACCAAGTGCCACCTTGGTGCAATTATTGTACGGGACCTTTCTTGCGTTGTCTCAAACTATCGCTCGAAGATGACTCTGGACGCATACTGCAAGAAGGAGGGCGTTATTGGGCTTGCAAATGTCGACACCCGTGCGCTCACCAAGGTGCTGCGTGAGACGGGTTGCCTCGTCGGCGTGGTCACCACGGACGCGAGCAAGTCAGACGAGGAGCTCGTGAACATGGCGAAGTCGTGGACCATTGTGGGCAAGGACCTGCTCTCGGTGGTGTCGTGCACGGAGCCGTACGAGTGGGGCAAGGGCACCAGCGAGGAGTGGGAGTTCAACGGCCGCGTGAAGCTCGCCAAGCAGCACGGCCCCTACCACGTAAGCCTCCAAGTAGCAAAAAGTGTACTTCTGCTTGCAGTACATGTACCGGTCCCTGTTCTTGGGGCCGATCGCAGCATCCAGCCAAGCTGGGGATCCTATGCTGGGCGGCCGCAGCAGTGGGCCCGTTGGCACCTCAGGATTCATTGCGCTAGTGGGTAACGACGGGCCCCCACCTGGATCGGGATGAGATCGAAACCATACCTTGTCTGTCCCACAGAAGACTCGTCATCGAACCATCAAAGCACAACCACGGGCATGGGCTGGATCGGCTAGGTCGCAGGGATCCAGCGCCCACGAAGGGGACTGCAGCACACCTTGTGCTCGTTGCCGGGCCGAATCAGATGTGGTGAAGGGGCTCATCAAAGGTGGTCCCTGGGCCCCTCTGACCCTACTGACGATCCCTGGGACGGTGTCTAGTTTGCCTCGGCGGTCTGCGGGCTGCTTACGGGCGTCGAACCACAGTGCACACCTTAGCCAGCAAGTGCACCGGCACACGGCCTCGTGACCCGCGACCTGACCCACCAAACGGGTGGTCACGCTTCCCGGGTGCCGTAGTCAAAATGGGGCATCCAGGGTGCATCGCAACATGGGTGCAAAACAGGAAACCAGCGTCGTGACCCGCGCAGTGCGTCACGCTGTCTGCTCAGCACGGAGCGCGTTCTGACCGTTGAAGACGCATTGGTCGTTGGGAAGCGTACCTGTCGGCTCGTGGTGTCATCGTGGTCGGCGTGTGTCCCTCGTTCTTGGACCAGGACGGCATGGTCCATCGGTCCCGCCCTCGCCCATCGGTTTCACGGTCGGTCGGTATGCCTGCTGCCCTTCACTGTACCATTTTTCCACCCTATGCGACCCGCGCACGCCCATACACGAGTCGCTACCAATGATCTGCAGGCAGGAACAGGAATGCCGTGGCCAGGGCCTGAAACGCGTCAGGGTAGGCGGCCAGCACCCATCCCCCTCCGCCCCCGACCTTGCGCTGATGTGCCGTGTCCCCTTGTGTCACGTGGTGTATGTGTGTGTTCTTCGTGAATGCGCATTTTCAGGTGGTGGCTTACGACTTTGGCATCAAGACCAACATCTTGCGCCGGCTGGCTTCCTTCGGCTGCCGCATCACGGTGGTGCCCGCCACCTACCCGGCGAGCGAGGTGCTCAAGATGAACCCAGATGGCGTCTTCTTCTCCAACGGCCCGGTGCGTGGTTGTTTGGTTGGTTGGTTGGGTGGGTGGGTGGGTGAGTGGGTGGCCTGCAGCGGGTTTGCAGCGGAGAAGAGAAGGCAGCAGAGGAGCTGGGAACAAGTGTACGAGAGTTGGGATGGCAGGTTGTGGAGGAAGGGAGTATATGTGGTTTAGGAGAAGATACCGGTACTGCCCGGTGCCGATGCCAGGGACCGGGGAGAGCACTTGACGGTATGTGGCACATCACATCAATAGGACCCCATCCCCCTACGTACGTACGTTTCCTGCCCGCAGGGTGATCCGTCCGCGGCTCCGTACGCCGTTGAGAACGCCAAGACCATCCTGGGCAAGAAGCCGGTGTTCGGCATCTGCATGGGCCACCAGGTGAGGCGGGCATGACCTGTGACTTCGAGCTGCTAGACTTCAAGTTGCGGCGACGCGTCGTGACGTTGTGTGGGTGTGACGGCGCGCGGCGGGGGCTTCGCTCGCATCCTGCAGTTTCGGCGTCCTAGGGCGTCGGCGTGGCCGCCTACACGTCGCCCGCGTGTCCTCTGCGCTGCCGCTTAAAGCTATTTCCCATTGGTTGAACTTGTTGGCATGGTCCTCTGGTCGGACTTGACAGGTGCTGGGCCAGGCGTTTGGCGGGAAGACGTTCAAGCTCAAATTCGGACACCACGGTGGCAACCACCCCATCCGCTACGTGCCCACCGGTGCGTGCGCGCGTTTTGGGGGCGGGGGCGGGGTGGGGGGGAGCGGCGGCCCGTGGGGTGGGCCGAGGAGAGGTATGGAAGGCGTGATTGTGCACCTCCCTCCCCCGGGCTGGCACGGTGCGGCAGCCGCGCATTATCGGGAAAATAGACAATCATGGTCTGCAGTTCAGCGCGGCCAGATTTAACCGGACTCATGTTGTTCTGACTTCTCAGCAAGTACTACGTCAGCAGCACATGCTGCCGTGCCGTCCGCGCATATGGAATGTATGAACCGACCTGCCGCATGCCACCGACCTGCCGCATGCCACCGGCTCGCGCAATACCGTCCTGGGTGTGTTTGCTGGCTGGCTGGCTGGCTGGCATGCGCTTTCCTTGGATCCGGTTCTGAATCTTCACGTGTTTCACTATTGTCGGTCTCCGGCCGCAACATGCAGGTCGCGTTGAGATTTCGGCGCAGAACCACAACTTCGCGGTTGACCCGGCCACGCTGCCGGCGGGTGTGGAGGTGACCCACATCAACCTCAACGACGGGACGTGCGCCGGTGAGTGCTGCATTGCGCTGTGCTGTGAGCCTGTGACATGATGGGGCATGTGTGCGCGCCGCGCTGGAGAGACGGGGCAGCTTGCGGGGCGATGTGACATCCTTTCACCTAATCATAACCCGTCACGATGCCCAGCTGGGGACACGTATGAAAATCTATCCGAAATGCCAGTCGCTTTCCTGTCCGAAAACCAATTACCTGTACGAGATTGTCTGAAGTGATTCCACTGGATTTCATCGCTGTGCGCTGTTTATGCACATGCGGGCTGCATCGAGTCGTGCGCCATGGTCCCGACTGCTATTCCCGGATCTTTCGCTCTGCAGGTATGGTGTACAAGGAGAAGAAGGCGATGACCATCCAGTACCACCCGGAGGCCTCCCCGGGGCCGCACGATGCGGACATCTGCTTCGAGCAGTTCGTGGACATGATGAGGGCGGAGAAGGGCCTGTAAAGGCTGTGCAGGGCGGTGCTAGGTCGGGGTGATCGTATATGTTGCTGGGGCGTGCTTCCTTAGCTGACAGCGCGGCCCATAGCGGCCCGCCTACGAGAGTGGATTCGGACTTGAAATGGTTGGGCTGGAAGGCCCCGCGGGCTGAGAGAGGGTGCTGGGGCCGCGCAGTGAGGCGATCGCGCGAGGGAGCCAGCGGCTGTCGATATCATCTATATGTGGTCGTATGTGGTCGTGTGAGGCGGTTCAATAGCTTACGCGACGGATACGTGTCGGGATTTTGTGCAGCTACTCGCGGCACCCGTGCGTTTAGAAAGGATACACGGCTGCTTGGAGCCGATTCAGTTGTGCGGGATTGGTTGGTGGACCGCAAACTGGGGCTGTCTGACGGTGGAGGGGAGAATCGAGTCTTCTCATGTGGTTACGGCAGGGTTTATTGGCAGGCTAACCACGCACGGAGACTGGATAAACTTCCCCTCAAGACGGCAAGACGGGAGTTGAACAAGGATTTGCGGGGAGACGGACCATCCAACGCGCGACTGAAATGTACATTATTTCGTTGGCGCCCTTCGCCGCAACAAGGGGCCTTGGGCACTTGTGACGATTTTCTCCACTATTCTGGTTTGCGTTTCTGAGGAACCATATATCTTCCGGTTTGATTTTGTAAGCAACCGGAGTGATGCTGTTTCCACGTTAATACAGCCTCTACGGTATGTGACTCTGCTCGTCCCAACCGTATCGGGCCCTCGCCAGAAGTTGAACGCTCTTTAAGCACAGCGTACAGACAATATCTTCCTCGCCTGTAGTGACCTGTTCCAGTCAGTGCACGAGCATAAGCCCGTTTTCATCGGTCCGTGTTGCCTCAAAGCAAGAATGTTCGCTCTTCAGGCCGCCTCTCGCAACGTCGCTTGCAACGCGACTCAGCCCAGGCACAAGGGCGCCAAGCACGCTGCTCGGTCGCGGCCAATCAAGGTGCGTATCTCTGGTGCGGCTTGCTGAAGGAGTTTGTGGCCCATCTCGCTTTTTTGTCCAGACAGCGGTCACAACCCTTCCATTGCATCAATTCGGACAGATATATTCATACCCTTCTACTGCAGCCATTTTGCGCATCCACGCGTGGCTCTCCGGCCGACTTACCTCGTGCGGCGACCGAAGCCTGTTTTTCTACAGCGCCTCCCTCTTCAATAAAATTAGTGAGAATGCATGTTATGCTATGTTTGTTTGGACTTTTGCTCGCAGTACTCGGCAGCGGACCGTCGCCACGGCCCGGCGAAGTATGAGCCGCTGCCGACTCCTCCTCCCCAATTCACGGTGGTCAGCAAGGGCGAGGCCAAGGCTCAGTGAGCAATAACGCAAACGAAGGTAATGCCGCACAAGTTGGAGGGAGGAAACCCGGTTTGGGTCGTACACCCAGAGGGGCTAGCTACGCCTCCAGCAGGCAGGCGCAACAGGCCGCCGGTGTGTGCTATTCACGCGTGTGCTGTGAGTGTGGATCACTCAGCTGGCTAACCTTCAGCAGCGTAGATATGTTGCAGCTAGCACGAATCACCCCCTGCGTGTGAAAGGTAGTGCAAAGAGTTGCAATATTGGCAGCTTCCTGCCGTTCTGCGCCTGGCGGCAAATCCTTTCCGCGTCATTAGACCCACTTGTGTATCTTGATCCTCCATGTGTTTGACCCTGGGCTGCAGCCGATCGGACGGCCATCAGCTGGCCTCCTGGGCGCTTGCAACACAGCACGTATTGGACTGCCAGTCCTTGTGCGTCAGTTGGAGCTGCTAGCTGCTCATTAGCGGCCGTACTCGACATTTGCAGGCCGTGCAGCTTGATTGCTGTGTGGCCATGTCCGGGTGGCGGAGCGGGAGGTCGACGTGCGCGACGGAGCACCCGGCAAGGCGGCTGACGCTGGATCCGGTCACTCTGCACAACGCGGGGTCTCCGCTTTGAAGCAACGGAACCGTAGGCGGTAGCTGGAAAGCGTTGATTTCGGGATACTGAGCAGGTGCTTTGGAGTCGGATTGGCCGTCCGGTGGCTGGACGGGCGGCGAAATGGGTTCTAGGAGCGGAGCTCGGGTGGGTCTGGTGAAGTGGTTGAAGACAGCTGCAGCAGAGAGCGACATTTCGGGCCATGAGAGCTTGATGCGGCCCCGCCTCCGCGGCGCTTGGTTTTGGAGCGTCATGCGCCTTGCGGATTGTTTTTCGCGGGGGCCCTTCGACTTGCGATCCTGCCGGGAAATGGTGCTGTTACCCAGGGGTCTCTGGGAAATCAACGCTCGCAGTTGTAATCTGAAATAGTGAGAAGGCGTTCGTGTTCCGGGGGATGGGGCGCTGGCTGATGGCATCCTCTGGAAGACGGCTGATGGACGCCGCTGGAAGACAGCGGCCGGAGGTGAGACAGGCGCCATGATTGCCCGTCGGACATCTCAGTCCGTGGAAACAACCGTCACGTCAGCCGAATCACGACAGCATCACTATCCCGAAAATACAACGGCACCGCTTCCAAACCCGTGGTGTGTCCCAGAGGACCCGCGGAGGCTCATGCCCAGGCGGTTTCTCCCTCAAATGGAAGCCCGACGCGACACCTGCACCCCACATCGCACTTTCGTTACACCTCTCTTCTGTCACAGAGAAACGCTCCCACCGGCGAACCCGCTTGACGGATACGATGGGGGGCGCGCAGGCCTGATTCAGCAAATAACTTCTTCAGCAGGGTTTCAGACCAAAGATTTCGTCCAGCCCCTGACTTGCGAGACCTGCCTAACGGTTCCAGCGTTGCAATTTCAATCCTGCTCCTCTCAAGCAGAAGCGTTTTTAGACAGCCATGCGCAAAACGGTGTTGGGTTCATTTGCTCGTTGGATTGCGCGGAATCCCCCCGTTCCTGTCCATGCACCCTGCACAGGACCTGCCTGGACCGACCCCATTCTTGAAGAACGGCCGTCTCGCCCAACGGTAGACACCTATCCACGCGCGGCCCGATGTGCAGTCCGAACTGCGTCCTACTCCATGAGGCACAGAGTCACGTGCCCGGAGCAGCCGACCAAATATACAAATCAGCGCAGATGCGCCCATTCCACGCCCAGCGTCAGTAGCCGGATGACCCTGTACCCGGCGCCCCCAATCCTCCGTCGCCGTCTCGTCACCCGTCCGTACCCAGCCAGCTGTCATCCCGCCTTTACCCTGGATGTCCCCGACTCAAGTGAAAGCAAAAGCAATGCTCTTGGCGCAATCAACCGCCGAGATCTGTCAGCGCCGAGATCTGTCAGCGACACGACCGCGACCGGCGCTGTCATCCAGGTCGGCTTGCACGTACCGGCTGCCAGCCAGGCCGGGCTGAGGCAGGCCACCCTGCCAGGGTATGCAGCACCCAGCCGCGCCCAGCCGCTCCGCTTAGCCCTGCAGGAAGTTGTCCAGGTCGCTGGTGATGGCACTCAGTCTGGCCTCGGTGGTAATCCTGAGACCGCCCTGGGACCATAACGTGATCAGCAGCTTGGCGTCGAAGGCGGTGGTGTGGGCGTTGGGGTTGCAAAACATCTGCGGAGGTCGTGTAGGTGGCGGCGTGGCGGGTTGCCGGCGCAGGACCGATCGCGACGGGAGTGAGAGGCCATGAAAAGGACACACATGGACCGTCGGCGGCATACCGCATCTGCGCATGACCCTAGGGGGAGTTGGACATGCCCGCACCAGAGTGACTTCCCTACCAACCACCGAGAAAAAGTCCTGAAGCAGCCACGAAGCAGAATGTCGATTGCCAGGAGAAAGGGACTGCAGGCTCGGGAGTTTTCCAGTTGGTGCCTGCCTGGAACCCATGATGGGACGCCCCAGCTGCCATTCAATGACGGTCGGGCGCATGAAGCAACAGTGCTTAGAGGGCCCTGAGACGGCATGGCTGAAGCCTGCGTTTTACTTCGAGCTACCGTATCGTCGTGGTGCTCTTAAGCGCGCGTTTCCCGCAAGGGCTGGGCTAGTAGCGCACACACCTCGATGCCGACGTCCTCGCCCGCTCGACGCCACTCCATCATATCCCATCGCCTGGGCCGCTGTGCCTTCTGCTTCTCCGCAAACGTCTGGAACAGCTTTTGAAATGCCGCCTGAGGGTCATAAACGTCAAACAGAGTGATGAGGGAGTGACTTCCGAGCGGAGCGGCGAAGAAAACATACACGGGTAACCCAAATGGCATATGGGCATAAACAGGGCACAATTTTGCCCATTGAGAGACACGCACTCCCTAAACCCACGCCATCAACAAACACACCCAAGTTGACGCATGTCCTTTGCCCCGCTTGCCGCGCACTCTCCCTCCATGGCATAATGTGCGCCCCGCCTGAAATTCCTTACGAGTCGCGCCTGGAGCTCACTGCAACCATCATTCCTATTGCTACGGTTTCCAATGCAGAGTGCCGCATCAGTTAGCCCTGAGGTGGAGGCCGCTGTGCGGACGTCGCTTGACGCGGGTGGCCACCAGGCTCAGCGTCGTTGCAGCTGCTTCCAGATTAGTGCGCTGAGCGCAGGTGGCGGCCCTTTCACTGGGCGTGGGACACACCTGGAGCTCCTGCGCCTGCTCGGTGCTGAAGGGTACTGAGACTGTGGTCTCCCCCGCGTGGAGGAGCAGGGGCCGCGTTGCAACGGGCTCTCCTACATCACCAATTGGCGACAATCAAGAGTTCGACAGGCACAAAGAAGAATTTCGGAGCATATCATGTCCCAGTTTACAAGGGTCCTGCTAACGACACCATTCACAGAATCTTAATATACAAACGACCAGGCATAAGAGCTCTTACCGACAGAAGCAACATTTAGCTTTATCGTTGTCCGACGAGATGTTTGGTGTGTACGCACCGCGCAGCGCTGGCGATGGACGGTTAGCATGGTGTTCGCGAATAACTTCGATACAGATCTATCCGTAACACCTAACATAACAGATGAATTAAAAGCAGTTGCTTCCCAGATCTGCGACTTGAAGGAAAGCGGGACGCTTTTGCAATAACCGAGATTGTGCTCGTCCAACTTTCTGCTCAAGCCGTACCGCCCAATCCAAATCCATTCTGAACTTCTGACGCTCTACCACATGGGAAGAAGGCGTAAACCACGGGCCGATTAAAACAGCGAGCAGGAATTAAGACATGGTTGGAAGATTTTGCAACATTCTTTGCATCCCGCGTACAGCCCCGAGGCCGGGACCACGATCTCGTCACGAATCACTTTTCCAAGCCATCATTCTGGCTGATCACCACATGAAGACATTCCAGGTTCTGCCAAGGCCTGCCAAGGCCAACCAATCCGCACGACCCCTGCGTTGCAGCTGCCTTCTTTCAAACTCAAACATTTGCACAAAAGCACAGTGGACGCAAAGCTCACTCCCGGATCATGCTTTCGCTCGTTCGTCCGCTCGTTCGGTGACCGGTCCCAACCGAATCTGTATGCCCGTACCCGACCGCCTCAGCGCCCCAACTCGTGCATTTTCTCGCGTCGCTCTGATTGCATACCTCCCAACCCCCTTCCCTCCTCCCAATCCACACCCCATCTCCCCCGGCCTACCCCCCTACCCCGCTTTGACTGGACCTCCCCAACCTCCCTCCCCATCGACGCGCCGAGCCCGCTTTGTCTTCAACCTTCGTCACCTGGACGCCTCTCCCTCCCACGACGCGTAATGGCACTACCGCTGGTCATATCCGGTCACATCCGGTTACCCTCCCAACCCTCCCCCAACACAACCCCTCAGTACGCCGCAGCCCTACGCGACGGCGCCGCCGCCGCCGCTGCCACCGCAGCCGCGTACGGCTCCATTGGCTGCACGCCGTACCCCATGGCGACCCCACCCGCCGGGTTGCCTTCCCCCGGGTCCGTACCCTGCCCCCCTGCCCCTGGTCCCCCTCCCTGGAGCAGCTCGTCTCCGGCTGTGGAGCCCTCGTCCTCCTCGTCGCTGCTGTTGCTGCCCCCTCCCCCTCCCCCTCCCCCTCCCCGGCTGCCCAGCCGACTGCCGGGCCCCTCGTTGGCGGGCGGGGCGGTGTGGGGCCCCAGGTACCTGAGGCCGGAAGGGCGGGGGGCGATGAACAGCAACGCACCGTACAGCTACGTAAGTACGGAGGGAATGGGCCGCCGGTAAGGGAGGTTTCGTGCTCTTGCAACAGGTGGTCGTCTGATGTGGGCTATGCGCCAGCCAGGCAGGCGGGCGAGGTAAGGATAGCTCAGCAGGGGCCCCCGATGGGGTTAGGTAGGGTGTACACGGGGCCAGTACGAACGGCACCCTTCGACCGCCGTACCCTCCTGTCCCGCCTCTTCTCTAAACACGAACACGCGCACACGCACCTGTGTCGCACCCAGGGCGGCCACATGACATAGAACACGGCCCCGCTGCCCTCGTCCACCAGGCCCCAGCGGGTGGCGTCCTTGGTGAGCTGGTAGGTGGCCACCAGGTGGTTCCGCTTGGCCGCGGTGTTCATGTACGCGGACAGGTCGCCCTCCACCACCGCCGCCTCCCTGTCGAACGACACCACCACGCTGCCGTTGCGGTCCTCGAACACCTGCAGCAGCAGCGGGGGAGCGGGGCGGAGGGGTTTAAATCGAAAAAAGGAATAAACCCGAAGAACGGACCGGGGCACACCCAGAACAACCCCGGGGGAGGGGGAGGAGGGGGAGCGGGGAGGGGGGAGCGGGGAGGGGGGGATAGCGGGGAGGGGCGGAGGGGGAGAACGGGTCGGGATGGGGAAGGGGACGAGGGGAAGGGCGCGAAAAACAAGCCCAAGCCCAGAGCATACGAAGAGGCGGAAGGCGCCGGGAAGCGAGGCAGGGGAGGAACAATCGGCGGCGATACGGTGATACCAAAATGAAGCTTGCTAGATGCCCCAAATTAAGCTTGCTGGCTGGGTGTCATACGGCATCCAGTACTCAACCGCACAGCCCTCCGCACAGCCCCCGTCCTGAACTTCGCCCCCGCTGTCTACCCGCGGTGCGGTGCGGCACGGTGCGGCACGGTTCGGCACGGTTCGGCACGGTTCGGCACGGTGCGGTGCGGTGCGGCACGGTGCGGCGCGGTGCGGTGCGGCACGTTACCTGCAGGAAGCTGTTTGGCCAGTCGTCGCTCAGCTGCCTGCACAGCCGCATCATGCACTCGTCCAGCCGCCCCTTGAGCACGCGGGAGCTCTGGGCGCGGCCCGACGGGTAGAACGGCCCGGCCACCACCCTTGGGGGGAAAGGCGGGTGCGAAGGGGGACAGGGGGAGGGGAGGGGCCGTGTGTGGCGCGTGTGTGTATTTAGCGAGAAACCCGCCCGACACAAATCACTTACTAATATATATATATTTATTTCCACATGTGTATGAATGAATGAACGTTACAGCGGACCTCAATTAGATCAACGGTGTATACCAGGGCAAGCCCCAGCAGGCCCCACCGCCACGGCGGCAAGACACCTCCACACCACAACACCGCGAACAGAAGCACATCGGACCATGACCCCATGTATGTGGGTATGGATGTGGGTGTGTGTACGCTCAGCGGGGAACCCGTGTGCGGATCTGTCGTCTGTGTGTCTGTGTGTGTATGTCTGTGTGTGTGTATGTCTGTGTGTGTGGGTGTCTGTGTGTGTGCGCGTTTCTGCTAGAGGGGAAAGCCCGCCCCAAAAGGCTTAGCACACGGCGACGGCACAGCACCGACCCCCTCCCCCTCTGCCGGGCCCGCGGGCCGCCTCGTCCTCTCACTTGGATCGGCCCAGGTCGATGTTGGCGGCCATGGATGCGCCGTACGCGTCCGCGGGGTCGGGTGTGTAGGTGAACTCGGAGAAGGCGGGGGCGCCGTGAAGCCCGGAGGGCGGCGCGCGGACCACGAACTCGGAGGGCGAGGTCTGAGGCGGCGAGCGGCGAGCGGGGCAACGGTACGACACATGAGGCGGGGCGGCCGGGGAGGGAAGGGTTGGTGGTCACGGTACGGTAAGGGGTGTACGGGTGTACGGGTTTGGATGGAGGGGAGGCGTCGACGTGATGGGGGTCGAGGGAGGGGTCAGGGGGCCGCGCCGCCGCCTCGTCGTCAGTGGTCAGTCGCGACCACTGCCCTCCGGTCCAATGACTTTGTTCCGCGGGGGTTGCTATCTAGAGCTGACAATGAGGGGGCGACCGGCGCCGCGGGGTTACAGCGGGGTTACAGCGGAGCGGGGAGGGGAGGTGGAGGCAGGGCGACTGCGCCCCGGCCAGGGGTTCCAGGCGCACGGTGTCCGTCCGCATCCTCACCCCCCCTCGCCCCTCGCTCGCCCCCCTCTCCCGTCCCCTGCCCTACCTGCGACAGTTTGTGCTTCAGGCGTTCGTACTTGCCCGCCTGTCGTACTCTGTCGTATTCCGACGGCAGGTACTCAAACTGCGTGAACATCTGTGTGTGGCGGGTGGTTGGGCGGGTGGGTTGTGGGTGGGTAGGAAGGCGGGTAGGTAAGGGGGTTGGTTCGCATTTCGAGGAAGAGATTCGAGCCGGCCGGGTGGAAGGCGCAGGTTCGCCGTACGGGTTAGTTGGCCCCCAAAGGTGACATCCGTACCCATTCCACGACACGCCGCGACCAAACCCACCCACGCGGCCCCGATGGCCCCTCCGCCCGCCGCCTCCTCGCCCTTCAAACTACCACCCCAAGGCCAACACCCATCGCCGGGCGCCAGACGGGCGGCCCCACAACCCCCGGTTGAGATCCCGCTGCCGTTCCCGCGGCCATTCCGGCGGCCAGTCCCCCGTACATCCTGCCGTACTTACCCCGGACAGCGGGTTGATCCGCCCCACTTGCTTCTGCCCTACGCTCTGCGGCATCCCGATGGGACCGCCCTCGAGACCGTACGACAACTGGGGCTTATGGCTGGGCGCCACGAACGTCTTGCCGCGGTGCGCGGCTTGGACGAGCTCCTCGTACAGCCGGTCCCTGGCGGGGGGGCCGGGGGCGGCAGCAGCAGCAGCCGCCGTACCAGGATGAGAAAGCAGCGGCGGCAGTGGTAGCAGCCAGGCCCCGTCCGAATGTGTACGACACAAACTGACATGGTGGATTACTTTCGAAACACACACGGTTTGGGTCGGGCCGGTTCCCCGCTGAACGAACACACGCTTACACACAAGCACGCGGACCTATGCCATCGCCATCGCCACCGCCACCGCCACCGCCATCGACAGACAAAAGGTCCAACTGTCCACATGCCCGCCTTCGGACGTACCGGAAGTCGGGGCTCAGGGCATTGGGCAGCGACCGGATGCCGCATATGTTGGACGTCGACCAAACCGTCCGTACATGTTCACTGGCGGCCTGCACCGTACACTCGTCCAGCGGGCCCTTGGGTTGCACATGCGTCGGCAGCAAATGAACCGGCGGCGGCGGCCTACCGGCGCGCGCCGTCGCCATGGCGTCCGCCGCCGCCGCCGCGGCGGCGGCGGCGGCGCTGCCGCCACTGCAGCTGCCGCCGCTGGCAGAGGCCGCGGTACCCCCGGATCCCGGCCGATTCCCGTCGCCGCCGAGCGTCGAGGCCACGGATCGCGGTTTTGATCGCTCCGCCGCCGGAATCGGAAGCCCGCTCGACGACGCCGACGACAGCGGCGGCAGCGGATTGCCGGGCCCCGCCGCCTGGGAGCCTTGCGACGTCCGCCGTCGAAGCTCGCCGATGCCGTACATGTTCGCGCCCGGGACCGCCTCCGGGTGCCCGCCTGCCAGCGGAGGCAGCATCGGCGGCGCCGTCGTCGCCGACACCATCGCCGCCGCCAGGCCGCTGCCGCCGTCGCTGCCGCCGCCGCCGCCGCCGCCGCTGACATCATCGAACGGTACGACGGCAGCGCCGGAATAGCGCCGGGCGGCGCTACTAGCTTCCGAGAGGAAGGACGCGTTGTGACTGGGCGGCCCTGGTAGGTCGGCGGGCCTGTCGGCGCTGTCGCCGTCGCCGGCGCCGCTGGCCCGCCATCCGTACGCCAAGCTGCTCTGTCGGGCGCTGCTGACCTCGGCGGTGCTCGCGGCGCCGCTGAGCCGCCGCGACGGTTGCGCTTCCCCCAACTCCTCCGCCGTCACGTCGTCGACTGCACCGTCGCCGCCGTCACCGACAGCGCGCGGCGCCGCTGGGGCAGACGTTGACGGCGCCGCCGCCGCCGCGGCGGCGGCGGCGGCGACGGACGCGGCGGCCGTCTCGGAGGACCGACGCGGCTTGACGGCGCTGATCGGCCGCGAGCCCGCCGAGCTGCCGGCGGCGGAGGTTCGCCCTACGGCGCTGCCGGCTCTCGGCGTCGGCGCGCCACTGCCCGGGGCCCGTTCGCTGCCTGCAGCACTGATGCTGGATCCCGCCCGAGGGGGAAGCGGCGGCGCGGCAGCGGCGCCGCTGGCTGCGCTGCCGGCGCGACGCTGTGAGGAGGTGACGCTCGAGGGTGTTGCCCGTCGTTCCGACTCCTCGTCGTACTGCGGTGAGACGTACGACATTCGCCGGCCGCCATGCGCTGACGGCGACTCCTCCGGCTGGGAGGCTCCACTCGCCGGCCGGGCCGCCGCCTCCGCCGCCTCCGTCTCCGCCGGCCCGTCGCTGCTGCGGCCGGTGCCGGACACGTCCTTCGCGTCTCCATCGCCGCTCCCGCTCGCCTCCACCGCGGCAGCTGCGTCTCCGCCGTCCGCGCCAGTGGCATCCGCCTCCGTTGCCGGGGCCTCCTCCGCCTCCGCCGCCGGGGCGCCCTCCACCTCCGCCGCCGGGGTCCCCTCCGCCTCCGCCACCGGGACCGGGACCTCTTCCACCTCCGCCTCCGCCGCCGTCGCCGGGGCCCCCTCCACCTCCGCCTCCGTCTCTGCCGCCGGGGCCGCCTCCGCCTCCGCCTCCGCTGCCGAGGCCCCCTCCGCCTCCGCCGCCGGGGTCCCCTCCGCCTCCGCCTCCGCCGCCGGGACCCCTTCCACCTCCGCCTCCGCCGCCGGGACCCCTTCCACCTCCGCCGCCGCCGCCGCCGTCGCCGGGGACCCCTCCACCTCCGCCTCCGTCTTCGCCGCCGGGGCCACCTCCGCCTCCGCCGCCGCTGCCGAGGCCCCCTCCGCCTCCGCCGCCGCCGCCAAGGCCGCCTCCGCCACCCTAGGCCCTTCCGAAGGGTCCCCCGCCTCCTCCGCCCCGGCGCCTCCGTCCGCCCCACCGGCACCTCCAGCTCCAGTCCCCTCGCCGTCGCCCCGCCCCGAGCTGCCGGCCCCCGCCTCCGCCCCTTCCGCCCCTGAACCGCCGTACATGCCCACGCCGGTTGCCGTGGGCTCCGCCGCGCCCGCACCAGCGGAGGCGCCTTTCGCCGCCGCTGGCTCAACAGGACTGAGACGGCCGCTGCCTCCTCCGCCGCCGCCGCCTCCTGCTCCTCCTCCGGCGCCGCGTCCTATGACCTCGACGCCTCCTCGCACCCCCGATCCAGGCCTCTCCATGGCCATGGCCGCGGACTCCGGATCGGCTGCTCCAGGGGTGGAGGAGGGCCCGCCGCGGGCGCTGGCCGCCGCTGAGCCCGCCCGGGATCCGACCGCGCTCCCCGCTGCACTGCCCGCCGCATTGAGGTCGGTGCCGCTTCCTCGAGAGGACCCGTAGTAGGACGAGGACGAGGACGAGCCGGAGGACAAGGTGGCCGAGGGCCGCGCCGAGCCCTCTCTGGAGGGCCCCCTGGAGGCCTCCCTGGAGGGCGCAGCACCCTCCGCCCCGCTCGGCTCCCCGTTGACGCGCCCTGGAGAGGTCACCGGAGGGGCGGCGGCGGAGGCGGAGGAGGCGGAGGAGCGACGGCCCTCCTCGCTGCGGTCCCCCGCGGGAGGCTCTGCAGCGGCAGTGGCGGTGGCGGTGGCGGCGGCGGGGCCGCCAGGAGTCGCCGTGGATGGCGGCGGCCCGGGGGTATCATCACTGCCAGCAGCTGCTGCGGGTGCGGCGGCGGCGGCAGCGCCATCTGGGTCGGGCGCGGGGCCGCTGAGGCTGGCTGGGGAGGGGGTGTCCGCGGGCTGCTGGGTGGCCGCGGGTAAGGAGCTGGGGAGGTCGTCGGCGCGGCTGGCGCCGGCGACGTTGGCCGCGGCTTCGCCAGCGGGCAGAGAAGAGGCGGATGCGGAGGCGAATGCGGAGGCGGAGGAGCTTATTCGCCCAAGGGACGACTGAGGGGCTGCCTGAGCATACTCCGTGCTCGGCTCGGCAACGTCCGCACTGTCATAGACGGGAAGCCGGACGGGGAGGTCCGAGGAGGCCTCCGCCAGTGCGCCCGACTCCGTCTCCAGCGGTTCAGGTAAGGAGTCTCCGCCGACTACGCCCACTACACTCCTTAAGGAACTTGTATCCGCGATCGACGCACCAGCGCCGGCTGCGGACGCCCGGTAGTCATCCGTGGAGTTTTCGGTCAGCGAAGGGGGTGCGATATAGTCTCTGTCGTCACCGCTTGATTGTAATGGTTGTGGGGGTTCCAAGCGGCCTTCTGAAGCTACGCTAGGCGTGCTGTCAATAGCGTCGATGCCGACTCGGGTGCTCTTGTTTTCCGCGCCTTCATCTGTCCCGTCCTCCATGGTTATCTAGTAACAATTAAATGTTTCCACCTTGTATCGGGGCACATACCTAGCTATAGCTCTCCCCGGACTTACATGCTGAAGAATATCTATCCCATGAATGGTAACAACGTCATTTCCAAGAAAGTATATTCAATTTTAGGGCACAGCCAATTAGGCTCTATTGGAATACAGTAACGCGCTGAATGGAAGCCGATGGTCCTCATACGGCAGTGTCCCTACCAATCATACAGTAAACGCAAAACGCATTCAATTGTCATATCAATATCCTATTACATCATATCGAGTTTGAGTTTCAATAAATTTCTAGAAGACTTTCGTTCGTTGGCTGCTGTCCCGTGGGACGATCACACCTGTAATGTCGTTGACCCATGCAATCGCAATCTTTCAAATCAACTGGTGTCATGGCTGCGCCCCGCCTTTCAAACCCGCCGAGCGCCATTGGACGCCAAGGGCAACCAACGACCGGGCCAGAGGAGGCCTGCGGGTACGGGGCGCGGCATACCCCTTCCTTGTCGGAACCATCAGAGCTGACCGGGGCGGCTGGGAAATCGACCACCCTTCTCAGCCTGGTTGGCCTGGTTGATAACTGCAAGCGTGGTCTTTCGTAGCTTAATGTCCCCTCGGCGCAACATGTTATTAATGACCTTGACAGTGGACCCCGCGGGTCATCGGTGGCAGCCCCATGTGCAAGTGGGAGGAGCGGCCAGCGAGCAAGCCAAAGATAAGAGACAGCGGCAAAGGAACGCCCCGCAGTGGTCCGCCTTACACCGCAAGCAAGCCAGGCGGAGAAATGCCGGTTGCCGTTGTGATTGGTAGGGTTGCGTCCGCGCCAACCGCCGGCGCTGTCCGACGCGGTTTCGTGCATCGGGAGCTGGTTTCGGACATTGCAGCGGCCACATATAGCTCATCTTCCCTCGGCAGTTTCCAGCCGATACCGTATTCTTGAGGTGCAAAAGGAGAAAGACAGACCGGAAATCAAACCCGGGCACCAGATATCCCATGGGTAAGCGACTGGTAGATAGGTGGGCAGAGGCAACAGGTAGGCAGGGCAGATTCACCCGACAACAGCCGCAACAGTTGAGCAACACTTGAGCAGCGTGGGCTTTCCCTAAGCTTTCACGGGGCCCATGAGTTCCAAGTCCGCCGCGCCGGCTCAACACCCCAACGACTTAGTAATAGTAGTAATCGTTACGAGATGGACCCGAGTCCCGACCGAATCGTCGTGCGCGTGCCTTCCCCCTCGATGGGGCGAGCCTGACCAGCGTTGACTCCCGGTCAAACCGCCGCAGCTGCCAGACATGCCCGCTCGCCTTTCCACATTTGTCGCCGTTGCCTCCATGAATCAAGCCGATTTCAGCCGAGTGCCAAAGCACTGATGAGCACAGCAGCTGAAGGCCTGTTAGGCCTCTGCATCGGGTGTGGCGTCTGTCCGTCGCAACACAGCCTGCTGGTCAGCTGGGACCCGGGCCTCACTAATGTAACCGTTACAAGGTGGACCCGTATCCCGACCGGGTGTTCCAACGGGCCCAGATAGCTCGTAGGTGCCTCGTCTCATCAACCCCTACCAAGGACTCATTGCAACTCGTCTCAATGTGTGCAGTAGCCCGCCAGCCGACACGGGCTGCGAGGAGTGTCCTATCCACCACAACGACGACGACCACAACCACTACAACCACCACAACAACGACATCAAAAACAAAGAACAACAACGGCATCGACAGGGCCTGGACACGAAACCTCTTCGTTATGCAGCCGAACAACACCCAATTCTTCGTGTGCAATGGAAGTGACGTAACAGCCCCAGCGGAATCCTCGCGGCGTGCTTGCCCTGCCATCACAGCGGTGGCTAACCCAGCAGGGACGACCCATCGGCGGTTTCGGCGCACCCGAGGACCCGACTCGCTCCCTCCAAATACTGTACGACATTCATGTACAACCTGTTGAGTAATGTACGACAGTGCCCCGAAACGGGATGCAGCAACCGGATGCGGCCAGCACACCCGAGCACGGCACGGCAACCTCGTGGAACCACTTGCAACCGACTGGCAACCACCTGCCAAACCGGTAACGGACAGCTCATGACGTGCATGTGGGCGGGCCGTAACGTAACGGCGCAAAGAGCCCATGTCAATCCCCTCTCTGCTTGCCTTTCCATAAGCTCCCACCCGTCTAGCCCTAGCCACTCACACACCACGTCACACAACCAGAGCTAGATAGACTCAGGTCCCAATCACCCTGGCTAGGGATGTTGGGGGTGGCAGGATGACGGCGGCGGTGGCCGCGGCGGGAGAGGCGGCGGTGGCGTTGGAACGCCCAACGCTCGGCGGCGCCTCGACGCCAGTCGTCGCCGCCGCCGCCGCCGCCTGCTTGGGAGGTACGACAAGGCATCCGCGCCAGAAAGAGCCAACGGCGACGACCACCAAGACGCCAGCCGCTGCCACCGCCGCCGCGGCCGACGCGACGGCGTCGCCAATCCGCGTAAGCCCCGCTAACATGCCGGTCGGCCCCATGGGCGGGTACCACAGCAACATCAGCTGCAGGGCGGGGCGGGGCGGGGCGTGACGGGACGGGACGGGGCGGGAAAGGACGAGTCGAGTGTCCAGACCCAGAAGAAGCCGTATTCGATGCGACCAGGTACGTGCTCTGCCGTACGACATGCTCTGCCGTATTACGGAATGCCCATGGCGAGGCCACGCTGGCATGCCGACTGGGGTTCCTTGGCGGATCCGAATACAAAAGCACACTCCTACAAACCAATCCAACCAATGCGGTCCCCCGCCGTGGGTCCGAACGCAAACAAAAGCTCGCGTGCGTGCTGCCTTTGCCCCGGTACGGCCCCCCGGGTGCCTCTGTACGGCAACACCCGTGGGATACCCCCGTTCCGACAGCCGCGGTCCAAGGCATGTCGGGGGAGATGTACGGCTGCGTGGGGCAAGTGGCGGGAGCCCCTCCTGGACCGGACCGGAAGCTGCATCTCGGGCGCGGCGCGGTTACGGCAACTGCCGTGCTATGGGCCCAAGCGAAAGAGTCGGGGTACGCACCCAGCCCGGCGATGCATCGGTGGTACGGTACGGTACGGTACGGTGCGGTACTGCCCGCTGTCGTAACACACATACATGCGGGCGGGTTTCATTTCTAAACACATGCATGCCGCCTCTTTGGTAAGTCCTACATCGCAGGTTGCCTGGTAAATGTACCTTGGGTCTGGGTGGGTCGGGCGGGTCGTTCTCCCTGAATAAACTCCAATGCAACGACGCGGGTGCTGGATTCCAAACAAACCCCTGATATGACTCAAGCGCCTGCCCACCTCGAGGAAGAAGATCAAGTGTACGGCGATGCGAGCCGCCAGCTGCGGCATGCGCAGGCCTGCCCGCCGGGCAGCTCGCCGCAGCTCCCTCTCCAGCAGCAACAAGGGGGCCTGGGGTAACCCCGCGGGAGGAAGAGGTGTGAGGGTTTTAGTCGTGCTGACAGTGCAGGACCTAGGACCCCTGACACGGTTTATTTTTTTAACAATCTAACCCCTCACTTGGGGGGATGTTGGTAGTGGGCGGCAGTCCAGAGTCAAGGGTGCGGGACTCCTTTCACACAACGGAAGCACGGTAACCAGCCGCCGAGATAAAAGCACAGGAGGAGGAGCCCTGGGTCCCTGCCCGGATATCCCCCGGGGGCCCTCCCGGGGTCATGTCACCAGGACCGTAGGACGAGACAGATGACGTCTTGTCGTGCAGTTCATACACACCGACCCGGGGGTCGGTGACCCCCGGGTCGGTGAACGGTCTCCGCAGGGAGCTGCTCGTCCAGCCTCGAGCTGGTGTAGGGGTCCCGCTGCCCGCCCTCTCCACTTCGGCGGGGCCACACGCGTTAAACGCTTCCCGCCCTTCCCCCGCCTCACACACACCCTGTTCCGTTGTTGTTTTGTTGTTGTTCATTTGCAAGTTATTATGGTAAGTATTTTGGTCCTTGGTTTGGGTCGGGCGGGTCCCTTCTCGAAACACACGTTCACCCTCACATCACCTGCATGCTGAACAGCAGCAGCCAGCAGCCCCCCGAGCTGCGCCGACACATGCTGTAGCACACCAGCTCGTGCCACACACCCGACACCAAGAAGGTCGCCTGGGTGCCGGCGAACCGCCGCGCGCGCGACGGCCGCCGCGGCAATGACACTGGCGGCGCCGGCGGCGGCGGCGCCACCGGAAGCGCAGCCGGCCAGGAACTATGGACTTGGACGCCAGCTGTGGTAGTGGCGTCGGCTGCGTCGACGGCAGTCATTGCATCCGACGTGGGGATTCTGCGCCGGCGACGTACGGAAAGTACGGAAAGCAGACGCGGTGCCGTACCGGCAGCGGCCGCAGCAGCGCCGTCGTAGTTTCCCTCTGCGGGTTCACCGCCGCGGCCGCTGTTGCGGGCTGTGCCTGTGCTGCTGCCACTGACCCATGGGTCGCCGCCGCCCGATCCGACATCGGCGGCGCGGCGTTCCCGCGTGCTGTTGATGCTGCCACTGCTTGTGCTACTGCCGTTGTGAGCGGTGGTGCTACTGCTCGACGATGACGTGGTCCTCATAACAGCCTCAAGATTGTGATGGCTGTACGGAGCGCCGGCTGAGCTGCTACTGCCCGTACTGCCTCCCACGCCGCCGCCACCTCCGCCGCTGGCAGTGCGGTCGGCTAGTGCCTCCATTCTCAAGCAGTCTGAGGTCGTGCCGACCCATGGGTCGTCTCCCTTTCCAGCCGCGAGCCATCGACCTGATCGCGACACATGTAAGACACTTACGCGTCGCATATTCAGCATGTGTACGGCGTCGCATATTCAGCATGTATACGGCGTCGCATATTCAGCATGTATACGGCAGCGCCGTTAAGTTGGCGGGATTAAGGCGGGAAGTCAGACCTGGTGTTCGACGCCTCCAGCGCATGTGCTTTGTGCAAGCGGCGCCATGACTCAAGGGGGGGCCATGCAATGATCAGCCGACCCACATAGCCCACCGACCCACATCGCCCACCGACCCACCGGATCGTGTCCACCAACCTATGAACGACCCGACCCTTGTCCACTGACCCACAGACCCGCACTCGGCCGCTCACGAACCGTCCCGCCGCCCGCCGCGCCATAGCGCCCGCCCTCCAAGGACACCACGCGCTTCCCGCCCTCGCGCCCACCTTCCACGATGGGGTCGTACACCGCCGGCCGCAGCACCTGCGTGACCGTCAAGTTCCATCGCCGGCCCCACAGCTCAGAGAAGGAGGACGCCTGGACGTCACGAGTCACGCGCGCCGGAGGGGACGGAGGAAGGGTGGGCGGCAAGAGGGCAGTAGTGCACGACGGGTTCTGTCATGGCGCCATGCGAGCCGTACGGTGTCGTACACAGAATTGCTTAGAATGCTTACTTGACGAGACACCGGGGGGCGTGTAATCGCCCAGCGTCTGCATGGTGCCTGCCTGGTGCATTACCTTAGTTGGGGGTAGGTTGGTCGTTCGGGTTCCGTATTCGTTTTTCAGGTCCCCCACACACGTACACACACACACACACCCCGGCGGGTCTCTTGTCGAAACACACCGGCGGGTTTCCCGCTAAGAATATTCGGTTGGATATGCACGCACACCGACACGTGGGTCGCCAGCCACCCACCAGCCACACTCGGTCGAAATGCGGCTCCACTCGGAGCCCCGCCAGGAGCATAGCCGCCGCGTCTGTCAGACCTCCCATGCCGTATACCTCGCACATCAGGGCCACCCCTGGGGCGCCGCAAAAACACACACGCACACACACCCCGGGGGCCGAGGCGCGGGACGAAGGAGTGTACAGGCAGGCAGGCAGGTCGCCACGGCTGTTGCCGTACATGCCGTGGCGGCCAGCAGGAAGGTACCAGGGGAGATACGGAAGATGGACGGAGGCGGTGGATGACAAGGTAGACGACCAAAAACACACAACGGCGTTTGCGGCACCGGGGGACAGTACCGGTATCGCACAGCACAGCACAGCACAGCACAGCACAGCACAGCACAGCACAGCACAGCACAGCACAGCACAGCACACTGAGTTTGCTGTGACCGGGCGCATTGATTCGCATGGCGGTGGGTTGGCGGACGCACCGAGGAAGAAGTAGGCGAGCGCCCTGCCCAGGTGGAGGAGGAGGATGACGACCACCGCGGAGGGACCAGCCGCCGCCGCCATCTCGCGGAGGCGGGTGTCCGCGCTTCGGATGGACAGCGTCGACATCGTTGCCGCGACAAGGAAGAGGACTGCGGTGCGGTGCGGTGCGGGGTGGATCGGGAGCACAACGGCAGGGGCTGGTTTGGGTCGTCGGCGCGTGTGTAGGGGTGTGTAGGGGTGTGTAGGGGTGTGTAGGGGTGTGTAGGGGTGTGTAGGGGTGTGCATGGGGTTTGACCTCCCTCCCCAGCAACTTCACAGCTCGGGAGGGCATCCGAAGCCCAAGTGTCCTCAGCTCGAGAAACTCCAGCACCCCGCAGCAGTTCTCTCGGCGCTTATCTTTCGGTTCAACCCCAGCACACCAGCTGTCAAGCCCCAGCACCCCCCAGCAGTCAAGCCCCAGCACCCCCCAGCAGTCAAGCCCCAGCATCCCCCAGCAGTCACGCCCCAGCAGGCAAGCCCCCAGCCAGCACACCCTCACCGAGATTAAAGGCCGCCCACCGCAGCAGCTCCGCCGCGACACCGCATCGCCGTCGCCACCCTGCAGCCCACCCCAAGGCGTGCGGAGGCGGCCGGCGGTGCGATGGGGCGTCTGGACGATCGCATCATGGGTGTGTTTCTAGGCGCAATTGTGTTTAGGGAGGAAACTTGCGAATGTGGTGCGCTGGTAACGCAACCGTTACAAGGGCGCCTCATATCAACGACGAACCCATCCCACGTTCGCGTACGAGTGTCAAGAGGACAGATAAAGAGGCCATCCTCAGGGCCCCTCCTCTCCACACCCCCCCCATCCGCCCCTCTCAAGTCCTGCCCGCTCACCCAGGACGTCGGACTGGCCCGTGGGGACGACCGGCAGCACACACACCACCAGGAAGCGCCGGAGTGACCCCGCGGTGGCGGGCTCCGCGAGCGTACCCCGCCCCGCCGCCAAGGCGACCAGCTGCGGCCCGCATCGGACAGCGGGCAGTTGGGGCAGGCGGGTGGGGCAGGCGGGTGGGGCAGGCGGGTGGGGCAGGCGGATGGGAGCAGGCGGGTGGCGCAGGCGGATGGGGCAGGCGGGTGGGGCAGGCGGGTGGCGCAGGCGGGTGGGGCAGGCGGATGGGGGCAGGCGGGTGGCGTGGGGCAGGCGGATGGGGGCAGGCGGGGCAGTGTGCGGGGGGAGGCAACTCGCAGCAGCCGAGTTGACGCGTGCGAGTACGCCACGTACCCAACATCACGATAATTTGCGCAATTGGATGGACATATGGCGCTACACTTCTACTCAAAGTGGGTACCCATCAACGTCCGTCCCTTTGAGCACACGTTCGCACGTTCGTATGTTCGTACGTTCGTACAGGCGGTCGCAACACGTTGTTGGTTGCATGTACTCAGCTCGAGTTGCAGCCAATGAGACAGGCGGGGCCCAGCATGACAGCCGTGGGGCAAGCGCCGGGAGTACCATGGGCGATCCTTCGCACGCGCAGGGTATGTACGGTACGGTACGGATATACGGTACGGTACGGTACGGCAGGTGCGTGGGGACTCGGTGGGCAGAACGGCACAGGTGTACGGCACAACGATGCTGCACGGTAGCCACACGCGCGGACCTTGAATGCAGTCATGGAGGCCAGGCAGCAGAGGGCCTGACCCAGAAGTGGGTCTGCGCGGCCATCCACGGCGAGGATGGGCAGCCCCACGAGGGTCGCGGCCGCCGGGAGCAGCACGGCGGCACGCGCCGCGCCCGGCGGAAGGCGCCGCGCCGTCAGGAACGCGAGGACGCTGAGGGCTACATGGCTGCAGGAGACGAGTGCAAAGCTGCCCAGACGGGTCGCGAGAAATGCGGCCAGGAAGGCCCTGAAGACCATCATGTTACGGGGTAGTTGGGTGAGTGTGTGATGTGAAAGGACCCGTGGGTCACTCACTGACGGGTCTTCTGCTGCCTGAGGAGAGGTTTATGACCCATGGAGGCTTTCGACTCAAGTGGTGGCGTGTTGTGATGATGCTAAAAGTACAGGGAAAGTAACTTGGCGTGAGGGTTGCGGTTTGCTTCTAGGAGTGATCCATGTCTAGTGTGTGGGAGAGTTTCACCTTCGCCAGCTGCCGAGGGTGCGGTACAACCGAGGTCGTAACGCTTAACAATGTACCAGGCAAGCAATTAGCGATTCGGGTGCAACGGCGTGCAGGATCGCGATTAGATACGACGGAGGTTGCAGGCGTGACGCGTTCGGCCGCAGTTGCCATCGGGCCGCGCGAAGCGGTTGACGGGTGACGTGGCCGCGTGACTTATTCCTGTCCGGCTCTCAAATAAAACTCGACATTGTTACTGACTTCGCATTCATATTCGATGTGGGTTGCCTAATACCGCCAACTTAATGCCCGATTGCACCGATTGCACTTCCAGGACTTCCCCTGATCAGCGCATCCACTTTGGCCCCACGGGGCTTACGACGCGACGTTAAACGGTGCAAATCCGTAGCACGACACGACCCGAAGAAACGACATCAAACATCAACCAAGGACACCATGACAACAACCACAAGTGACACTGCATCGTCGGATTTGATTGACAAAGATATTACAAATATTACGGTCACATGCCTTTATGTGTGGGTAGCTTATGTTCCAGCACTTGTCACATCTCGGAACCTGAAGGGAGCGCCAGATAACCCACGTTTTAACATCACATCACCCTCAACCTATGAATTTAATAGCAGCGTTATCTTCCAATAATTCCACAAAGCCACAAAGCCACGTTGCAGCGGCTGTGCGGCTCTACCTTGATGTCGGTTATGCGGTTGATGCCGTACCCGAACTCTCAATTTTTCGAGCGCCGAGGATTATATATTGACCCGGATCATGGCGAATTACTGACGACAGCGCTTTAGCTTCCGGCAAAGTCAACCACCGCGCGAGCCCGATTGACTTCGCCCGTTCTCACAGCAAAAATCTGTTACCCATCGTCCTATTTTGTCGTCAATTACTACACATGACAGTCGTAGACATTAAAGAGTCAACCCAATTGAAGAATGGTCATGTTCGGGCAAGGCGTGAAATTGCCATCGCGGCCCAAGCCGGCCCTCCAAGAGCCTATCATCATGCGAAAGACCACGATGACGAAATTGTTTATCCGATGCGCACGGGCCTGCGCGCTGACGAGGTGCCTCACGGTTTGCGCCTGGCTGGCATTACAACTGGCTACCGTCAGGTGGGAGCGAAGCCGAGGTGGTGGGGACGGTAATTACAGGCGGGGTTAATAGGGGTTGGTTTGGATGGCCAGCCCCGTGTTTGTTGGCGTGGATGTGCGGATTTAGCCGGGTTTGTGGGGGAGTGGGGGCCTGGCGAGGTGATGGAGCCCGGCTAGTCTCCTTGACGCGACCCAAAATTGTTACTGCAGCACAATGGCAAAGACGCTCGAAGCTGCTCGCGTTGTTGGTGCTGATAACTGATCAGCCCTCACTGAATTTCGCTGACGCGTGCGTTATGTACTGCATGCACGATGCTACAACACGCACGACCGGATGCCGCATGCACGATGCGGCGACACGATCGGATTGTTGGTGCTGAACGATGTCCTGGATTGACCGGCCGTGTGTCCGCGCAACCCCCCTACTCGCAGGGCGGCACATACAGCGACTGCCTCCTGACGCTCTTCACCTGGCACAACCAGACGCTTAACAGCTGGACGATGGTCCTTGGTGAGGATGGACCCGGGCCGCAACCCACATCGGCAGCTGTGATCAGTTATAAAGTGTAACCATTTCGACAGTGCAATTACCGGTAGTTGGAAAGGCAGTTTCGGATGCCGTGATGCCGGATGGCGTCAAGCCGACATGTCAGCGTGCGATAGGTCCGCCTGGACGATTGTCCTCCTCTCAGCTCCCGACTGCCCTGCCTCCTGGGTGGCTGCCCGCAGGCTGGCTCGTGTCCTCCTGCCTCTTGGGCTGGACGTTGACGCGCCTGCGCCCGCACGGCCTGGACCTGACGCCCTTCCTGGCACTGTGGCTCTGCCCCTCCGTCCACCTGCCCTTCACTGTGGGTGAGAGAACCGCAAGACAGGGCTTGCCCTGGTATACACCGTTGATCCTTTTTTGGCGTCCGCCGTAACGTTCATTCATTCAGGAGCGCACAGCAGGCCGTGTGCGCCCGGACGCCGCGATCCAGGGCGGGTGGGAGGGGGGTGTCCTGTACGGCAGTGCAGGCGTCGCATTGGAACGTCCCAGTGTGGGCCCAAGCTGCCCAGATCAGACCCGCCGGACGCGTGTCCACGTGCGCATGATGTGGGTCACATGATGTGGGTCACGTGATGTGGGTCACATGATGTGGGTCACGTGATGTGGGTCACGTGATGTGGTTCACATGATGTGGTTCACGTGATGTGGTTCACGTGATGTGGTTCACGTGATGTGGGTCACGTGATGTGGGTCACGTGATGTGGGTCACGTGATGTGGGTCACACTCGGCCGCGGCAGAACTGTTCAGCTAATAGTACAACTGCAGCTCGACCCAAGCACCCAACCCAGCCCGACTCGAGCCGAACGACCGCCGCCACCACACCCACCCGGGGACCCGCGCTCTGCGGTTCCGTCGCACCCTGCAGGTTACCACCAGTTTCTCTGCATGAGCCCCCAGATCCTGCGCCACTGGCGAGCCCTGGACGTGGCCTTCATCTTCATCGCCTCCATACCCCTGACGTACGGCCTGTCGTACTTTGTGATGCCGCTGCCGTACGCGCTGGGCCTAACGGCCGTCACGGTGGCGCTGTCGCTGCACGCCTGGCACAACGCGGCGGCGCTGCCGGCGGGGGCAGATATTGACAAGAAAGCCAACACGCGCTATGTGGTGAGGTCGGGGTTAACCGAATTCTTATGGTTGCGCGCGCCCACGCCCACAGTACGAATTCACTGAGTGGACGTGCCATTGACTATACCGCCGTACTCGCAGGGGTACGTGGTGTTGGTGTACACCTTTCCAATCATGCTGCAAGCTGTGCTGGACGTACGACAAGTGCTGCGGGGTGTCGGCGGCAGCAGTGTGCCGTACGACCCTTGGTACACCACCTGGTGCGCGTTGTCCATCATTTTCTGCTTCATGTACGGCGGGGTGACGTACGTGTCGTGCTTCCCGGACATCTACGCCCCGGGCGTCTTCGACATCGTGGTGAGACCCCTGACCTTGTGCTGCTGAGCCCCAGCGACCTGCTTCTGGACCCGGACTCGGACCCCGCAATTGGCGGTCGTCCCTGGAGCTTCCTCGAGGGACGGGCAACCGCCGTTGTTTAGCCGGAGCCGCCTTGACGGTCGCTAGTCACTGCTCGCCCGCTGTCCATGCGCGAAGGGGTATAGTCCAGATGGCACGTCCGCAGGCTCCGGCCGCCTTCCTGAGAAGCGCGTCATGCGTGCCAGAGACCCCCCTAGAGTCCGCCGCCACGCGGTGCCACCTCGACCCGCATCGAGAACCACCACCTCGGGCATGCCCCGGGAAGCGGAAACCGTCGCAAGCTCGGCCTCACAAGTCACAACACCGCAACTCGAAACCGTCGCGAACGGAATGCCTTGGCCCCCACGACCTGTCGCCGTCGTCGCACTCGGCGCACAGCGGGTTAACGCCCCCGGTGCTGCGCTGGTGACCAGCCGCCGTCGGGTCGCCGCCGTGTTACCGTAGCTTTGCACACCGCGTACGGATGTCCGTCCACCCCGCAGATCCTCTGGCTCGTCTCCGTCGCCCTGCGCTCCACACCTGGGGTCGTAACGTCTTAACGTGCCCGCTGTTGCTGTCGCTGTGGTTGTGGTTGCGGTCGCAGGGCGCCGCCCAGCAGCTGATGCACCTGGCTATTGCGGCGGCACACGCCGTCGAGTGGCTGTTTGTCATCTACATGTATCAGCGTACCCATATAGGGCGGGTGGGTGGTGGGGTCGAGGGCAGTGCCGGCAGCCTCTGAGCAGGGTGAGGGAGCGGGAGGGGGCGGGGGCCGACGCGGGCCGATCGCTGGGCAGGTCGGTCTGCAAGCCTGGAGGACTGCTGCAAGCCTGGAGGACCGCTACGAGTAACGGGTGCAGGAGAGCGTACGTGGAAAGCACCGCAGGGACAGGTCAGCCTGTGACACCGGCGTGCAGGGGTCTTATGTGCTCACCCTGGGTTGAATCGTGCCGACGACTGGAGGGCGTTCCTGTGAAGCGTTCCGTGGAAGCTGCCTCCGTGAAGGACTGGCATGTGGGCATGTTTGCATAAAGCGCGTATGGAGTGAGCATGTGCACAGATAATAGGAGTAGGAGTGAAAGCCTTCATAGAAGGTGTGTAGGGCTGGTGAATTTGTGTGCTGTTTGCCAGCTACCGTAGTATTGTGGGTGTCGGAGGAGATGGGGGAGCGCGGGTGGTTGGATAGGGTGTTCGTAGGTTATCAAGGCAGCGTGCGTGTTATGCGGAGGGCACGTCAGTGCCCTGCAGGTGTTTGTACATATGCGCGGTATTCGATATCCAACGCCCGACCCATAGTATACGTAGGCCGCCGTCGGAACGGTGCCGTTTTGAAGGGCTGCTGGCTGTCGGGTGCGCTGTGAGCTGTGTGTGCGATGCAGCGCCTGTAGATTTGTACCACCGAGCATCGGAGTGGGGGAAGGGCCAGCAGGTATTCCGAATTCGCGATGATTGGTGTTGGCAGCCGAGGACCCGGTGACAACCGAAAGCCCCGCTCCTCATCACACCCTTCGGAGGGACGGTGGAGGATATCTTTCTTGCTGACTATGCAGGGGCCGCAACACTGCTGACACTGCCCGGACGACGTGAGCTGTGAGTCGCATCTATCGGAGCTGAACATGAGGGGGCAGCAAGCACTGGAGCTCGCGGTGCGGCACATTGCCGCAACCAGCGGCCAGCGCTGCCGCTGCGCATTCTGCGTGATAGATCCATTCTGTCAGGGCCCGATGACGGGCCCGATGATTGATTGCCGGATCCATGGGACCATGGACATCTTTGGTCTTGTAATGGGCTGATATGGGCGGTGAAATTCGGCCAGCTTCCGTTGGACGGAGAGTACGGCAATGCACCGGGCTGCTACACAGCGCGGTCGTGGGGGTGTATACATCGTGGTAGGTGGAGGAGGCGCGCGGTGTCGTGGCCAACTGGGCATGATACACTCCCACTGTGGGAACGGATAGGACGAGCGTGGTCGTGGGGGCGGACGGACGTATCGTGCTGCGACACATGGCTTGTATCCCCCATCGTACTCGTGATGGCTGCTTCCTAGAAACGGTCGGCCTTAAACTCTAAACAGGTCGTCCGACTCCTCAGGTTGTGCGGATAGATTCTCCGGCAGGCTATCCATCGATGCAGATAGATCTATCGATGCAGATACACCGTTGATCCCTTTTCGGGGTCCGCTGTAACGTTCATTCTTTTAGGTAGATGGCGCCCAGGGGAGGGTGCGTGGGGTCCGGGGTCATATCGGTGACTCTACCCTGGTGAGGCCAGGTGAGAGCGTGAGACCTCCGACTCAGAAAGTCAAAACAGCCCGACGGTGAAATTCAGAACGGCCTGGCGAATCACAACCACAAAACACATTGACCCCCAGTCCCACATGACCTCCGACCTCCTGCAGGCCAGGGGAGGGTGGTACGGCACCACCCCACGCCGTCACCGCGCGGCGTGCACGTACCGTACCGTTGTCACATCATTCGCCGGATCGCCGATCGCAGCCTCCCCGGCCATCACGGACGTCACACCGCATGTGCGTAACGGATCACGTGTGCGGCTGCCATACTCGGCGAAGCGAATCACCCGGATGCCCGCCACAAGTGCTCAATATGGTGAACAGCTTCGCCTATCTACCGGCGCGCCCGACAGATCTGATGAGCTGCTGGCAAAGCCGCATTGACACAGAGGCCCTCGTTGAATTTATGGAGCCCGGCAGCCTTGACCGCCCTCACCGTCAGACCCCGCACGTGAGCGGCTGGGACCGTTCGTCCGCAGGGCAAAACAGACCCGCGGGTCGCGCCCGACCCGCCTGTGCCTCTCCGAAACACACCCCTGCAGAGGCGTCTCCACTCTAGGACGTACCTCCGCCGTATCCCCCACCTTCACCTCGGCGACACCCCTCGCTGCCACACTTGGCTCCCGGATCCGCACGCCCCGGGGCCGCGGCCGTCGCCGCGTCGTCGTCGTCGTCCTTGTCGTACCTCAGCCGTACGAGGCCCGGCAGCGCTCGCTGTAGCGCGGCCACAGCCCGCGCGGACAGCCCCGGGTTGCCGTACAGCTCCAGGGACGCGAGCCGTGTCAGCCGCTTGAGACAGCCTGGCAAGTCGCCCAACTGATTGCGGCTGAGGCAAAAATGCTGCGGCCGGGACCCCCGACGTGTGTTAAGCGAGGCACGCGGTGTGTATATAAGAGAAGTGAGCCGGTGCGTGCGCGTGTATGTGTGTTTGTGTGTGTTTCAAGGGAAAGGGAGTTAAAAAGAAAACTGTCCCAAGAAACGGTAGGAAGCTAGGAACGGCCTGTGTGCATGTGCATGTGCGTGCGGGTGCGTGCATGTGCATGTGCGTACGGCACAGGTAGGCCACCCACATCACGAGATACTTGGGTACTGCTACTACCGTACTGCTACTGCTATTATTTCTGCTACAGCTCTTACCTCAAGGTTGGATAAGCAGCTGACCGACTCGGAGACACGGGAAACTCGGTTTCGGCTGACGTCCAGGCAAGTCAGCTCGGCGGCGGCGGCGACACCGTCGGGCACCGCCGTCAGGCCCATGCGAGTGTACGACAGGGTTCGCACGGCGGGCGCGCACGCGCAGAGCCGCTCCAGCCACCAAGCCGCCGCGTCGCCGCCGCCGCCGGCTCTGACGGACGCGTCGTCGTCGCCGCCGCCGCCGCCACCACTGCCGTTGCTGCCGCAACGCTTGTACGGGGATGCCCCCGGCGAGGTTTCACTCGACCAATCTCCTCGAACTGTCAAGTGCGCCAGGCGCCGCGCCACGCCCGCCGCCGCCGCCGCCGCCGCTGCCGATCGACCTGGCACGGTTCGCGGCCCGGCAGCCCCCCCCGCGGCGGCCGAAGCGCCCCGCACATCCGCCGGTACGTGTACGGCAACAAGTTCTACCAGTGCGGGTAGGTACGGCAGTATGGACAGGAGTGCTGGCAAGCTGCAGAGGCTGATGTGCAGCCGGCGCAGCCGCGAGACCGCGTGGCCCTGCGGCCCCAGGACGGGTTGTACGGCAGAGGTATCAAAACATCAGATGTTAGGCCGGTTAGACGGGTACCGCAGGATGCGGCAACACAGAAGCTCGCAAGCTCGCGAGGACGGTCTCTCACAGGTCGGACTGGTGGGACTGGTGGGACAGGTCGGCCCTTGTGGTTCAAATCGGGAAGGCGTGTGAGCGGATTGGAGGGCTCCGCCGCTTTGCCGCACCACCGGTCGGGTCGGGTCGGGACGGGTCGGGTCGGGACGGGTCGGGTCGGGTCGGGTCGGGTCACCCGATGAGGCGTTTTACGTAGGATACAGCATTACGTTAGCAAGCTCGCGAGGACGGTCTCGGACAGGTCGGACAGGTTGGGCTTGTGGTTAAGGAGGCACGTGAGCGACTGCGAGGGCGGGCTCCGGAGCCATCGCTCAGTGCATAGGGTAGATATTACTGCACTCACCTCCGTGGGCGGCTCCCCCGGCCACAGCGGAAGCCCGCCGGCCGCGGACACCAGGCTGAGCTCCTGCAGCAGCGGCGGCAACGCGACCCGCCGGCCGCCGCGGGAAGCTCCGCTGCCGCCGTCGCCGCCGCCGCCGCCGTCGGCGCCGCCGGGGCTGCAGCCCCATAGGTGGAGCGGAGTGCCCCGAGCCGCAGCTCCTCGGGGGGGCAGCAGCCCTACGCGGATGGGAGCCACGGCGGGATGATGATGGCTGTTGCGGTGGCGGTGATGGTGGTGCTGGTGATGCGAGACGGAGGACTCGCCAGCGGATGCGCGTCCTGATCCGGTCGGTGTGCCGTTGTCGTCGATTCGGAGGACCCGCAAGCGGCCGCACGCGGCGGCAAGCGCCTCGGGGATCGCCTGCGCGGTGTGCGCGCGGTGAAAAAAGCGCACCGCAGGGTACAACAGGGTACGGCACATTGTTGTACGACAGGTTGACAGCACGACAGGGAGCAGGTGGTCTACGATGGACAACTGACCCAACCAGTCAGTACAGGTATACCGTTTCCAGTACGACAATGATACCGTACAAAAGTCGTACCTGCAGGCAGTTGCCTGACAGGTCCAGCTCCGTCAGCGCTGCGCCGAGGCCGATGGTGTCGTACTCGACTTGAGCAACGGCAGATCCTCCTGTCGGCGCTGGTGCGTCCGCGACATCGACTGTCGCTGTTGCTCCTGCTGCTGCAGCAGCTCCTGTTGCTGTTGCTGCTGCTGCTACTGCTGCTCCTGCTGCTGCCAGCTGCAGCGGTGGTGACGGCAGTAGCAGCGCCTCGGGTAAGCGGGTGATGCCCGTGCCGTACAAGCTGAGCGTCCGCAGCTCTCCGGGCCGTGTGAGTGCCATCAGCAGCCTTTCCACCAAAGTTGGGTCGGGGTCCAGAGTTTCGATTTCAGTTTCCGTTTCGGTTTCGGTTTGGTTTCGAAATTTTAGGTGGACAAGCATATTGTGGGACGTCTCAGATTGACCTTACCTGCTAACATTGGCAGCGAACAGCGGTACGGACGACAGCCAGCGGCAGCCCGACAAGTCCAGCCGCCACAGCCGCCACGCCGGCGGCGGCACGCCCGCCGCCGCGCCGTACAGGTTTTCCCACGGGGCACCGGGGCCCTGCCCCGGCGCCCCGGCGCCTCCGCCAGCACCGCCGTCGCCGCCACCGCCGCCGCCGCCGCCGCCAGCTGCCGTAAAGTGCCTGGTCAAAAGGCCCTCCACCAGGCTACGTGGTCGTACATCGCAGCCCGCCAGGCTCAGGGTTGTGACGGCGGAAAGGTGCGCCGCCGCCGCCAGCAGATCCGCCAGCGGGCATCGCCCACTTAAGGACAAGCTCCGAAGTGACGTACACAGCCCGTGACCGTACGACGGGCACAGCGGCGACGTCTGTGCCGCTGCTGCCGGCGCCGTCGCCCCCACCGCCGGCGGCAGGCCGATGCCTGGGACAAGATGTACTGCATGGCCGGCGGACCCTCTGTCCAACGGGTATCCTGCGGCGGCGGCGAGAGCGCGGAGGCCCTCCGCGTGCAACACTCCGCCGCCGCCGCCGCGAGCAGTTGCGGCGGCCGCCCCCGCCGCCGCAGCACCAGCACCAGCAGCAGCAGCTGCTGCCGCTGCCTGTTGGAGCATGAGCGGCTGGTGCCGACTGACGGAGAGGCAGGGCAGGTGCAGGTGTGTGAGCCGGCTTCCATAAGGCCCTGATAGCGCGGCCGCCACCTGCAGGCCAGGCAGCGGCCGGCTGTCAGCGGAGCGGAGCTCAAGGAAGGTCAGGTACGACAGGTTCCGAAGCAGGCCGCCGCCGCCAAAGCCGCTGCCGTCACCCGCAACCGCGCCGCCGGGCAGCTCCAGATGCAGGGAAACAAGGCCCGGCAGCGGCGGCAGCGCCGCCACACGGATCCCGTCGTACCGCGCCAGCAGTACATCCACGTCCGACGCGCCGAGGCGGTGCTGCTGCGGCGCAGAACCGTACGGCAAGATGGTACGGCAGTGAGTTACGACGATGAGCTCGGACAGGCGCGGCAGCCGCTGCAGCCACGCGGGCCACGTCAGGGTGGGTCCGCGACCCGGCGGCGGCGCACTGCCGGGGTCCGGATGCGCGGCGGCGGCGGCGGCGGCGGCGGCGGCGGCTGTGGCGGTGGCCCGGGTCACCAGCAGCGGCAGCGGCAGTGTCAGGCTCCGAAGGCCTCGCAGAAGGGCCACCCGCGCCAGTGCGTCCTGCTGGCGGCACAACGCTGCGGCGCTGTGGATGGCCACCTGAGCAGGTGTCCGGACAGGCGTGAGTAGGCAGTTGGGGACGGTTGGGTGCCGTTGGGGCGGTTGGGGTGGTTGGGGCGGCGAAAGGGCAGAGCGGCGGCAGTGCATCCCCGGTGTGGGCGAATGTACGGAACCGCCCGAGTCGTTAGCCGCTGCCCAAGTCGCCAAAGAGGATCCCCCGGGAAGGCCACGTCCTAGAAACCAAGAGACTGGGATCACCGACTGGGGTTGATGTGAAGGACGTATGAAAGGCTCAAACCGCGGTGGGGTGAACGTGCGTCGGTCAACAGGAACAGGGGTACAGGCCGCTGGGCAGTCGTACCTGAAGCGTTACATCTCACATGGCGGGTGGACCCCTGGCCTACCTCAACCCTGGAGAGCTTCGTGAGGGGCCTCGTCGTACCTGTACGGCACTGAGATCCAGCTGCACCAGGTGCGGGAAGGTCAGCCAGGTGATCCGCGGCGGCAGCTCAGAGGACGCGGGTGACGGCGGCGCGGTTGACTGCGCGCAGCGCTGCTGCTGGTGCCGCAGGGTGGTGGTGCAGCTTCGTAGCGGTTCCACTGTGCGCTTGGGTTGCCCCTCCTCACCGCGCTGCTGCTCCTGCTCCTGCTCCTGCCATTTTTGCCGTCGATGCTGCTTCAAGAGCTGCTGGCTCAGCTGCTGGTTCGGCCGATCCGATGGCCGAGATGCGAGATCCTCAACTTGATGACACTGATCCAGATCCACCAGTTTCGAATTCAGATCAAGATCCTCTTGTGGAATCCAAGCCGGCCGCAGGCACGTGAGCGCCGCGCGGCACATCCGGTGCCAGTCTTTGCAGGTCAGCGCCACGTTACGCACATGGGCCCAACCGCATTCGGTTGGGACGATCCACGGGACGAGATGGCAGCGGACAGCTGCACTTCCGCAGCCTACCGACCCCGCTGCAGCCTGCGCCGCCGGAATTTGCTGCTCCGGTTGCCATTCCGCGCCACAGACGCCGTCGGAAAGGAGCAGCAGGCGCAGCACCTCGGCAACCAGCGGCTGAGGCAGGGAGGACCAGCCGCCGGATTCCGCGCCGATGAGGCCCCTACCTGCGCCACATCAAAAGGTGCCATGTAAAGCAATTCAAAACGCAGAAGTACCGTAACGAGTTACCTGTCGAGGGCAGCCGGCCCTGGGCAACGCGCTCGTACGCTGCTGCTGCGGTTGCTCCGAGGGGCGCCTGACTCGCAAGACCTCACCTGCTCCGAAGGGAAGGCCATCAGTCCAGCATCCCCTCCTTGGCAGTCCGCGTACGTTGCTAGGGACTTGTGACGGCGGTGCATCCATGGCTGGTTGACGTGGAGCGAAACGCGCGCAAGTGCCCGACAAGGGTTCCACTCCGATACTAGATTGCTCCAGGCCATGGTCCCGATGCCGCCGCATGGTGCAACCCAGCAAGCTTACGAGATTCGTTCAAACCAGTTGTGACTAGCTTCGGCATGATAGCCCCGATCGACGTTTCCGCTGGATGCTTCAAGGGACTTTTTCCAGCCATGTCAAGTAAATGCAGTCCTGGCATTCAATAATGCAAATGAGACACAGCGCGCGATGCCGGGCTTGAACGCATTGTCAGAGGTTTCAAGTGCCGGTATTCTAACTCGTTAGTGATATGTTACGGAATTATCGGAAACGTTCCCTTTATGAAGGAGCATCACACGCCGTCAATGAATCACACGTATATGTTTTATTCAGTCGATGATGTTCGAGCAAACCATTCGAGCGATGGCGCCGGCTAGCAGCTAGCAACGCTTTGCAACCGCCAACGGACAGCAACAGAAACGTCGCCTTGGAACGTCGGTACGTCACGTGCCGCCATTCCTCGCCATTCGACGAAATCATACATTCATCATTTATTTAGGGATCGGAGGCCTGATTGCATCCAGGTGCTCCATGTTGGCTGGTACAGGACGACCAGGTACTGGCAGGTCCTGGCTTGTCTTGGTTCGCCAGGCAACGGCCCAGCACGCTTGCTGAGCACCTACCGCACAATACATACGACACGTTATCAACAACCGCTCCGTTGGCAAGCTCGCAGACAGCTGCTGACTGGGTAGGATCTCGTGCCCGTCGTGTAGAGGCCTTGTCTGAACACACAATATGCGACATCTCATCGCCAGAATCACGAATTTCGAGAACACTTTTTTGCACATCGTTGCCTTTCCAACCGCAAGAAGGCCTGGCGATTGTGAAACCAGGAAATGTTGGGCTTAACAGGAGTATGATAAAAGCATGTCCCCCAATATCAACTCTGGTATCATTCGTTGTACCCTTGATGAATCGCAATGCACCGGACGGACATGGTGAGGCATCACCAAAAATGTTACATTCCCAGAGCTGTGTGCGTCCATTGCAAGGCGCGGATGGAACACAAGCTTCCGACGAAATGACACGGACCCGCCTTAGCCCAGTAGCAGCCTTACGCTGCACGTCCGCCATTAATCCCAGTAGGCCCGACACGCCGTTAACACGTACGCGGCGTACAATATCTCACGGAACGATTCGACCCATTGTCGCCACGAGATGTGACATCTCACATTTGCTTTCGAATACAACGCCCTCCTCTCAGCGTCCTGTGTTCGGCACAGCAGGACCATCAACTCCCAAACCACAAAAATCCGTCTCTCTGATCTCTCATATTCATCATTACCACTGCAAACCCGTACAGACCATGCACACGCTGCAGTCGGCCAACGTCCCTGGGACATAAGGTTTCTGCCCCTCGCGTCCTTCGCCAGCTATCTGGCGATGGCACGCTCACGAGCCCCACACAGGCACCTGCGTCCTCAAACATGGAACACGATATCACAAAATCCTATGTACGAGTTACACGCTGGCCGCCGTACGTGTCGTACCGGGCAAGGTGCTTCGACACAGCTGCGCACGACAGGACGTTACCGCGTGCCCGCCACAACAGAACCAGCAAGGCATTCTTCCGCCAGAGCGCATACTTCGCAAGAACATATGAAACCACAAAAATCGACAACAGTACAACGCCCTCACACACGCGGCTTCACCTAGATAGTGCAAAACGCCGACTGCTACAGCTCGGGACCCAAGTCAATTAGCATGCCGAAAACTGGTGTCACCAGATGGGTAGATTGCAGGTCCCGGACAAAGCCTCTAGTCCATGGTACACTTCTACCATTCCTCGAACGTCTGAAAATACACAGTGCAGCGCGTCCTGACCAGCAGAACGCGTGCAAGCCAGCGCAGGTCGAGCGGCCAAGCGATTCCCTCCCCATGACCACCCCAAAAATCCTGTCTGCAGCACCCACCACTGCGTCATTGTAATAAAACGGAGAAATCCCATGCGCCCTGACAAGAGCGGCTCGCGCGCCACCAGAGCAAGGGTACAACACTACGGAGAAACCCTCGAGCACCAGGCTTACGCGGTGGCCGGCTTCTTGCCCAGCGATCCAAAGCTGATCGAGTACGCGACGGCCTGCAAACAAACGCCGAGGGAACAGAGTTGCAGGAGATCAGATTTCAAGCTCGACAGCCCAGGCTTTGTATGAAGCTTCCTGACCGAGCGACCCAAATCAACATTGAAGTCTAGATGCGCAATAAGCACAGCCTTGACCCGCGATCAGCAGGGCGGAATCCATGTGAACTTCAGCTAGCAGTGTCGTGAGGGACGGTAGAGAGCGGTTGCAAGAGACGCATGCAAGTCGCCGACTTACCATCATTATCACACCCGCGATGGTGTTGCCCAGGGTGACCGGAAGGAGGTTGTTGAAGAAGAACTGGCTCCACGTCACTTCAGCACCCAGCATCATGCCCAGCGGAATAACGAACCTGTGGGTAGCAAGGCATTCAATTAATGAGTTAAGACACATCCACAAGATCCAAGCCATGCAGAATAAAGGACAACTTTTCCTGACCCTAATCGAGAGCAAGCAGTCGGGAAACGGACCAAACCGCATGGGGGGTAGAGCTTGCTTACATGTTTGCAACTGAGTGCTCCAGGCCGATGGCGACGAAGGCGGTGATCGGCGGCCACAGACCCAGGATGCGGCCGGGGAGCGACGTCGCGGCGGAGGCGGACCACACCGCGCAGCAGACCAGCCAGTTGCAGAGGATGGACCGGGAGAGCACCTCCGTGAAGCACAGGTTGGCCTTGGTGGTGGCCATGGCAACCGGGAGGCCGTTGGTAGCCAGCAGGCCGGTAGCGACCACCGCGCCGACCATGGCAATGCTGCCAACGAAGTTGCCTGCAAGGGAGTTTCATGTTGGTCAACCGTTGATGACTGGTGGAGCAGGAGGAGCAGGCGTGGACGGCAGTTTGCTGTAACGACTCAACTTCGGTACCGCACAGCGATCCATCATCGACATCGTGGTTTGCAGTGCAGTTCACGAATACCACTGGTATGAGATGTGGTCGGACAACAACAAGGGTTTGCTCCGCGTCGATTTGGAGGCCATTTACTGAGTACACTCCAGCACTTACCGAGGTACGACACAACCCAGTTCTTCACCAGCTGGCCCCACGACGCGCGCTTCTCGAACACGGCGCAGGTGAGCGTCATAGTGTTGCCCGTGTACAGCTCCGCGCCGCAGTTCGTCACCAGCGACAGACCGACGGGGAAGACCAGCGCGAACAGGAGCTTCGCCAAGCCCGGGTTAGATGCCGCAACGCCGGGAATGCTTCCCCCGACGGAACACGCCAGGAATGCACCGAACGCGATGTATGCGCCAGCCTGGATGCCTTGAACAAAGGTCGGGAGAACTCCCAGCTTGGCCTGAAAATAGCAATCGTATACAGGCGCAAAATTTAAATATATATTTGAGACTCTGGATATTCGTCTGCAAGCAGTCGCACTCAAACCTCCAACTGGAAACGCCTGCCGCACGGCTTTTGAACTGAGTCCTTTGTGGACGCATGAATGCAGTCTTAACGTACTTTACAACCTGAGATCTACTGCTCACAGGCACGATGTACTGAGAAAATGTGCTTCAAGTCAAACAGGACTGGTGCATCGCGACCAAAGCTTACCTTGTACTCGCCAATACCAGCCGCATTCTCATAAACTTGAGGTGGCGTCAAAACTGACACGGCGCGCACAGGGCCGGCGCTAGCTGCCGCGGGAGTTGGAGCTGGTGCGGGAGTCGCCGGCGTTGTCGCCACAACGCCTGCGTAATACCAGAAATGAATCACTTAATCACGGAGCATTGAATGGCTCTGCAATCATAAACAATGTAGCTGCTGTAAGCAAAAACGCACCATTGCCATTTCCATTGGATGTGACAGTCGTCACCGATTGGGGTGCAGCCGCAAGGATACGGATTGGGGATCGGGTAATGCGGCCCGGCAGAGAGCGAACACCAACAACAGGGCGAGCGAGAGCCATCGAAGTCTGCATTTTTCAAGATATGATACACGAAAAACGTCTTTCCTTCTATGGCACTGTGCTGCGAATGCTGCTCAAGATGCTGCTGGTAGTACGAAGTCGGCTGGATATCATATAGCAAACAAAGAAACTGATAGTAGGAGTGCGTGTGTTGCCGTACGCCCGTCTGGAATGGCCGAGCACCCACAACAACACACACCAACACATGTTGCATCCTGTGCAATAGCACCTACAAATCAAACATATTTAAACGAAAATTATATTTTGCATGGCATCATGAGATGTTAGCTTGGTGACGATAAGGCTTCCGACCTATATATATGCGATATTTACATGCCACGATCGAGTCAGACACCCTTGCTCTCGAACATGAAATTGTTCCAATCCGTATGCTTATGGTAGACTGGCACTTAGTTCAGCGAACGCTTGATATATCCGGGTTAAATAAAAGTCGACGGCAGAACGCTGCCTACGACACCAAAAATTGTGCATGTTCCGGAAAACCTGAAAGGAGATCTCAAATTTTCATTCCGTGTAAATTTTGAAGAGTGCACCTTTAGGAGATTGCGAACGTTCGTCATGGATAATGCTGCACGCACAAACTGACGGAACGTCGTCGTACGTCGCGAAGCACGCAGCGATTGAGCAAAATTTGTTTCGAGCACGCCTTCCAGCAAGACGTTTGCCATGCATATCATGTAACGACACGTGTGACAGGTTGGGGTGATCAAGGCTACACGCTTCACACAAGGCAGAACGGTCGTCGCAGATGCAACCCCAATCTCTGTTCAAACTATTGCGACGAACATGAAACACAGAGGCCTCTGATGAAACACCTTGTCTTAATCATGCGAACATGCTTTCCCATGCAGCCTTTCAGATCCTTCCCATGCCACTTTTCAATGACTTGCGTGCTAACACCTTCGTGGCATGCGTTACGGTGTTGCTGTACACACGTGCTTTCTATCAGGCCGAATTTTCTGCACAATCCCATCAATCCTCGTTCCTGGCTTTTGCGCTGAATTGTATCAATAACTTAACACGGTGTCGGGGCGACGTATTGGGTCCTGCCCCGGACGATCAGGGCGCGGGGCTCAGCCAGGTCCGGCCAGGAGCAAGCTGTGGCTAAACAAAGTCAGGCAAGGCAGGACGGGCGCAGGAAGACGCCCCAGCGAATCTGCACCTGCATCCTACGACCCCCACGACCCCCACGACAACTGCAAAGCAACCGCTGGAGGTTGCTGTTGCAGCCGAAGAATCTTCGCATGTCTCAGGCCGCCCTCAGCACTATCAACGGCATGGGGGGCCTGCGCACCGCTGGATGCACTCAGCCGTCGTTGACGGGGACGCCGATGCAACTCCGCCGGACACGGGGATTGCCCCCGACCTCGCCGCGACCGCCCACTGCCGTGTCCGTCAGGGTTACTAGCATTGGTCCTCCCCCTCATGCGCCCCACGGTGTCCCCATGCAGCCCTGCTTACGCCGGATCCTCCGCTCCTCCCAGTGCCACGGCGCATGTCCGCTCATTTCCGGCAGTCCGGGGCATTCGCTCACCCCAGCCCGCCGGAGCACCTCAGCGCACCTCACCGCACGGCACGTTACCGTGCTTGTGACCTGGCGCGTTTCCGCCCTTTTTCATAAAAGTCAACGAGTCTTCTGTGGGGCCTGTTCTTCCACCGTTACGACTGACGAGCGTCTTTGGTTCTGGAGCCGGTTGGCTCTTGGCGGGACGCCGGCGCCTCTTGAGTTCGCACTTTTTGGAACATCCCGGCGAAACGGGCCGTTCTGGCGTTGGACGTTTATTGCGTCTGAGTGTGCGCCGTCTGCTGCTGTCCATCGTCGGTGGTTGCTTGCCCGTCTCCGGCCGTGCGCTCCGTGTGGGGCTCTAGCGGTGTAATCCAGTCTCCAGTCAGCTACCGTACCCATCTTTATGCATTCATTAAACTATGATACAGCCCGGGAGACGCCAGGACAATGGCAGAGGGGCGATCACAGAGGGCCTTACAGTCCGAGAACTGGGCCGCCAGGGCAGCGGCCCGGGCGCCCTTCGGTGCACGGTCCAACCTGTGTCAGATCCGGGTCGCAGATCCGGGTCGCAGCTCTGGGTCGGAGATCTGGGTCGCAGCGTAGGACGGAAGGGCGCCCGCGCGGCCTGCCTGCCCTGCCCGATCCGACAGCCACCACTCCCCGATCGAGCACGGCATCGAGCACGGCAGCTCCGTCCGCGCGCACCGGTGTCCCCCCCGCTGCTGCTGCTGCTGCTGCTGCCGTACTGGAATCGGCGTTATTGCCGTCCCGCGGCCCCCTGCCCCTGCCCAGAGGCCCCCTGCTCCTGCCCTGCAGCGCCCTGCAGCAGCCCCAGGCCCTCCTCCACTTGCATGCGGTGCAGCTGCCAGCTCAGCGCCGTAAACTGCTCCAGGGTCAGGTCCTGTGCGCGCGCGTCCACATTCAGCTCACACGACCTGAGGGCAGCCTCCACCTGACCACCACCACCGCGGGCGGAGGGCGGAGGGGGGTTTGGGCGAAAAGGGGGCCATTAGAAACTTGGGGTGAGAGGGAGGGGTCCGTCGCAACGGAGCCCACAAGAACAGGGATCCGCGCGAGAGCACACGCCCAGGGGCCGGCTGGGTAGGGCGGGTTCCCACTACCCATGGTGTGGTGAAATGGGAGCGTACGGATGCGCGTGTCGTTCCTCCGGCGGTGTGTTAATGACAATTATACCCGCAGTGTGTGTTGAATTTGCAAGGAGGCTTCGGCTGTCACTGTTGTCTGGGTACGCTGCCCTGTACCTACAGATAATGTCCCGTGGCCTGCGTCCCAGGCCGCCGCCATCTCACCCATCCGTCGTCAAGTACACCGTACACCGTACGATAACTGTACCGTGCCGTACCGTACTGTGCCCGTACCTGCTGTGAGGTGTACAGCGGCTGCACGCTGTTGCGCAGTTTCTTGCGGCGCTCCGAGAAGCCCTTTGTGACGAGGGCGTGGAAGGCGCGCTCGGATGGTACGGCAAGGCGGGCGCTGGGCGGCAGCAGCGAGAAGGTGGCCAGTGCGCCGTCCACCCCCGGGACCGGGTCGTACTTGAAGCGGGAGATCCGGAATCGGTACCTGACGTACAAAAACACACCATGGTCGTTAGCAGTCCCGCGGGATGTCGTACGCACGATTTCCGCTCCACTGGTTGTTGCAACTTGTTACACGCTTCGTGTAAGCGTTACAGTGTGTCCTTCTCCGGTAGTGGAACAGATGCCGTATGGAAGAACCTGACGCGGCGGAGGTACGGTACGGTGTGGGGCCCCGCACTGACCCACGGGTCATCGCGCACGCCACGTTTGCACCCCGGGGCGCGCGCCGCAGGCGGCACACGCTCGGTCAGCACCATACCACTCGGCGGCACGCGCACGTCGCTTCGTGTCCTTGCTCCATTTACGGATCTCCTCCGATTCAGTGACCAATACACAACGGCATTAACGGCACAACGGCATGACGGGCCTGGGTGGTTGTGGGTGTGGCTTCTCAATAAACACAACGGCATTACCGCACTCGCAACGACGACACCCTCAATGGCTCAATCGCGCCCCTCCGACACACACACAGGCTACGCCGGCCGGTCCTGCCGTCCTACTACGGTAGTTCCGTGGCACGCCCGTCGCCCCTGTCCACCTGGGTTTGCAGTAGAACAGCGTCCGAATGTTGGCGGCGCGCCACTCCGGCCCGCCTGCGGAAAGAAGTCATGAACGAGTAGGGAGAGGGCATGACAAACACCGTGTATTTGTCATGCCCATGCGCCTTTAACGAACAAACAGACAAGTGCCCAGCCCCGGGTGCTGTCGCGGCCGGTGCGGGAGCACACGCGCCATGCCAGGCGGGCGCTCCGTCGCGGAAACAACAGCTGGCAGCCGCGCAGGCCGCTCGCTGTGTGAAGATATCCCACAGCCGCGCGGATGGCCGTACTATCGCCGGCACCTGCGGCAGGCCGCCGTACACCAGTAGCTACACTGAGAGTACGGCTGTGACGTCTCCTTGAAGACTCCGAAACCAATCCCCACGAAGCACCAACCCAGCAGCTCACCCGGCACGCACCGGCTTCGTGCCAACTCCATCCCCGCCCCCGCTCCCGACCAAAAGTGCTCACCGGGTGTCCGCTCCGTCAACCGTACGGCAGCCTCGTGTTGGATCATGATGTGAAGATCCGAGATCACATCTCCCAGGGGCAGCAGCATCGTAATCAAATCCTTGGTTATGTTGTACGGCAAGTTAGCCACCACTTTGACCTTCCGGCCTGACGCCCGCGCACCGCCGCCGGCAGCTTTGCGACCCCGGACCCCGGAGGCGGCGGCGGTCGCCGCGCCGGTGGTTTCGGTGCCCGGGCTGCCCGGAGTACCGCCCACATGGGCTCCGTCCACGGTCGCGGCGGTGATGGGACCGGTGGAGGCGGGGCCAGGGCCGGAGGTGGAGGTAGAGGTGGAGGGCCCGGCTGCGGTCGACTCCGCGGCGGCGGCATCCCCCGCGCCTGCGGGGCTCATCCGCTTCTGCTGCACCATTCCTCGGATGATGTCCTCCAGGCCGACCTGGGACCGGGACCCACCGCCGAAGGACGGAAAGATGGACGCCGTCCGGCAGGTCCGCGCGACGGGTGATTGGGACAGGGGAAAGGAGGAGTCAATGGACAGTGAATGTGGCTCATCTCCCCGGGGCGCATTGGGAGGGCCCCTATCAGGATCAGGGTTGGGCATCGGCCCCAGCTCCAGGGTTCGGGCGCGCGTCCGCCAGGGAGGGAGCGAATGTGACCCCATCGCGGTCGTTTACGACGCCGCCGCGACCCGTGGGCCACCCGCGACCCCTGGGCCACCCGCGACCCGTGGGCCACCCGCGACCCGTGGGCCACCCGCGACCCGTGGGCCACCCGCGACCCCGGGACGCCGGGACCGTGTTCCAATCGGGTGACCGCGACCCATGGGCCCATCCCCCCGGGTCAATGGAAGCCATGTCAAGGCCCTTACAGAACCCTCCCTCCCTCCCTCCCTCCCTCCAGACCGGCGTCGGCATGTGAATGTATAGAGGAACTGTGCGGCTGTGTGTAAAAGAGAACTGAGCCGCGAGAAGCGAGGTCCAGCGTATGTGTGTATGTAAAAGAAAACTGAGCGCGTGCGTGTGTTTAGATAAGAGACCCGCCCGCGCGTGTGTGTGTATGTGTGTTTCCAAGACCGGCCTGCGTAGGGACATTCCGGACCATGCCGCCGGGACCCCTTGTTCGATTGGGACCGCAGTCCGCGCCCGGTGACCCGCGGGTCGGTGACCCCCGGGTCGGTGACCCGCGGGTCGGTGACTCCCGGGTCGGTGCCCCGCGGGTCGGTGACCCCCGGGTCGGTGCCCCGCGGGTCGGTGACCCCCGGGCCCAGGTGGTGCCGCCCAGGTGGTGCTAGGCGGTCCCCCACCTTGAGCGCATCACCGCGGACCAGAGTCAGCTGCTCCACCTGGGGGAGGGGGAGGGGAGGGGGAACGGGTGGGAGTGGAGGGGGGTATGGGAATTTGGTAGACATGTTCAAACTGCGCTGCTTTGGAGGGAGAGCGAACCGGAAGTGCGCGTGCAGCCGTGGAACTGCGTCCCACAGGGCCTTGTCTTCTCCTTCTCCTTCTCCTTCTTCTCCTTCTCGCACGTACGTGGCTCTGGACGCAAGGGACCCCACTGGCGGGACGTGGAAACAACCGAGGAGGCACGAGGCAGGGCTTCCTCGAGCACCGCAGCTTGAGCTCCGCGCTTCATCTCCTCGAGATCGCATTAGCTTTCGCCGTACGGCATACACAACTGCCGGACATGTCGGTATGTTTTCATCTGGGCGCCGGAATGAATGGCCCACGGCAGCCAGGTGGGTACCTCTACAGCGCGGTACGGCACGATACGGTACGGCACGATACGGTACGGCACGATACGGCAAGCTCTCAAGGCGGGCACCCACGTCACGGTACTCGTTCCGCAGCCTGTCGTACAGCGTGTCGTCCTTCTCGACCGCTGTCACGTGAGCGCCGCGGGCCAGCAGGTGCTTCGTGAGGTTGCCCGTGCCGGGTCCGACCTGGGGCAGAGATGGGGTGATCGACCCATGGGTCGGCAGTCAGCCCACTAAGACCACAGCCCCCGGGTGATTCGGGCAGGTTCCTCGCCACCCACAGACCCCACGTCCGTCCATCCTAGCCATCCTGCCAAGGGCCGCCCGTCTGCCACCCTGTCGCCCTCCCAGGAGTCGCCCTCCCAGGAGTCGCCCTCCCATGAGTCGCCCTCCCATGAGTCGCCCAGTCACACCCAGAGGGCCCTTTTTGCCATTCCCCATGGCCGCACGACCGCATCCGAGACGCTCCCGCCCCGCCTACCCCGCACAGCCCTACCCCGCCCGTCAGCAAACCTCAGTCGCTGCCCACCCATATGTCACTGTACCCCCCCATCGTCAACGACAGGCCTATCCAGTCGTTCCCAAACGCAAAAAGAACCCAGACCCAGTCAACCGTGCACCCACCGAAACAAAAGGAAAGCCACACGAATCACCGCCACGCGCCATGTTGCATTCCGTGCGTCTGTCCCCACTCGCCCCCTGCATCCTGCCCCCTGACCTCACCCACCCACCCACCCACCCCACCCAAATTCAGATTCTGTTTCCCACCCAAATCCACCCACCCACCCACCCACTCACCTCCAGTTTCTATTTCCCAACCAAAATCACCCACCCACCCACCCACCCATCCACCTCCACCCACCCACCCACCTCCAGCACCAGGTCATCCGGCCCCACCGCAGCCGCCGCCACAATGTCCAGAAGCACGCCGTCATCAGTCACAAAGTTCTGACCCAGGGACCTGACAGCAGCGCGGGCGACAGGGGCAGCAGCAGGCGGTCCGGGCACTGGCTGAGCCGCCGACTGCTGCTGTCTCGCCCTCCGCGCCCTCCCAGGCCAAGTGCACGGGTGCTAGCTATGTGAAGCTGACTCATCGGCTCAGCGGCCCACGTGTGAACACTGGGGCGTGTCATGCCAGCAACAGCAGTAGCAGCAGCAGTAGCAACAACAGTAGCAACAGCAGTAGCAACGCAAGTATGCATGCTGCTGGACCGACAGGCACCATGAGGGAGTTGGCGGAGGAGGACGCCAGGGCAGGTGCCTTTTTTGCTCACTTTTTTGCCTTGATGTGGTCTTCGTACAGATTGGCGACGGTGGAGGCGGCACTGGGCATGTTTCTAGTCGGATTGGAGGTGCCGGCGGAGCTGGTAGAGGCGCCATCGCCTGAACTAGTGTTGGCAGCGCTGCCGGCCCGCCACATCCAGCCGACGCTTGGAACAGCAAACTGCTCGGGTTCCACGACCTCATTGGGGGCTGGGGGTGATGAGGGGTTGGGAGCCGCTGCCTTGCGAGGCGGTTCGGGGTGGAGGCTCCTTGGGCCCCTAGGAGCGCCGTTGCCGCCGGGAGCGCGGCGGCTGGCCGGCAAAGGCGGACAAGGTGGGTGACGCTGCGGGGGATGCCATGAATTTCGGGGACCCTGCTTGATACCGATTTGTGAGTCGCGTGTCCAGCGACCGCATTCGTTACAGTGCATGGCGTTGACGTCTCAAAAGGTTTAGTGCTGCGCTGTTTATTTTGGTATTCGAGTTGGGTGAAGGATGGTACATGTTTTAGACATGTTCAATTTTGTTGCGAGGTTGGATTTTCGCCTGGTTCATGTTCCGTACGACTGCGCATTGAAAAAACTGTCGCTCGGCAGGCATAGTACTCGATTTGCGTTATACACTTGTCAGGTGTAGATTGTGTATTAGCATGACCTGGTACGATAATTGTGCGAACTCTATCTGAAGCAGTTTGAGCTAGGGAAGAGTCTGTACATCGCCGAAGTTACTGAAGCAGTCTCCCGATGGCAGTGCAACCATTTTCAATGGATGCCGCCCTCGTCGGGGGCGGCATCCTTCACATTCTCTCGCGCAAGTTGCTACTGTGGAAACTGTTGTGGGACAAGAATTGCCGTGGTATTAGCTTGATAACTCAAGAGCTTTTCCTCATCATTTTTATTTTCCGTTACCTGGATCTCCTGTACTTGTATGTGTCCCTCGCCAACACGATCGTCAAGGTGTTCCACCTGGTTGTCGCTCTCGCCATCGTGCTGCTCATGCGGTACTCCCCAGCCTCTCAGACATACGATGCTGACCTGGACACGTTTTCTCGAGGCCTGCTCATCACCCCGTGCTTGGTCTTGGCCATCTTCCTCAACCGGGTTAAGCTTATCATTGAAATTTGCCACTCCTTCAGCGTGTACCTGGAGGTGGTGGCTCTGATTCCACAGTTTGTACTCATGTACAAGCGCCAAATCTACGAGAACTGGGTTCTGGTCTTCACCGTCCTGTGTGGGGGGGAGCGGCTGTTGCAGGGCATTTCTGTCCTTACAGACTGGCAGGAATCATACCGGGAGGACCCATACGGTACGTCCATCACCGGGGGGGGGGGGTTTAAGCCATCATCGATATGACTGTGGGCCAGCACAGGGTACGGTGCACTGCACGAGAGCAGCCTGCAATCGTGTGCTAGTCCAAGCATCCCCGGGAAGGGAACTATAGCACCCGAGCCACCCGAGCAGGTCCCAATTACGTCCCACGCTTTGTCGAGCGCTGCTTGAGTCCGTACGGCGCATACCTGACCTGGGAGTATCCGTTCATTCACATTCACACTCAACCTTCGGGTCGGGCGGATTTCTTGCCAGCTACTCCTTACCCTTGCTTCACAGTCTTCATATGAGCACTCATGGGGCCCTTCTCCGGAACCGCGACTTTTTAGCATCGCTGGACGGCCGCCTTACCCCGCATGATCCGAACTGCGACCGCCACCTGGCACCCTCCCCGGGGTCCCCGTTGTGTCACCCTCCGTTGTGTCACCCTCCCGCCTCGCGCAGCCGTGCTGGCGGACATGGTGCACGCCGTCGTGTTCCTCACCGGTCTGGCGATTCTCATCTTGCAGCGGTTCCAGGTTAAGAAGCAGCAGGGGATCAACGAATCGGGCGCGCAGCTGCCCAACTTTGATGAGGTGTGGGACGCGAGCAAGTTCAAGTTTGAGGACCAGGAGGCAGTCCGCGGGGCGTCGGCTGTGCCGATGCTGGGTGGTAGGTAGCGCCGCGCGCCTCTCGCAAAGCGACTGATGTCGGGACGCGGCAGCGAACGTCAGCACCTCAGCCAGCAGCAACGGTGGGGGCGGGGACGGGGGCGGGGTTCAATTGTCGCAAGCGCGGCGCACCGCGGGTTACTCTGGGTGACCTGAATCTGCCGAGCTAGCGGGCCCCAGTTGTGGGGTGTTGCCTGGTGTAGGGTGAAAACGGCGCTGAATGGGGTTGGGGAGGGCAGTTGAAAGTGGATGTCGTCAGCGTTCCACCTGGGGAGTCAGTGATTAGGGGCTGCTGTGGCGCGTCACGGCAGTTTGCTGTTCGGACGGTGTGCACGAAAAGCCGTTGGGGGGGGGCAGATATTGGATTTGGTCGTCGGTGCAGCGTGCTGTGGTCTGGTGTTCTGTGGGAGCACAGGCCAGCCCGGCCCAGGAGCTCGATACTCACCTGCATGCTGCACGGTGTGGTGCAGTGCTCGTCTGGGTTACAATGGTGTTCGGTGGTGTTGGGTTACTCTACTCGCACCAGCCCTACACAGACAGACAGACAGACAGACGTCCCGGTAGGGCGCGTACGCACACACACACACACACACACACACACACACACACACACACACACACACACACACACACACACACACACGCGCACACGCACACGCACACGCACACACACACACGCGCGCGCGCGCACGCACGCGCGAAAGAGCGGCGGGCTCTGGATGTGACGTCCTGGCGTCGGCAGGAGCGCACGGGGGGCAAGTTGTTAAGGACGAGGAGGACGGGGAGGGGACGACGACAGAGAACTCATTTCATCGCAGCGAAGTGTTCAGGCAGTGTTCAGGCAGGCCCAGGTCCAGGCTGCTACAGGGAGGGGCCGTTGTACATCATTTGTGTGTGGAAGCGGTCTGTGACCGGCTGCATGAGTCGCAGAGAGCGCTCCCTTGGTCTGTCATGAGCCGATGTCTTGAGCGGAGGGACACCCATCAAGGGCTCCAGGGAGGGGAAGTGCAAGATATGATCGCGCGCGGAGCACGGGGCACGGGATAGTTCGGCTGGAGCTACGGAAGGAAGGGAGGACGGTCCTTGGGTTTGGGTTTGTGGTCGGAGGTAAGCATCCCCGGGAACGCAGCTGCAAGACAGACGTATGTATGACCATCGGCTATGGATGGCGTCAGGCGCCTTGTCTGGTGTGGTTTCGGAGGCATGTGCGACGCCGTGTGACTGCAGAAAGCTCGGGAAAGCAAGGCTGACGGGCAGGCCGTGATGCATGTATGCCGCCGCCCCACCGCCCGTGTCCACCCCCGCCGGCAGTACGTATGGCGCCGTGCCGTGGTGAGCGCCGTCGCCGTTTGGTCCACCGTCTTGTCGGCACGGTAACTGGCGGCGGTACGGCCACCAGAGCTGTCGGTGGTGGCTGATGCTGCAGCAGACAGCACGGCGCGACCCCGACGTAGGAGACATATGGAATATATATATTGAAATGACGCCAGGATGTAAGGGTACATACACGGCATGGCTTGGTGGCTTGGTGGCCGGTGTCGTCGCGACCATCCGCGCAACCCACCACCCTGGAGCGCAGGCTCATGCATGAGAATGGAAGGCACTGTACAGGCGAGTCGTGTCCCGTGCGCTGCGCTCTTCCCCGTCAAAATTATCACCGCCCCGGCATGCGGTGCAGGCGTACGGTACGGCTGGCGGCTTCGTAAAGCGAACAGGGGCCCCGTGGTGTCAGCAGCCAGGCACGGGCCCCCGCGCTGGCGCACCCCTCGGCTTGGGGATCTCACCCAAGCCTCTCCGCCGGGCCGCCACTGCACTCCCACACATGTGGCGCGTGCAGGTTGTGCACTCGCAGTGCGGGTGTGGGGCTCGCGTTGCGAATTGAGCGTGGCGGATTGGCATTCAGGGACCCAGGGCGTTTGGCGCAGGCGCGGAGCGCGTTTGGACTCATGGAGTTCGCATCTGGCCCACGTGGTTAGGGTCAGGACGGTATATTTTCTTGAGCACTTGAGCACACACACATCGGCTCGACCACCGCCATCCGCACCACCAGTAGCAGCAACAGCAGTAGCAGCAGGACGTCCCCTCGTCGTATTCCGTCGTCAGGCTCCCCGCCGGGGTCCAGGTCTGGGGCCCCGGTGCGGGGCCACCCACGCGCTCCGCATCATCCGCCGCATGCGCCCCTCCAGCAGCCGCTCCACCCTCGCCGTACCCCCTTCCAACGCCGCCCCCCTGCCAATGCCGCCGCCGACGACGACGACGACCCCGTCCTCGCCGCTCCCGCCCTGCTCCTGCGGGTTCCGGAGCCGCGGCAGCGCCCACAGCACCTTGGCCGCCGTCGTCTGCCCGAACTCCTCCACCAGCGCCTCCACCCGCGCCGCCGCTGCCGTCAGCCACGCCTCCCCCGGTCGCACCCCCAGCAGCGCCAGCGCAAACAGCAGGTTCGCGAGATTGCAGTATGACATGTCGTGCATGTGTACCGCACACTGCTCCAGGAAGGCTTGCATCCAGCCGGGCGACGTGGCGGCTGCTGCGTCTGGGCGAAGCTCCGGCGGGGGATCCATCTTGGCGATCCCCCAGATCAGCCGTTCCAGGCCCATGGCGTCGAAGTCCGCGAAGCCGTACCTGGCGGCGCCGTCGTACAGCGCCAGGAACCACTCCCGGGAGGGCGTCCGTTCCAGCATGCCGTACGAGTAGGCCAGCAGCGACAGCCCCTCCGCCGTCTGCTCGTCCATCCGCGCCGCCGTCAACTGCTCGTGCCCCGCCAGCCACCGACCGCTTGGCGCCTGACCCAGTACGACACAACTGTGTACCAGCAGGGCCAGGTGCCGCGCCGGCATCACGGGCAGGCGCTTGTACGACACCGACCTGCGAGTCGGAGGAGGGCAGGCGGGGTGGCGGCGGCGCGGTCCGCGGTGTGAAGATGCGGCCGCCCGTCGTCGCAACTACGGCGGTCCCCTTGGTTCGAACCGGCGACCGGCAGTTGAGGGCTCGCCGGGCGAGACCGACTCCCCACACAACGATTCCCTGCCGTGGTCAAAAGCTTGAGACGACCCTGCTTCCGTTCGTTTGGCTCTTCAGCACACAGCGATGGGCAAGGGTGGCTGCCCCGGTCAGCGTCAGAGATATGTATAACACGCACAGCGCCCGCCACTCGAGGTTCCCTGGAGGGAGCGGCGGGGCCTCTGGAAACGCCCGCACACTGCAAACTCCATACCGTACGGGGTTACGCGTACCGCACGAGTACAGCACAACCGATGAACCGAGTACGGACGTCCGTTGCAGCTGTTACATGCATGGACCTCCGTTACATGCACGGATGTCCGTTACATGTCGTACATCAACAAATGTTACTCGGTAGCCATCTGGCCCCTTGCCTACGTGCCACGCAGCAGAGAGCGGTACCACACGGCAACGGAAACCGAAATGCGGCACGGCGCCTGTCCAGAGCTCCAGACCCACGGGTCGGCGGCACCCACCAGAATTCGTCCATCCAGGCCTCCTCCGGCGTCGCCCTGCACCTGGCCAGCCCCCACAGCAGCATCGCCAGGTCGTACGGCGCGAAGGACCGCAGCGGCTGCTCCCAGGCCGCCACCAGCAGCGCACCCACCCACTTGTCCCGTGGCCGGATGCTAGTAGAGGATGGGTGGGAGGAGGAGGTAGAGGAGGAGGAGGAGGAGGAGGAGGAGGAGGAGGAGGAGAAGGAGGAGGACGGGGGCGGGTGGCGGGAGGGGAGGTCGGGAGTGGGGAGGAGGTTCAGGGGCGGGGACGGACGTGCAAGGTGGGCGCAGGAAGGGTCACCTCGTCCCAAGGATGGATGGTTCGTGGATGGGTGGACGGCGTCTGTGGACGGATCTCAGGCTTTGAACCACACGTCGGCTCAGGTTGTGGGAGCCAAGGACGTCCAACAAGGACTGGAACCGAACGCCCAACACCACAGAAACAAGAGCTAAACAACAGTCGAACACCAATGCACCAAGCAGCAACAACTCAACAGCCCCGGAACTGCCCAGGCTGCTACTACCAGCTTGTTAGCTTCCCTGGGCGTATATATATATATATATATATATATATATATATATATATATATGGCATTCCTCCTGACGCGCTGCGCCCCCCATCAACCATCAAGCTGCCGTATGTCGTCGAACCGGTACATCACGGTACGACATGCATGTCTCACCCCAGCGTCGCCAGCGCCCACATCATCGTGGTCAGGGTCGTCGAGTCGGCCTCCGGCAGTCGTACGTACGACAGGCTCAGCCAACGCCGCATCCAGTCCGTCGGCGGCGTGAGGCCCACTTTGGCGAGACCCCATAGCATCCGCGCTGACTGCTCCGGGGATGCTGACGGAAGCTCGGAGTAGCTGGCGCTCAAAAAGCCAGCCAGCCAGTCCCGATCCGGGGTGTAGCCGAGCCGCATCAGCCCCCAAATTGAGATGGACATGTCGTACGCTGTGGCTGTGGGCATGAGTTGGAGGCACGCGGCGGCGGCGGCACCGACCCATGGGTCAGCGGGTCGGTACCGAAGCGTCGTCAAGCCCCACAACGCGTTGGCCAGGCCCGCGGCCGTGAAGTTCGGCAGCTGATGCAGGGTTTCCGTACACAGAGCCTCCATGTACGGCGTCGGAGGTGAGTACGACAGCCGCGCCAAGCCCCAGATCAGCTGACTCAGGCCCTGCGCCGTGAACCCATCCGCCGGCTCGGGCACGGTGCGGCGTTCCTTTCCGTCTTCCCGCGCCGCGTCGCCCATGCTGTTCACGCAGCTGACGACTGTAACGCGATTCTCGAGAGTTGCCGAACCAACTGTCGAAACTGTCTGACCTTCACTCGTCTGAACGGTATCAACACCGAGCAGCGCTCCTTCTCCGTCATGTCCCTCCCGCCGGAGTCGAATGACCGCGACGTCTTCAGACAGGACATCATCGCTGCTGCCGCCGGCACTGCCGTCACCATCGCCGCCGCTGGCGGCGGCGACGGCGACCGGCACCCGCCGCGACGCCGTCACCGCCGCGGCCGCCGCCGCGCACAGCCTCTCCAGCCAGACCTCCCCTGGACTGTACGACAACTGGCCCAGCGCGTGCGCCGTGTTGGCGATCTCCTGCGGTCGGAACTGCCGCAGCCGCTGCTCCGCGGCCGCCAGCCAGGCGACCATCCAGGCGTCCGGCGGCGCGCAGCGCAGCGCCGCCAGGGCGTACAGCACGCCCGCCAGGGGTACGGGGTCCAGGGAGGGTAGGAAGTGCCTGCTCCAGGGAGTCGGTACGGCGGTCGCGAAGGGCGCGGGGAAGGTGGAAAGTCGGCCGTGCGGGGGAAAGAGTTGCTGAGCTCGGGTGGTAGGTACCCGTGGTACAATACATCAGTACTGGCCCCCTTGCCTTTGCTGTGCTGTGCTGTGCCGTGCTGTGCCGTGCTGTGCTGTGCTGTCCGCCCCGCACCTACCAGCAACCATGAAAGATCATCTCAACCGCATATCGGCAGGTCGGGTCATACGGCAGTGTGCCCCCCTGTGCCCACCCTACCCTGCCCTGCCCTACCCTGCCCTGCCCTGCCCTGTGTCTGCCCTGTGCCCACCCTACCCTGCCCTGCCCTACCCTGCCCTGCCCTGCCCTGTGTCTGCCCTGTGCCCACCCTGCCCCACCGGCACAGCTCCATGAAGCCCCCCAGGAAGCTCCGGAACAGCGCCTGCTCCCGCACCACCCGCCGACCCGGCTGAGGCGCCACGTCGCGCAGCCGCCGGGCGGCCGTCACCAAGTGCCGGCCGTCCAGGGAGGACCCATGGGCCGCCAGCAGCTCCCGCAGCTGCCGCCAGGTGACGGCGGCGCGGAGGCTGCGAGTGAGCTCCTTGCGGGCCTCAAGGGAGGGACCCGCGGCGCCGACGGCCGCGGTGGGGGAGTCCGCCGCCGCCGCCGCCGCCGCTGGCGCGAAGGGGTGCAACCGCTGCCTGCGGCGATCGTCCGCCTCCTGGTCATCGACTCGGGTGTCCCCCGAGTCCGATGTCGCGGACGCGGCGGGGAGATGGGCAGACCGGCCGCCGGCCACTGACCCACGGGTCGCTGCTGTCGTGTCGTTGTCCGCCGCGGCCGCCGCCGCCGCCCCTGCCGTCACTCCATCCGCCCTCGCGCTCCCTGACGCGGCAGGCGGCGACGCCGCCGCTGGAGGCACCGTGTCCCCGTGCGGCGCGGCTGCAGCCTCTGAGGGCCCCCCCTGGCCATCCCTACTACGTTCTCTGCTCTGCACCGTCACTTCAGCCCCGCCCGCTGCCGGGGACCAGGTCCCCGCCGCCGCTGCCGCCGCCGCCGCTGTCGCCGTCGCTGCTTCCGTCGCCGCCACCGCCACCGCCGCCGCCGCTGTCCCGTGCGGCTCAGCCCCGTGGGCATCCGCATCCGCGACGTCCCGTGGTGCGGCTGCCGCTGCATCGCCCCGCTGCACTCCCGCTAGCGGGCCGACCCATGGGTCCGTATCGGTAGAGAGGACCACGGAGAAGCCCTCCCCAAGGTCAATGACCACTGCCGCCTTCACCTCCGCTGCAGCTGGCGGCGGCGGTGGCGAGCCGGGGATCAGGGCGGGGCTGGGGCCCTGCGTGGCGGCGTTGGGGCCCAGGGTAACGGCCGCGGTGCCCAGGGAGGGCGCACTAGCCGGGGTAACCCCGCCGTGGGGCCCGGCAGCAGACGCGGAAGGAGCCGCCGCCGGGGGCGTCGGCGCCGCCGCCGCGGCGTCGGCGGCCCCCGGCGTGACGCAGGAGGGCCCCGGGGCGGGTGATGCGGAGTGCCGCGGAAGGACTGCAGGTCTGCGGGCGAGCTTGGGTATGGTCCAGGGGGGGTGGGCGACGCGGTGTCGCCGGCAGCCGAGCGCGGGACCCCTGCTGCTTGGCGCCACGGGCGGTGGTGACCACGACCACGACGTCGACGTCGACGACGTCCTGCTCGGCGCCATGGAGGCTGGCGCGTGGGATGTCGATGCCGCGTGGGCGGGTGGCGGCTGCAGTCTTGACTGACATGGGAGATCTGATCTTTTTCGGGAGAAGAAGGCAGCTGGGAGCTGGGAGGGTGTGCGCAGGAGAGTTTTGCGAGGACGGTGCTGGTGGAGGGGCGGCCCGGGTCGGCTGACGGACACCCGACCAGAGGGCCCAGCGCCGCGGTGTGAGTCAACCCGCGCCTCCATGAACCCCGTTATGATGTTGCGTCAGAGTGTCCTGCCGCCATGGTTTAATTTGTGGCGTCCGCAGGTCGGAGCGACTCCCGAGTGGCGCGCACACCGGCACCGGCGGCTGAAAGAGTTTAGTTGAAACTTGCAATGCAATGTATTGTTGCAATATGAATTGTTACGAAATGTACCGTGTCATTCGCCGGCAGTGGAAGTGCATACGCAAAACGAGCTTGGTCTTCAGTTGCGTACAATTTTTGGTAATTCCATTAACATCATGCATGTCATGATGTAAAGCATGGCAATCAACCCTCTTGTGTGAGGTATCTTTGTGAGCTAACAAAAGCACGAGACATTTGCACAGCCAGCATCTTGAATGGAAAATTGTCACAAAAATCTTTCGATACAAGAGCAAGTATGATGTAATACAACACGAGCAAAGTGCAAACACTTCAGTCATCGTGCCGTACGGCAATGCAATCGAGTCGGTCGTTGCGTGGAGGGAGCATCTCTCTGGAGTATTACGACATCGCTGCAGCGACAATTTCCTGTCATAATGCTTACGAAGACATTATGATCAACGTTTTCTCGTATTATGCACATTCTGGCATTATGAGTCCCGCCCACCATTGCGATCCACTACGAAGGCTGCCACTCCTGGTACTAATAGTAACACATTCGAGCTGAGCTGCCGGCCTTGTACCCAACAAAATGTTATTCATGTAAACAACGTCTGTGGAAGCATTCATCGACACGCTCCGAGCGTCTTCTATCTCACCTCGTCACATCTTCCAGACCGTGAATACGATGCAAGCTCAGCCTACCTCACTTCGCATATGCAACGCCCTTATATTGCTACTGCTGTTGTCGCCGCACTGCTTCCTGGCGGACGAGGGCGAGTGGACAGGCCGAGATGGAGCAACGCTGCCCGCTAATTGGCGAGAGCAGTTGTGGGACATGGTGCTCCGTGGTGAGTGAAGATTTCAGCGAGCGTACAAAATATTCTTGTCGGTCTCCGGCGTTGGCGCCTTGGCAATTGAAATTGCAGAGCGCGGGGCAAAAACACCAGTTTTCAAAGAAATGTTAATTTTCCAGAAATGATCTAGTATGGTGAAATTTCGGATGAGCGAGGATGCACGAAATATAGTGCCACAACGGGTGTGCATGTTTTCCGAAGGCCCGTTGCCAGGTTTGTGCGATTACGAACTCCGTATTATTGTGTAGATGTCGGATAGTAGGGTGCTGTTCCATCAAGCGCTCGCCGGCCGGGTCTGGCGGTCTGCTTGTTCACTTCGTTTCGTTAGCGCAACTTAATGTTCGTCAAAAGATACGACCTTGCCGCTGTCCTTGGCTTTGTAACGCACCTGAGAGGCCATCCTAGTTGAATGGTTTGCTCCAAATGGAAGAGTGTGGGCCGTGTCGTACCAACGGGTAGGTTCTTTACGTCGACACGAGTATACACCCCGTCAATAAATATTCAGTTACATATGCTGCATATTGTCAAACGGTAGTCAGTTAAATGCTTTGGTGGCAAAGCTGGGGCGTGGGGCGCTGGAGTCGGCATCCCAACGTCCGGGAGAACATCCCAGCTCCCAGGAACCTCCGGGGCGACCGCCCGTGACTTTGCTGCTGCGAGCAAGTACCGTGCGACAGTTGCAGCCCGGCTGGTGAGCGCTTCGCCGCACGCCTATCTACGCGGAGGTCGACCCCAGTCGGGATGTCCATGCGCCTGTCGCGGCGCTTCGAGGGACTGGCACTATACTCGCCACCCGTTGTTCGCTTTTTCGGCAGCTTTTTCGGCACCACAGAAGCGCTTGGGGTCCCTCAAAGACTCATCCTAAAAACATCAATGAGCATCAGGGCGGGAATCTGGGCGCTGGGGGGATTTCTCATGTGGCAGGCGAGCAACGGAACGACGGGCGCCTGTTGCATGAGCCCGCATAGGACCGCTTGGGCGCCCCGGACTCCCGCCAAAACGGTCAGGCAGCGCTGAAACGTTTTCACCGCAAAAATACCTGCGGTGGCTGCAGCCGCCGCCCGGCCGCAGCTTTCCGCATTCCGGACCTGCAATTCGCAAATCTATCTCGAAAAGGGTTTTTTGAAATCAAACCCGGCCAAACTCCGATGTATTTAACCACCCTACCCATGCCGTGCTCCGTTGACCGAAACCAACGGCGGTGTTGACTGCCCGGACATGTCCATGTTAGGCAAAATGGACGAGCGCTCCCGACAAGCCTCAAAACCAACAACAAATCTCTTCACCACAACAATAAAATATTACTTTCAAGCGGCAAATTATTAAGTGGCCCCGTCCCATGCCACGGCCTCCTGCCCGCCCCAATATCCCTCGTCGTCCCCCCGCCAGAGAGCCGCGCGGCGGAGGACGCGGACGCGGCGCCGCCCTTACAAGATGCGGACATGTCGCCCCGCTGGCCCCGTTACCCCCTGCGACCGCGGCAGCCGTCGCCGCCGCCGCCGCCGCCATCTCCCCAACAAACCGCGGCGGCGTGGTTGCGGAAGCGGCCGCCGCCGAGCCCGCCGAGGCCGTCACCGCCGCCGTCACCGCCGCCGCGGCCGCCGCCAGGGCCGCCGCGGGTGCCGCGCCCGCCGCTCCGGCCGCCGCTCGCGCCTCGTCCGCCTCCGTCGCCGCGGCCCCCGCCACTGCCGCCGCCGCCTCGCCCGCCGCCACTGGCGCCACGGCGCCGTCTTCCTTTTCAGCCCCCGGGGGCCCCTTCGCCGCCGCAGCCGCTGGTGACAATAGGACAGATACCGACGACTCCTGGGTTCCCCATCCCTCCTTCGACTGAGAGCCTGCGCTCGCCGCCTGTGGGTCCCAGCTCGCCGCCGCCGTCGTCTCCCACCCAGAGCCCTACCGCACCCGCAACGGCTCCTACAGACACCGGCCTGCACCTGCCAACGACAGCGTCGAGCCCCCCGCCGCCGCCGTTGGCTCCCAGCTCGCCACCGCCGCCGCTGAACCCCAGCTCGACGCCGCCGCCGTTGAACCCCAGCTCGCCGCCGCCGCCGTTGGCTCCCAGCTCGCCGCCGCCGCCGCTGAACCCCAGCTCGCCGCCGCCGCCGTTGAATCCCAACTCGCCGCCGCCGCTGAACCCGCCGCAGCCACCGTTGAACCCCAGCTCGCCGCCGCCGCCGTTGAACCCCAGCTCGCCGTCGCCGCCGCTGAGCCCCAGCTCGCCGCCGCCGCCGTCAGATCCCAGCTCGCCACCGCCGCCGTTGGCTCCCAGCTCGCCGCCACCGCCGTCAGATCCCAGCTCGCCGCCGCTGCCATCGAACCCCAGCTCGCCGTCGCCGCCGTTGGCTCCCAGCTCGCCACCGCCGCCGTTGGCTCCCAGCTCGCCGCCGCCGCCGTTGGCTCCCAGCTCACCGCCGCCGCCGTTGGCTCCCAGCTCGCCGCCGCCGCCGTTGGCTCCCAGCTCGCCACCGCCGCCGTTGGCTCCCAGCTCGCCGCCACCGCCGTCAGATCCCAGCTCGCCGCCGCTGCCGTCGAACCCCAGCTCGCCGTCGCCGCCGTTGGCTCCCAGCTCGCCACCGCCGCCGTTGGCTCCCAGCTCGCCGCCGCCGCCGTTGGCTCCCAGCTCACCGCCGCCGCCGTTGGCTCCCAGCTCGCCGCCGCCGCCGTTGGCTCCCAGCTCGCCACCGCCGCCGTTGGCTCCCAGCTCGCCGCCACCGCCGTCAGATCCCAGCTCGCCGCCACCCCCGTCAGATCCCAGCTCGCCGCCGCCGCCGTTGGCTCCCAGCTCGCCACGGCCGCCGTTGGCTCCCAGCTCGCCGCCGCCGCCGTTGGCTCCCAGCTCGCCGCCGCCGCCGTTGGCTCCCAGCTCGCCGCCGCCGCCGTTGAACCCCAGCTCGCCGCCGCCGTCGTTGGCTCCCAGCTCGCCGCCACCGCCGTCAGATCCCAGCTCGCCGCCACCGCCGCCGCCGTCACTACTTGATCTCACTCCGTCGATTCCCAGTGAGTCGTCGTCACCGCCGCCACCACCGCCGCTGACCCCGCCGCCCAGCGCTCCGCTGCCGCTGGCCCCGCCGCCACCCAGCGCACCGCCGCCGCCGCCACCTAGCCCGCCGCCGCCCAGCCTGCCGCCGCCCAGCCCACCACCGCCGCCGCCACCCAGCCCGCCGCCACCCAGCCCGCCGCCGCCCAGCCCACTGCCGCCCAGCCCATTACCGCCGCCGCCGCCCAGCCCGCCGCCGCCAAGCCCACCACCGCCGCCGCCACCCAGCCCGACGCCGCCCAGCCCCCCGCCGCCCAGCCCCCCGCCGCCCAGCCCCCCGCCGCCCAGCCCCCGCCGCCCAGCCCCCCGCCGCCCAGCCCCCGCCGCCCAGCCCCTCGCCACCCAGCCCGCCGCCGCCCAGCCTGCCACCGCCGCCGCCACCCAGCCCGCCGCCACCCAGCCCGCCGCCACCCAGCCCGCCGCCGCCCAGTCCGCCGCCGCCCAGCCCGCCGCCACCCAGCCCGCCGCCACCCAAGCCGCCGCCACCCAGCCCCCCGCCGCCCAGCCCGCCGCCGCCCAGCCCGCCGCCGCCCAGCCCGCCGCCGCCCAGCCCGCCGCCGCCCAGTCCGCCGCCGCAGCCGCCGCCGGCCTCAAGTATTGCGGACTTGAACTCCATGGCTGAAGGTGCGCTCGGAACTCACGTAGGGCGCCATGTATTCTCGGCTCCCTGCCCGGAACGCCAAGCGCCTTGCGCTGATCGAGACTAAGGACCGAATAGTACCGCATGTAGTACATAGGTACGGCACTGATGGGACGCCAGCGGGGTTACGTCGGTCAGGCTTGTGAGCACTGGCAGGGTCCAGGGAGGTGGACTGTTGGACGGCCCGGTACCCCGGTTGGACGGATCGAGTCCAGATCCAGATCCAGATCCGCTGTCCGCCGCCGTGACCGTTTTTCGCCGCGCCCTATTGCCGTTTCCTGCCCCTCATGCCGCAGAGTACAGCGGGATGGGTGGAGACTCCGGAACGAAGGTGAAGGTAGTGCCGATTCCACCGCCGCCGCCGTTGCGCAGCGCCTCGCGACCGGCGTCGCCGCCACCGCCGTCACCGCCGCCGCCGTCACCGCCACCGCCACCGCCGCCACCACCATCACCGTCGCCGCCGTCGCCGAAGCGGACGCCGCCGTCGCCGCCGCCGCCGGTGCCGCCGGACACGCCGCCGCCGGCCCGGCCGCCGCGCCGCCGTGTGCCGCCGTCGCCGGAGCCGCCAACTACGCCGCCTCCGTCCCGACCGTCACCGCCGCCGCCACAGCCGCCTAGTCCGCAGCCATCGCTGAACCCCCCTCCCCCGCCTCCGCCGCGCAAGAAACAGGCGCCGCCGCCGTCACCCGCACCCTCGCCGCCTCCAACCCGCAAGAAGAGCCTGCCGCCGCCGCCGCCACCCAACCTGCCGCCGCCGCCGCCGCCGGTGCCGAGCGAGTCGGCGCTGCCGCCGCCGCGCGCAATCCGCAGGGCGCCGAAGCCGCCCACAACGCCGCCCCCATCCCCGCCCGCCGACCCGTACGAATCCCAACTGCCGCCGGAGAGCTACGACCCGCCGCCGCAGGCCCCCGACGCCCCTCTGTCACCTAGGACCCCCAAGGCGCCCCGCCTGGGGAAGGTCCCCCGTCCGCCGCCCTCCCCCAGCCCGCCTGAACACCCGGCGCCACCCACAGTCGACACCTTCCCTGACGATCTTACGATGGACTGGAGCCAGATGCCGACGCTGCGGCGGGCGGCGGAGTTCCTGCTGTACACGGCGGCCAGGAGCAACGGCCGGTGCACTTTGTCGACCGTGGGCAAGAGGTGCTCGGGGGCTCGGGGCGGGGCTGGGCAGGGCGGGGCCAGGGCGGGGCCGGGGCGGGGCGGGGCGGGGCTGGGCGGCGTGGGGTGACCGACCCAATCCAGGCCCAGAGAATCCCAGAGACTCAGAGCAGGCCCCAGCAACACACATACCAACAGAACAGATTTAAACAGTACTCGTGGGGTATCGAACCCATGCACTCGAGTCCCTCCCCTGACGGGGGGACCAAAAGAGGGCGGGTTGGTGGGGTGCCGGATTTCGGTTGCGGCGTCCGTCCCTTTGCTAGGCCGGTGCCTGCTGGCTAGCTTGGTGGCTAGCTGGGCGGCTGGCCGTGAGTCACGGACGGACCGATTGGCTGGGGGTCCAACGGCTGGCGGGCTGCTGCGGCTGCTGCCTCGTCTGATCGCTCTAGGGTTTACATACGTGGAGCCACACGGATGCGGGCTCGGGGCCCTAACTCCTCTGCCGTACAGGCGTCGGCGCCTGCACGGGAGCCCCACGCGACCCTCACCCTCACCCCTCCCCACCCCACCCCATCCCGCGTTATTGCCCATGGCCCACTCACCAGCCGGCGAAACCGCGCCCTGCACCGCTCGTCCCCCGGGCTGGGTGTGTCTGGGATGTTTTTTCTTAACCCCTCGTCCCCCACCCACCTCCTCCGCAGTGTGCAAGGTCGGGACCTGTGGCTGATGACTGTGGGAGACCCGGACGCCGCCGTGTATCCGGACCCCGCCAACTCGGACGTGCCCTTCCCCAAACCCAAATTTGCGGTGAGGTATGGGATGTGGGGTGTGGGGTGTGCGGGGTGTGGTGCGGGGTGTGGTGCGGGGTGTGTGGTGTGCGGGCCCCACACCCCACCCCGCCCCACCCGCGCTCGTTTCGGGGCCTAGCCGGATGTCAACGGCCTTACTGGGGCGGCCTAGTGGGGCGAGAATGCCCTCCGCATGCGTCACTTCCGCCCAAGCCCGGTCCAGTGCATGCGTGACTGCTTGATTCGCGAGCAGACCAGACCTGGTGCGTGCTAAATCTGAGCCTGTCGATCCTTCTGAGTCGCGCGTTGACCCGTGTTGCAATCTTCATCGCACGGCGCACAGGTGGTTGGGAACATGCACGGCGATGAGAAGGGAAACTTCCAGATCCTGCTGCAGTTCATTGCGGAGCTCTGCCTCACGAGCAGCGACCGAGTCATGGTGGGTGCCGCGGGCGGGTGGGGTGTTGGGGCTTGGGGGTGCTGCGGGCGGGTGGGGTATGTACGTGAAGTTCCAGTACGGGTAGTGGCTTCGTGTTGTGTTTCGATGCGGTCCAGCTACGGTACGCGGCGGCTCCGCACACGATAAGGGCCCGTTGGACGAGCCGTGGGAGGGGGGGCCATGGAAGGGACGCAGTGACTGTGACCATGAGCTGTGACCCGCGTGTACGGATGCCACAACGCACTGTATTCTGCGCCGCCCGCCTTTCCGTCGGATTCATCGCCGTTTACGCACCCTCACCGCCCTTCCGCCATGACGTGTCTCCCCTTCTACCCCCGGGGTCGTCATCGCCTCTCGTCATCGCCTCTCGTCATCGCCTCTCGTCGTCGTCATCATTGTCGCGCTTACCCTTATGGGACTGGGGTGACGGGCGATGGCCGCCCGTCCTGATGTGACGTGACGTTCGCAGAACCTCATTTCCACAACGGGGGTGAGTGCGATACGGTGTTGTGGCGGGCGGGGCGGGCGTGTGGGACCGGCCCGCATCCTGGCCCCAGGGCCCCAGGGCCCCAGGGCCCCAGGCCCCATACGGGGTCGTGGCGGGGAGGGCGCACGGGACCGGCCCGCACCGCGCACGAGCCCCATGGCCCAGGGCAGTCGTGAACGCACCAGCGGGCTGCGGTGACCTTGGCCGTTGGCCCCGCCTTGCCTGCAGCTGTACATCATCCCCACCATGAACCCCGACGGCTACGCGGCCACCAGCCGCGCCAACGCCAACAACGTGGATCTCAACCGGAACTGCTGGTCGAGCGACTTCCCTTTCGGTAAAGCCCCCTCCCCCGGCACGCACAGCATCGGTTGTGCAGCTAACCCCCACACCAACAAACGCTCCACGTTTCGGGCTTGCTATGCCCCTTGTTCATCACGTGCTCTTGCTCTGTCCGTCTATTAATACGTTTACACCAACGCACACCAAGGCACACACCAACACACACACCAACGCACACCAACGCCCAGACACCGAGAGGGTCCTCGCCCCAACAGCCAACACCCCGATGCGGTGATGAGCCGCTGACCGGTGAATGTTGGATCCAGATCCCGCATAAGATCCATCTGCGTTGGTAACCTTCCCCGCGTTCAATATCATGCCGCACCTACCCCTCCCCGGCTGGCCGCCGCAGCTCGCCCCGCGCCGGCGGATGTGCTGAGGGGCTTCTACTACGAGGCCGCCTACTTCCTGACCAGCGGGGGCGCCAACTTTGAGCCGGAAACCAAGGTACCGTGCTGGGGAGGGCCTTGCACCGGGCCGTGATTTTGTCCAACCAACACACTCCAACGTCCAACGTCCAACTGTCGCCTATTCCGTCTCACGACCGCCGGCCTCACGACCGGGCACCCTCCGCCGCCGCACGACGCAGCGCCGGCTTGCCTGCGCTGTGTATGCCGTACATACACGGACGTGTCTGCCGAAGCACTGCCCCAACGGCCCATCGACCCCCTCTTAGCTCTTACCTGTAGCGGTACGGCGCCCCCTCATATGCCCTGGCCCTGGCCCCGGCCCCTGCCTGCAGGCCGTGACCTCGTGGCTGTCGTCCATCCGACCGACCGTCAGCGCGAACCTCCACGGTGGTGCGCTGGTGGCCGGCTACACGCTGGACGCCTGCGATTCGCTGGTGCGTGTGTTTCCCCAGCCCACTGCTGTTGCCTGCTCTTATTGTCTGCTGTTTTTGTATGACTGGTTTGCTGCCCCGGCGGCATGTCCCGGGGCCCGTGGGTCGGGTGGGTGCCTGGCATGTTAGGTGATTACACGGTAGTGAACTAATGATTATTACACGGTGAGCTCCTACCTTGCTGGGTAGGGGATACCGTATATACGGGTATGGGTACCTGGAGCGGTACTCATCCGCTTGCTCGCCTGCTGCTCGTGTCAATTGGAAGGGCGGGACCCCGGGGTCTGGGCTGTGCCTGGGCTGTTTCTTTTTAGCCCCGGGGCGTGACGCCCTGAGGCCTGACGTCCCTGCTGTCAGAGGCTTGAGCTGCCGATCTGGCGGTCGGGGGGTCCCAGAGGTCCGACACCCCAACTACTTAACCAAGTAATCAACCACCCCATTAACCAAGTCAACAACCAACCCATTAACCAACCCAACAGCCATCTGGGCGACCGCCCTGGCCGGCACCGTGCGATCACTCTCCCGGCATTCGGCAACTCCCGCACCCCAACGTGCGCATCACCCGGAATGTGGCTGTTGGTGGTCTGTATTAGGAAACTCAACACCGGTTTTGTGGTGGTGTGGTGGTGTGTGTGTGTGTGGTTGTATGTGTTCCGTTGTGTTCCGCAGGGCCAGGTCAGCTGGTGCGAGAGCCCCGACGCCCCCGAGCCCAACTACCTGGCCAACATCTACGGACAGAACCACGCGCGGATGGCCGTCACCACGACCGACCCGCAGGGGCTGGGCCGCTTCGTCAACGGCACCACGCAGGGCGCCAGGTGAACATGCGCGCGAGCCAAGGTGCTTGCTTCGCATTACCACATTAAGAAACCCGCGAGCGAGTTGTGTATAAGTACTGTCCGGTCACAGTTGAAATTGTGTGGATAATGAAAAATACTGTTAAGAACACCAAATATGAACATGAGTTCAGCGCCGATTTGGGCGATGGATCCCGGCTCCGAAGCCCAGATCGCGGCACGGGCGCACGACCTGCTCGGTCCAGTGCAGAAGCCCCTGTCGCAGGCAGGTGGACCATTGGGACTGCTGGGGGGTTGTTCTGTTACCCGTCGTGCATACACGCAAATCCCCCGGTGCTACCAGGGCATGACCAGTGACATAGTGCACGATGTGAAGCCAGTGCCTACTGCCGTACTGTGTACTGCAGTTGGTACGTCGCCCTGGGGACATTGGGGGACTGGATGCATCACGCCCAGAAGCTGCACATGCTCACCCTGGAGCTGCACAACAGGTGCGTCCGTCCGGGGGGTCGAGGGGATGCGGCGCGGCGCGGCGCGGCGGGTGGGTAGGTGGGTAGGTGGGTAGGCACAGGTCCACGTCGATGTGATCCACCCTCCCTCGACTTCTGGATCGGGGGGACGAGGATCGGGGGTCACCCACAGGGGCGCGGGGCCCTGGAGGGGTCAGGGTACGGCTGTACGGCAGACGCCCGTCAGGGACTCAGGGTGTGCAGAACGCATGCCTACAAGCTTCTCTCTATTTTGTCGTACGCGTAGTCACTGGCGTCCTCACGAACCCCCATGTCCTGCTGTTTCATCCGCGGCTCAAAGGGCTGGAGCGGCTGCTGCTTTTCCTCTCATCGCCGTACCTTCACGATGCCGTACTAGCACCACACGATTCCTTGAATCCGAGAGGTAGCACCCAATACCAATGTGGCGTTAGGACGTACCCGGGCCGATACAACCCAACGAACCACTCCCTGTCGTCCCCGGGCTGCCCCCGGGCCGCCCCCGGGCCGCTCCCTTCCCGCCTGAACTACCCAATGTCGATGCCCCATCAACACCCAATGTCGATGCCCCATCAACACCCAATGTCGATGCCCCATCAACGCGCAAATTCGCAGGAAGCTGCCCACCGGCTCCGACCTGGCCACCCTGTACGCCATGAACCGCAACTCCATGTTCCGGTTGGCGGAGTCAGCCCACCTGGGCCTGAGGGCGCGGCTGCTGGACGCACAGACGAGGGCGCCGCTGCGGGCCGACGTGTTCATGGACCAACCGTCCGGATGGGCACCAGCGGTACGGCTGTACGGCACGAAAGCGCGGGAAAGGGGGCGCAGGAAGGGAGGCTTATGTTGCGACCCCTCGAGCGCGCGGAGGTCTGTGTGTGTGTTAGCAAGGAGAAAAGCTGAGCCGCGAACAAACAGAACCGTGTGTGTGTGTACGGAAAGGAAGCCGCCCGACCCAGCCCAGGTCTGTATGTGTACGGAATGCGCTGCGCGGTTGCGCAGTACCGGGCACCACCTGCTGCCTGCATCTCACCACCTTACGGATACCGACCGCGGTCTGGTGCGGGCAGATCGCGAGCCCGGACCCCGGGAGGCTGCTGCCTCGGCCGTGGATTGCCGGTTCGGCTGGGAGGGGGCTGCAGGTTCTGCCGTGCGTTGGACCCAGCGCTGAACGGGGCCGCCGCTCCTGGGAAACCGCTGTGACCGCCGCCGCGGCGGCGGCGGTGCTGCTGCTGCTGCTGCTGTTGCTGCTGGGTTGCGCTGGTTTGTGGCGCCCCCGCGGCCGCCGGATGGCCGCTGAGTTTTCCTTTCCGTTCGAGCAGCCTGGTCGAAGTGTTGTGACCCCACGCGCCCGTCCGCGGAAGGGGTGGTCCTCTGACCGTCCCGCGAAGGGCTTATTTGCTTTGCGCAGTCTCTTGATTTTTGCCGGACGTCCCTCGTCGCACGTCGCAGGTTGATCCCGGCGGCTACATTTGGAAGTTGGGCATTCCCGGCACGACGTACAGTGGTACGATACAGCCGTACGACCTGGTCAACCCGTCCATCCGTTATGCTCCAATCAGTTTCAGTTACACGGTGCCCTCGACTTTTGACGACGTCATCCGTGGTTCCGGTACGGGTGGCATGTCGGTGGTGCGAACCTTCTTCGCGCAGCGTCTGTGAGCGCAGCCAAAACCTCAAAAAAGCTTTTGGAGCTAGGTCGCTAGGGAATCTTTTCATGTGTTGGGAAACGCAGGTATATTGATATCGTATTAGCCATTACTAATGTTGTTGCGGAAAATGCTGCTGAAAAGGTGGTTTATGTGTTGCGATCGAATGTCTGCGTTCGTCATCTGTCGTTTCCCATGATGCGCTGTCGCCCAGCAGCCTCCAGAAGAGTAGTAGTGCTTCGGGCAGCGATGATGCGTCGTCAATTGCAGGAAGCGGTCGTGCTGGTGCCAGTACTTCGGGGCATTCCTTGCCAATTATGTCAATTCTGAACACTGCGCTGGCGCCGTGACGCCGTAACACCTCGTCCGGCAATCAGTCAGGTGGGCCGCATCAAGCAACGCATTCGTGCCACGCGCGCGGCGATCATTTGGCGGGCGAGGTTGCGCTGAATATATTCGTCTGGTTGCAAGAAAACTGATATGAGTGGGGGGCAAATTGCACCTCGACCTAATCTTTTGAGTGTTGAGAAACGTGTAGTGGGACGTTCGCGTCGTGGGGCCCCCTATGGCGCCAGAAATCAAATTGCGTCGACTCCGCGCCCCAACATTGGTTGAGCATCTTTCAGTGCTGTGTACGGCGGACATCAGACAGTCGTATCTTGCTCGCCGCGAGGGTGAGAGGCTGCCGGGAGGATGCGAAGCTGCCGGTCGCAAAGCGAAGCAGCGCGGCGCGTAGCGGAGGAAGTACGGCATCGTGTTCTGGCGCGGCGCTCGCTGCTCGCCGCGCCGAAGAGGGGCAGCGCCGAAGAGGAGAGAGAGAGCGCGCGCCAGGGGTCTGCGCCGCCTGAGGCGCGAAAGGGCGGGCACGGGGGCATACAGGGTGCTGCTGCCTGGCGGGGAACTGCGTGCCACTCGCAGGCGCCGAGGGCGACGCGTGGGGAATCAGTCGGCGGTGCGGTGTGGTGCGGCGCGATGCGGCACCTGGAAACGCCTGAGGCCCCGAGCAGCGCTGCCGTGCGCAAACGTACGGCCGCATCGTTTGTCCCTCCGTCAACCCAAGGGGCCGTGTGCCCTGTTTTGTGGATCCTCGGGTGCGGCCTCTGCCCATTGCCGTACAGCTGAGCGAGCAGGGGATGTGTCACAGTCACATACACACCCACACACCGCCCCGTGCGGTGCGTTGCCCGCTCGTCCCCCGGGGGCATGACAGTTATGTTGGTTGCGTCAGTTACTTTGTGACGGTTGCAGACTGACCGCACCTGCTGGTCTTCCGAGCCGCGGCGTCATGCGCTGCGGGCTGGGCATTGCCTCCGAGCACACGCCGCCTCCGAGCGTGGGCGGGTGGGGTCGTCTCAAGGGCGGGAGGGAGGGAGGGATCGAGCTGGGTCTGCGCGGTACGACGTGCCGACCCGTCCCGGGACCTCCAGGGTTGTGTCAGGCGGCTCATCGCCGTGCCGTGGAAAGCCCCTGCGCGCTTCTGGAAGGGGGCCCGCGCGCTTCAGCTAGGGCGCGGCCCCATCCACACGGTTGGTTGTCTGCGGCGGCGGTCCAAAGAGAGCCGAGCGGCGTTGCGTGCTGCGCGGGGTGAGCACCACGGCAGGCAGATCGGTCGGCCGCTGCCGCCGGAAGCTGTCTGATTGTTCGGGGCGCCTATGGGGGGCTCATTGATTGACAGCGACATTGACTGGACCTCGACCTCCCCCTGTGTTCGTGGGTGCGTGGTCGCGTCCTGGCAAGGGGGCGTGGCTCACCCCGGAAGACTCCCCGGTGTGTGCGTTGAAGGGGAGCTAGGCTGCGAGTGAGGAAGCCGGTGACCGTTTGTGTGTGTGTGTGTGTGTGTGTGTGTGTGTGTGTGTGTGTGTGTGTGTGTTTAGAATTGCAACCCGTGTGTGTGTGTGTATCGTTACATATCTGCCGGGCCGACACTGGCCGGGGGCGCTAACCCGCCCCATACGGGAGACCGCCGAAGCACTTTCCCCCGGATACGGGGGAAAGGGGCGTAAGGGGCCTCTGTCCCCTCGCTCTCAACCAAGGGCGCGTGCCCGATCCCCGAGGATCGGTGACCGCTGTGCCCCCTCAAGGGAGTGGGCGAAGGCCCATCCCGGGTGGTCTGCGCCTCGCAGTCCGCTGTTCAACCTCCTCAAGTCCTTGCAGCACCCAGGGCGCGTTTCGGGTGTGTGTGTGGAAGGAAACATCGTTAAGTGTGTGTGTGTGTGTTGTCGTAGTTAGAGCATGAGTGCGTGACATGCAAGGGACACAACAAAGCCCGGAAATGCCCGCACGCCAGAATGCCTCACAACGGCCCCTGCAGTGTGTGTGCGTGTGCGTGAATTGCATATCTGACCGGGCCTGACGCTGACGCTGGCCAAAGGGGTTGTTAACGCAGCCTTGAAGGGGAGGCAGCGGAAGCACTCTCCGCTCCGGGGTTTGGTTTGTCTCTTCTTTCTAAGCCCCTGTCCTGATCCCCTGCTGGGGAGGGGCGCATTTGGAAGCATACACACAGGTGTGATCGTTGGGTGCGCGTTTAAATAAGGGACCCGCCCGACTGGGTGTGTTACTTAGACAGGCAGAACATGAGTGTGCCCGACTGGGGGTGTGGGTGTCAGCTGTCTGAGACGCGCCCGGTCCCGTCGTGGCGCACTGCTCAGCGCATCCAGTGGAAAGAGGCCCGTGCTCCAGGGCACCCTCACGGCTGCACTGACGGCTTCTTACCTTCGGCGCTCTGGACATACATCTCCCTCTGTCGGGGACGGGCGCGCTTGCAGTTGGCGCCCTGGACTGAGGTGCCCGGAAGCTCATGCGATGGGGGTGTGGTGGAGGTTTTCGTCGGACGGCGGTTGGTTGCCGGCGACCTGGGCGGTGTGCCGGATGGGGTGGTTGTGTTCGCCCGCGTCTGTCTGTCGCTCAGCAGGCGTGTGGCGGTGTCGGGCCACTGACTGGCCCGCGCTGGGGCGGTTGCTGCCGCTGCCACGGCCGCAGCCGGGGGTAAGGGGGGAGGTTGACCGGGCGTCCCGTGGGTGACCGCGCCCGCCTTCCTGTGGCACGTGGGCAGCCCCAGAGGATCTGCCGTACGATAATATGCCCAGGGAGGGCGCGCGCGCGGCAGGGGTGCTGACTGCTCGACACATCGATGCTGACCCTTTCGACCCATCTGACAAACAGGGAGCCTGGGGTAATCGGTACTTATCGCGGTCGGCTGTTGGTTCGTGGTTCGTCGAGTTGGAGCGCGTCTATTCTCATCGGTGGTTCGGCGCGCGTGCGGTACGGTACGGCACTGGTATTACAAATCCTTGTGAGCAGGGTACGGCCACAGCCGTACACACAGTCATGCAGCCACAACGCATGGGCATGGCTTGTATCTCTTTCAGTATTCCAGAGCGCCGCACGGTTCCTGATAGAACTCTCTTGATCCCCGCGAGCGCTCCTTTCACACCACACACGTACCCTAGAGGAGATGCGCGGAGATGTTCTCGTCCTCGTTGTGTACGGCATGCCGTACGGACGCCGGCCAGGTCCGGCGTCCAAGAGACATGGTCGCACAGCAATAAAGGTTCGTTGAGGCTGCGTTGTGTCGGTGCGTCGGACGCGGTCGGACCCGGTCCTGGAAACCTGCCCTCGGCTGCCGTATTTCAGACAGGGGTCGTACACGTGCTGTGAAGGAGTCGCCGTGATGGTGCACTTCGCTGATAACCGCGCACGCAGTGCGGGACCGACAGAATGTGTGGTGCGCGTGCTCGCTTGCGCGCGGCGTGGCGTTGCTGCCGCGGGCCGAGCATGACGTGATGCGCAGGTCGCGGGACTGGAAATGGAAACATCGGCGTGTGACGGCGCGCGTGGGGGCTGTTGCGATGGGGGTTGGGGATGTTGCGAGAGTTACGGCGGGAGGAGAAATGCCTGTTCGACCCGACGTGTGTGTGTATATGCTCGTGAACACAAGTGCATGCGTACTGGGTTTGTGTACTGATATTAAATTAATGATGTTTTGCAGTGGACCCCGCGGGTCATCGGTGACAGCTGTAGCCTCCTCACCACGCGCTGCAAAAACGAAACCGCGCCACCTTGCGTGTACGGGTGACAAAGCTGACGGGGCCTGGCGCTTGACTCATGTGATGAGCTGGGTGTGTTGATGGGTTGTGAAGGCGGCGTGCGTGATACCGTATGTGCAAGGGCACGGCTGCGCCTCAGCTCGTGTTGAGGTCCGAATCGCCCGAGCAACGTGCTGGCCGCGCCGTTGTTGGCGCGTCTGATCCCGATCTTTTCAATCCGCGCTGTGACGCTGGACTCTTCTGTAGGTGAGCCTGCGCTGCACCTCATCCATTCATCCACACGTTGATGGCGGCGCGCATTCGCACGTGTAAGAGCGCGCGCGCTGTGACTGCCATTAAGAAATCTGAGCCGCGCGGAACGAGGATTCCCGCGGGTAAGTAACTGTCTTCCCCCTGCCGCAACACCCGATCTATCACCTGCTGACCCGCTGTCCTGCCTGCGAAAACGCCCGGCCCCCATCCCGAGTCGCCCTGGGGAAGAGCTACTTGGGGCTTGGGCTTGGGCTGGCACTGACACTGGCGGGGGCCGGGTCTTCCTGCGCCCTCTCCGCCTGGGCTTGGCACCCACGAAGCCTCCCCGGACTGCTGCACCCATTCTGTAGGAAACCCCAAGCACCCCAGCTCCCCCTTCTGATGGAGATAGACGTGACGCGGCGTGACGCATGCGCCATCACACGCATCGGTCATCAGTCGTCAACATCAGCGGACCCAACCTCTTGAAAGGACAACCTCAGCGCGCGCAGACCTCCGCCCGCCCCCCTCGTCTGCGGTGGATTGGGTCGCACACTGACATCACTGCGAACTCGGTCTCGGAAGCGCTTGTGGAAGCACCAGTACGGCATCGGTGCAGCACCATGCCGGGCGGGCACGGGCCGCCCGCTTCCCAAGCCCCTGCCCCTCTCCTCCGCTGTCGTCTGCCCGCAGCTTCCTCCAACTACCCCCAACAGGCTATTCCTCTCCTAAACCTTGTCAAAAAAGCAACGACATGGTTCAGAACTCCAGAACGGACGCCACACGACCCGGAGGGGCCACCAGGCGTGAGGCTGCGGCGGCCCGAACCGCTGCTCAGTCCAGTTCAGTCGTGAGTGCAGGTACCGTAATGAATATCTGGGCGGTGGCTTTTGGGACGTTCGCAAGGCCAGGTGGTGTGTCGCAGGAGGGGAAGGGGGGGAGGGAGGGCGAGGGGCAATCCTTCCGGGGCGGTCTCCAGAGTCCAAACCCTAGGGGGCGATCGACCGCCCGCTTTCTGCCTGATGCATTGATGGCGATGGCGATGATGCTGATGATGTACATGGGTGCAGCAAGTCAAGCCCCGTACAGTCATGCGCGCGCACGCGACCGGGTCGCTCCACGGGTCGGTACACAGGTACAGGTTGCGGTACAGAGAGGTACACACCGTACGACGTGGCGGTCCCCCTCGGTACCCCCCAGCTGCGCCCAACTACGCCCAGCTACGTCAATATTCCGCGCGCTGGACACCGCATCCCGAACTCTCGACATTCATTCATTTACTCGTTCCTTCCTTCCTTCCTTCCTTCATTCATTCACTCATCCAGCTCGACACAAATCCCTCAGCCGATGCCGCCGCAGCAGCAGCCGCGGCAGCAACACACTTATTAGGCGGCTCTTCTCTGGAAACACACACATTGGGGTTGCAATTCTAAACACATTGGGGCGACACGTCTCGCATCTCACACACCATACACACGCCCGCGGCTCAGTTATCTTTTACACACACACGCCCGTCGGTCGACTCCATGTCCGTCTCCCACGCACCCACAGACCGGTCCTGTAACGACGGCGAGTTAACGAACGGAACGATACGATTGCCGATGTGTCCGAAGGCTGCGCGTTACAGGTGCGATGCAGTCAGAGAATCAGAAACTGGTGTCAAGAGAATCTCAGTGCGCTCAGGAGGCGCAGCGCCTGGTGCGGTCAGGCGCGGGGATGCAATGGCCGTGGCAGTCATGCCGGGCGCGGGCCGCCGCCCCTCTCCCTTGTGGGAGCCCCGGCCGTCGCGTTGGGGCGCACCGCTGCCCTGCAGGTGCCCACCAGCGCCCGCCCGCCCGCCCGCCAGCGCGTCGCCCGCCGCCGTACGGCCCCCAGCGGTGGGACGTGGGGTGAGGGTCCCGTCTGAAGCTCCGAGCCCGGAGCCCCCGGGGACACAGCCCTTCAGGCCTTGGCCTCCGGGTCTTTGCCTTCGGTTAGGTACTGTTAACGTGTTAAGCAAGGCAGGACAGGACCGGCGGCATTCCACACCACCGCGGCACGCAGCCGTGGCGGGCTGAGATGCGCTCATCGGCGCTGCCGCCGGCCCTGCTGCTCTTCGTCCGCCGGCTCCTGTACCTGCTGGGCCCTATGACCCTGCGCCTGCCCGGCTTGCTGCGGCAGCAGGCTGAGGACCTGCCGTACAATGGAGCCCGGCCCGTGGGCCTTCATCTCGTCGTACATGACGAGCAGCACGCCGCCGCCCAGCCGCAGCAGCATGTCGTACCCGTAGAACCTGTAGAAACCGCCCAGACCTGGTGGTGGGGGGGGGGCCCGAGGAGCAGACGCACCATCGGGGCGGGGGCGGGTTCCCTTCGCAGGACCTCCATGCTGTCGGTGTGGAAGCTTCCTCAGCACACACATACACACACCCTTCTCCTTCCCCCGCAAAGGGAGGAGAGTGCTTCGGCGGCCTTTCCGTTAGGGCTGGGTTAGCAGCCCTTGGCCAGTGCCAGGCCCGGTCAAATATGCAACACAACCACACACATGCAGGGCAAATGACGCGAACCCACCCAGGCCGCTGGCAACGTCCCCACCTTCCTTTCGACATAACATAACTTCCTGGCAGGGCCGCCGGGGCAGATCGGGGGTCGAACGGCTCTTGTCCCTCCCTGTCCCTCCCTGAACAACGAATGCCGTAGGTGAACATGGTAGGCTACAGGGTGGCCGACGTGGGCGGCCACGTCGGATACCCAGTGGGTCCTCCGCACCTTCCGTTCGCGCGATCTTTATGACGCAGTCGAAGAACCCCTTGTACTGGTGCTGCTTCGGGCCCAGCGCCGTATCCGCCACCAACCGTTTCCGTACAACGTCCAACGGGTACGTCACGGTGGAGGCGGTCAGCACGACCAAGTTGGCTGCGGCCCACCGCTGCAGTATGCTGGAGATGTGTTGGCGGTGATGGTGGTGGTGCTGATGCTGGTGCTGGGGGTGACGGCCGCGCTGCGGGGGACGGAGGCAAGGGGTGCAGCCGTGGAGGTTCAAGATCAACACACGCTTCACAGTGTGTTGTGGTGTGTTCTTTTGTGGTGTGGTATGTCGTGTGGTGTGGTGTGTCGTGTCGTGTTGCGTCGTGTCGCGTTGTGGTGTGGTGTGTTTGGTGAGGAACCCGTTGTGCTGTGCTGTGCTGTGCTGTGCTGTGCTGTGCTGTGCTGTGTGACGCGATGCGATGCGGTGAAGGTAGTCAACACCCTTCCCGTTCGACAGCCAACCCGCGCACCCCCACGAGCTCCTTCGTCTAAACTCCTTCGGGCGTGGGTCGTAGGACGTGCGTCGTCGTGGAGAGATATGCGCCGACGTCCCGACCAGCAGCCAGAGACCCCCCCTCATGACGGACCCCGCCGCTTCTCCCATCCGCACCTGCTCTAGAACTGCACAGGCTGTGTCGTACAGCCCAAAGTACAGGGCCTTATACGCCCCGATGGCGGTCGCGGAGACCCCGAAGCCGCGGTACAGCGCCGCGAGCCCCCCGTGTCGCTGCGCGCTGTTGAGTGTGGCCATCACCCCTGGTCGGCCAGCGGGTCAGTCGGGGGGATAGGCAGCAGTACGATAAGGCCCCCGGTGCGACGCAGCAGCAGAAGTGCAGAACCCCCGCCAGTAAAGCCCTCCCCAAGGGTCATACCACAGCAGCGGTGTATGGTGTGGGCTTGTGCCATCCACAGTGGCAGCGGGGGTACCGTAGCAGGGCCTGATGTGCCGCGGCCCTTGGGCGGTCCGGTCGCCCTCGCAGTCCCGTCGGTGTGTGGTGGGCGCACTGCACTGCTCCTTCGTTGCATGTTTGGGCCACACATGATTGCGTTTACCGTAACAGGCTGTGTGATCGGCATCGGGTTGGGCACTGGCGGCCCTGCTGCGCAAGACAGTACAGGAAGCCCCCACAGAGGCACCGCCCCGCAGCCGCAGCCCCCGAACCCACCCTGGGCCCTCTGGCTCTGTCGGAGCTCCGCCGCCATCCTGCGAGTGGCGGTTGACGGTTATCACACGGCAAGGCGGGTTCGGGGATGCGGCGGGGTGGGGAGGGGGTGCTTCAGTGTCAGGGTGTTAGATTCTGCGGCCGTGGGATGGAATGGTGTGCGCTGAGGAGGTCCTCCTTCCGGAGACCCGCGGGCTGGTAACAGCTGTGCCGCCCTGGCGGCCCTGGCGGCCCCTGGCGGCCCCCGGCGGTCCTGGCGGTCAGAGCGCCCACTGCCGGAACGATGCAGAGGGGGCGGCCCGCCTGCCCCCAACTCCCGCAGCCCCGTGCCGCCAGTCCAGTGCGGTGCAGCGCAGGTGTCCACCCACCCAACTAACCACCCACCCACCCACCCACCGGATGGTGGCGAAGTCGAGCGGGTACACCAGGAAGAGCGCCGCCGCACCGCCCAGGAAGCCGGCCGCCAGGTTGACAAGCGTGGCCCTGCCCAGGTCCTCCGCCGCGCTGTAGTGGGGCATGACCCGCAACAGGGCGTCCTTGAAGGCAAAGGACAGGGTGGTGGAGGGCACATGGCGGAGCATGTACGGCCCGTTGCCGCGCCAGAGGTCCCGCACGCCGCCCTCGCGGACCAGGCGGGGCACGGCCGTCAGCACGCGGTAGCGCTTCACCTGTAGGGGCCCACGGGTCAGCCACCAGGCGCCGGGGTGGTTGAGGGGGTGACGGTGCTCGGCTGGCGCCGAGAATTTGAGGGCGGGGCTGCAGGCTAGGTTGCTGACGCTGATTGTCTCGATCGACCTTGTAACGGTTGCGCAGCGGGACATGATGAGCAGATGGGCCGTATTCATACGGACACATAGGGGTGTGCGAAGGTGAAAGTGAGCGCTGGCACGATAATACAGGGTTACATTCACGGGTTTCGGAGCCTTCTAGCAGGGTAGAGCAAAGCGGGCGGCACAGGCCAAGCACCGATTCTTAACCATGAAAGGAAAGAGGGGCGAGCCGCGAGCAGCGCATTTGCGCAGTGGGGCCTGGCACTGCTCGCAAGGTGAGGGGTGGCAGCGCGCAAGAGCGGAGCAGGCACGCTGGCTGGAGGCATGGGTAGTGGCGGGCACGTACCGACGCGTCGCGCATAGGCCTGCAGCCCGAAATGCTGGTCACCAAAGCCTCAGCGCGTGCGACAAGTCATGTGAAAAAAACGTGGCGATGCAGAAGGCGCCGTGGCGTTGAACCCTGGGGCCGTCAATCAATTTGAATGCGGTTCCGGAAATCGTGCTGGTGACAGGCGGCGTCGAACGACCCCCGGGTTCACGTCTGTGTAAATTCCCCAGGCCATCCGCGCAGGGGAAGGAGAGTAATGTGTGTCCGGTGACTGCTGGGGACATTTGGTGGTGGCTCCCGCCGTCTCGTCCTTTCGACTCTGTCTGTCCAACCAACCCCACGTCGCGTTACGCCATCACGTGCCTGGCCGCTTGTGACGAGAGGGTTGCCATCCTGTGTTTGCAGCAATATTTTTACTCGGTGCAGAGGGTAAAACACTGCCGCGAACAGGCTGGAGCTGAGAAGCGCCGCGATTGAATCGGTAAGAAGGTTGCCGGCCCGCGGATCCCGTGTGGAACTAGTTGACGCCGATGCTTCGCTATCTACCATGTCTGATAGTTGAGACTTGAAGCGGAATTGGCTTGTATTAATCGTCAGTGGCATCGTCGTGGCACGGTGCTAGCTCTGTCAACCCCAAGGATGGGATTACATTTCGTCATCATGTTTATGATTTTTTCTGTTCCATAACATTCAACGCAAATGCCGTGTGATGACGTTCTGATTGCATGCACGACATGGCTGTCTCCCAGAATTCTCTTCCAGTGTATGGCTTTGTCAGCGCATGGTCTTGTAATCACTACTTGAGCAATACTTATTACTTAACAGGACTTTAACTTGACATATTGCTGTGTCTGGCCCACCAGCTTGGGAAGCTCGTCGCTACCCTTCCGAACATTTAACAGGACTCTGGAACGACTTTTAAAACCTGGTAGAATTTGATCAGTGAACATTAGCTTTGTAGACAGGAATTCAATGCGTTGTTCAAGTTCGGTTCTGCCTCGGCGTTAAAATCGACTTTGACCAGCAATGGCACTTCAAGGTGGCAAGCGCCATCCTGTGACTCTTTTAGCACCTAGTGGCAGGGAGCAACCTGTCATCCTCGTGGTCGGAAGAGAGGGTGTTCGCCTGACCACGGTCGATGGAAAGGTGTGTAGCCGCAACCGCCAAAGGCTGGCACTCCTTCGCGCATGGTGACAACGGCTGCCTAATGCAGATCATCAACACGTTTGCGTATGAGACTATTAGGAAATGGCTGCCGTCACATCTACGCAGCAAGAACCGAGGGCCGGACGACTGCCTGGACATACAAATAGAGACAGACAAGGGTCCCCGAGACCTTCGGATGCGATGCTCCAGCGTCACCGCTGTCAAGCAGCTGATGAAGGACTTGCGGGATACAGTGCAGGTATGGTTTGACGCTGTCAGACACGCAACCAGCAACCTCTAGCGCGGCGTTGTACTCGGTCAGGGCGGGCGCTACGGATGCAGTCCCGGGGCGATCGCGGACGCTCCAGCAAATGCCTTCAAGGAATTCGCGATGACAATCCAAAGCATGCAAGGCTGTCCTGAATCAATAATGTACAAGTAACCACACGGGTTATTGGAGCCTCACCATACGCAGCCAAGGGTAAACCGCGCCACTGGGGCCGCACCGGATTCATACCACAAGTGCACCAAACAACCCGACCCGGGTCCGCACTACCAGGGAACCTCTCCCTTCACGGGACCCCGCCGTGGTCGAATGCGTGAATGTCACAGCGGACCATGGCGCCTTACGCGGACAACTGCTCGCCACACAAACCGCCAGTTCCAAGCCCCTTGCAACCTCGGCCAATCTGGCATCCCGTTGTTGTCGGGTGGCATCTGCAGGTTATCATGAGGGACATGGAAGACCGCCAAGCGCAACAGCAGGGGCTCGAAACGCAGGTGCAGCAGCAGTCTATGCAGATTCGGGTAGGTACAGGCCGCCCATGAAACAACGCTCGGTCTGAGCCCACGACGTTTTGCCCAGTTACCCCGCGGTTCGGGCCAGCGCGCCACACGTAGCGCCTCTAAATGCATGAAATGCACGGGGTAAGGGATCCATCCCAGCGGCAATGAGGGAGTCCGTGACTCGGTTTCGATGTTGCCCTTCACAGGAACTACCTTCGATTGCGGCCACCGTCCCGGCTGCGACGTCGCCAGCCCAGGTGACACCACCGCCCGCCCAGCAGCGGCCGGGCTCCGCCCCAAGCCGGGTCAACGCGGAGAGCCAGACACCCGACGACCCTCCTCCCTCCACCCAGGATGCGCAGCGGCAGCGGGAGGGACACCAACAGGTGCGTGGCCATTTGGGTCACAGCGCGTGCATGCGCACCTCTGTCCAAGCGAGCCTGGCGCTCTCTCTGCCCCAAAATGCACGGGCAGGTGGTGCGGCTCGAGCGCCAGAGCTGGTGTTTCAGATGCCACCCGTGCGATCAATCAGCATCAGCCGGTGGGCCTACTCACATGTTACTGCGCGACCTGTTGGGACCTGACGCGCCTCTTGTGGGTTCTGTGCAGGATGACCCATCCGAGCAGCCGCCGTCGTATGGAGGGCAGCCGGCCGGGTTCGGCTCCGCGGACCGAGGCGCCGCGCCGCGCCAGCAGTACGGCGCGACATCGACGCCGCTGCTGGTGCCGGCGCCCGGCGGCGGTGTAGCACAGCTGTTCGTGGCGCACCCCACGGGCGTGGCGCTGCCGGTGAACGCACGCGGCGTGACGACACCTGCGCTGATGGAGGGGCTGCAGCAGGCGACCGGCTCCATGTCCGTCACACAGCTGATGCCCACCAACGCAAGCTTCGCGTACGAATTCCTGGACCAGTACGGCGGCGGCAGCATGGAGGGTGCCGAACTGGACATGGCGGAACGCGCGTCGTCCACCGCGACCGGCTTTGTCAACGCCATGTTCCAGCAGCCGCAGCCCCATGTCATGCAAGTGCCTATGTACAGCGTTTACTCGCAGCCGTCGCCATCGTTGCCGCCACACTCGCCGCCCTTGTCACCGGGGATGCCTTCTACGGGCGCCAGCAGTGGTGGCTACTATCCGCATTCCCTGGAGATACACACGCAGCCGCCGCCAGGGGCGCCCATGACGGTACCTTCACCGCAAATGTACTACAGCGTCCCAATCGCGCCGACGGGGCCCAGCCCGCCGGCGGCAATGCGGCCGTCCGTGTACTACCAGCCGCAGCAGCAGCCGGGCGTGCCCGGAATGCAGCACCCACAGCCCGTTCACCAGCCCCTGCCGCCGCACTACCCGCCGTTGCCTCGCGGCAGCGGCCAACGCGCGATGCGCACACCCGCCGGGCACCCCGCCGGCCGGCCGCCGCGCCGGTCCGACCCGGCATCCACCTCCCCCGTGCGCCGCCGGGTGGAATTCAGCGGCATCGCGCACGGTGCCGCCAGCGACAGCGAGGTCAGTGACCACATCGGCGTCAGCCACTACGGGCATTACACGAGCGCGCCCGGCAGGGCGGGGCCCGATGCGGTAGGCGGCAGCGGCAGTAGCCTGGGCGGCTCGGAGCGGGGCGGCGGCAGCATGGACATGACGTCCCGGGGCGTTGAGGTCGCCGAGGGCTCGGATCTGCACCTGCAGGTCCGATTCCTGGAGGACCTAGTCGCGCGCCTGTCAGCGGAGGTCTCGCGGCGCGGGCTTTCGCCGGAGCGCGCCTCCGCGACTGCGATGGCGCTGGCAGGCGCTGGGGATTCGCTGCCGCAGGCCGCGTCGCCAGGGGTGCAGGCGACCACGGGTGTGACCGTGCCGGCGCCGGTGGTGGTGCAGACATCCGTGCCGCTGGCGACGCACGCACCGCCGCCGCCGCAGCCCCCGATGGACTTCGATGGGTTGCTGGGTACAGACGCGCTGGGCGCGGCGGCGATGCTCCGAGACCAGAAGATGCTTGCGCCGCTGCTCGCGGCGTACGACACCCGGATCTCGCAGCTCGAGGCGGACCTGCGCTCGCGCACGGAGCAGCTCCAAGGCCTCAAGGGACAGGTGGGCGGTCGGCCGCGCCGCACCATCATGTATAGGTTGTGAATCCCACCGGGGATAATGTTCGGACTGGGTTTACGGAGTGCCCAGGCGTAAGTCTCGGGCTCAGGCACCCCACGGGCGTCCCTGGATTACCTCCACATGCAGTTCGTCATTTCTCCAGACACAGTCTGCCATTCGTTGGAGCGTGCGCGACCACCCGTCCCGCGTATTCTTTTTGGTTGATGTGTCCTGCAGCGTAATGTTTCCTATCCTCGTGGCCCTTGCGCGTGGTGGGTCAGGTGGATGACGTGGTGGAGGAGAACGACCGACTCAGGGCGGACCTGGAGGCGACGACCGAGGCGCGCGATGCGGCGCTGGCGCAGGCGAGCAACGCCACGGCGGCCGCGGCGGCGGCCAACAGCGCCGCGGCGGCGGCGACGGCCGCGGGCAGCAGCAACTCGGAGGAGCTGGAGCTGCTGCGTCGGGAGAACGAGCTGCTGCTCACCCAACAGGTGCTGTGCATGCCCGCACGCGGCTCCTCAGGCTGCGTTAGAAGGGTTCCGCCCTGTTGAAGTGCCAATGCCGCTCGGCCTGAAGCCGCATCCCAGCAGACCTCGGACGGCGTCCGTCCGGCCGAGCTTGCTGTAGAGGAGGGCGTCGCTTCTGACCTTGTCTGCACTTGATGCTGCCTTGCGCCAGAGCCAGACCAATGTGAGTTCGGTTCCGCGTGCCTGCGTTCCACAGACGGAGATAGACGCCGAGATCCAGCGGCTGCACCGCCAGCTCCAGGAGCGCGCGCAGGAGGCGCTCAGGGCCAGCCAAGAGCAGGCGACACTGCTGGTGGAGCTGCAGCAGACCACCGCCAAGCTGCAGGTGTGCAGCGCGGGGTGCAGCGGGCCGTGCCATGCGGTGTCGCTGTCGCGACGGTGTGATTTATTCCAACCTGTGCTTGCGGATGCCACCCGCTGAATGCTCCATCGATTGCCGTGTATCATTGATTCATTGTGTACTGGGTGTGGAAGACGCACGCGCACCGTGCTCTCTTCCGCCCATACGCAAGTTGGCAATTCAGGTTTGTGTTGCATTCTATACAGTGATGCGAATGGTGGAAGTGCTGTTTACTTTTGTCTGTGAGATGATTGGACGAGTCTGCGACCCAACGCGTTCGCGGTGCGTGGTCGCCGTGACAGGAATCGGATGCGCGCGGGGCCAAGCTGGCGGAGGGGTTGCGAGCCAGCGAGGCCAAGGCAGCGGCGTTGGCGACGCAGCTGTCGCGCAACAAAGCCGCACTGGACGAGGTGAACGCGGCGAACGCCACCACAAAGGTGCGCGCGGGGTCAAGGCCTTGGCGGCAGTGGCGGCCATCTTGGTCGCGCGTGTATTCGATGTCATTACAGCCTCGCGCCACACCAAAGCTGGTCGCCAAGCAGCGCCTCATATGGTGCATTCCCTCAAAGGAGGGACGAGGGAAGGAGGGGAAAGTTGACTCAAGTACACTCAGCCGTCTTGATTATCACAACGTGATGCCGCAAGCCGCGTCATGCGTATTTCCAAGGCACTTGGATTTAGGACCAGGGCAAAACTGCTGCCGACTGCCTCCAAAAATGGGCCAAATGCAGGGTTCCGAGGAAAACACACATGTGATCATCGCATTCATCTAGGGTCTTTCTCGAACCCTCCGCTCACCGCTGTGCTGCAATGGCCGGTGCCGCCGTGCCGTGCAGGCCGCTCTGGACGACCTGCGCCATGCGCACGCGCAACTGCAGTCCGAGGCGGCCGTCGCGCAGCAGCGCTTCAAGGTGGCCTCGGACGGCGCTGCCAGCATGCAACTCGAGCTCTCGACAGCACGTGAACGCTGCGACGCGTTTCAGGTCCAGGTGGGTCACCAGAAGGAGGGGCCGCTGTACCATCGCGCTTTCGCGCAGCTCACCAGGGCGACGTGTGGAGCGGGCAGGGGAATCGCGGGCCGTCCTTCCCTAACTCTGCTGGATGAGGCCAGACAGTGTTGCTTCGCGGACACGGTGCACCTTTGGGCCCATGCGCATGGCCTGCCCTGCCTGGTTACCGCCGGCGCATCTGCGGCCCACGTGCCGTGCCCGTTGCCGCGGGCCCGTTGTTTCGCTTTGCAGGTGTCAACGCTGAACCGCGAGTGCGAAACGCTGCGAGCAGCGCTAGGCGGCGTGGAGGGCAAGCTGACGGAGCTACAGCGTCGGGACGCGGATGTACGTATAACACTATCTGAGATTGCTCTATACTTGCGCAGGACCTCTCTCCCTGTCTCCTGTTGTCTGTGCCTGTATTCTCACCGGGCGAAACACCCTCCTCTGGATTTTACCGTCTTCTTGGTGCCGCGCCTTGATGCTCCCGTAATTGGCGGTTTGTTGTAAATAGCCTAGCTGTAAGGCGCTTGGTGTTGTGGGGATGCTGCAGGTATGGACCCGGGTGAAGGAAGCCATGACAGCGGCGGAGGAGGCGAGGCTGGCTCGCGACGCGGCGCAGGCCCGCTGCATGGACCTGGAGCGCCAGGTGGAGCTGGCCAACACGCGGCTCACGACCGCGCGCCAGGTGCGAGGGAGGCAAATAATGGTGATAGAGCGAAATGATCGGCAGGGGCAAGGTCCTTACAACTGAGATGCCCACTGGGTTTTGCACGCTGGGCCTTCCTCCTGGCGGCGCGTGCGCCATGATGCATTCGACGTTGTCTTTTTCTCTCGCTTTGGATTTACCACTCGCCCATATTGTTGAAGCACCGGGAAGTACCTGATCACATGTCCCCGTTCGCGGCCCGTCATCAACCCGACACTCGGCGGTGTGGCGCTCCTGGGCAACAGGCGACACGCGATGCCGTTGCGGACGAGTTCAATTCACAGATCAAGGCAGCGCAGGCCGCCACCGCGCAGGTGGGAACGATCATGAGATTGCTGAAATCTGCCAAAAGATGCCACAAGTTGTATTGTCGCCAGCGCGTTCAACAACGCATTCCCATATGAAGCGCTTACCTGGGCATCGATCAGGCTCGGATTCTCACCGTTGCCACTTTCGTCATTTGCGCCTGCATGGCATGGCATGGTTGATGGCGGTCGCGCCATTCACACCGTGTGTCCCGACGGTGACGTTTGCGCGGCTGTCGCAGCTGCTGACTGGCTCTCGTGTTGCTCCGCCTGCTCACTTCCTCTGGATAAATCCCCAGGTTCGGGAGGATCTCGCCGCGTCCCAGACGGCCGTGTCGGAGTGGCGTGCCCGTGCGGAGCGCCTGGAGCGGGACCAAGCCAGCCTCATGGTGCGAATGACGCGTGCGGCCGCATCCCGTGCGCTGGGCCATCTGCACATGTGCCCGGACGTGTGCATCATCGGCTGCACGTACTGGCACGGGTGCCCAGTGCTCAGGGAAAGGCCCACCTGACGGCACCCAGTGCCCGGTGTTGCCCGGGTTCCAACCTTGGCCTTGTATGCCGGCTGCCCGTGCGTGATGTATGCTTTGTGCCGCACGTGCAAGTCAGGGGTTTGGGCCGTCATCCGGGGAATGTAGGATACCCGATCTGGGGGCTGCATGCCACCGCGCTGCTTTTGTTATGCCACGTATGTTTCGGACTTACAGGCTGAGTTGGCGGCGCTGCGGGAGGACACAGCGGCAGCTCTGGCATCGAAAAGCCGCCTGGGATTGGCGTCGCTGGGCGCGGTCGAAAAGGCGAGTCAAAAGAGGATTCCAACCGCGCATGGCTTGTCCTGACGGCGATTGGGCTGCGATAGGTTTTCGCAAGCAGAGACTGCAATGGACGTCAGCGTTGCAGGGACTGACGCTGTCATGGGTCGTCTCGAGCTTGCGTCCTTACCTCGTGCCAGCGCCTTGCACACCGCACGTGATCCATATGTATAAGAATCCATGCCGGTGGGTTTTAAACAGGTGGCTGCCTTGGAGCGCGAGCGTGACGACGCGGTGGCCAAGCTGGAGAGCGCGCAGCGCAAGGCGGAGCGCGTTGCGAGGGACAGCCAGATGGAACGGCAGTCGATGGAGGTGCGGGACCCTGCTGGGGTGACTTCGGGACGACAATGCCGGGCAATTCGAGTTTGAATGCGATGACGGCGCACCGCTTGAGGACAGTCTGCCCTATGGAAACGGATGCACCCTGATGCTGACAAAGACCTGTGACATATCATTCCCTGCCACTTTATCCACGACCCGCAGCACACCCTGCGCGGTCTCAAATCCACGATCGCGGAGCTGGAGACCAACTTGGCAGCGGCGCGGGCGGAGGCAACCAACGCCAAGCGCCAGATGGAGGCGGCCGCACGGGAGCTGGCAAGCGCCAAGACGGCCCGCCAGCATACGGAGATGGAGCTGCGGCAGCAGGTAGGCCAGGGCATGCCGTGTGTGTTCCCGTTCGTGGGTAAGATCTTTGCATGAGAATTGCTACCCTGGCCAAAGCAGAGAGTATGGCTTGTCTTATGGCGGGACATCGCATGCACGCTTCTGCGGACGTTGGAGCTATCTTCCGCCGCGTGACCTCTACCCACGCACGTGCTTCCTCGTGTATGGCGGTGCATTGAGGTTGAACTCTCGTTGCCTTGGGGATACTGCAGATGGCGGCGTTGCGAGCGGAGCGCGAGAACGACGTGCGTTCCTTCACCAGCAAGCTCGAGGCCCAAGCGGCGGCGGCCAACGCAGCGGCGGCGGAGGCGGAACGGCTGCTGTCCAACAAGCAAGAGGTTCTGGCTCGCTGGCGCGAAGAGGCGCAGACGGTAAGCCACGGCGTTCCTACATCCTGACATCCTTGGCAGCACCTGTACCGCCATCGTCCATTGGTGTCACATGAGAAGGACCGGTCTCTTCGACTCGAGCCGCTTCCTCGGGCCGCCGTCCACGATGGAACGCTGTGATTGAGCGTCTCGCCATGTGTCTCATCATCATCGCCATCGATGCCCGGCGCTGTCCGTCTGTGTGCTTTGCCGCCCATGCAGCTCGCATCACGTATGGAGGCCGCGCTGTCCGAACATAAGCGCGAGCTCGCCGCCAAGGCGCATGAGGCAGCCGAGCTGCGCAGTCGCGTAGAAGCGCTGTCGGCCGAGAACGTGGACCTGGCGGCAGCCGTCAGCGAGCTCGAGGGCAAGGTGCGGCTGGTCTGAATCCTGATGCAATGTGAACATCGCTGCGGCGTACACCCTTTCGTTTCATCCCCCTCAGTGCAGCCGGTACCGACTGCCGGCCGTGATTACTCCGTTGCGGTGATCCGAGACGCGGGGTAGTGCGGTCGAGCAATCGCGGCCGCTCATTCATATTACACGCACCACTGTGTGTTTCGTTTACGTCGCATGCCCCGCCTAGAGTTGCGGCCGCCGCCCTGTGAACAGCTGCCGATGTAGCTGAGGCGCTACCCCAGCACCGAAGCCGGCTTATGTGGTCACGATAGTATTGTTTGCACTCTCTCGCTAGGCTACCTTGCAACTGTGGCTTTCCTTGGCTGCCACGCATGTCACTTGGGCTCTGCTCCATCCGCAACCCCACGCCGAGCTGTCCGCGCGCCCGCCCACCTGGCAGGTCGACGACCTGAACGGTCAGCTTGCGGACGCCGACGTGCGCGCCGACGCCGCAGCCGCGCAGCTCGTCGCCGCCTCCAACCGCGAGGCGGACCTGCAGCAGGAGCTCCGACAGGTGCAGATGATGCTGGACCGCAGCCAGTTTGAGAAGAACCGCATGCAGCGCGCGCACGACCCGCTGACCGCCAAGTACGACGCGCTGAAGAAGGACATCCGCCAGACCGTCGCGGCGCCCCTGTCAGTGGCGATGACGGGCACCGGTGTCGGTCCGCACCACACGGCGCAAACTTGGGCCGCCGGCACCACGGGTACGGGTGTAACCCTGGGAACTAACGGCTGGACTGGCTCCCCTGATGGGATCGTGCACGCGTCCCGAGTGCCGCGTGCGCATACTCATTATCCCAACAACCATCATGGACCGCTGCCGGGGCGGTAGGTGGGCGTTGCCCAGCGGGCAAACCGGACGAGCACCAGGGCCATTGCAGTAGTAATGGCTTTGGGGCTGACCCGACAAGGAGGCGCAGAGCCGTGCGTGTGTTTTCTCGCCGTTGGGAGCCTTGCACGCCGTGCCTGCAAGGATGGGATGGGTGTGGGCGACTAGGAAAATCTGCACGGAGGGCAGCGTTTTGGTGGCGCGCCGTGGGGGAGGGGCCAGCCCGACAAGGGGTGCTTGCTGTGCATGGCTGACCTGATCTCAACATAATGGCTGGGCGCGTGCATCGTTTGCCGGCTGTATACAGTGCCGTGGGGAACCCGAGCCATGCGTCACGTCCCCACTGAGGATTGCGCGCCATATATCGTACCAGAGCAGGCGTCAGGGGTCCGGCGGTTGCGGCATTTTCGACTTGACAGCGTGAACAGTTTAATAAAATACGGTAGGCACAACCCACTCGATCATGTGACTTGGCGGCTTGTGTGTTTGACTAAGGTGGGACCCGCGTGTACTTGGGCGTGCTGCTTGATTGCTCAGGTATTTCATATTGACCCAGATTGGCCTTTGCACTATCATTAGGAATCAACCGTCGTTTGCCTTGGACTTGACCTTGTTTGAACACGAACCGTCTTGCTGTTGCGCGATGACATCAATTACCCGCGGGCCTTTCGGGCATGCCTTCTGTTCAGGGCCGCGGCCTGGCCTGTCGGCACAAACCACCTTGTTGGTCTGTGTTCCGCTGACTATCGCATGGTTTTGGGGCATGATTAAATTTGCAGCCGTACAGTCTACGTGGCGACCGCTGTCGGAGTAACGTGTTGAATAGCGTGATACCTGGCGGACTTTACGATGTTCATCGTCTTGCACGTTTTGTGGCTAACAGCTTTTCTGGACGCTGGCGTGGAGTATAAGATCTCAGGTGACCGCCCGCGTCCATGGAAAGCGCAGCGTGATGGTGTGAAAATATGAGTTGTGTATCACGGATGGAGCGAAGAGTAGGCGGCGTCCCTTGCTTGATGTGGGGGACTTTGCCCTGTCGTGTTGTCAGACAGTACGGCGTCTGCACTGATTGCAATGGCACGAATGGACATGCCGGCATTTCAAGAGCTTTATCGGCAGGCCAAGACTGCACGCCATTTGCATTCTCTAGAGGCGCGGTCGATGGGCTTGATCGATAGGCGAAATACGGTGAATTACGCGTGTCCTTTACCAACATCTTCAAGGCAGGCCAGGAACCCGTCAGGTTCGTCAAGTCTTGGCATCCGACATGGTTTCGTGACTGTAACCTCAGGACATGTATGCCAACATGCGGACGTGCAACGCACAGTCGGCCACTACGACAGTAATGCTGATGTCATGATGCGAAGAGATCGAAGGGTGGATGCTGAAGATGATGGGCTCGCGCAAGGGGGAGGCAAGACTACGCACCTCAACCATGCCGGATCAGAGCGACAGCACACAGCGACCCAGGAACGATGCCGTACGGTAACAGCCTATCGACGAGTACCCCAACCCTCATAACAGCGCACCCCAGCGCCGTTTGCTTACAACAAGTACATTTCCCTGTGCACGGGTGCGAGATATATGATATCTGTCCCAACCTGTACTGTTCCTCTCCTCGTAACTGGCCCACGTGCAAGTCCGGACGGGAAGCCACCTGTATGATGGGAAGCCACCCTCATCCGCGACCCAGGTGGCAACTTTGTAGCTGACACTTTCGCAAAGCGTCGGAGCATATGCGGTACACGCTTGCTGGAGTCGTCGGCGCAACGCGGTTCGGGCCTTTATAGAATGCGTGACGACGTACGTTTCCAGGGGAAACAACTCCATAACCAGCCCTCCGAAATGTCCCATGATAATTGAATAGTTACAACCTGGCCTGCGTTCTTGCGTGCCGTTCTTATTGCACATGAAAATACAGTATATTTGTATCTGTGCTTTCCGCATAAAGTCATGGGTTGTCCACTCCAGGAGTGAAATGGTTTCTGTGGAACCGCCGTGGTGGAGTACTTGTCCCGCATGACACAATCACATAAGGTTTATTGCAAGTGAACGTTTCTCATATAGACACTATATGTGTTAGGCATCTGCTCTGGAAACCGAAGCTTTCAAGTGCTTTCGGTGCTTGCAAGTTTCGCAAAGCCTTTTCGGGCACCGCTCACGTGGTTGAAGAGCGTTGAGGTGTAACGTAAGGCAGAAGCTTTCAACGCGGCACTGCCAAGCTTGTTGGGCGGTTGGAAGCAATGGCCGACCCTGAGCAGCAGCAACCACAGGTGCTTCCGGTGTGGTATCAGAGAACGCACAAATGCCTGTTGAATGAAGTTAAGTTTACCTGCCTTGCACAGGAGAAGTCCGCGAAGGATGTTGAGAAGGAGCAGGAGGCTATGCTCATGGCTAAGTATGGCGGCCTGAAGCCAAAGAAGAAGCTGCTACCAAAGGTATCGTCACTTTGCTCAGTCGAATGCTGGCTGACTCGCCCCTCCCGCGTGCTCTTGAGGGCGATGCCAACAGAGCTGTTTCGTGGCTTATCCTCTTGCAGGATCACAAGTTTTTTGACTCCGCGGACTGGGCGATGAACAAAGAAGCGCAGAAGAAGGGTGACAAGCCGCCCGTCCCCGATCAGCAGGAAACATTGCCTCCAAAGCTGGAGCCCATGCCTGTGCCTTCTCGACGAGTCAGCCATCTTGATCCTCTTGACAAGTAGATCGACTGCCGATGGGCTCGTTCGGCTTGGAGTGGAGGTCGGCAATCTAAGCGGTTTGGTCGCCTTGCTACGCATGATGCCTTACAACGCGGGTTGGACGGTAACGGAGCGTATATACTTGCAGTACCCATTCGGCCATGGCCGTGGGCGTGCACCGCGCTGCAGAGGGACGAACCGGTCACACGTGCACATACACGTGCAAGCGAACACATTTCCCCATGGTAATGAACATACGAGTGCCACCAATGGCCCACAGGGCTGCTACGTTGGTGCACGATGTCCAAAAGGCGTTGATTTCAGGGGATGGGCTAGGGCGCGCTTGGCCAGATGCATAGGCGCGGGAACGCGCACAGGTGCGCGGAGTTGTGTTTATCCGTACACTCGTAGAGTGTGGCATCAATGGGGGTGTGTGTCTCTTAAATCGTCTGGGTAGCCCGTGCACCATGCATATATGGACGCCCGATGAGGACGTGACAGGTGTGTACGGGTGAGGGTGCAGCCTTGAAGGGTTGCGTAGCCGAACTGATGAGGACTACAGGTGCAAAGGGCAGATGTTTCGAAGCGGGCCTCGTTCATGACCTGTATGTAGGTTGTACTTTTTTTATTGCATCCGTCGAGTCCACTGTCTGGGCTGACGGACGAGCGACACAACTGTCTGCCTGCCGGGTGGCTTGGGTTACGGTTCATGGTGGTCGTTTTGGTCACGTGCAATCCAGGCGAGTCTGAGACCACCTGTCATTACGCAGCCGCGGTGGTGCTTGCCCTTGCGAACAATGATGTGGCAGTCAATCGCTAGATGTACAACGTGCGCACATCGTTCGTTGCCGTCTCCTGAGTTTTGAGTCGGAGACGCTTGATGGTCGCTGTATCGACACTCTGCTGACTATCACCGTGGTCAGCCGGCGGAAGCTGGACAACCTACATGCAGCATCCCGTTTGTGATACGAGTAAGGGATCCACAGCGAAAAATATTTCGACAAGATGTGCCCCGCACGTCGGTAGTGTACTCCAGAACTGAAACATACTTGTTGGTTGCTCGCGATGCCGATATTCTGGTTCCTATAGCGGAACTTGGCCCCCACGCTCCGTCGTTGACATTACCTGCTTGACTCGGAACCACATGGCTGTTGGTGGAATCAGGAGTGCGGCGGTGGCACAGTCGCGTGGGCCGCTCTCGCCCAGCGGATCATGATTTGCATACACAACAAACGTAACACCTGCAGACCACTACGAAAGGGGCCGGAAAGCGGCCTCGCTCCTCTTCCAACCTCGTGTACGTAATATGTACAGCCCTCTAGAAATACAAGCCCGAAATCACCGGCAAACGATACAGCGCACAAATGAAGGATTCCACCAAAGCTGCACTACCCGCTCAAGAGTGTACTTGTACATGATAAATGCTGCAAACAACCCGTTGAAATTGTCTTGATTTATCGGCAGGCTGGGCGGCATGCATGAGGGACAAGCAAAGCAGCACCGCGTGCATGAGAATGAACGGAGTAACCCCGTGCCTGCAATCAAGGCAACCCAAGGCAGGATTGTGAAGAGCGGCCACGGCATGCGGTGTACGCTAAGCCAAAATTGCCATGGCGCCCGAACAGCATATAGCTGACACCCTCTGAACTCACAAAAAAATCCGCACCGGGGGTGCGTCCCACGCAACGGTTGCGCGTTCCCCGCGCCACTCGCCTTCCAAGATGTTGGCCAGGCCGCCGGCGGGATACACCTCCAGCGCACGACAACAACGCTCACAGTCACGGCTCGGTAACGGAGCAAACGCCCCCCTCCCCGAGCGAAGCCCAGCAGCACCACAAGCAGGTCACAGTTAGCCACGTACACGCTCCTCTCTCGGCAGTTTTGCACGGACGCACGCACAGCACAACGAGCGCAGTGCACGCGTCTTACGCCTTGTTCCGCATGCGGTTCAGGAAGCGTGAGAAGGCGTCCCAGTTGTCGAACATGAGATCGCCCATCCGCAGAAACGTGACCTGCGTGAGCCGCCCCGCCCGCGCGTTGCGACCAAACGCGCTTTCCGCAATTCGCTCAAACGCGTAGTCGTCGTAACGCTGCAGCGCATTCTCGCCCGACAGCGGCACCCCGTATTTCTCCGCGGCCTCGATCACCTGCGACGGGGGCAACAAACAGCGTGTTGGGCAACAAGCAAGAGAGCGGGTCATCAGTAACACGACCAAGTACGGTCCAGGTATAGAACCGGCCAGAGCATTATGACCCGCACCCTGCCGGCGCGCGTCTCCCGCTCTCGTTGGCATTGAAAGTGGCCCACCCTCCGTCCTTTTGTCCAGGTCGTTGGAACATGTGCGGTCACAGGGCGTGCCAACGACGTACAGGCGCTGCCGCCTGCGGTGAGCCGACGATGCCAGATTGCTGGTCACGTGCTGGTCGGGCCCGCGACCGTACTTCCGGCGCTCCAGCCCGTTGGGATTGCAGACCAACGGCCAACGCAACGGGCTTGCAAACGGGCACATGTCTGGACGGCACATGTCGCAGCCCGCTCTCAGGCCCTCTCATGGCCTGCGCTATACCAGACCCCTGCCCACGCACCCCCCCCCCCAAGTACCTGCTGCAGCAGCATCTGCGGGCTGCATCGCCCCTCGGGCGGATGCTCGCAGTCCCGCATCTCCACGCAGGTGAAGCTCAAGGACGCGTCGTGCCGTCGAAGCATCGCCATGAAGGGCAAGTAGCCGTCCCGATCCCGAGTGTTGTAGTAGCCCGCCGTGAGCTCTGCCGCGTGTGCCCGGGACTTAAACCACCAGTGCACCCCGGCCAGCTTGATGCCCATGTTGCATGCCGGCGAGAACTCGTAGATGACGTGCCCGTTTGAGGCCTGCGCCCAACGAAGATGTATCGCAGATACATGTCAGCGCCCGAAACATACGGCCCAAGCGTTGATACCACATGGTCTAATGACGGAAAACCATCGGTGGCTCTTGTATGAATTGTTGAGGGGAACAATTCGCTTTCGTGAGCGGCTCCGCCGCCGCCATCAAAACTCGTCCTCTTTCCGGTTTGCTTGTTTCCACTTACAGGCTCGGATAATGCGGACCAACGCGCCAGCACTGAAGGCGCGCGAGTCCCTGTCGAGGCCGCAGACTGCGGCGGCAATGGCGGCGGCAGCGGTGGCGCTATTGCAATGGCGGCGGCGGAGCTCTGCTCGGAGTGGCTTTTTCATCCTCCCCCAAAGCACGGGGTGCGGCGCAGACGGCTTCAGCTTCAACACCCCGATATCACATCACCAACGCCCAACCCACTGCTGTCGCATTGCTAAAATCACAGAAAAGGACCGCACCATCCCAACTTTCAGGTACCCGCTGCTACTGCGCAGGGCCCCAGATGGCGCTCATGGCGTTTCGCAAGCAAGAGCGCGTCTTGTCACGTACGAGCCCCAAACCATCCTCCGTACTTCAGCGATTCATAACCTCCGTCTATAAAAATGCGCCTCACGTCTATAAAAATGCGCCTCACGACGACACACTGATAACCGGTAGTTCCGCACTTACGTCGCGCATCGAGTGGAAGACGCGCGGCCGGCCGTGCTTGTTGAGCACCTCCGAGGCAGCCGTCAGCACCCGGTCCGCGTGCTCCAGCAGCATGTTGCTGTACCACGACAGGAAGAAATGCCCGTACGCCGTGTTCCAGCTCCCTCCCTGGCTAACGAAGAACCCGGTCTCCCAGCTGCTGCTGTTGTAGTGCCCCGCGTCGTGAGGCCCGCTTAGTCCCCTGCGGTATATGAAGCAGGCGGGCCCAAAGGTCCACAATAAATCATTCCCCATACGGTCGTCCCCATGCTGCGTGTGTGTTTACCCCCGGGCAAACGTTCGGCCAGACAGATGCCGGGTGTCAAGGCACGGCGGTAAATCCTTGTAACTGCGCGTATCCAGGCGGCCGTGTCCTCAGGACGGGCAAGACCCTTCTGCTGAAAACGCCCTTCTTCAACATGGCCGACACAGAATTCTGTTGCTCCAGCCCGCAAACCCCCATCGACATGCCCGACTGCCCAAACCCTTGCCTGGGCGCGGTCCGCCCTCACTAATGCCACGAAGGGGACTGAGCAGCTCCCGAGTTGCACGGGAGGAAGGCGCCTGTCGTGCCGGGCTTACCACTCCGGGTGCCCTGCCGCCTCCGCCGCTTTCCGCAAGCTCTCCAGCATGTACTTGTCGTAGCACTGGAACTCGCCAACCCCCGGGAAGCGCCATCGCCCGTCCCCCTCAGGGTAAGAGGGATACCGCAGCTCGCCCGCAGGCCCGAGTCCGACCGTCACCTCCGTGATCACCGTCCCTGCGTGTTCAATGAGAAACCGTCGAAACGGGGAGAAGGCTTCGAACGCCACGCGGCGAAGAGCTTCCCTCTGTATGTGCTCACCGAAAAGGTGCTGAAACTTGTCAGCGAAAGCGTTGATGAAGTCCCGATACATGTGCACCGGCGTCCGCCCCCAAAAGAGCGGCACGTCGTCGCACCCAAGTGACAGGCACTCCCGGTTCCGGTGGCCCGCCTTGTCCGTGTAGAATATGTCTAGATTGCGCTCGCCGATCTCAAGAATCCACTTTGGCAACGGAATTTTGCAGGTATCCCCGACATTTCCGCCGGCCGCGTGGAAGCTCATGACCGCTTGGACCTTAAGGCCCGCTTTTGCGACTTTGTTAAATAGTCGTTTATAAGCAGAAAAGTCAAATTGTCGAGGTCCAGCGCGCTCCACGATGCCCCACCAGACGTCCACCATGACACCTTCAACGCCGGCCTGCTTCAGCGTATGAAGCGCAATGTCGAGCGAGCGCTCTTTCTTGAGCACAGATATCTGCTTGCCATCGCGCTCAACGACCCAGACGGTGTCGAGAGGCAGCATAACATAGACTGGGCAACCTGACCCGCTTGACGAGGGCTGCTCCGCGTCCGGATACTGCGTTTCGTAGCCGTCATCAATAAGATAAGGGATCTTTATCTGCTCCGCGGTTTCTCTCAAAACCCTGCAGCAGTATGTGTGAGCGTAAATGTGGCTCGCATGAAAGCTCAAACGGGGCAAAGCCAGGCACACCTATGGATATCTAAGTCGTCCTCGACCTCCGAAAAAGGATTCGCTCCTGGCGTTGCAACAATGGGCTCAGGCGATGAACTCCCGAAGCCGAAGTCGTCGTCCAGAGTGCGAGAGGTGCGCGGGTGGGTGGCGGGGTGCGTAACTTGGCGCCCTTGCGAACGGCAAGCTCCACTTTCCCGCGGCTGGCGCGTCGACCGCAGACGCCGTGCTGCTGCAAGTGCGCTCCGCAAAGGTGCGAGAAGGCTCCGTTGGCTGGGACGTTGGCTGCAGGGGAGCGAGTTCGGCAGCCTCTGGAACGGCATTTTCCGCCACACCCGTATGGCGCCCCAGGCAGAAGGCCAGGGCGCCGGGAATAACGCAGGTAAGCTACCAAGTCTGCAGCAGTTTCCGGGTTCAAAAGGTTGCGAAGTCGAGAAAAGCGCGTTCTGTTGTGAGGCGGGTGTCCCTTGTGGCACTCAGTTGGGAAATGGTAACAAATAACCTGAACAAACTATGTAGGTTGATAGCTTTCTGAAGTTTTATGTCAGCACGAATCTGTTTGGTAAGGGACACGCCAGAACTGTCTGCGCTCACAAGCAGTACGGCATCCGACGTGGAATTATTTTTTGTCTGCGTCAACCTATGCCGGACGAAGACCAGGCATTACAGGCTTCAGGCCTGAGTTGATGCCTATCTACTGGCAATCTTACTGACGCTGCGGTCCGTGTGGTCTACGAGGCAGAGTGCGACTTCCCGGCCGCGGCCCGCGGGCCCAAGCTGACTGATACATATATGTCGCAGTAAACATCAGTATGAACAAATTAGTTCAGCGTGATGAATCGTCCGCGCCCGGCCGTATTACTTCCGTCAGTCATGTCCCCTCGAGACTGGGATTTCACCTCATTTTGCGCCACTCAGAACTCCGCCAGCCCTTGTTATGTTGTATTTGTGGTCTACCGAGGCGCGCTGCGCTTGGAGTTTTTGGTTGGTGTCGGCCCTGTGGACCCGGGGGACGGTCGGGCCCGGCGGAGACGCTTTTGTGCCTGTGCTGCTGAAACCGGGCATCTTCACGGCCAGCAAAATAACGGCGGCGAGTGATTACCTTCACAGCCGGCATTCGACCTCCAACTAGCATTCGAGCGGCGAGGAACTGCGGCGCACCGGGGCGCACGCAGCACAGGAGGTGCATTAGAGAACGCACAGCGGCCGCGCGAGCCGTGCGACGGCCAATATCCGGTTTCGTCTTCGGAGACCGACGCAAACGATGCCCCCTGATGCGCTGGTTCCATTCGCACCATTCCCATACGCGTTCACACAACCTCCTGCGGCTCAGTTTCCTTTCACATGACCTCCCGCGCGATCTCTTGCTGCTGGTTTCCCCCCATGGCATTTCCGTTTCAACACACCCGCTCCCAGGTTCCCCCATCCAAACACACGCCGCACGCAAGTACGAACCCCGGCCCCGGCCACGGGAACGGCAGCAGCACATCGTATGAATTGCTGGGAATGCCTGCCCAGGGAGGACATGGGCTGCCCTGCAGCTGGGCGGTGACATGGAGGCTTCCCCGCCCCTCATTATACACCGCCCCACCCTTTTCCACAATCTTGACCCGTTGCGCTCGCCACACCTCGCCCCTCCCGTGCCTTGTTCCGCTCGGTTTTGGTTCGGTTTCAGTGACAGGAGGTTTCTTCGAATCCCCACTCCACCTGCGCTAGTGCCCACCTCGCAGTTGACGCCTCCAGCGGTAACGAACCCGAACCCCACAGCGGAGGGGCGATCATGCCGGTGTGCCCCTCCGGGCACTGCATCATCTTTGCATCACGTACAACGTTGTTCGTACGACGCCGTACACATTCACGCACACTCTTCGCTTCGCTGCTCCTTCCCGACATCGGTTCTCGCGCCGCCGGGCGGCAAACCCCCCGCCCCCGCCGTTTGCGTTGACGCGGCATTGCCCCTCGGCGCGAAGTGCCGGGCGGCCGGAGGTCCGGTCCGGTCCGTGGGGCCAAACGACGGAACCACCGCCACCGCCACCCTCTCTGACAAAAGGAAACAGACGACAGCAAAAGGGGGGCTCACAAAAACAGTGTCCTGCCCGTGGCGGCGCTTCCCTCGGCCCATCCCCGGCGCTGGTCGCACATAGATGCCCCCACAACCAGGTATGGGTGCACCGCCCCACCGTCCCACGGCCCCAGCCCGGGGGTTCGGGGGCGGTCACCCGAATCGCCCCACTGCGTCCCTAGGGTAGGGAGAGGTGCGCGCCGTCATCCCCACCCGCGCTGGTCGCTTGCGCAGTAACCCCCCCCCCGCCCGCAGTATTAATATGTGTACCGATTTCCTATACACCCCCGGCCCCGCAGGCCACCCCCACCAGGCCCCACCCCTCCTGGAGGCCGCAAAACGACGACGACCCATCGGATTCGCCGGGTGCGGGAACGTAGGCCCGCAACCCTTGCGCGAACACGACACACACACACGGGTCTCTTATCGAAACACACACACAGTTATCTTTTACACACACACACACACACACACACACACACACACACATACAAGGGGGACTGATACGTTTTCACACCGCCACCCCAAACCCCCACATTCCCGTCCGCCGTACCCTTCTTCGTAACACACACCCCCCGACCGCGACGTGGACGCTCCTCCACGCGCGGCGCGGCGCGGGCGCCGCCTGAGTTTGTACGGCACCAGTCGCACAGAGACACGCACGCGCGGCACGATGGACGCCCGGGCGACGAAGTCGCCCCCACCCCAAACCCACCCCAAACCCACCCCAAACCCACCTCACCCCACCTCACCCGCGCGCCGCATCCCTTTCTTCTCCCTTTTCACCGCCCGCGGGCGCCCCCTGCAAAGGACCACTTATGCCCTGCCCCACCCCGCCCCCCACACGCACCGCCCCACCCCGCCCCTCCCCGCCCCGGCGGGGTGGGGGACGGGGTATGGGGGGGAGCATGCGCTCATGCGGCCGCGCCGCCGCGCCAGGGGAACTGCAGCGGCAGCACGTTGACGCCCAGCGGCGGCCACAGGAAGTGGTGCAGGCCGCGCCGCTCGCCGCCGCCGCGCCTCGCGCGCGCCAGGGTGTCCTTGGCGAAGGGGGCCCACTGCCGCGCGGAGGAGAAGTCGCTGATGCCCATCCCTGGAGGAGGAGGAGGGGGAGGAGGGGGAGGAGGAGGAGGAGGGGGAAGAGGAGGAGGAAGAGGAGGACCGCGGGGGGGGGGGAGAGGCCGGGGAGGGCGAGTTGGCAGCCGGACTGTAAGGCATTCAGGGGAGGAGGGTTGGTCCATCCCGACATCGGCGGGTTCCCTAGAGTTGGTGGGGTGTTGCGGTTCCGCTGCCTTGATTGACACGGGGGGGTGGGGGGAGGGGCCCGGGTGCGGCTCGGTGGGGGCGTGAAAGGCCTGCGCGGACAGCCCCCAAAACCAGGACCCGACGGGATGGGCCGGGACGGGGAGGTGGTTGCTCGACAAGGCATGCCCAGGACGAAGCCGGGATGACCCCGCAGATGCAGAATGAGCGGACGGGATATGAGCGGACATTGGTGGACGTAATTATACTGAGCTGCTGCCAGAGCGAATATCCGAGGAGAGGGGAGGGGAGGGGAGCTGGGGAGGGAGCGGCGGAACCGCCGTACCTGTGGCGAGGCCGCGCAGCAGCTGTACGACTCGCAGTACGAAGAACATGTCCGGCGGGAAGGACGAGACGGCGGATCGTTTGATGGGCGAGTTGGGGTCGAAGGGGTTCACCTGCGGGGGCGGAGGCGGGGCGGAGGCGGGGCGGCGGGGGCGGGCAGGTGAGCCGTGGCGACGCGCGACCGTGACGGCGGCAGCGCGGCACACCATTACCCCCACGGCCCCCCCCTTCGAATGTCTGCGTACCCACCCGTGTGTGTTTATAAATGCAACCCGCCCGCCCGCCCGATTCCAGATGCAAGTATACTTACCCAACCGTATGTGTATGTGTGTATGTGTCCCCCGCCACACACACACACACACACGTCGCCGTCACCATTCACTACCATCTGGGTTGTCGGTAATTCGGGCTTCGGGTTCCGGGTATTTCGGGTGTCCTCTGCTACGCTGGACTTCGCTTCTCGCGGCTCAGTTATCTCTTTACACACACATACACACGGGTCTCTCCTCTAAACACCCATACACACACATTGGTGCTTGGTTTGGGTCGGGCGGGTCTCTTATCTAAACACACACCTTCCCCACCCGCCCTCTCCCCACCCCCCTCCCCCCCTACCCGCCCGCGCGTGTCGAACATGCCGTACGCCATCTCGCTGCGCAGCTCCGGGTCACTGGAAGCTGTCACCAGTCCCAGCTTCTCCAGGGAGGACGAGATCTCGCTGGCGCGGCCGCTGGGGGGGGGGGAAAGACGGAAAAGGGGGAAGGGAGGGAGGGGGGGAAAGGGGAGAATACAGGATATGGGTAGACATTTTCGGACTGCGCTGCTGCCAGAGCGAAGGTTCGAAAGGGTAAGGCGGGAAGAAGGGGGGGAGGAGGAGGGTAAAGGAGATTGGGGTGGGGAGCGGGCGAGGCGGGCGGGTGTGTGTGTCTGCGCGGGGGATATGGACATTCCTGTCCGGGAATTCCGGGGTTGGGGAGTGGCTAGGCGACAACAACCCCCGGGGGGGGAGGGGACGGGGCGCGCGGAAACTGGGTGGTGGGAGGCTGGCTTCCCCGTACTTCAACCCACCACCCCCGCCCGCCCGCGTTCTCCTCACCTGCCCCTGCCTCGCTTGTCGCTTCCCTGCCTTCATGCCGCCCCCCTCATGACGGCCCCGCCATGGCCCACCCCCACAAGGCAGGAACTACAACCCCCCAGCTGCGCAGTTTGAAAACGTCTACCAATTTACTATATCCCCGGCCCCCAACCCACGGCCCCCGCCCCGCGCCCCGGAACGTCCCCCGGGATAGGACAGGCGAGGCCGCCGCCTCCCCCCGTCGGGCTCGTCGGGAGTGCTCTGGAGGGAGTGGTCCGAGGTTGCTCTTTTGCTTGTATTCTCACACCCCCTCACCCGGATTTGTGTCTAAGGGTTTAGGTTTCTGGTTTAGGTTTGTGTTCAGCCCCTCAACCCCGTCAAACCCCTTACCCCCCCACACACACACCCACACACACGCGGCTCAGTTTTCCATCGGCGCCACGTAAGTATGTTATTTTTTCTGGGTGTGCCTGGGCTTGTCTTTCGGGTTCATCTCTTCTGTTTTCAATTTACACCCACCCACCCATACCACACACACACACACACACACACACCGGTGCAGCGCCAGCACCAGTTCGGCGAAGGCGCAGCGCTGCTCGTCCGGCAGCTGCTTGGACTGGCCGTAGTCCAGCAGCCCCACGCGGCCGCCCCGGCCGATCAGGATGTTGCCCGGGTGGCCGTCGGCCTGAGAGGGGGCGGGGGGAGCGAGGGGAGGGGGGTATAGGAGATTGGGAGGGAGGGAGGGAGGGAGGGGGTATAGGAAATTGGTAGACATATTTATACTGCGATGCTGCCAGAGCAAATGTCCGATAAAGACTCGAGCGGGGGGAGGGGAGCCCCCGGGAGGTGAGCGGGTTCGCTGTCTTGGTCGCTGTGAGGCGTCACCGAGACTTGTCGCCCACCGTACGGGGCGGGGGGGGGGGGGCGCGCGGATGGGGATGAGCGGGGCGCAACCGGCGGGAAAGACACCGACACACCGATACCCACACCGACACACCGACACCGCCGTTCAAGTTCAGCGTCGCTGCGGTGGGCGTCCCAGGGTGCAAACCACGCGCCCTGAATCCGAGCGATCGATTGATCGTATCTGCCGTACAGAACACCGCGCCGTACCTGGAAGAGCCCCTCGCCAAAGATCATCCTGCCGTACGCCTCCGAAACCCTGGGACGCGGGACGGGGCGCGGGGGGCCAGCCAAGCTCCTTGCGCTTCCAGCCCGGAGGTTTCCGCACCCCCCCGCGGGGGCACCGGGGGGCCACCTGGTCCTCCGCCTCCTCCTCGTCCGCCCTCGCCCTCCCCATCGGTCCCCGCGTGCGCCGTCCTCCGCCCCACAAAACACACACGCACACGCCCCTAGCCGCCCCACAAGGGCCGCGCCGCCACCGCCTCCAGCAAAACCCAACTGCGCATTCCCCCCTGGAGACTCTCGCCCCCACCCCACCCCAGACACCCGACCCCACCCAGACGTGCTGCCCGATCGCTACCCGGCGGCGCTGCGCTGACGGTTTCCTGTAACCCCCACACCCCACACCCACACCCACACCCTCACCAATAACTTGACCCTCGCCACCAATCCCCTCCACCGCAACCTGCCGCCACCCACCCATCCCCCTTCCCTCCGGCACAGCAGCACATGCCCGCCCCTTTCCCCCTTTTTGTCAATAAAGACAGCGAAATCGCGAAAAAAAAAACCCGATTGCGCCCCTCCCCGCTCCTCCACCCATTTGGAGCCCCGGTCACGGTACTACCTGGTGAGGATGAGCCTCTTGGCCCGCTCCCGGGCTATGGGCGACATCTTGGCCACCCGGGAGCTGGCCTCCAGCAGGGGCACCCCCTGCAAGGGTGACCCGCGGGTCGGGGCGGGGCCGCGTTGAGCAGCGTGTGGGCAGGGGGCGGGGAGCCCGGGCGGGCGCTCGGGCCCTGCTGTGGTGGGGTGGGGCTGGGGTTGCGGGGGTGCCGAGCCCGGTACTGCTAACCCGACCCGCGGCGCCGTATTACCTCCGGGGAGACACACACACACACACACACACACACACACACACACACAACCGTCCTTCTTTTCGCTTCCTCCCGCTTTGCCTCACGACCTCCTCCCTTTCGCGTTCCCGCATGGCGGCCGACCGCTACTTCCGTGGACATCCGGCACTTCGCATTCTTCATCATATACTTTGCAGGTCGGTAACAAATCCGTTTGCGTGCGTGAAACACTCCCGTATTTAGGTTTTGCTGTATGATTTGCTTTGCGGTGGTGGCGCGGTTGCCTTGTTCACGCGCCTACACAGGTAAGTATTTTCTTGCAGGTTATATGGTAAGTATATTGCCACCTGGGATGGGGGGGGCGGGCGGGTTGCATTTCTACACACACACACACACACACACACACACACACACACACACACACACGAACCCCCCTGGCTCCCTTCCTGGGTTTTCCTGGGTTGGGTTTCTGCATGAAACTCTAGGACGTCACCGACTGGGTACCCCCTCCCCTCCCCCGTCCCCCCCCAACCCCCTCCCCCCCAACCCCCTCCCCCGGTTGTCCCCCGCCCCCCCGCCCCCTTCCCCCTCCCTCACGCACATTTCTGGGTTTCTTTTCTCATTTCATTTTACGCCCTCCCCCCCTGCCGCACCTCCAGGAAGGTCATGACCAGCGCCCTCCGGGTGACCAGCCCCCCACCGAGCGGGGATCTGCACCCGAGCAGCCACGGGACGCAGGTGGTCCGCGATGGTGTCCATCACCCGGGCCTCCCTGGAGAGGGGGCGGGGCGGCAGTTCTACGTTGTTATATATATATACATGTAATGACTACGTCCTGCTTGACCGCCGCAGCCGCAGCCGCCCTCCCCGTGTCCTCCTTTCAATCCCCTATCAACCTCCTCTGCCGGCACCTGCACCCCACTTCTTCCTTCCCTGTCTGTCTGATGTCCTGCTGACCGACAACCAACGGTCAACTGACAACTGGCCTGATGAAGTCAAACTCCAGTCGGATCTGCTTGTTCAGCTCGTCGACGGCGGAGACCAGGTCAAACTGCGTGACATGGGGCCCGCGGCGCATGCGGGGCAAGGGGGTGTTTAGGAGATTGGTAGGCATTGGGGTTTGGATTGGCAAGGGGCCAGGCCGGGGAGAGAGGCATGAAGTAGTATGAAAACGGGGGCGGGGTGGGTGGGGTAGGTGGGCTGCAAGAAAGGATGTTGGGTTGGGACGGGAGCCGCTGGTGTGTGCACCCGTATAGCCGTACACCCGCATACCTTGAGTTCCGTCTTGGAAAGGTAGAAGGCGGCGGCCCGGATGTTGGTCAGGTCGGCCGTCATGACGGGCAGGGCGTCCGGGTATTGAACCTGTACGGCACACACACACACCTTGCTAACACACACACACGTGCCTGGCGGGAACCTCTGGAGGGACGGCGTTTTTCGCTCTGACAGGGGCACATCTCCGAGTTGCTCAGGCACGCGCCCCGGGTGCTGCAAGGACTCGATGAGGTTGAACCGCGGGCTACGTCGCCCAGTTTTGCGCTTGGCGGGAAGCCCCGGAGAGGAAGGCCATCCGGGGGACCCCCAAACCCACGTAAACCCCTGAACCCCTTCCCGTCAAACAATGACAGCGACTCTCATCAACTCCCTAGACTCTAGACGCCTGACCGCCCCTCCCCCCCAAGGTGGACTTCGTCACTTCGCTGGAGATTCGAGTCTCTATCGGATACATGCTCCGGCAGCAGCGCAGTATAAATATGTCTACCAGTTTCCTATGGCCCCCCCACCCCTCAACCCCACCTTGACCGCCACCAGGCCGTCCTTCGGCGCGTCTCCTGCGGCGACGGCGTGCTTCAGCGCCGCCACAGCCGAGAAGACTCTAGGCTCCGTGCTACTGCCAAGTGCCCCACCGGGCACGCTGCCAGAGGTGCTGTGGCTGTCGCCATCGTACGACTCCAGGGATTTGGGTTTTATGACCCGGACCGCCTGCCCCGGCTGGAGCCGCTCCAAATCCACATCTGTCAGTTGCGCGCATCAACAGGGAGGGCGTTGTGCTCGAAGGCAGGCAGGCAGAGCAGGAGGGCTCTACGTGGCCACATAGACTCTCTATGTGTTTAGAAATGCAACCCACCCTCTACGTGTGTGTTAAAGAGAACTGAGCCGCGAGAAGCGAAGTCCAGAGCATCAGGCGATGTAGGCGAAGGAAGTACCGTAAATGACACCCGAAATACCCGGAACCCGAAGCCCGAATTACCGACAACCCAGACGGTAGTGAATGGTGGCGGCGACGTAGAGGATAGTCGCAGACCCGCCGCATCCGCGAGCGACCGTTGACTGAGGCGGGCGTCAGAGCTCCGGTAGCAACCGCCGGCGGAATGGCTGCTGTATCGTAGTCTAAATCAAGAGGCTAGTGGAAATAATCTAAGTAAACTATCCACCTCTATGTGTGTGTGTGTGTGTAGTGAGAAACCTGCCCGACCCAAACCAGTTACCAATATACTTGCCATAATAACCCGTTCCTCTACCTACCCCACCCCCGCAGTTTGTGAAAATGTCTACCAATTTCCTATACTGCCCCCCCCCACCCTCCCACACACACACATACACACCAGCCTCACCCCTGTTGAGGGTCCGCAACTCCCGCAGACTCATCCCAAGCGCGTTGCACACGTCCCAGGCGCCCTCCCCCGGGCCCAACACGTACTCCTCGGGCCGCTGCCGCCGCAGGCTGGCGCTGGCCCGCGCGAGCTCCCCGCGGCTGAATCGCCGCAACCGGGCCTTATGCACCTGCCGAAGGGGCGGTGGGAAAGAGTCATGGGCCATTGGTACACATATAGTGAAGCCGCGATGGTCGTACCATGCGGCAGCTGCCCAGCCAGCCAGCCACCCAACTGCCGACCAGCAAACCACCTTGCCAGCCAGCCACCCAACTGCCGGCCAACGCTGAACACCCCCCATCGTCATGCCCAGCCGCCCCCCCACCTGCGAGATGGAGGCGGAGCCCAGCGGCGTGTCCAGATCGATCCACTCGAACACCTGCGACAGGTCTGACACGCCCAGCTCCCGCTGCAGCACCGCCCGGGTCGCCTCGGGGGACATTGGGGGCACCTGGCAGCATCCGACGGGGCGGGATCGAGGCGGAAAAAGAGAGGGGAGGTGGACGGAACGGAACGGATTAGAAAGAGACGCGCAGTCCGAGCATCACAGTCCAGGTGGGGAGGAGTAGGTTCATGAAGCGCACGTTTGGGAGATGGGGAATCAGGTCCAGGCGCATGAAAAGTGGGGTTGGGGCAGCGAGGCGGGGCGTGAGGCGGAGTGACTCGGCTTGGGGCGACTGCGGCTTAGAGGGGGCGACAGGGGTAGTATAACAAATTCGCTGGCAAAGGTACATTGCTTTGGCTGCGGCTTTGGGGGGGTGCCGTTGCTGGGTCCGGCGGGTCTCACGGCTCGCCCTCGCCGGATGGGCCCATCTCCGGCGGGTCTTCCCCCTTCCCCATGCACATAGCCCGGGGCCGACATCGACACACCTCATGCCGGGGTGGCGCATCGTACCTTGTCGCACAGTAGCGAGAGCTTATTGCAAATCTGCTCCGGAACAAAGTCGCGACGCGACCCAATAAATTGTCCGACCTGCAGCAGTGCACGTGAAGATTGCTGTAGCGTCAAAGTTGTTGCACGTTGATGCAGTAATGAGAAAGACGCGCCAAGTTGGTCGTTTTGCGCGTTCGTCTGGAACGCCCCATGGGCCAGCCCTTGCGCAGTTCGCGTCCCGACTGCCCCAGCCCCCGAAAGCACCTTCAGGTAGAACCCCCGTAGGTGAATGCACAGATCGTACATTTCTTGCCCTGCAAATGTGTGCTGAGGCACCCATACTGCTTCCTGAACCTCAGCATCGCTCTTTCCAGTGGCAGTAAGGAAAAGGGATCGCAGCTGCGCAACCTTGTAGCTTCCATAAATATAAGCTGCTCGTCGCCAAAATTCAAGCGTTCGTGGTAAGCTCAGCGCCGGCGCGTCTGAGCTTCCAACGGACGCAAATGCAGACGGCTGCCCTCCACCAAGGGCTTGGTTTGTCCCCATGGCCACTATCAAAGTGCGTCGCAAGGTCGCATGCTAAGCAAGCGAGGGTTTGGAACATAAGGTACGGCAGTGCCTTCCTGCAAAATGTGTCCAACCCGTGAAAGCATCCGTATCAAATATAAAATACTTTTGTAAGGACAGAAAATTTTCTGATTCCAATCCTTTGCGCCGTAACCGCAAGGACCCATGGGGCCCCAATGAAGCAGTAGAACGCTGTTCACGTTCATTGCCGCGACTTTTAATGTATGTGCAGTGTCAATTGCCGCGACTTTCAATATATTAGACGACATGCTACTACCTTGGCACCATTTGCAGTCTTGATGTCCAGGATACGGTACTTCAGACGGGAGAGAGTCTATAGTGTTGCCTTCCTGCATTTCGAACACCTATTAAGAAGGCCGGCCCGCCTGTCAGGTCAGTCCCATACGCATACGGAAGACGCTTGTGTGGACCGGCAGAGTGTTGGAAGCTAGACGCTGGACGCTGAGCGCTTGCAGAAAACGCACAGCTGTCCACCTGCCAGGATGCTGGCACGGAAGACGAAGCTAAATTGTTCCCGCGATGTCCTTGCGACAAGGACTTCATTTGACAACTCCCGTTGTTGCAGCAAAGGTTTTGAAACGTAAAAGGTCGAACGCGCGGGAGTTGACGCAAAGCCAGATGATGAGCCCGGGAAAAGCTAATAGGCGGTCGAGGATATAACTATTGAACGTGTGCGAGGAATGGAGCACGCAGAGGTTCCCGATACCCGAGTATTTTCCGGCGACACATTCACAAGGCTTTCCAACTCAGAAAATCACCAGAAGCAAAGCGACTACGTAATTAAGAAATTGTCAACAAAGAACGCTTCTGGTGTGGGGGAGAAGTCCGTACCCCGTACAGGCTGGACTCTCTCTCTCTCTCTCTCTCTCACCCGCATGGACTTCGCTTTCACCCCAATCGACGTTGTCACTGCGTGAAGATAAACATCTACACGATAAAATTAATTTGTTAAATTGGCTCTGCATAATCTTCACCCTGTTTGCAGGTCGTAGCTCCCTGTTGGTCTTTTAAATATTAGTCGCATTACCTACTTACATTTTCCTACAAACAGCTGCACTAATTTGCCCCCACGAATCTTGATAACGTCGGTGCCTAGTATCGGCAACAGTCTTGGGCAAGCCTCCTGAGCGGGATGGCGAGCCCATCTTTGGAACCAAACATAACAGGAGGATAGGATTGAGGAGCTGACATGGATGTGTTTGCGCGGCCGGGCGCGATACCGCAAGCTCGCCGTGCACAAAGGGCTTCGATAGCAGGCGAGGCTATTCATGAAGAAGCAGAGATGCACATGGCCTACACGGGCTACGAGCGGTCCAGCAGCGCGGAGGCGCGGGGCCTTGAGGCAAGAGCTGCCCAGTTGCTGGGCGTGCAGCAGCAGGCTTGGGATCGATTTAACTCAGCGGATGGCATGGACCCTTGCACTGCAAAACAGCTCGCTTCTGCAGTGGAGGACAAGCTGAAGCTTGCCCCTATCCTTGCTAAGCGCCTCGAGCGAGTATCGCACTCGTCGGGGAGCTTCAGCTCGCGGGTGGGCATGATTATTGTCAGAGAAAATTGTTCAACTTATGGAGTACTGAAGTTCTTGGGTTGTGTGCTCGCGCAGCAAAGCGTGGCCACCAACCATGCTGGCAACCTTTGCGGTGTGTCTGGACGGAGCACTCCGCAGCGGACGGTGGCTGCTTCGGATTTCAGCAAGGTTGGGACTCGCAAGTGGGAAATATTGTCTACGAACATTCGTAACGTGTTCTCTTCGCTTCCGCAGTTGAACTACTTGGTGACGTCGTTGGAGGGTGTCCGCGGGGAGCGAAATTTAAAGGTTGAAGGTTCGGCTAGGTTACCACAGGTACGCAGGGCTTTGTTCAGGGTTTGCGGGGGCCATAGGGCACGCCCATTACTCGCCGCCACTGCGGACGCAGGTTTTGGCGAGCGCCCAGAGTGGTTCTCCCACGACAAACAGGAATGAAAACGCGCACAGCTTTGATGAAGCCAAGCGGCAGGTGGACAGGGACCTGCGCTTGTTTCTCGCAGATGTTCGCGACCTGTATGGGCAGATCAGCCTTCGTGAGGGGGCGGATGTTCCCATCGTGCTCGAAGTCATTGCCAGGTAAGTAGTTCATGAAATACTGGTAAAGGCTGCGAAGCACGTGGTAATCCGGTTGGCGTGCGACGCAGTATCATGGACATTGCCGAGGAGTGCCTTGAGACACCAGTGGAGGATTTCAAGCTGACTATTACGGACATTGTCGATAACATTGAGGTACGCGCCGTTAATGAATGTCCTGAGGCACCCTGTCATTGTACGGGAAACGGTCAACCAACTGGGTCGACGATCACACCAACTGTTCCAACGGTGCGCAGGAGGAGCGCTCGGCCTGCCAGCAGCGCACCATTCGTGCGCTGTACACGAGGTTGCTGTTCATCCTTACTCGGTGTAGTCGGTTATTGATTACGGAGCAGCAGCATCTGTTCGCAACGGAGCCCCGTAACCGTCGACGGCACTCCCAGGTGTTTGGCCCCGGCTTGACCACAAAGACTCAGAAGGAGCTGGGGCTGCACTTGCGTAAGTTCGCAGCTTGTTTCTCAGGCCACATGGTTACAAGCTTCGGTCTTGCTTCCATAATTCCGGTGCAACTCAAATTCTGTATGACCCGCCCCAAAATTGTCGATCCGCATGCATTGCGCAGCACCTCAAAACATGGCGAACGAGGCATCTGGGCCCCTGCCGAAGGAGGACGACGAGCCCGTGTTCCGGTCGCACACGATGCCCGTCAAGTAAGCTGGGCCTGTTTTGACCTCCGTCCAGCTGTGTGGACGTGTATGGGTGCAGGTGTCTGAGTCACATCTCGTGGTGCGGTGCGGTGCGGTGCAGGGCCATGTACAATATGGTGCAGCAGCTAAAGCGGGAGGGCCCCGTCTTCCAGACCAGTAAGTGCTCTGGCAGATTGCGGTTCGCTTGCGAAGTGATCACATCGCACTGATGCACCCATTGAGTATTGCCTCATGCAGGCGGCTGGACGGACGCTCATCCCCAGCATCAGCTGTCTCGAATAGAAAGCGAGATCCCGGAATCACCAGGTGGCGACTCGCAGGACAACAGCAGACCGGTGATGCGCCACCAGAGCAAGAGCAGCGACCTCGAGCAGCACCCCAGCATCAGCGATGGCAGTGTCTCGAGCGTGTCCAAAAAGAAAAAAGGGTTCCTCAAAAACCTCAAAAAGGGGCTGAAGAGCTTCACGGACGGGTTCAAGCGGAAATCGTCCAGCGTGGTGAGAGTTGGGATGATGCGTGTGGATTGGGGCTCGCGCCCTCCAAAGTTGTGCCGTGCACCCGTTCGACTCATGTTGCTGCACGGTAGCGAAGCGTGGTACTCGGAAGTGCGTGGGTGATCTCCGAGCACTTCAGTGTTTTCAGCATCCGCCCCGTCCGTACGCCTTCACGTTTGCTCCTTTAGGTTGATGTGAAACTGTTTGTCCTAAACGTAAAAATAAGTTGGAGAAACCTCAAGCAATGCCCTTGCCCGTATACATGCACCACAGAAAGATAAGGAGGCGTCCGACGGACTGCCGCGGCCCCATTCAGAGTTAATGGCCGCGCCCCAAGTGCGCTTCCGCGATCCCGTGTTCGAGCAGCAACCGAAGCCTGCTGGCTCCCCCGGGTCTAGCCTGCGCGGGGCAAAATCGTTGACGCTGGACGTACCCGATGGAGGCGAGCCGATGCCGCAGCGGAAGCTGGACAACCAACGCTCAGTCCGCTTCCAGGAGGCACCTGTACATATTATCCACAGCGGCGAGGGTGGCAGCAACACGGCCGCGGGAGGGCGGGCAGGCGTCACGGGCAATAACGGCGGCATGGAGGCGGATACTGGAAAGCGCGCCAAGTTGATGGTCGACACCGACCTCGGGCGGCCGCTTCAGGACGAACCACGCAGCAGCAATTCACCGCAGGCGTCCAGTGAGCTCGAGGTGCTCGCGGGTACTGGCGGCGCAGCTGGCAGCAGCGAAGGCCGGGGCCGGGGCCGCCTGTTCCGGAGGGCCTCCGTGGACCTGTACGCCTTGGGGATGAACCCGGGGCTGGAGCCCATGTCGCCGGATGCCTTGCCGCCGGAGGACTTGCCGGTGGTAAGCCTCGGGTCATAGAATCCGGTATCACGCGTCCGCAATTTCCAATGCACGGGATGATAAGGTATCGGAAATTGAATGCGTGGAAGTAGGAAGTAGGGATTATTTCCGTCGGTTTCACGGAAGGGTGCGGATGGATGCAGCTGGGAAGACGAATCAGCGGCACTTCGTAGCCGTTCTTGAATTGTGGAAAGGGGTCTCGCAGGTTGAGGTGCAATGCGTGCCTTGACGACCGCGGTCCAGACGCAGGGCCTGGGCAGCAGCGTGTTAGATGCACCGATGAATTCCAAATCACCAGCGCGTTTACCTGGGCCTTCTTGCGTCGGGTACAAGGATGAACTGGCCTAGCTGTCAGCCTAACAGGAAGTGTCACAACCATTAGCTGCTGTGATGGCGCGCCCGTCAGGTTGTCGGGCAGGGTTGGGTGGGGTGCCCGATACATGCCGCGCTTTCAGGTCTCATGACATCAGGTCTCGCCATGAAATCGGGTTCCCCGCCGGGATCCTGCCTGACACTTCTTTGCGGTCAGACAGCAACTGACAGGTGTGTTTGCCGTGATCTCCCTCCGTAACCTCCCTGCGCCAGATTTGCTCGATCTGTGAGGAGTCCTGGCTCAGCACGCACCTGGAGGAGCACAGCATACACTGCGCGGTTCTGCGGACGCTGAGTGGAAACGGTCTCAGTGTAGACGCGCAGCTCACCACGATCGCGAACGTCCTGGAGGAGTGGTTGGAGACGCCGCTCGCGTTTCCAGCGCTTGGACCAGCACCCAGCCAGTACCACGTCAAGTAAGTTGCATGCGGTGGTTTTCAACCCAGTGGGTGAGGCTGCTCTTACACAATTTTACGTTGCTATATATATTTACAACGTCACACTTCCACGACGACGTCGGCCAACCGGACAAGTACTACTTATCCGGTGACTTTTCGCGATTTCGTTGTCTTTATTGACAAAGAGGGCTGTTGTTGCGTAAGCAGGGATTCGCGAAATCAATGGCCTGCATGCGCCCTACACCAGCGGCGCAGTATTGCAAGGTTGCGGTTTTCAGGCAATTTCCTTCGTGCGGTCCCGGACCGCCGAAATGTGGACCAGACGCGCTCTAAAGTGCTACTTGCTTTTGGCTCGTCTGTATTTGCGTGGACGTGTTATCCTTGCCAAAGAGGCGGGTTTTCAGCGGGTCACTGCTTTCCCTTCCCTCGCACTCCCCAGAAACCAGCTCATCAAGCTGATCAAGGCGGCTCGGAATGCGGCGGCGTTGCAGCCCGACGGCTCTAAAGTGCCGACGACGCGCTGTTTCTCGATTCAGGCTGAGCTGGGGGAGATGGTGGACACAGCTTTGCAGGCGAACAAACTGGCCATTGTGACGCAGACGTACGGGCACCGAGTGATGCGTCTCATCAGCGAAAAGGTTGGTGCTTGTGGGCCGGAAACAAGATCATGCCGTCTAGAGGTCGTTTGTCGGCGCTCCAGTTGTTTAGAATTTTACCAGAACTGATCACGACTCGTCCACATGAAAGTACTGTATGGTGGACAGACGGTACCCCGTTGACCGTTGTACGTGTGGTATGTGCATGGCAAGTTGATGACGATGTCGCTGCCTATCCCGGCAAGTCGACGACGTTGTCGCTGCCAGGATAGCGTATTTAGGTTAATTAAGTTCGATGGTGCAGTGTACTTCTCCTGAGTATGTCCGACGTGGGATGCGCCGATTCCGCGCAGGTCAACCTCCTTTCGGAACCTTTCGGCGTGACGCGCGTGCGGGCGGGCGGCGGCAGCGATGCTGGCGACAGCGGCACATCCACACCTCGCAGCATGCCGGGCATGTCCATCGAAGAGTTTGAGATCATCAAGCCCATCAGCCGGGGCGCCTTCGGTCGCGTGTACCTCGCTCGCAAGCTGGCGACGGGTGACCTGTTCGCTATCAAGGTGGGCAAGGGGAGCGGAAGGGGCAGCGGCCACCAATGGTGGCGGAAGCCGTTCCGCTTCAATTCAAATTGCTGTGGGGTTTACGGTTAGGTGAGGAGACCCTGCACCATGACGGCCTACGACGCGTAACTTGTGCATGTCTTGAACGGCCGCGGACAGGCTTGCCACAACCGCGGGCTTGATAACCCATTCCTCGCGTCACGGCCGCGTCCGTCAACGCAGCGAAACGTCACGCGGTCGGTGTCCACGCTGCGTGCCGCTCCACGCCGCCGCGCAGGTGATGAAGAAACGCGACCTGATCCGGAAGAACATGGTGGAGTCTGTCACGAATGAGCGCAATATCCTGGCCATGGCTCAGAATCCGTTCGTGGTGCGCTTCTACTACTCGTTCACGTCGCGTGAGAACCTGTACATCGTCATGGAGTACATCAACGGCGGCGACTGCTTCAGGTGCGGTTGGTAGTCTGGCACTGGTGGACTCAATAGGCATGGATGGATGAGGTGGGATCCTTAGTTGGCAGGATCAACCGCCTTGGACCCTCGGTTCGTATGGTGTTGGTTCGGTGTGATGATGGTTGAAGGTGTCCTATAGCATCATATAAAACCGCGACATAAACCCTTAGACAGGGCCCGGAAGCCTATCCACACTGTAACGGTACTACTACTAGAATAGGCATCGAGACGAGAGTGACGCTACGGGTCATGATAGTGATGGCATGCGATCAGAAGAGCTGGGCGTGGGCCGAAAGGTGGCGGGTAGGATTGGCACTTATTTGTGCCCGTACCACCGGGCCAACAGGGAATGATGTCGGCTACAGCGGGAATGATGTCCGTGTTGACCGCATGCGCCTGCTGGCGTCGTGCTGCATCTTCATCGCGGGTCTTGTCTTGGGGGCATGTCGGTGCCTTACTTTCGGTCCAGTCAAGCGAAAGAGGGCAGGGCCACGAGGCGCTCCTCTCCGTTGTTATGTCATAGCGAGTAGCCGGTGAATGCGTGCGTGCGGCCGCACGCCCCCAACGCCACACATTTGCCCCCCGACAGCTTGCTCCGGAAGTTCGAGGCTCTGGATGAGGAGGTGGCCCGGCAGTACATTGCAGAGACGGTGCTCGCGCTGGAGTACTGCCACGCGCAGGTGAGGCACCGGGTGCGCCGATCGGGCGTAGTTCCAACACCGGGATCGTTCGTGAAATGTTGCAGCCTGCTCTCTTCGGGTGGCAGTGGCGTGAACTAGAAAACCTGCCTGGTATGATACTTTTCTGGGGAAACGTGATATTGCGTGTGTCCGCGTTCGGGCACGATCGCCACTACTTGTTCCGTACGGCGCTCTGCGCAGCCCTCAACTGACCCCCACAACCAACCACCCCGCCAAGCAAACGGTCCCTACATTCTTTCTTCGTTCGCAGGGCATCATTCACCGCGACCTCAAACCGGACAACTTGCTGATTAACGCGCAGGTGCGCCGCACCGCGCCACACCGTCTGTGCCCAGTCCGCCGCACGCCTGCATGCGCTGCGCTGCGCGGCAGCCGCCTCCAGGTGCCCACTGAGGCACTGGCACTGAAGCACATTACCTGGCCGCACACGCACGGCAGCACAATGCCGCCATCGCCGTTACGTTGCGTGTCATTATTCCGTTGCATGCCAGTACTCCGTTGCGTGTCCCAGGTCCGTTGCATGCCATTATTCGTTCCACGCTACATCAAGCGACAGAAGGTAGCGGCATGTATGATGTGTGGGCAGTGTACGCGCAGGGCCGCTGTCGTTGATGGCGCAGATGTATGTCCGGGGCGCGGTCGACAGCTGGACATGATCCGGGCGTGCGCAGAAAGGCAACACAGCGCCTGCCAGAGCACCAGTCACGCGGTCAAACCATGCACACGGTCAAACCATGCACATGGTCGAAGCATGCACGCGCGCACCGACCCGCAGGGCCACGTCAAGCTGACGGACTTCGGCCTCAGCTGCGTTGGGGTCATTGACCGGACGGACAACCTGAACGGGCCGCAGCCGATGGACACGGATGGACCTGAACAGGAGAACGAGAGTGCCTGGCCTGGCGGCGCGGAGGCTAACGGGTACGCCGGCAGTGCGATATGACTAAAGGCCCGCACCTAATTAAGCGCGATGTCCTCCCGAGTCTCTCTCCCGAACAACACCCTGTGTGTGCCCCAGCGATATTTCCGATGATGCCAGTAAGATGGATCAGGTTGCCGCTCCAGCACACTAGAAGGCTCACTGGGTCGTTGCTTTGCGTCCGCTTGCGCTTGTCGGGCCGGCGTGTGCAGGGACTTCTCGGCCAGCGGCGCAGCGCCGGGCGCGGGCGGGGCTGAGCCGATGGATGCCTCCAAGCCGGACGAGGGACCCACATCGTCGACATCGCAGGACGGCGCGGCTCACGGCCGCACGAGCGTCCCCGGGCAGTCCCTGGGGGCTGCGGCACTGGGGTTACCGCCGCGACCTCTGGGCCAGCACCAGGTACGAAGGGGGGGCCCGCGCGGCGAAATACACCCGGGCTTTGGTGTTAGGTCCCGGGCGCTGCATCGGCCCATGCAGTTCCCCTGTCAGGGAGGGGAATGGGCACATTACCATTTCGCTGTCTTTATTGACAAAAGGGGGGCACATGACCGTAATGTTTTATTGGAGCGCCCATCGTAGCCATTTACGCTTGTGCCTGGCCGCTGACGTGCAGCGCATCGTGGCTCCGGAGCACGAGTGCCGACGTGCGGTGGGCACCCCGGACTACCTGGCGCCCGAGCTGCTGCTGGGCACCGGGCACGGGCCGGAGGTGGACTGGTGGGCGCTCGGGGCCATCCTGTACGAGTTCGTGACAGGTACGTGCCTGACGGACGGTGATGCCCTGATGCGTACGTACAGGGTCTGGATGAGGATGATGAGGCACAAGGGCGGTGGGAGCAGCGATGGTGGGAAACCCTAACTGCACGAACCACAAGTGTCGGCCGCCGCGCCTGCCCTGGCGGTCAGGACCGCGGGCGATCGCGGGGGATCTGATTGCTCGTGTCGGCGCGTCCGCCCCCCCAGCGCAGTTTGAATATGTCTGCCAATGCTTTATGCTCCCCAGGCACACCGCCGTTCAACGCGGACACGCCCGAGGAGATCTTCGACAACATCCTCGACCGGCGCATCACGTGGCCGGACGACGATGACATGTCGCCCGAGTGCCGGGACCTGATCGACAAGCTCCTGCATCCCAACCCTCTGAAACGGCTCGGCCACAGGTAACCTACGGCTGGGTTAAGCGAACAGATGTTGGAACGCAGTCATCCGCCGTTGTCATCCACAGATCCCTGGCACTAGTTCCGCCTCAAGGTCCTCGCACCTCCAAGAACCATTTCGTGGAGGGTTTAGATGCAAGGTTGTGATTCGAAGGCTCGGCCCATTGTTTCTCATTCGTTTGTGTTAACCTCAAGCGGCATGGCCCGCTCTGCAATGGGTGAACGAGCAATGGGTGAAACGAGGTCACGGGCCTTTCTGATTCGAATCCTGCGTCCCCGGGGCTCGGGGCCCTGGCGTCTCCCCCCTCAGGGGTGCCGGTGAGGTGAAGCTGCACCCTTGGTTTGAGGGCCTGGACTGGACGGGACTGGTTCGCAACAAGGCGGCCTTCATCCCCACGGTGGAGGACGAGACGGACACGTCGTACTTTGAGTCCAAACACGTCTCCCAGCGCTCCATGGCGGAGGACCTGGACCGTCTGCGCACCAGCGCGCCGGCGGAACGGACGTCAGCGCACGCGGCGGCGGCGGGTCCGAACAGCAGCCCGGCAGGCGCCATGATGATGGCGGGCAGCGGGCCCTCGAGCGGCATGGGCGCCGGGCGGACGCAGGTGTGGGTTGACGTTGGTGTGTTGAATGAGAAGCACACCCATGAACCCCCACCTTGGCGTGGGTTGACGTTGGTGTGTTGACCGTGGTGGGTTGACCTTGGTGCTGGCAGTGTGCGCGCAACCGCGCATGCAGACACGTGGGGGACAGGGCAGTCCAGTCTGTGGGTACCACCAGGGCGGGCGCCGGTGGCCGGCGTGCTTGTAGCTGCATGCCGTCCGTGTACCGCATGTGCCGGCTGAGCGGCATGGAATCACATGGGAGGTGGCGCTTGCACGGAGGCGGAGTCCATTGCTCCGGTCGGTCAGTCGGTCCGGCCGGCGTGTACTGAGGTTTCCCCCGGGCCGCGATGCCTGCATGCTCTGTTTCCACAGGTGGACCGGTTGAAGGACCAGTACCATAGGGAGGGCTCCGGGATGCGGAGTGTTGGCTCGAGCAACAGTCACGGCTCGTCGCATATGAGCCGCACGAGCTACACTGGGAACGCGGCTGCAGGTAAGGCGCCGGGATTGCGTTCAGTTCTATGGTTGGCAGCCGCCTGCTAACCTGATACCCACCGCCTCCTGCTGGCCTGCCACTTATACTGCTGCTGCTGTGCGTGTCGGTACCGCGCCTGACCGCGCGGCAGTCTCGAACAGCTCCATTCGAATATCTGACTGGATGTTTGCGCCGCCAATGGCCCTGCCCGCTCTTCTCGGCCTATGGCCGATGATGAGTTGTGGCGTTTCCTGACATTTCCACGCTGGCGCCCCTAACTTGCGCGTGCCCGTGCAGCGGAAACCGTTGCCGAGATGGCCCGCCTCTGCAACAGCCCGTTCGTTCACGGCGGTGTAGACGGCGGCATTCCGATGGCTGCGGGCTCATGCGGGCGAAGCAGCGCGAATCAGGGCGTGATATCGGGCCTGATGCACCCCTTGCATCCTCGCAACAGCGTCGGCAACAGCTCATGCGGAGGGCCTCTCGGCGTGTTGCGCAACAGCGGCAGCGGCGCGCGCAACAGCGGCAGTGGCGCCCGCAACAGCGGCTGCGGCACGCGGTACAGCGGCAGTGGCACGCGCAACAGCGGCAGCGGCGCCCGCAACAGTGGCAACGGAGCGCGGAACAGCGGCAGCGGCACGCGGGCCAGTGGCTCCGGGTCGGCGGGGATCGGTACCTCGTCCGAGCGACCGTCCCCTGGGTCGGTTGGGACGGCGGGCGCCGCGGCCATGTCGGGCATGGCAGGCTACGGCACCGAGGTGGAGGCGGACGCATACGAGTACGTTGAAGGCGACGAAGTGCCCGAGGAGGAAGAGGAGGAGTTGGAGGACGAGGAGCCTCTGGAGCAGCACGCGCACAGCGGCGAGGACACACAGGAATTGCACACGGAGAACGACCCGTTCAACAACTTTTCCTTCACTAACTTCACGGGCCTGTCTGCAGCCAATATGGAGAAGATCCAAAAACTGCGCGAGCATTTCAACCGCCGGACATCGTACTCCGGGCCGGGCACATAGGAGCCGCCCTTCTGTTAGCTGGACGCTTGGTGGTTCTTAGCTGTGCACGTATTGTCATTAGTTTGATTGGAAGGGATGAGTTGACTACTTCTGGACGTGCGCCGTGTCCCATCCCCATGGACTGATTGATGAGCATGCGCGTCCAGCAATGCATGTTGGCCCGGTATGCATCTTGACTGTACCAATACCTGCGTCGCACTGGAACATGCGCCACGCAGCGCTTGCCGCCCTCCCCGACCTGGCTAACACCACATCGTGTCGGTTCTGGGTGGGCTTCTCATTTAACCACATCGTGTCAAGTGTGTATTGGACTCGACGCGGTAGCGCCCCGTGACAATCCGGGCGGGTCCTCTGGACGCCGCGACCCCTTGCTAAATGTAGCGGGTGGATGGCAGGGTGTGGGCGCACCCTTGGTGGGAGCGTGTGAGGGTAGAGAGAGATACCGCCCTGTGTTTTGGTGTGTCAGTACACGTGCGCTGCCAGTCGCAGATAGGGGACCGAGTTCCGTGCCTCGTGTGCAGGCCATGTGGGCTGCGGCCACATGTCGATTGTGTACCGTACGCCGATTGTCGGTAGCGTTTGCTGACGCGCGCCGAGGGCGTCCTGGAACGCGGGGGGCGGTTGATTGACCATGTTTCGATGTTCGGGTCTGGAGGGAATAGGCGGTTGGCGATCGGGGTAAAGGCTGCTAGGCACGGTGGTGGAGGGAGGAGTGGCGGCGTCGTCGGACCTCTTGACCTCTCCTTTTTGGATCTAGACATGTTGCATACTCGTAACGACTGTCGTGATACTGATGTGGGTAAGATTAGGTGCGGCAGTGGGGCACGGGTGACGTAGTGAATAGCGCAGCGGCAGGTCACGACTTGCTGCAAGGTGTCGGGTGTGCGCCGCCGTTTCCCGTGCTCGCCAAATAAGCGCACGTGGGTGGCAACTCCGTTGGGCGTTGGGAGAGCGCCGAGCCATGCGTCGGTTGGAAGCCGTGGCCATCGTAGTGGGTTGGCTCTGCACAGCAATCAGTATGCCGTAGCTGGCGTTGAAGGCGGCTCTGTGCACGCGTCGAGACCGGGTTTGGGTTACTATGCGGGACTATGTCCAGAAGCGAGGCGCATGTCATGCTGATTATGCAGCATACCGTAGGCGACCAGGCATCGTCGCAGTGAACGGTGTGTAACAACGCGCCACCGCAGTCATTGCCGTGCGGATCGTTTTCATTCACGATGTGATTTCACGATGTGATTTTTTTCTATCATCTCGAGCATTGCATTTTGCATACACGTCCCCTGCCACACCTGGCAAACCTGCAACCAACGATTGCACTCTTCTATGCTCTTCCAAGGACGGTGGAAAAAGGATTAGGCATCCTGCTTATCGGCAGCTCCGTTCGCTTCCTAGCGATTCCCTCCAGAACGCGAAGCCGTGCACACATCTGATGCCTATGCTCTGGATTCCAGAGTGGGTATCATGCGTGATAAAGCAGGCGTCCCTGCCATTTCGCCGTACGTGTGTGCATGTCTCCTCTTCATGATGGGTCTTCGATGAGAATCCTACTAGGCCATGAAGCCGGCATGTCATGAGTCACCGCCCGCAACCAACAGGTGCCGCCGCGGCCTCCGGTTCACACAAAGTGAGCGGCAAGCACCCCAACACCCGCAGGACGCCATTGATCCGCCTCTGGACGAGGCGCTCGTCATGAACGACAGCAGCACAACGTCTGCGCACAAAAACACAAATAAGAAGAATGCGTCGTACTAAAATACTGTCGCCGAGCACGCCGCTACCAGATCGCACAAGATGCAATCTCAGGGGGCCGGCGACGAGCCACAGGTGCGGATGCGCTGTAGCCATGTCCACCGCGCGGGGGTCGGGTCAATCGCAATCACACGCTCCTGGCACCCTGTACTGTACCGTACTGGAGTGGAGCTCTGAACGGGCGTTGCCGACCCCTCCGCTGTGCCATCACGATACCGCCCGTCCATAGCCAGGATAACCCCCGTTACCAAGATCTTCACCGGTCAGGCGTCCCATCATGTCCTCCGTTCATTTTCCCCTGTGCATTTTCTCCTGTTCATATGAGAACTACCAAGCCATGTGCGTCATTACCTCCGTGCCGTAAGATGGAAGAAGATCTCCTCATGACGACACACTCCACAGCTATTGAGCGAGAGCCATTCGCCGTACCATGTCGGCGCTGGATGCGGATCTACAGCACAGCCATAGCCATCACGACAGCGGCCGCAGCCAGCAACAAGGCCAGCAGCTTCCGGCCCGCGGCCGCCACCTTCAATTGCCTGCAACGCGGATGCATATGCAGCCCACCTTGAATAAGATTGCCGCTGCAAGCCGCTCGTCGGTACGAGAACACGTATTGCAAGCAACGCTCACTTGATCGCAGCCAGCCACACTCTGTGCGACACGTGACCTCGCCACCATGAACTAAGTCATCCGCTCGCGCCGCGCGCTTGCGGCACTCACCTCGCTGTCCGACGACCAGCATCCACGTCCACGGCGCATGACGAGAAGATGTCCCGTCGAAGCTGCACCCCTTCTCCAGACAAGGAGCTGGCAGCAGGCCGGCCGCCCCGAACGCCGGCCGACGGCACCCGCGGCGTCGCCGGCACCGAGCTGGCGCTGCGCCCCGCTGTCGCCGCCGCTGGAACCTCCGATGCCCCGGGCGGTGCCTGCAGCAACGCCTTCTCCGCCTCCAGGACCCGCAGCGCGAACTGCAGTCCGTCCTCCGAAACCGGCCGTGACAGCTGTATCACCCGCCCGCAGGGCAGCAGGACCTGCGATGTCGAAGGGCGCAAGGTTGCGTCGTAACGAGTGCTGCTGCGTAACCCCCTGTACTGCAAGTCATTCCCGAGAAAGAAATCAGGCGCCCGTACGCAGAAGCACGCCGGGAAACCAGTCCCAGCCTCGTGCACCTCTTGCGCAGCAAGTAAAGCCATCAGCGCCATTCGCAGACGGCGCAAACGGCCTAGGATGACCAGCCCTGGCGCAATCGTGTGCCGGCCAGGCACGCTCTCCACCCAGCGCGCCCCGCACCTGCACGGATATCTGCGCCGCTGCCGTCGACTTGACCGGGGTCGCCCAAGGTGCGCTGCTGCTCGGCACCACGGTCCCAGCCCTGGCCGCGGCACCGCTGCTGCCGCCGCCGCCGTTGCCGCCGCTGCCGGAGCTGCCGCCACCCGCGGCGTCCTTGCCCTCGCTGGGCCCCGCAGACCCCGCCAATGCGCGCGTCTGCTGCGACGTCATCTGCACCTCCACCACGGCGCCCGCGGCCATGTTGTAGTCGGCCAGATCCAGCGCCTCGTCAAGGGGCCTGCCGTCGTGCACCAGCCGCCAGTGACTAAAGACTGTGGAGGCGGAGGAGGACAACCCGCACACAGGCGTCAGGGCAGTACCAGTGCCGCTGTAAGGACAGCACTGCTCCGGAAAACCCTAGAGAAACGACCGCGCAGGTCACTCGCGGCGTGGGGTGGTGGCTTTCCTGCGCAGCGGGCATCAAGGGGGAACTCGTGCTCCTACCTGCCACTGAAACAGTAGGCAGGCACTTTACTGATACCGCGGGCCTGGGCGGTTATGGGTGGGCTTCTCATTATTTATACCGCGACCCACATGGCTGTTCCGCGCGACCGCCGTCGGGTGGCGGATCGCATCCCAACGGCCGCCTCGCGCCACTTCTAACAGCCAAAAAGGCATCCACGATGCCCGGTGGAAGTCTCGCTGCTATGTCGAGAAACCCAGATGCGCCACACGCGAAATCCTCGTGCGCAAGCGCCCCCGTCTCACCACTGCAGCCGAGCGCGGCCGCGATGCCCGCTTTGAGGCGCAACACGGCGGTGCCGCCGCAGACTCGCACGGTGTGGCAGCGGTTTCGAAAATCCCGGACGATGATATCAAAGGGCTCCGTATCAGAGTCACGGCTGCTAGATGCGAGTTGAGCGTTCTCGCATGCAAGATCATTGGGCTCCGTGGTTGAGTTGGCGGCGGCAACCGAATTTGGCGCGCTGACCGGCGCGGCGCGCTTGACCCGCGCTTCCAGTGGAAGAACGGAACCACCTCCGTATGCGCGATCGTAGAGTTGACGTGAAGCGATCGCTAGCATTGTGTGTCGGCTGTCGTCCGCGGGCCCAATTGGGACTTGCGGACTTGGTGCGGCAGCAAGAAGGCGGCAACCCTTGCCAGGACCGGAACTCCATGAATCCTGGTCGCTTAGCGCACAGCTCCGAGCAGCAGCAGAGTTGGAGGCTGTGCGTTCGTAATCTGTTAGTGTATAGTTGCGCAGCACGACTTCGCAAGAGCTCTCTAGTGGTGCGCCCGCTGTTTTCAGGTCGTCCAACACACGAGATTTCAAATTTCGTAAGTTGTTAAAGCCATTCAGATCATAACAAAAAAGCTTCCGGTATGACGTGCCAGCGACAGTGCCCTCGACGAGCAACTCGTGGGACATTCTTCCAAGACCAGATTCCATCACGATGCTACTTGGTTGCGTCTTGGAACGTCAGGAAGAAGATAAGACGCCGGAAGCCGAGTTCTGACCTGAAACTTGGAATCTTTTGTTAGGACACTGTTGCAACCAACGAACCGGTTAACTGTAAGGATGAACTTGGCATGGATGACATTGCATCTGAACAAGATGAGATTATAGTTTGTAGAGGTAAATCGAGAATGCATCTAGACGTTGGCGTCATCGGTCAGACATTGGCTCCTGAATGACCTGATGTCCTAACACCTAAGGCAAACGCACCAACCGTTATTTCAGTTTCGAAGCCCTGACATATGGCGGATAAGCATCACCACATATTACGTTAGCTTAGCTTGTACGTTAGCTTAGCTTTACACAAAATTAGCGCCCACGCATGCATCAGCGACCTTATCCTGTCGTTGACCAATGGATGCACCAGACCTCTGGGTTCTGGGATGCAATTTCTTTACCGTGGATAATAATGACAGAAAAATAAAACCGAGAAGGTTGTCGCTGTCAACATCTTCCACCATGTAGATCATAGCCGGGCAGCTACCCACAATTGCATCATGTTCAGATGGCGAGTTGCTGATGGGTGTTAGCGCACCTCATTGCTTGCCGCTTACATGGGCTCATTATCCACGAGCTGATATAATCAGACAGGGCTCATCAAGCCGCGACTCATCAAGCATAGGACGGTGTCACGCAGAGCAGGCGCCAGCTGGTGTCACGCGCCAGGCTCCAAGTGTGTCGTACATGTGCCAGGCAATTACCAACTATTTTGCCAATCCGTTGATTGATAATGCTTTTTGTGACCAATTCCTTCGGACAAGTTCGGCGTCGTGTGGTGCACGTGTTCGGGATAGGGTAAAGAGCGCACGCGTTTTCGTTTTGTCGCGCGGCAGGCTCTTTGCATAAAAACAAGGCTGCTGGCCCTTAAGACCTTCCCCTGCCGCTTATCATGGACGGATCAGGTGCAATTATCAGGGTGAAAGTACGTACGGGTACCCTGTTGATGGAAAACGTGACACCTTGGACCCCTAGGGACCCTTGCACCCCTTGCTTTGCATGATTGGAACCTTCTCCCTCGGCATAAAAAACGGCACTCTGTCCTATACTGTCGGGCGTTTGCGGGGCGCGCATCAGTCCAGCCTATGTGGCCGATGAGCGCGCGCCAAAAGCCACTGCAACCCAAGTTGCCGTGCAGCATTCCAAGAACTGCCGTACCGATACACGGTAGGTCGTAGGCGGGTACCGCAACCGATAGAGCCAGCTCGAACACAGTATTAAGTTGTAATCGCGCTGAGCTGTACCGTACCCTCTGGAACCGTACCCTCGTCTCAAACAAGCCGATTGAATTCTTGCCGCGGATGCCAGTACCTCAATCGTAAGGCGCATTACTGGACACTTCATGTCGTAATGCAGAGCCTCAAGAGTTCGGCCGCAGCAGCCCTAGTGGCGCAGGATCTGGGAACCCCTACGATTCCCACTGCTAACTGCTAGATTGCAATATGTGGCGGCTGGCGGGCCCTGGCGGCGCTGGTCTGGTGCGTCGACCTTCGCTTCCGACGGCCAATGAGACATAGCGCCGCTTGAGTGCAGGCAAGGCTGCGCTGAGCCCGTCGGGGTGGGGCGGGGCCCTAGTGTCATCGGGCCGAATGCCTTGCACGGCTGTGAACCTGTGATGTGGCCGCCAATCGTTCAGGAGGCGTTGTGAAGTCCTCCACCGCGGGGGATGGACCTGCTACAGGCTGCGGATGGATGGCTTTACTGCGCGTCGCCATCCCAGGCCGCAGATCCATGGGGCATGGGCCCATCGTACAAGTTAGGTTCCAACAATTCCAGTGGATTCCATTGCAACTGGTCCCTGGCACTTGTTGTTGCGGCTCCCTGGTTTCGGCACAGCTGGCGGTGTGTCGTACGTCCGGGGGAGGGGCAATTGCCTCGACGCTGCTCGCCCTGGAACTGTGCTGTGCTGCGTGTGTGGGTCATGTGGGTCATGTGGGTCATGTGGGTCATGTGGGTCATGTGGGTCATGCGGGTTATATGGGTCATATGGGTCATATGGGTCATATGGGTCATAAGGGTAATGTGGGTAATGTGGGTCAAGTTGGTCATGTGACAGATGGATTGTGGGTTAGGCCTCCGTCAGCATAGTGGAGAATCTGGGTGCCTATCCGAGGCAATCAGTGCGGTTGATGCGGTTCCCGAATTCCCGAGCGGCCTTAGCCGTTGGCTGCTTCAAGTTACTTGGTTTGGCGGTTGCTTGGGTGCTTCGTCGTTGCTGGTTCTGCGCCCCCGTCGCAGCCTCCCGGGCTTGTCAACCATCAACAACGTTACAGACTTACAGTGGACCCCGCGGGTCATCCGTTACAGCCGAAACATCCTCACCACACTAACAAGATCGCGCCCCGAAGGCGCACCATGCAGGCACCACAAGTGCAACGAAGACGCGCCCCGGGCCAGCATTACTAACAGCCACTGGGGTCATGGCAACTACCCGATGCGAAGCTGAAGGATAGGGATCACTTAAGGGGAATCCGCCACACAGGCGCCCTAACACCGGATTGTTAGCTACCAGCCGCCTTCGCCGGCAGTGACATGCAGTTTCAGCCGGCCACGGGGGCTTGACAGCCGTCCCCGGGGCCCCGGGTTGACCCAAGCAAGTGTCGTTGAAGCGGCTGAGACTAGTGCCAAACTGCAGGGTACACATATTCTAAGTCTTATTGTAGGCATCATAAATAATGTAATACCTTGATCAGAGGTTGATAATTTCCCGCCGTTGTGGATCATGTGGCGCTGGGGTGGATGAGACATGACTACTCTCTTTCCTTCGCAGGTGCCTACGGTACCGTATACGGACCGTCGTGTGCTAATGCCCCAGTAGTCTTGAATACATTTACATCAGAATTATTCATCAGTGACATTTATGAAGCACGTTGCGTAGCCTAGGGAAGAACGGAACATTACTCATGCGTTGATCCGTTGACATGAAACGTTCGGCGAGGTGTGAACCTGTGCTATTGACTGCGATTGCACAAAATCTGTAGTAATTTATTGATTATTGATTGAACACATGAAGTTGTTTGTAGACCACCTTGTGAGAGCAGGTAACAAGTGAGGGTTTACGACAACGGATTGCGTAAACTTGTAATCGGGATGCGTCAGGTACGTTTCAGGATGCTATTATGATACCATGAGCCACACCACATCCTTGATTATTCAACATTCTTGATGTTTCGGCAAAGCTGCATGTCTGAAGGCAGCCAGCATGAGTCCAGCCACGACATCCTAAAACTTTAGTAACATATAGCGCACGCTACTTTTCATGGGCTCTTTGGGAATCAAAGTTAAGTGGAGCCACACACGTAGTGATTAGGATCTTGGGCCCTGCATTGCGCTCGCGCTCGCGAAATGTTGGGGCGCCCGTGCAAAGTGTTTGTGGTCACCACCGGTGACTGGCGGGCGTCGTGCTGTGCTGTCGGTTATATATCCTGCTAATGAAAAATGTCAATATATAATGCATCATTGCTACGGTGTCACATACCGTCGTCGTCTGGTGTGGTGAGAGTGTGGCGAATTCGACCCTAAGCTACGTAGGTAAGCTGTGCGGCATCATCATTAATCAACCCCAACCCAATCCTAAGGGATCTTCCGCTTCTTTGCGCAAACTATCAAGTCATTCTGTGTCCATGCTGTTGTCAGGCGTCTCTACCCAGACCGCTCCAGATACCGCCTGAAGCTTCCCTACAGGTAACACCAATTTGCAGACTACTCGAGTGGACTTGTGCTATAATACTCAAATCTTTTCTCGGGCGAGTTTGCTGAAGGGCCGATATCCGCGACCCGGCCATAGTGGCCAAATGACGAGCATTTACCGTGGCGCAGCACCGGCCAAGGCTGCGTCCATGATTTTCATTATCATCCTGTTAAACGTATTCCTTCACTCTTCCAAGGCTCAGGTGAGCGCATTCCGGCGGCGGTCTAGGGCTGTCTGCAGCGCAGCGCGACGCGGCGTTATAACGACAGCACGTCGGCGGCCGACTACATACAAGCATTCGCAATCAATATCCCATAAACTCCCTCATAATTATTCCTATCGCCCGTCTCCGCCCGTTGCATTGAACCCGATTGAACCGCGACCGGATAGAGAGCCCATCGCTCTATCGATATTTCTAACATTTCATTATTATCGATAACAATCCCAAAATCATTGCCGTCGTATATGTATGGAGCATCATTCTTCTTGCCTGATCGCCTTGATCCGATTGCATATCTCTAAGGATGCGCGGATCCCTGATCCGATGCGCTGCCTTGCGCTGTTCAAGGCGCCGTTGATTGCCGTCGCGGGTGCCGCCTACCGTCGCCCCCGGCCCCCTCGGTCGCTGATGGACACCGACTCGCTCGCGTCTCCCCCAATTTTGTATCCCCGCTGCGCTGTCCCTCAGGCACCAACAGGCAGCTACAGCCCTTCGGAGCCCCAAGGCCCCCTCTTCGTGGATTTCTTTCCGGCGTTTCCGGTTCCCGCTACGTACGGAAATGCACCTCCGCCGATGGGAGAGCCGGGCAGCGAGTTTGACCTCGCCCCACCTCCCGCGGAGCGCCAAATAGGTGAGTTGTGCGCTTGTGCCACGCCGCCGCCGACGCGCCCCACACAGGGACGCACGGTGAGTCGGGGATGATGCGCGCGCGGCGGCAATGCGGCATGACTGGAGGACTGACCGACAAGGGACCGACCTGCGGCCCTGAAGGGGGCTCGACCTGCGCGGGAACGATACGACTCGGCCCAGCACAGCCGTGCCGCCGTGCGACCTTCCCCTGACGACGTCTTGCCTCAGGACCCATTTCCTGGTTGGGCGCCCTGCCTCGCCCGATGCCTGCTTTCATCCAGGGCTCTGCCCAGTCCCGCACCTTCCGAGGCCTTGGAACGCATCCAGCCCGTTTGAGAGGCAGTCCTGACCTGTCCCCCTCTGTGCCTCGTCCCTTGTCACCCCCAAGCCTCAACCCCAACCCCCAAGCCAAACCCCCACCCTCACCCCAACCCCGCGCGGGTGTGCAGGCGATTACTGGTCCCCCCCACGATGGAGTACCCGACTCCGGACTCCATACCACCGGCCTACCAACCACATTGGCACACCGACACGTTCCCGCCGGCCTATCCGTCCGGTGAGTGCAGCCCCACCCCGCCTCCAGGGTGCTGGTGGCGATGGTGGTTCGGGCCTGGGTGTGTACGGAGGTACGGTCAGTCCGTCGTACATTCATTGGACCGCCCTCAGACACGTCATTCCCAGTCCTCGCATGTTTGCTGAAGCGGTCGCAGTTGCCTGAACTCGTCTATGCTTCTCAATGACTTCCTCTCACGACCTCTAATCGGTGCTACCTAGTTAAGGCACCCATGAAAATTAGGCCAAGACGGGTTACCAGATGCCAGTCATGACGCTATTCGCCGGCTCGTTCCAGGGTTCCGGCTTTTACTGGGTTATCTGCTTCCGTCTCTGTGCCTCCCTGCCTCTCTGCTGGGCCTTTCAGACCCGATGCCACCGCAGCCACCACCTCCGCCACCTCCTCCGCCGCCTCCGCCTCCGCCGCCTCCGCCGCCCCCGCCGCCTCCGCCGCAACCTCCGTCGCCGCCATACTACCGACCACCTTGGCACACCGACACCTTCCCGCCAGTTTACGCATCCGGTGAGTGCAGCCCCCACCTCTAGCGAGGTGGCGGCGGTGGTAGTGGCGGTGACGGTGGGAGTGGCGGTGACGGTGGGAGTGGCGGTGACGGTGGGAGTGGTAGTGGGAGTGGTTGTACTGGCCCATACCGTGAACACACCACCCGACTGTCACGTGTAACACGAACATGATCTACCAGCGGCGAGTGCTTCTGGTGCATAAACCCCCGGGCATGTTATACCGGGTACAAAAGGCATTGTACGGGTTCAATTTCCTGCCTGACCGCCCCTGAATGTCGATCTGAGTCGATGGCATCCGCTGAAGGCCGCACAGCGGTAGAGTGGAGATTGGGGTTCCGTCAATGAGGCGGGTGCTGAGCACGGCGTGATTGGTCGCTGGTGCCTCCCAGGAGCGATCTAAGATGCTTGCTGCCGGCCTATGGGCCTTCGGCTCGTCTACCGCAGACAGTTTTAGACATCGCCCGGGCATCCGGCTGGAGCACGGGAGGGGTCTCCGCTCTCCGGACCTCCGGACCTCGAACTGCTTCACACTGTAATTGGAACGCACCACATACAGGTTCCCGACTGATAACCGACCTCTTAAGCAACCGACCTTTTGACTAACCGACCTTTTGGCTAACCGACTTGATGACTAACCGAGCTTTTGACTAACCGTCCTTTTGACTAACCGACCTGTTGGCACCGCTCCCTCCCTGCCTCTCTGGGCCTTTCAGACCCGATGCCACCGCAGCCACCGCAGCCACCACCTCCACCGCCTCCGCCGCCTCCGCCACCGCCACCGGTGCCGGCCTCGTCCTCGCTGTCTCCACCTCCACCTCCGCCAGGCTCGCCACCTCCGCCTCCGCCAGTCTCGCCACCTCCGCCGCCGCCAGCCTCGCCACCTCCGCCGCCGGACTCGCCCTCCTCACCTCCTCCGGTTCCTCCGCCCCCTCGTCCGCCCCCCGCGGGACCGCTCAAGGTCCGCCTGTTCGGCGGCTCAGATGGCAGTGAGGGCATCTTGCAAGTCTGGGACTACGCTTCCCAGTCATGGGGGGCGTTCTGTCTGCCCAGATACCCGGACGCGGGTGCTTCGACGGATCTCCAGCAGCGCGATGTGGCCAAGCTCGTGTGTCGCCAGGTACGGCACAGTACGGTGCAGTACGGCACGGTACGGCATAGTATGTAACATACCTGCCTGCGTGGTCCTCTGTCCGATGTCCTTGATGCACCGTTGATGAGTAGGTTGACGTACATTTAGATCGATATTCCGCATAACGGCACAAGAGCTCGCCTGTAACCAATCCCCTCGCATTCACTCGCATTCCAAGCTTCGGCATTCCAGCGCCGCTAGCAGCCGTACCGCTGCGCCCAGAGGCAGCACCGAATAGCAGGCCGAGGGCCTGCGCCGCTCTGTCTTGTCATACCTTGATCCCCTGCGCTTGCGGCCTGCCAGCGAGATGTGTGCATGTACGGTGTACGGCACCGCACCTGCACCGCAAGCTCCCGTACCATCGCCGTACGACACACATCGCTTCATTTTGAATCCTGAAGCCTGGATTCTTATGCTGTCCAAGCACGGCGCACTCGCACCCTCTTCCTCTCTCTTGTCAACAAAGACAGCGAAATCGCGAAAGCGGAAAAATCACCGTTTGTGTAGTAACCCTCCCTAACTCCCTCCCTCCCCTCCTCCCCTGCTCCTCCCCGCAGCTCGGCCAGCCGTGGCTGGGCGCTGACTTCATCTCCGCCGCTCCGTTCGCGGCCTCCCCGGTGGGCCTCCAGAACATGGACGCGTTGGTGCTGGGGGCGGGCTCCAGCGCCCAGTGTCCCAACGCGCTGGATGCCGACACCTTCATGGACTGTTCGGGCCTTATGGTGCTGCCCCGCATGGCGCCCAGCTGCATGGCCGCCGCGCGCCAGCTGATGCTGCGGGGCCCCATCCGCCGGATAAGGAACTTTATGCCGGCTGCGGTGCGGTGCGCGGGTGAGCGGGGCCCAGCGGGCGGGGCGAGAGGAAGGCATGTGGTGTTGCCCGTGCCCTACTTGCTGTGTGCGTGCGTGTGCGTAAGACTGACAATCCTGGTTGCATCCTGACTGATTCCCCCGTGACTTGTGCGACCTATTGCAGTTCGCCGACCTCGGAAGGCATTACTGCCTCCATTCGCAGCGAGGGCTCTCGTTCCCAGCTCGCCGCTGCCACCCAAATGCAGCGAAACATGGGCTGTGGTCTGCTGGGGGTGTATCCCTTCGCATTTAATGTCCGTTCCTGCTGCTGCTGCTGCTGCTGCTGCTGCTGCTGCTGCGTGTGGGTGCGCAGGCGCTCGGCCCCCCTCACCGCCCCCCCCCGGTGCCCACGTCACCGCCCCGCACCGACACGGTTGCTATCCCCTACAAGATGAGGTAGGGCCCCGCCCCGGACAGCACCCGAGTGAACTGGCTGGGTCGGTTGCTCGGTTCTGTGGGTCGTCAGGACGCCGTACATTGCTGTACGACGCTGTACGGCACCCAGTTGGAGGGCGCACCGGCGACTTGTGTGTACGGGGTTTAAGCAGACAGTTGTTGGTTGATCGTTCGTGTCTCGTGAAGCTGGTGATGAAACTTCTTATGCAAACCCCACACCGCACACCGCATACCGCACACCGCACACCGCACACCGCACACCGCACACCGCACACCGCACACCCCACACCCCACACCCCACACCCCACACCCCACACCCCACACCCCACACCCCACACCCCACACCCCACACCCCACACCCCACACCCCACACCCCACACCCCACACCCCACACCCCACACCCCACACCCCACACCCCACACCCCACACCCCACACCCCACACCCCACACCCACACCCCACACCCCACACCCCACACCCCACACCCCACACCCCACACCCCACACCCCACACCCCACACCCCACACCCCACACCCCACACCCCACACCCCACACCCCATACCCCACACCCCACACCCCACACACCACACACCACACACCACACACCACACACCACACACCACACACCACACACCACACACCACACACCACACACCACACCCCACACCGGGCTGGGTGTGTCTGGGCTGTTTCTTTTTAACCCCGCAGGATCGTGGACATGAAGAGCGGCAGTGAGCACCATCCAGACGGCGGCCGGGTGAGCCGCGGGCGCCTGGAGGTGCTGATGCAGGGCCCCGGCGACACGGCGCCCCGTTGGGGCACCATCTGCAAGGGCAACGCCTTCGAAATGGACGAGGTCGCCAAGGTGTGGGTGACTGGGTGTGTGCGTGGGCGTGGGCGTGGGTGGGGGTGTGAGGCGGTGTGTGAGGCGGCGGGTGTGCTACTCCGGAGAAGGAGGGGTGCTGATCTGCAGGCGCGCTTTGTGGCTTCGGGGGGGGGCGCGTCATCACGTGGGTGCGGGCCCCCTCGGGGACCCCTTGCTTCCTGCTCGGGCCCCGCCCGGAGGAGGAGGGATCGATGGGGGACCCGTCCTCAGCGTCCTCAGGAACGAAGGTCCAGGTCGTGTGTAGGGTTTTTTATTAAGGATGTTACAGTGTAGTGCCATACATCTTTATCGGTGTCATACACGACTGCCAACGAACGCCCTAGATTGCTGCACATCTGATGCTGATGCTGCATCTATCTATGCCGGTCAGGGTGGCTATCTTATTTTGCAGAGTATCTACGGCCGGAGATACTCCTCGCCCAATCGTGCTGAAAGTATCTGTCGGAGGGAGCTTTTGCCGGCATTTTATCTACTCAAGGGGGCTTTTCCCCGCGCGAGAGGCCATGAGTATCTAAAACCTCATTTTTCTCCCGAGGGAAAGTATCTATCAAAACTCAAGATTTTCGGCCGAATATATATTCATATCTTAAGATAGCCGCCCTGATGCCGGTACCTTATGTGGTACCTCGCGGCGCCGCGGGCGAGCACTGCCGGCGGATGCGGTGCCCCGACCCCGGCGGGCCCCCGCCGGCGGACTTCTGTGCTGCATCCCAGACCCCACCCAGCCAGCTTGATACCGTACAACAAGTCCAACAAAAAACGTGTGGGATCCCAATCCTCTCCTGAGGTCCGTTCTCCTCACCGGAGAACATTCCTTCATGACATCAGCGGCGTGTGCCGGACCCGTATCGACTGATGAGTTGGGACTGCGCCGCATCAAGCAAGCGACAATGGCAACCTCCGGCATCTCCTCCTCTCGTCACCTCCTCCATTGATATGATGTCGGTGCTGCGGCGGTACCACCGCCGCACCGTTGCGCTGCAGCCGTCGCCTCGCCCTACTTACCGTCCGCGGTGACCTTCTTTGCCGGACTTTGCACTGTGCCGTACTGTGCCGTACTGCCGTACAGTACGCCTGCATGACCAACGACCTGCCGTGGCGCTCCGCCTACGTCAGCTGGATGTCGAAGCCGCCACCGCTGATCCGCAGCAACCCCTCGCTGCCGGTCCATTTGGTGTATATGTCGGGTTGCGTCATTCGTCCGGAGGGCCTGGCTTGCGACGTGGCCGCCAGCCACCCCGAGGCGGTCGCCCTGGTCAAGGCCGCTGGCAAGAACTCAAGCAACCCAGAGCTGCGCTCCCTGCGGTGGGCGGTCGACCTCTGCGACCCGACACGAAGCACGGTCCACGTCGAGGACGTGGTGGTGGTTTGCGATGGTAAGCAACCGCGCGCGCGCATACGGTAACCGCCCAACCGCCTACCTGCTCAACCGCCTAACCGCCCAACGACCCAACGGTTCATCTGTTGCTACCAGCTAGCTAGGCTGCAGCGTTGCAGGGGCCACCTCAAAAGGAGGGTTAGAGCCAACGGGGGTGCCAAATTGCTTGGGATCAAAGCTGATTGTATCCGCTTGCTACCGAGTGTGACTCGGGTCGCGTGTCCTACAGCAGTTATACCTACTCATTAAGAGTACCTCGCTCACAAACAGGGGGGCCAGCCAACCGCGGTGTCAGCAGTAGTCGTTCATCCCAGACTACTGCCCGAGCCCCCTAACCCGCATCTTCCTTCCTGAACATCCTCCGTCCCGCCCCGTCACTGCCTTTGCCCGGTCCCCCAACCTTCTCCTTCCGCCGCTTTCCCCATCCCCCTTCTCCCCCATCCCCTGTTCCCCTCCCCCCGTGGTGCCACGCAGACACGTACCCACCGCCCCCCGTGACGCCTGCCTCTCCGCCGCCGCTCCTCCCGCCAGCACCCCAAACCATCCTCAACGACTTGCGAGTCAACTTCACCGCCTATTACCCCAACGTGGTAAGCGTCAAATCTGCATGCGTGGGATACACGCACATACACACACAGCAATTGCATATCACGCACACCTGTTCTGCCTGCCTAAGAACACTCACACATACACACACACCTGGGAGTAGACGCGCATTCTCCATGTATCAATCATATCGCCGCGGCCCCGCACATTGCCCTGCTTCCCATTCCGGTGTCCGCCGTCCCCCCTGTCCGGGTTTGCTTTTTCTCTTCTTTTCATCCCCCTCCTCTCCCCCCCCCCCGGGCCCCCCGCCTCCCGCGCGCTGCCTCGCAGTACGGTGTGTCATTCGGTGTGCCGGCGGGCCCCGGGGCCGACGACGTCTCCTGGGGCACCTCCTGCGGCGGCGCCCCGCAGTCCACTGCAGACACGCTGTGCGCCATGGCCACACGCGGCGCGCTGCCCTTCGGCTTCACGACGTTCATCGGCGACATCAAGTCCGAGCCCTTCGGCACGCCCGAGCAGCGCCAGATGCCCCCGGTGGTGGGCGCCGTGGACTGCGGCTCGTGGCCGGGCATGCGGGCGCCCAACGTCAGCTTCTGCGCCGTTGAGCTGTTGAGCACCAGCACCTCTTGCCCCTTCTACGTGTCCCCCCTGTCCTCCTTTGCGCTGTCGTGCCAAGGTAGGCGACGGGTTGATGTGGAGCGATGTATGGTTGCTGGGGTACCGTAGGTGGTTGCTGGGGTACCGAAGGTGGTTGCTGGGGTACCGTAGGTGGTTGCTGGGGTACCGAAGGTGGTTGCTGGGGTACCGTAAGTGGTTGCTGGGGTACCGTAGGTGGTTGCTGGGGTACCGCAGGTGGTTGCTGGGGTACCGTAGGTGGTTGCTGGGGTACCGTAGGTGGTTGCTGGGGTACCGCAGGTGGTTGCTGGGGTACCGTAGGTGGTTGCTGGGGTACCGTAGGTGGTTGCTGGGGTACCGTAGGCGGTTGCTGGTGTACCGTAGGTGGTTGCTGGGGTAGGTCATTGTGTGTGTCGCTTCGTTTCATTGCCTGCCTGCCTGCCTGCCTGCCTGCCTGCCGCCCCCCCCGCCTGCAGCCGACAGCAGCATCAATGTGCCGGCGCTGATCAGCGCACGGCTGGCGGGTAGCACCGACGGCAGCAGCGGGCGGCTGGAGGTGCTGCCCACGTGACAACTGGCCCGCGGGTGGAGCACCATCTGTGCGGCCGACTTCACTGAGGCGCACGCGCAGGTGGGCAGCTGGGCACACACGCAGGGGCTGGGACCTGGCAGGACTGGATGGACGGGCGCCGAGAGAGGCGAGGGTTGTGTACATGGCTTTCAACCGTGTGCAGGATTCACATTGATGCGCATCAAGGCACACGCTTAGTAATGTGTATGTAGGGCATGATAGTGCGTCTCAGAGATGACGCCCTTTTCGGGAATAAAATGATCGTTGGGTACGGCAAAGTCCTCTGACCTCCGTCACACCCGCGCCTTTAGGCTGTCTGTCGGGACCTGGGCCTTCCCTGGAGCGCGGCGACCGTCACCCGCGCGTCCGCCGTCCCGGGCCTCCCGCCACCGCCCAAGTTCGTCGCCATGGACTCAGTGACGTGCTCCAACAACTACCCGACGGACTCGGGACCCCGTCCGATGTCGTTCGTGCGCGATTGCCGCGCGGCCAACTGGTGGCAGGGGTACTCCCTGCCGGACTGCGATCACGACTCGGACGTCGTCGTGTCCTGCGCGTGAAGCAAGCGGGCCTTAATTGCTTATCAAGAGGCCCAGCTGCTGCTGCTGGCAGAGCGCCATCGATGTCAGCCAACGCGCGCTAGCTGGGTAGCGCACCTGACGCTGGCCAGCAGGTTGCCCGAGTCGGTCGGTCGATCTATAGCCATTGGGTTGGGAAGACCTGCCGCTGGGCCACAGCCCCAACGACCCGGACAGACGTCGAGGGGAGACCTCCGACCGATGTCTGGACCGCTGCCTGATGATGTCAACTTTGTTTAATTCTGGCAGGAAGGCAGGCAGGCAGGCAGGGGTGCTGGGTTTCCTGTCCAGGCAGCGCTTGTTTCCCCCTGCCATCTCCCTCTCTCGATAACGAACCTCCCTGCTGAGGCATTAACGTCAATGGGAACATTGCCCTTCTGTCATTCATTCATTGATCCGTCGTCCACTCTCGTTACGGTGGGCGCCTGACCGCTGGTGGGGAGAGCGATTTATGGCTTGGCAGGGCCGCAGCCCTTTCGGCGGGAGGCAGATAGAGATTATGCATGATGAGGCTGCAACAACGAACCCAGTGCCGGGCTGTAGCATTGATGGCTTCAGGGCAAGTGATAAATGGCGCAGGCAGGCTTCATCAGTTGGAGGACAGGGGCCAGGGTGTAAGACGCAAGGGCTTGCCGGATGGCTGGGGATCCATTTGGGCTCCCTAGGTCGTGAACGTCTGTACGGCGCTTTGCCGTACCGGCGTACAGCAGGCCCCCGCGCCAAGCCGGCGGAGGACGGGTTTGCAGTCCTGCTGGGTGGGGGCTGGGTGGGTGCTAGGGACAGGTCGGAGGTACTCGCGGCTTGAAGTCCGTTGGACACCTGATAAGGCCGCCGCTGATGTGCGTGGGGTATGCGTGGTATGCGTCCATAACTACTTGTCGTGCAAAACTGAGAAGTAGGCAAGCCTGGCTCCTGCCTTGGAGTGCCTCGTACGATCTCGTGCGGCCTCCGTACGGCTCCGTACACGCAGCAGCAAGGCGCACGACATGGCACCAGCCAGCAGATAGCAGCCGCCAACGGAATCGCGCAGTCACTGGCCTTCTCTGGGGCGACGGGGCGGAGGGCAGCCGCAGTCGGTCGAGGGTGAGTCCTGCAGGGTCCTGCGCCGGAAGAAGTTCGGGCGTCCGCATCTCGGCAACTTATATCGTCAAAAAATATAAAAGAAATCCTAGTAAACACAATTATATGCAACACTTGTATATTGGACACATCTAAACGGAACGCACAGACACTTGTTGCGTACAAGCGCGATTACGTCTTCTGTTGAAAAGCCTTGACGACCCCTGTACATTGAATGACAATATCCACATCAATATAAAAATGGCGCAATTCGGTTGTGCTTCGGTGGGTCCGGGATTCCCCGAGAATTTTCACGCGGCTGTCGATGGCTATGACTGGCAGGGGTGCGGCAGCCGAGGTCCGGGTGTTCAGAGCCAGGTTACATATACACTATACAACGCCATATAATGAACAGATATGGACTTGGTGGAACACAATAACTTGTGTCTGCAGTGTGTCGGGATGTTTCCGAATACTAATGTAGGCATTTTGATGTCATACATTCAAGAGGACAAAGCTCTTCATAACTTGAGTTCGTTGTTGGTGTTCGGTACTGTAACGAACCGGTTCCATTCGTGACCAAGGCTGTCGTTTCATGTAACGAACCGGGAGGCGTCTTACGAACCGAGTTTTTCCCAGAGTGAGGGACTATCAGCCGTCATGACCAATAGTCAACTTGGCCCATTATGACTGGTCATGAGCACCAAGTCCTATGACTAGCGTTCGTATATGACTGGCATGTTGACAAATGACTGGTGAATCATGACTGTTCATGAGCCCCGGGTTCCATGACTGCCGTTCATGACTGGCAGACAACATGCATGACTGGAGGGCTGCTACTCATGACTGGGCATGCTGGCATGACTGGCTCCATGACTGCGGTTCATGACTGGATGGATCCATGAACGGGTTCATGACCGGCGGACCCCCCCATGAACGGGTTCATGACTGGGGCTTTCCCCGAGTGGTTCCATGCCAGGTTAAATAACTGATGGATACTCTGAAGGCAAGGCTTACTGATGATTGGCGCAGCGATATAGAGCGAGGCCGGAGGGAGACCCCAGGCTGTTCGGTTACCGATGACCGGTATCCAGGTGTCAAGATGTGCCGCAGCAACGAGTAGATGGGTTCACCCAGCACGCATGTGCGTGTCAGGCTATTCCCGCCGCTTGCACCACAAGACTCTCATTCGTTTTCGGCTTGACACTGCGGATGTTGCGGTGGGACAGTTCTTATGGCGTGAATTGTGCCAACCGTCGTAGCGGCGTGTACCTGTCGGGTAGCCGTTGAGGATGAGAAGCATATGCTACTTGATTGTCCGGGTCATAGGCAGCAGCGGCGGTTATGGAACCTCGGGGTTTCCCCAAGCTTCAGCATGATGAAGGTTGTGCGGGTTGACACCCAGTGCTCGCGAGCGCACATGGTGTTTGATATGGGTTTATCTGCATAAAAGTCAACATATCAAAGTAGTGTTGCGTGTAGGTGCGGTAGGAGTTCCCCTCAGATTGCCTGTTCAGGCGTTTCTCGTGGCGTGTTCCCCACGACGTTTTCGTTTACCCCACCAACTAAGGTTTTTCTCATGACTTGGACAAGTTTGATTTCGCACTGTTACCCCGTGAGCTGTCGTGACGGGAGCCCGTCTTGCCACCATTCCTACACTTTCCGCCCACGCAAAGTTCAACAGGCAGCATTTTTTATGATATTATATCAGCAAAAAATATAATTTTAACTGTTTCAAACTCTTGTTAGAGAGGAGCGGTCCATGAGCCTCTGGACCGTACGAGCTGGCTGAAGAATGTTACGCGTCATCATCATCACGCCAGGTCCAACAGAGTATCCAGCAATCCCTGTGCCGTGTATTGCAAAGAATACGGTAAGTGAGCGGTTTACTTATCTGTTACCGTAAATCTGTTACCGTAAATCTAGGGATTATTGCGGCGGGCGGCTCTCCGAACCTTGTTTCGAACATCCCACAGGCATCAGAGCTTAACATCTATTACTAAATATATTTATGATGTATCTCTCGTGAATATCAAGAATCAAGCCATGGCGCTGATCTCGACACGTGCCGATTACCTTCACCATCAACACCGCCGCGCCGGTCGACTACAAGAGCCAACGAGCGGCTCAGTTTGCATCACTGTAGCCTTGTTGTAAGTTTAATAAATTGTAATAATACATTTTGGCCTGGCTGGTTCTTTGTAAACGTTATTATGTTCGTGAGTCGAGGCCTGTCGAGGAAGGGTGATCCTGGGTGGTCTCGGATATTGATTTACAAGAGGACTATACATTCGGTCTAATGTCGGAGTCTGAAAGTGATCCCGACCTGACCAGTGCAGGCCAGTGCTCACCTTTCCGGGTGCATTATACAGGCCACAGCATGTGCAGCTATGAATCGATGAAGGGGATGTTACTGCTATGCGCGTGCCGCGCCTGCCCTTGATCATGGGCACCAGTGCCCCCCTACTCGGATGCGTGTTCCCCAACAACAACCGGAGCAAGCACATCGCAGGGTATCGGCTCATAAACCCAGTCATCACCCCACGCGCTGCTCGCAAAGCCCACCTGCACCACCGATCCGGCTTTCGTGCTTGCCCCGCCCTTCCCCGCCCCCCCCCGGCTGCAGGCTCCTGGGCCTCTTTGTCGAGTTGCAAGTTCCAGCATGCGCACAAGGTGCGCGCCAGGGTCTTAACGGACTCATAACGGTTCGGCCACACAATCAAGTTCGTAGTCCCCTCCCCCTCCGCATCACAGGCCATATCTCACGATCCGTCCGTCCGTCCGTCCGTCCGTCCGTCCGTCCGTCCGTCCGTCCGTCCGTCCGTCCGTCCGTGCGTCCGTCCGTCCGTCCATGCGTCCGTCCGTGCGTCCGTCCGTCCGTCTGTTTGCGAGTGTGCGTGTCCAGGGTCGGCCCCGAGCCCTCCCGATGTGTTGGACGGAGGGCCGGGTCCCGGGTGCACCGCTCTGCACTAAGGCTGACACTGAAGCGCGTGCACGACCATGTACGGCCAGTACGGCACATCAAGATCCCGTCCAAAATACACATGATTGACGCCCGTCCGAGCGATGATGCGTGTGCGCCCACGGCCCGGTCGCGAGCCGCATCGCAGGCTCTCCAGTCTCCACCCGGCCCCGCACAGGATGCACAAACCCCGCCCGCAGCACACCTGACCACACGCCGCGCCGCAGGGGCTCCGTCCGTGAAACCTAGCTCTGGAGATCACCCTGGTGGATCCAGATCCAGATTCAGGTACAGATCCAGATCCAGTTTGGAGATCATGGTGGCGGCAGCCGGGCTCTCCAGGCCCCCTAGGGCGCCGCCTCCCTCGCCGCCGCCGTCCAAGTCAGCGGCAGTTGCCTCTCCGCCGACGAAGTTCGCGCCGCAGCTGTCCCGGTCCCCGCCACCGCCAAGACGGGCACCATCATCTCCACCCCCTCCGCCAAAATTGCCAAACCCTCCCATCATTCCCGCCTATCTCTCGCCCCCTCCGCCATTATCCGAAGCAACCCCGCCATCCCCTCAGCTGCGACAGTCACCCAGCCCGACCCCGCCATCCCCCAGACAGTCGCCCCGTGTGTATCCGCCACCTCCCCGTCCATCCCCTCAGCCGCCACCTCCCAAGTCGTCACCGCGGCCCCCGCCGCCTCCCAAGTCGTCACCACGGCCCCCGCCGCCTCCCAAGTCGTCACCGCGGCCCCCGCCGCCTCCCAAGTCGTCACCGCGGCCCCCGCCGCCTCCCAAGTCGTCACCGCGGCCCCCGCCGCCTCCCAAGTCGTCACCGCGGCCCCCCCCCCGCCTCCTGTGCGTCTTCGCCCACCGCCGACCCCACCCAAGTCCCCCCGGCTTCAGCGCTTCCCTCCTTCGCCGCAGCAGAGGCCTCGCAGCCAGCCTCCACCACACCTGCCCTCCCCCGCGCCGATGCCTCGACGGTCGCCCAGGTCCCCACCACGGCCCCAACCTCCCCCGCCAGAACGCCAACCACCACGACCCCTGTTGGTCTGGTAGCGTTTTGTACCGAGATGCCAACTCACTCTGTCAGATGTACGACGTCTTCCTCCGTGAGTCGTGTTCCGGGTTGCCTGGAGCTGTGAAGGGGAGGCGTTTGGACTTATACTGGCTGCAGCGGGTGTACGGCAAGTAGCTTTGATGATCCACGGAGGGCATCTGTACGGCAACCTCCATAGTTGTATCGGTTCGACCTTTACCTTTTTCGGTTCAATCTTATGGAGCGCGCCGAGGACGTTGACCGTTACGTGGCCCGCTGGCTGTCGGTATCAGCCGTTTATTGGGTTTGCCTTCTTGACAGGGCAGCTGAGGCTCCGTTGGTAGCCGGCTGTGAGGATTTAATGATAATCACAGGAGCTTCCTCCGATCTGCCTCCATACGACAAAAGGTTGAGCTCAAACATGTCATGCCGCCGCCGCCGCCATACGAATCTCCTCCGATACATGCAGTCACTTACGCAGCATAAAGCACTGACCATGATAAATAGTTGGCTCGCTCTTCATTGCCGAACGTTAGTTCCAAGGCGATCCGTCGCAAGCCTAACCAAGCGACGTCGGAAAGGACGCCTTCACCGCTGAGACCGAGCTCGACACGCCGAAACGCCAAGGTTGTTCTTTTCCTTGGTTGCTCGCTCAGCGCTGTTTGTCCGCTGCCCTAGCTGAGGAGTCACGGAGCATAGGCTCGCGAAAGCCACCGGATTCCCTACCTGCTGCGACGGGTCCTGCCCGCGCAAGCGAGACATACCGCCCTTGCCGACATTGCTGACAGTAGCTGTGCTGAATGCCAGGCATCGCCGCGCCGGTCAGGGACGACGACTGGCCCCTCTTATCCTGTCACGTTACATGACCCTTGGCTGTCTCTATCGCTCGGAAGCACGGCAATGAGCTCACGCTTCTCTCTTGGAGAGAAAGAGAACAACGTCGAGCTTCGCTCGCGTTGCCATACATATAGCAGCCCAGACGACCGTACGATCGCCTGCCGTACAACCACCAGTACGTCATAACTGACCCACCTGCTCGGGAACCACAACGGCACAAACCACCAACGGTGCCTGACATGCCTTTTTCCTGCCGTTTCTGGTGATGGAGGATGGACGCGCAGTCCTTGGTAGGGGTTGATGAGACGAGGCACCTACGAGCTATCTGGGCCCGTTGGAACGCCCGGTCGGGACTCGGGTAGGTCCACCTTGTAACGGTTGCAAAAACCACCGGAGTAAAAGGAAACCTCCTCCGTCGGAGACAGATAATTTCGTCATTGTCGCAAGGAATGAAGTTCCCCGTCGGAGCGCATCGTGATACCGTATGATGTCGACCCGTGTACGGATGTCGTGTACGGATGCCGTGCCGACATGCAGGAGCTCGGTTTCGGTCCTGGAAACAAAGATGCAGGATGTACACCCATAGTCCATGAATGCCACCAAAACTTGAGAGCGGGGGGGGGGGGATACCCCGTCATCGGGCCGCACACCACTTGTAGGCCCCTTGCGGGGACTGGACTTGGACAGTCGGTTACTGATCGGGCCGGATCGGGTTGCTTTGGTTTCGAAGTTGCGATGCCTAATGCGGTTCCTGGAGAAATCCTAAAAAGGCTGATGATACCAGCCGGAGATGCGTGATTTGTTTTTGTTGTTTAACGCGAGCATGTACATTGTCAAGTGCCCGGATAGGATAGGCTCGGACGCCTGAGGGAGGGGCTGTAAGGTCATCACCTTACTTGGCGCGGCCCAATGAGTATGATGTATACGCCTCGATACATTCATATATTCCCCGATTTTTTATTACCATGTAACAAGGGTTGCGTGGGCATGCTCGTGGGACTTACTTGGCGCCAAACTGGTCGCGCGCCAAGAACGGCGGGATCTATCCCGTGAAACGGTCTGTCGTTGCGGGGATGGCGGGCGGTGCGTGCAACAATCAACTCATTGTATTCTACGTATTCTTAAATGTAAGCGTAAACAAATATATTATCTTAGATAGAAGATAGAACATTATTTGCTTTCGCGGCCAGACACCAGCGGAAGACCGTTTCGTCTTTCTTAAATTGAATGGCAGTACTGAACAGGTGACAATTTACAGAGAAACGTTTAAGTGTTTCATTACCTATTAGTTTCATTACCTATCAGTTTCACAGGTGTGTATATAGTCTTAGGCATGCATGTCGCATTTACGCATTTCGATCATTGCGCGCGGTACCCCGCAGCAGCTTACAATCGACGCCAGTAGCAAGCACCCACTTACAGTTCCCTTGCTGCATGGGAATTTGCACTTGATGTCATCGTCTCGTTAAAGCCCGCGGAACGCACATCGCTCTGCGGCGGAGCTTCCTCGAAACGCTGCGCGCGCTGGAGTAGGCACCACGCCAACTATCTATGGGTAGAGCTCAAATGCAGACTACTACGTCTCTAGCGCTCACAGTCGGGCTGATCGCCATCCTGGCGGGACACCGGGCCAGGGTAAGCAAGCCGCATTGAGTATGACAAAAATGGCGGGGCGATCATGCCATCGACTGTTCGACTGCTTTCCAGTCGCCGGCCAGCAGGCAATCCGCCATACGTTTGTGAAAGAATATGATGCTGCGCATGATTGTTTTGAAGATGCTTGTAGTTCACGTAATATTTTTACAGCCTGGTTGCAACCCATGCCCAGCGCGTGTGTTCTCGGCGCAAACAGATTCCTGCTTTGGTTTGCGTCCACACAGGCACATAATGATGATGAGGAGTCTAGGCGCGTCGCCAACCCCCCATACTGGCCCTTGGTCATCGACGCTTGGCCGCCTCGGCCGTCGCACCTTCCGCCATCGTACCTTCCGCCGTCGTACCCACCGCCGTCGTACCCACCGCTGTCGTACCCTCCGCCGTCGTACCCTCCGTCGCCGCACCCTTCGCCGTCGCACCCTCCCTCGCCCACACAACCAGAGTACCCCAACTTCCCCGGGTTCGGGGTGCCAACGGTGGCCGATTTCTGGCCATTACGCCCTCCACGGCATCCGGAGGCAACCGAGCCGGTCGAGGCGCCGCCGGTTTCTGAACCCAACAGCGATTGGGAGGCCTACGCGCCCCCTTTCGGAGGCTTCCCCGGTGAGCAGTCGACCTTCGATGCCACGAGCGTACGACATGTACGACATGTGCCCGAGGGCGGGCGGACCCGCCTCACCCTCACCCTCAACATTCCCGCCGTTTTATGGACGCGCTGATTGCTGTCGATGCGGTCGGAGGATCGGGAGGTAATGTACGATATTGCAGCCCCTCCCAAGGAGCAGCCATGCGGCGGCCCTCGATGCCACTCCAACGGTCTGCCGTAACTTTCCGTACATTCCCGTACCCTGTTCTCCCTCCTTAACTCGTCAGATTACTCAGCGCCGCCCGACCTGGAGATGCCCCTGGGTAAGCACTCGGGCGCATATTCCCCCGACGGGGGCAATGGCCCATTGGACATACGACCCGCCCGTGGCTTGTCATACTTCGTAAGGCTCGCTTCCTAACAACCTGTCGAGCTACAACAACCTTTCGAAGTGCTACAGCTTGCGGACGGCTGGACCCTCGAGGGCTGTCCTCCTTAGCTAATGAAGTCACAGTGGACACCCCCGCGGCGCCGCGGGTCATCGGGGCTCACAGCCGCAGCCTCCTCCCTCGCTAACCACACACTGCCCCCAAACGAAACCGCGCCGCCTTGCCACATGTCCTGCTTATTATATTAAGGATGTTACAGCGGAATCCGTGGGGTCATCGGTGACAGCCAAAGCTTCCTCTCCATACTCTGCATGTGAAGTCATCCATGTGGAGCGCCCGGAAGCGGTCGATGTCCCGCGGTCGGTTATGGCATCCCTCGGGCCTCACACAGAGCTCCGAACTCCGAGGGATGTCAGCACTGCGGGAGGGCGGGACACCGACTGCCCCCGGGCCCCACACACAGAGTGTGGCCCTGGGAGGTACGGTGGCGGGTGGCCCCCATGCGTGCGGGGCTCCTGACGGCGGGGAGCGCCATGCGTACCGACTACCTAGTCTGGTGCGGAGTGTACGACATCATGTGTACGACATGTACGATCCACCCCACGATCCGCAGCGCGAGCGCGCACGTGACACGGCGGCGGCCCGATCGCGCCTTTGGATGTTTGGCCGTATGTATGAGCCCCCGGCGATCCCTCCAGGGCTGTATCTCAATCGCCATCGCTCTCCATTCGGCTGCTCCCCCTGATTGATTGGGATTATGACAAACGTTCATTCATTCAGAAGAAAATGTTCTTCCATTCATTCATTCAATGAAAAACGTTCATTCGTTACCAAAAGCAGCCACGCCCTGCCCCCTCCCCGCGAATGCCCGTTCGCTCCGCAGCTAACCCGCCGCCACCGCCGCCGCCGCCACCTGAGGTGCCGCCGCCGCCGCCGCCACCACCGCCACCACCCGAGGTCCCTCCGCCGCCACCGCCGCCGCCACCGCCTCAGGCGCCGCCTCGCCACCCGCCCCCACCGCCAATGGGGCCCCCGAAGATCCGCCTAGCACCGGGCCACGCAGACGACTCGGGCATCGTACAGGTGTGGGACTACGGCAGTCAGACATGGGGCGCGTTCTGTGTACGGCAGGCCGCAGCGCGGGTCCGGGATGACTTCTCCGGCGGACAATACCAAGATGACGCCGACGTCGCCCAGATCATTTGCCGGCAGGTGGGTGCTTCCAGGAACCCGTAGGCTTGCGGGGCACGCAACTTCTTATTTATTTGCCGAATGCCTTAGCATGCGTCGCCATGCATAGGCGTGCTCCGAACCCAGACTGCTGATGCCATCCAGCCGGGCTGCGGAGACAGAGATAGTGAGCTGCCCGCCCGCCCGCCCGCCCGCCCGCCCGCCACTCCACATCACCGTACTTGCCTTCCTGCTCTTCGAAGCATGTAGCGCGGCAGCAGCCATGCACCTGTACTCTAAAAACGAAAACCGCGGGCGCCCGCGTGACAAGTAAACGGCCTTGCGCGCCAGCCCCTGAGCCCCCCTCCCCCGCGGGGGTCTCATCGCTCGCGGGGGGCCTCCCACCCGACATCAACCATCTGTCTCTGCTCCTCTTGTGTCTCTGCTCATCTTGTGTCGTCTGTCCTCGTCGCAGCTGGAGCTCCCCTCGGCGGGAGCGATGTTCGTGACGCCCACGCAATTCGCCTCCAAGCTCCGCCTCCAGAACATGAACGCCCTGGCCTTCCTGGCGACTGGCGACGCCCCCTCGTACGTGTGCCCCCGGGCGGTCGGCGCCGAGTCGATCTTTGACTGTGACGCGGTCGTACAGCTGCCGTACATGGCGCGCAACTGCATGGTCATGTCGAGGTACTACATGGCGCCACGTCACAACGGATCGCCGTATAACTACATGCCAGCGGCCGTGAAGTGCCTCCGTGAGTGCCGTACCGATCCAGGGAGGGGCGGGGTAGCGAGGGGGGAATGACGGGCACTTAGTAATCAGTTGGTACGAATTAGTACGGAAACACGTTGAAGAGTATCAAAGGTATGGGTTCTATCTCCTTTATAGTCTGTGTTATGGGCTCTCCTCTATCGGTGTGCGACCGAGTTTGGACGAGCTAAAGCAGCCGCGACGGTGCGCTGATATATGGATGGCTGCAGGCGACAAGCCACGGCCGCCGCCTCCACCCCCCGCCCCGTCGCCGCAAGCGCAGCCAGCAGGCGTCAGCTACATCATGCGGTACGCGCTGCATGGCTACCCGTCGATCGCCATGAACAGACCAGGGGAGGGTAGGCCGACCCGCGGACGCCTCCGAGGCGTCAGTGAATCCATTGTGTACAGTGACATGGAGTGTGTTTCTTAGGCACGCAGAATAGGAGTGCGTTACATGCGAGGGGATAATTTGCCCGTATGCGTATGTGAAGGTGTGAATTGTGCGTCTGGTTTACTGCTGGTGATGCGCGACAACCCATTTCGCACTTCCTCACTGCTTTCCTCACTGTCCTTCTCTCCACGGCAGCAACGGATGATGTGTCGTACAGATCGTACAGACGTTGCGATTCTGATGCGGCCGTGTTCCAGATAGACACCGCATGGCGTGTGTTTCCGGGTGTTGACCTACCCCTGCCTTGCCTGAACAGGATCGTGGACGTGGCAACGGGCAGTCCGTACTCCCGCGACGGCAGCCGGGTGACACAGGGGCGGCTGCAGGTGCTGCTGCAGGGCGCCGAGGATTCGGAGCCGGTCTGGGGCAGCGTCTGCCTGGGCTACTGGCCCGCTGGCGATCAGCTCGCCAAGGTGGGGTGGGGGCGTGGGGACCGGGTATGTATGTAGCTGGGGGCCTGGGGCGCTGCGGATCAAGTAAGCGGGGCGACAGCGGACCAGCACAGCACAGCACAGCACAGCACAGCACAGCACAGCACAGCACAGCACAGCGCCGCGTAGAGCAACGCAGCAGGCACACCCATGTTGCCACCGCGCAGTACGCCTGCCAGGCCAACGGCCTCCCCTGGACCCGCGCCTACACCACCATGGAGCTGCGGGGGCCACGCCCCGGGGGGCGCCGCCCTAGCTTCCCCATCCACATGATATTCATGAAGGGCTGTGTGCTGGCGGGGCCGGCGGCAGCGGCGGCGCCTCCGCCGGGCGGCGGCGGCGGCGGCGACCTCGGCCTCGGCCTTGGTCTCGCCTGCGACTTGGCGGCCAACTTCAGCGGCGTCGCGGCCCGACTGGGGGAGCCGGGGCTGAGCCGGGCGGAGGTGCAGGAGCTGCGGGCCGCGCTGCGGGTCTGCGACCCGGTCCGCGGCGAGGGGCACCTGGCCGACGCGATGGTGTACTGCCAAGGTGAGTGAGCCGCGAGGGCGGAACGAAAAAACGAACAACTAACCAACAACCGACCTGCAACCCGATTCATCTAACTCTGTCGCATCTTAACTTTGCATGTTAGCACCCCGACACATCTGAACCGTCGAGCTCAGGGCTGAGGATGGTCGCACGAGTTCACTGGTGGCGTGGCGTGCACCGCCCGCAGACGCTACCAGCTGGGGCCCCGAGCAGCTGTCGCCGCCGCGGCCCCCAAGCCGCCCGCCGCGGCCGCCGCCGCCCTCGCCGCCGCCTCTGGCCATCCGCAACAACCTCCAAGCCAGTTTCACCGAGTACTTCGCCAATGTGGTGAGCAGGGCCGTCACCGTCTTGCATGCAAGCCTCAAGCACAGCTTCAAAGATGGCAAGAGCGTGCCCCCCCATGTTTAGTGTCCTTCTGTTGGGTTTCTTTGCGTCAAGCTTGGGGTGTATGTAAAGCTTGGGATGTGGGTATAACGCTTGGGGTGTGTGTAAAACATGGGTTGTGTAAAGCTTGGGTTGTGTAAGGTTCAAAATGTGCGCATTACGCGGTATGATTTTCGGGAGGAGGGTAGCCGGAGGGATCTGTCCGCTGCTGGCTGACGGCGGACCTACCCTTGGGTGTCCCACCTGATAGGGGAAGCCCACTTCTCTTGCAAAGCGCTTCACAATGCCCTGCACCACACCTGTATTCGATTGCATTGTCCGCGACTGTTGCGACGTGCGCCGAACTGGTTGCCCGCAATCTGTATGTTGTCGTCTCTGAACACGTGTACGGCATGCAGTACGGAGTGTCGTTCTCCGCATCTTCTGGGGCGGGCGACGACGACACGTCGATCTCGGGTACGACATGCCGCTTCCTCGGCAGCAGATCCGTGCTGGCGACCCTCTGCAACGCCGCCACTGGCGGCGCCAGGCCGTACGGCGCCGTGACCCGCATCGCGGACTTGTTTCCGTACGGACTGGACGAGCTCTTCCCGCCAGCCGAGCAGCGCCGGGAGACGCCCGTACTCGCGCCGTACCTGGACTGCGGCGACGCGAACGTGAACCTCCTTCCCAACACCAGCTACTGCGCCGCACCGAGGCTGAGGCCGGTGGATGGCCCGTACGGCAGCCCCGCGGGTCGGTTCTGCGGCGAAGGCAGCTCCTGGGCAGATGTCGTGTTCTCATGCTACGGTAGGTCGCTGGGTGGTGAGGCAGTCGGGTGTGTGGGGGGATTCAGGGTTTAGGGGTTTGGGTTTCCCCCGCCGTTTGGATGCATCCGTTGCATGCCTGCCAGGAGGCAGGGCGGGAGGAAGGGAGCGCAGCACGTGTGTTTAGGTAAGCGACTCGCCCGACCCAAACCAAGTACCAACATACTTACCATATTAGCACGTGTGTGTTCCGTCCGCTGTTCGGTACGGTACGGTACGGCACGACACGACACGACACCATAGCCAGCGAGCCCCTTTCTGCCCCTACCTATCGGTCCACACCGCCGGCATCACCCCTGCCTGCCTGCCTGCCTGCCTGCCTGCCTGCCTGCCTGCCTGCCTGCCTGCCTGCCTGCCTGCCTGCCTGCCTGCCTGCCTGCCTGCCTGCCTGCCTGCCTGCCTGCCTGCCTGCCTGCCTGCCTGCCTGCCTGCCTGCCTGCCTGCCTGCCTGCCTGCCTGCCTGCCTGCCTGCCTGCCTGCCTGTAGAGTATCCCGCCTTCATGACACCCCAGATCGCCGCCGTGCGCCTGACGGGCGGCGTCAACGGCACCTACGGCCGGCTGGAGGTCGTACAGCCCGTCACGCTGGGCCAGGGCTGGGGTTCGGTGTGCAGCAACGATTTTGGTGTACTGCACGCCCAGGTAGGTACGGCAATGCTGCACGCGGTGGAGCCGTACTACAACACGGGCCCTGGCCGGCACGCCGTACCCCGTACGTAGCCGGACGGCGGGTGGAACGTTTGAAGAGCGCCCGCTGCCCTGATGGACGCGCGCGGGCGGCTCTGAATCCTTACCGGACATCATCCAGCGGGACATGTGCTAAGTCTTTGATGAAGTAGGCGGGTCATACAGCGCCGATACGGCATCACAAGTTCGTACGACCTGTCGTCCATTTCTTGGGTAAATGTGCATGTGTGTGCTTTGTTGCGGATCGATGCAGGCCGTCTGCCGTGACTTGGGCTTGGGGTGGACCCGGGCAGCCCTCAAGCGGGCGTACGAGGTTCCGGAGCAGGATCTGGAGCCGGCGACCGGGCCGGTCCTCATCGATCGACTGTCCTGCAGCTACAACGGTCTGTCTGATGCACCGGCAGATCGGCAGGCGCAGGCGCAGGAGCTGTCCTTCGTGCGGGACTGCCGCCGGGCCATCTTCACTTTGGTGCAGCCCGATTGCGGCCACGACTCCGATGTGGTGGTGGTCTGTGGCGGGGATGCCGGTAAGCGAGATGGACACACAGCGGGCGGGCGGGCGGGCGGCGGGCGGGCGGGCGGGCGGGCGGATTCCTCGCGAAACACACAGCGGGGGCGCCGGACGGGGCGAACGGGGCGGACGGGACTCAGAAGGTTTGCATGATTTATGTTTAACTGGAAGGGACGGTCGGATACGGTCCCCTGCTCGCTGCGGCTCGTTAGCGACCACCGCTTTTGACCGCGCGCCGCTGACCGACACCACTACAACCTGCACTCCTGCAGCCGCTCAGCCCACCAGAGGCACCTGCCGCAAGCCAGCTTTGGGTGGGGTAAGGGGGTATGTAGGGTCTTACTGCTTGGCCTGGCCGACGGGTTAGAACAGGATTTCACCTTCCGATTCCACAGGCTCTGGTAGGCATTGTCGGTACCCCCTAAGCTGTATGTGCACATGCATCAGTGCGCTTCCGCGCACCGCAGTCTGACACCCAGTCATCCACAATTTCGCACACCCCGGCAGGCGCACCGCCCCCGGCCCCGCCGCCACCGCAGCAGCTCACGCCGGCAGCAACGCCGCCAACGTACGGCGGGACCCACGGGGTGTACGGCAGCAGCCCAGGCCTGTGATCTCATCCCGGCATGACGTACGGCGCCGTCCTCGGCAAGGATCGTGGTGTTGACGCTGCTGCATGCAGTCCGCGTGTGCGCACGCAGAGTCCGTTGCGCTGGTTGGTGTTGTGTGTTCAGAAATGAAACCCGTTGGTGTTGTGTGTACTACATACGTTCATAATTGGCTCACCAACAGCTGGCCTATGTGGCGCGGTCGGGTCAGGTCAAGGTGCCCGACTGTCAAATTAGCAAGAAGAAACCTGAGCCGTGTGCAGGTGTGTTTGTAGTGTGAGAAACCCGCCCGAACCGCCCAGGCTCAAGATACGTTAGGGGTGTGTTAAGAAAAGAAAGGGGTGTGTGTCTGTCGATGTCCATGTCGATGTGAGGTCAGCTACAAGCGGGGTGATGATGGGGGGTAGATAGGCGGCAGGGGCCCGCCCCACCTGCAGCGGGTCGCACCGCCCGCGCCGCCAGTTGATTGATTTATCCGTCGTCGGATGAACCCTGCCGGGGGCTGCGATCGATTCATTATTCGCAAGCCCAGGCGACCGGCCGTCGCGGGCAATCAAACACGACCCCGCCAGCAGCACCTGCCTACCGGTCTGTCTCAACAGTGCGCCACGAAGGGTGTCGTGATGGGTGCGTGGGATGTGTGCCGTACGTCGTACTAACGGTTCGCAGCCGTCAGCAGGCAGGCGTTGATTGCTGAGATTGCGAAGACATTAATATGTAATTGGTGGAACACCTAGCCAGCGAATGCAGGGGAAGGGTTTGGGCAATTGTGTGCACTCTGGTGCACTAGCACGAGCAAGCAGGGCAAGCAGGATTGCACCTATTGCCATCAGGCCAAGCAAGCAGGCCCGCTCCGTCTGGCGCTGGATGGCTATGTGTGCGCAGGGAGCCATTCGTTGCGCGCTTGATGAATGCGTTATTGAATGTTGGTGGGGTGAGAACGGGACGAGGTTTTGGTTAGAAAAGTCAGTTGGTAAAGTGCGATGCAGCGATGGGTCGTCGTACAGCTGCACGGGCAGTGCGATTGGTCGCACAGGCTGCACACGACGGCGCTTCCCATACAGCGCGTAGTACACGTACGGCCCGTACTGCGATTAGCGGCGCGGGCAGGCGCGGCATTGATTTGCGCAATGAGGGGAAAACATTCTTTTGAATTTTTGTCGCTTCCGGGGAAGGAGCGGCCGTCAATGAATCTTTTGAAGTCGCTGAGACGAACTTGCAGAAGGACCACCGTGCGCTGCGTGGCGTATTCTCCGGGCTTGCCTCTGTATGTGTATGTGGAGGGAGAAAGGTTGCACGGCTGAGGAGCTGGTATTATTAAGGATGTTACAGCGGACCCCGCGGGTCATCGGTGACAGCCGAAGCTTCCTCACCATGATAGTGGTTGCTTTGTCGATCCCAGCTGAGGAACCCACCCACGCACCCGCGCCCGCCCCTTCCACTCGTCCGCCCTAGGCATAAATGCAGTTATTGGCCATTCCCTGCTTGCCTGTGAGTGGAGGGTGTAGCTCGTGATGAACATGCCGTACCGTCGTACCGGTAGCGCCGCTGTACTGCCTGCTCTGAGACTTCATTCATGGCGTTTCGTGGCCTTTTTCATTCATATGGCCCTTTTGGAGTGGTTGTAGAAGGGACTCCACTCGGCCGTCGGGCCCAGGGTGGCTATCTTATTTTGCAGAGTATCTACGGCCGGAGATAATCCTTGCCCAATCTTGCTGAAAGTATCTGTCGGAGGGAGCTTTTGCCGGCATTTTATCTACTCAAAGGGGGCTTTTCCCCGTCCGAGAGGCCATAAGTATCTAAAACCCCATTTTCCCACCGAGGGAAAGTATCTATCAAAACGCAAGGTTTTCGGCCGAATATATATTTATATCTTAAGATAGCCACCCTGGTCGGGCCGCCCGCCGGCCAGGTTACCCCGACTGTTTATTTGTGGTTGTGTGCCATAAGGCCCCTAGGCGTCATAGGTTCCTGGCTAGGCGCCCTGATATGGGGGTTCGAGTACGTCCTTCGAGGCGATGTACGGATGCATGCAAGCAAGCGAGCCACCCGCATCTGGCGGTGTCGAGCTGCTGCTGCTGCTAAATCTGCTGAAGCTGGAACGTGGTGCTGCGGTCAGACATCTGCGGGCACTCATGGTGTGCTGGCCTCACTGCTGAGGGCTACTTGCCGTACCGTGTCGTACTACGGTCATTTTGCTCAGACATAAGGGGGAAGCCCGGGCGTGGTCTTTGAACGGTATCAGCGAGGTCACGCGGGCGGAACCCGTAGCGTTTGGTTTGCAAGTTTCACAAAGCCACGACGTGAATGAATGAACGTTACAGCGGACGACGTGTGGGGAGTTGCACAACACGATTGAACATCCCGAACCGAACCTCGCCGGCCCTTGCTTCCGCGCCCCCGACTGCCCTTCACGCATTGAATGAATGAATGAACGTTACAGCGGACCCCAAAGGGATCACCGGTGTATACCAGGGCAAGCCCCAGCAGGCCCCACCGCCAAGGCGGCAGGACACCTCCACACCTCAACGCCGCACCCAAAAACACACCGGGCCATGACCCCACCCAGCCAGACACCGAAGCAAGCAGAGGCGCGCAGCGGGGCAACACTACCATTACGCATTATTAGGGACATCCACCAGCTCTGTGACATGAGATGTAGTACCGTCACATACAGCTTGTAATGGCTTCCGGGCCCTGTACTAAGGCTTATGTCGCGGTTTGTATTATGTGTAGCACACCTTCAACTATCAGCGCACAGCACCTACGCCATACGAACCGAGGGTCCAAGGCGGTTGATCCTGCCAACTAAGGATCCAATCTCATCCATTCACCCGCACATTCGCACAGACAGACGTGACGCTCTTGCGCCACACATACATTGCCGGCGGCGGGCGCAGTGACGCCCTAGCTGGAAGACCGGGCAAAGCATTTTGTGAGACACTGTACTGCGTCCCGTGACACGAAGGTGATATCATTCCTTTCGACTCCTTGTGGGTTGTAGTCCCCCACCCCCGTCCGCGCGTCCGTGGTGTGCATTGTCCCCAGCTCATCCGCAGGATCAAGCGGGCGGCGCAAAAGTCTCTGGAGCGCCCGTACTGAGGGAGGACGTCACTGCATTGGGCTGCTGGCCTGCCGTACCTTAATGTGCCCGTACACACTGCGCGGCGACATGCGCAGAGGCGTGCAGCGAGCGACGCGTCCCTGGTCCGGGTGAAGACAGACTCTTCCAGAGCGCTCGTGAGGTTTACCGTATGACCATCGGCCAGCATTGTACGGCACTGCGTCCGACTGCGCTGCGGCGCAGCTCGCACGCTCGTGCCTAATACCGCAACCAAGCGTCTCGTGTGCCGTACCTCATGTGCCGTACCTAAGCCGGTGGCGCCAGCAGCCGCAGCGACCCGGAGATATAGCCCCCCCGCACGTAACCCGCGCCCACCCCGCCGCCCGCGGCCCCACCCGCAGCGCCCTGCCGCCTGCCGGCGCCGCTGTGCGCACCGCCACCACCACCACCACCACCACCGCCGCCGCCGCGGCCGCCGTAGACCCCTGTTTTTGCTGCTGCTGCTGCTGAGGCGGAGGCGGCGCCGCCGCTGGAAGGCGCAGCGGCCCCCGCCTCGGGATCGCCCCACGGCCGCCGGAGCGGCAGCGCATCCGCCCACACCCAGGCGGCCCCGGTGGTTATACGGCAGGTCCGCGGCGGCGACGTCACGTGGTCCTCCCAGCGCGTGTCGCCGTACGAACAGTGTACGGACAGTGCCACTCGGCTGCCCACCGCATCCGGCAGGGTGTAATGCAGCTGGTTGGGGGCCACCCGGTATGCCTCCGGCAGGCGGCAGAACAAGCCCAGCATGGCCGAGTCCTCACCCTGCCAGTGCATCAGCGCTAGGGTCCACTCGTACCCGCCCCACACGATCCGCTGCGCGAACTTGCCGCCGCCGACGACGTCGACGACGTCACCGTCGCCGTCGACCACGAAGGCCGCACCCACGCCCAGCTGCGGTCGGTCGTCTAGCTGCGCCGCCAGCTCCTGGTATCGTACACACCACGTGAAAGTACGGGACGTGGTATGGCACATCGGCAAGCGTGGTGGGGCCAGGGATGGCACGGTTGATGAAGACGCGGGTTGCTGGAGGCACGCAGCGCGGCGGCGGAGGCTGTAAGCGGGCGAGCTGAGGTCGTACAAGCCCTGTACGGAAGCCTCAAGCTCCACGCGCTCGCTCGCGGTCGCACCGGCGTAGCGGGCGAGGAACGCGGCTTCCAGGACCGTCAGCGGGAACCAATCGGCGCCGGGGGTCAGCTGCGCCTGGGCCGCGGGCGCCGCCCCCGCCGCCGCCGCCGCCGCCGCCGCCGCCTCGAAGTTCCGCGCCAGGGCGGGCAGCAGGTAGTGCAGGTGTGGGCGACACAGCTGCGTCAATCGGATGTGGCGGCTCAGGGCGAGGCGGGTCGGCGCGTCGGTGCGGTCGTAGTTCTCCTGCATCCACGTCGCCAGCAGCAGCAGGACCGTAGACTCGCAGTCGGTCCTGAGGTCGTCCGATTCCAGCAGCGTCTCGAGGCCCAGGGGCGGCAACTCGAGGAACGCCTGCCGCAGCGCGGCGCAGTTGAGTACGGCGAGGGCGTCCCCAAAGTACGACACCAGGAGCGGCTTGGCGAGGTCCACGACGGCTCCGAAACCGGGTTCTTCGGCGGGGTCAGGCCACAGGTGCTCGTAACCGAACAACTCCAGCGCGGCGACAGTAGCAGTAGAAGTAGCAGTAGCAGCAGTTGGTGCCGCGGCGGTTACCGCCTCTGATGTGATGGCAGCTGCCAGTGCAGCCGCTGCAGTCATCCCAACACCGGTGGCCAGGTATATACCCCCCGCGGTGGCGGCGGCGGCGGTGGTGGTGGCGGCAGCAGAACCGGCGACGGCGCCGCCCGGGGCCGACAGTAGCTCGCGCAGTACGGCGTCGCAGGCCGGAGCGCAGCCCTCGATTTGTAGGTAGCAGCCCTGCCGCCGTAACGCCAGCAGCTCGCGCACGTTGCGCGTCCGCAGTCGGCCTGTGTAGGCGAACTCGAGGGCGGCCAGGGCGGCCGGCAGTTCCTCGTCGTCACCCAGGGGGATGCAGAGCTCCAGGACGCGGCGAGCGGCCGCCGAGCCGCCGCCGCCGCCGCAGCAGCAGCAGCAGCAGCAGCACCCACTGCCGCCGGAATGGATGCAGGAGCCGCCGGCGACCGTGTGGTGCTGGTGGTTGCTGCTGCTCTTGGCTGACGGAGGGGCGAAGACCGGCGACGTGGAGGCGATGGGGCGCGTCCCCGGGTCAGAGACGGCGGGATCTCGGGCAGCACCAGCGGCGCCAGCAGCAGTAGCAGTAGCAGCAGCAGCAGCAGTAGCAGTAGCAGCAGTGCCAGCGCGTGTGTGTGTTTCGGGGCCAAGTCCGCTCCAGCGGTCTAGCTGCGCCGTGGGGGAAGCGCGACCAGGGTTTATTAACCACGTTGCCGTATAAACGTGTGTTAGGGAAAACACGTGTGTGTTCTACTTGCTCGTATGAGGTGCACGGCAACTGTCCCGTGACGTTTTGCTCCACGGCATGTACGGCAACATGTCCGTCCCTCGCGGCAGGTCCCCAGCAGCGGTTGAATTCACCACACGTGTTCTGCGGCGAAGAACGCCTGGCGGGGGACCTCACCTGGGCTCTGAAGCGTTCGGAAGCATGGCGGAGGATGAGTTTGTGGCCAGGTAGAGGTTTGCCAAGCGGGGTGCCTGCTGGCCGCCGAGACGGCTCGCACAGCGATTTGTTCGCAACGCCGTGTGAAGCCTGACAAGGGCGCTGATCGTCGCTTCGCACTCCTGTGCCGCTGTTGTCATAGTATTCTGACCCTCCTTCAAGATAAAATGTTATGAGGCAGTCTGAATCTGTCTCGCTTCCGAACAACGAGTCAAGCGCCGCGGCGACGTTCGAAAGCACCATCGCGCCCAACGACGACGCACAGACTGTATCGATTCAATTCAGAATTACGATTAAACATTAATTTATACAATTTAAAAGTTAAAACTCGGTCAGATGCCGTCGGCGGCATGCTCGACGCAAGCTGCGGTCGAGGCAACAACTCCGCTGCGTCGGTTGCAAAAATGAAATGACGTGCACACTGTGAAATTGTAACCAACCTTGAACTATTATCTCCTATCATTGTAATAAATTTTGCATTGTTTTCGCTTGTTGCTGGGTCGACCCCCTGGAAAGGTTGGGCAGTCGGCACAGCACGCTGACCACAGCATCGGCTGATGCGGCTGATGACTGCTGGGGCCTGTACCGCACCGCACGTGCCGCCCAAGACGGCCCAAGCAACACTGTCGCTGCTTGCAAGGGACACGGCTGCCTCGCGAAGACGCGATCTCCCCTGACACATGCGCTGCCCATTGATATGTGCAGGTGCAGACCGATGATCCTCAAAACGTTCCCTGCAGTGGGCTGTTACAAGTAACATGCTCACGCAGCACCCAAACGCCTTCTCGCTGAACAGCAACACGGCATGCCGCCCAAACTACGGTCTCGGTCTGCGTGCAGTAGCGTCCGAACCGGCGCGCGCGGGAAGCGCACGGGCAACGGCATTGCCGTGCTCCGACAGCCTACCTATCACGCATTCCCATCTTGACGCACACGAGCGCAATACGGCCTCACGACGCCAGGGAAGCCGATGCCAACCGGACCAACGTTTGTCGTGCTTAGGTTTATTTTAGTTCGGGTCTTACTAACCAGGGACGATGGGACGCGATGCGGGTGGGGCGATCGGAAGCGGGGGCACATGGTCGGTGGCCACCAGTGGTGGGAGTCCCAGAAATTGCTGCCCCTGGATGCTTTTTGCTCGCCCCGGCGTCATCTCGTTCGCGAAGCGTCCTCCTGCCGCTGGCTGTGGTGCACAACCACTTAGGCAAGGCAGGCTAAACCCCACTGATCCACTCTGGCGCAACACGCGTCCGAACCAATCAGACGCAGACGGGAAACGGCGCTCGGGCTGGGCTGACTGCGGAGTTGTAGAGCGATGCCCGGTATTCGACAACAAGCACGCGTCCCTCGCACAAAACCCGCCACGCGAACCCAATCAATGCATAGATCGCTACAGACCCGCTCTGCGCGCTACGACTAAACGTTATGCGTTGGACCATGCCAGAGCGAGCGACTGGGCCCCTTAGAAAGCTAACAAAGCACTACCAAGCAGCGGCACACGCCGGATGACCCCGAGGCTCCAGATGCGTTTGCACCCGTGAAACTGCCACCACCCCGATCCCCAACCGCGTTGCGACGCAACAAGGCAGGCGGCCTCTATACAGTCTACTGATACAAAACATGGCCGCTTCCTCCCTTCAGCACGCCACGAGCCAACACAAACAAACGTCCCACGTACGCGGCGTCACGCGGCCAGGCATGCCGCACCCGCTCGTGACGAGGTGCCAACGCGACACGGCCCAGCAAACACTCCGAAACCGGGACTGTGCAGCGCCAAGAAACGTACCACCGTATCCCTACGAACAAAGCGCCGGCACAACCTCTCCATCGACCCTCCTCTTCAACTATTTCGCGGTGTTGGAATCAAGCCGTTCGTCCAAACGCCGGGTGTAGAAATTCGATGCCGCCTAGAGCCCAAAATGCCCGGAATCTCCAGCGCTCAATGCACCCTTATCAGACGACAGCTCCGTGTCAATGCCCAGCGTCCCGCACCAGCCTCCACGCTCACTCATGCAACCCTTCTCCATGTGTATAGCTTGGGACCGCTCCGGCCTCACCTCGCACTGGCCCGCAGTCTCTGTAGTTTGGGTATGTACGCGGCCGAGGTGCCTTGCGGCCGCACAGGCCGCTCCCTGAAATGCCATCACGCGGCGCGAATGGCGACCGACATGATTGACGGTGTCTGTCACTGACGAAACCGCATGCCACGGCTCCGCTCGCTGGCCATGACACAGCTCCCATAAATGAATTTTGAGTGCGAACCCGCGCAATCAGGCACAGAGCGCACACACACGGACATATCCTCGATAAAACATCGTCGTGCACCAAATGACAAGGACCCCTACCTAGACGACCGTACGCATCGACACGTCCACGTCGCATCGCAACTCGCTGGCGCAACTGAAACACAAGGATGCGTGCTGTGGTCATTATGTTCGCCCAGGCTTGGGGCACAGGGAGCGCGGGGGGGGGGGGTACTCGCCTTTTGATACCACACCCAAACGAAGGCGAGTATGTCCGTTGCCTCATGCGCCCCACGTCGTGCGCGTCATCACGCGGACCCAGCCATCCAGTAAACAGCTCGACTGTGTCCCAGCGAGCTGACATCCGGTAAACAACAAACATACAAACACCTATGAACGGTTCCCTCCAAACCGACACGACTGGTCAGGCGAGCACGCTCGTGGGACAAAAGCAGACGGCAACCGGAATTCACCAGGCATTCTGTCAACACACACGCATTCAGGTGCCAGGGCGAGCTCTGCTTACCAAAGTAACAAACAAAACGTGTCCTTGAGGTGCGCCCACGGGCTTCGGCCTCGGCTGGAGTGCGCAGCGGGCTGACAATGTAAACCCCCACCATGACCTTATCCTCTGCCACTTTCTCTCCCGCTTCCCCCTTACTCTCCAAGCGCACCACCATAAGGCCCAGCCGTTGGCAACGCCATGACGAACATGACCCACATGACGATATCTTGAACATGCAATCTCAGCCCTTACAGCTCAGCGCGGGCCGCAAACGCGGGAGACCGTTCAGCGCATCAGCAGAAACCCGCAGGCCGCGGCTGCTCGAACTGCACGCCGTCCTCACTTCGTCCACGCCCGTGCGGTGGCGCTCATAGCTGCCCACGGGCGCGCTTCCAATCGGGCGCGTGCTTAGAAAAACAAGCCGCCCGACCGCGTGTGTGAACGCTCTCAGCGACGGCCACCAATGGCCGTGCCCACAGCTGCTGGGGCTGGCTGCCAGATGGGCCGCCCAGCACTGACGCTGCTCCCGCCCGAGCCACCCGCCAGGCTGGTCCCCAGGCCATCCAGCTGCATGGCCAGCAGATTGTCAAGGTCGACTGCCGGTGCGGGCGCGGTGGCCGATGCGGCTGTGCCCGCCCGCAGGCCCATCCCATCGCCACGCGTCATGCCGGCGGACCGCATGCCGCTGTTCCGCTGCGAGGACAGGCTGTTGCTGAGAGCCCTCGCCGCGGTGGGCGGTGCAGGTGCTGGAGTCGGGGTTGTGGCTGTGGTTGCGGTCACCGATAAGCCTCTGCCACTGGCGCCAATGTGCTGTGACTGCAGCACCGGTGCCGAATGCGGCGCCGCCGGCTGTCGGAGGTATTCAGGCGGGCACGTCTGCGACATGGAACCCGGCGGCGTGGACACCAGCCACGGTGCTGCGCCGGTCTGGCTGCCCTTCGCGGCCCCCCCCACCACCGGCGGCCGAGACATCGGCGCACCGCCGCCTGTCGGCAGCGGTGTAAGCAGGTCGTACACAGGGAACTCCGCTGTCATGATGATCGACTGCGTTGAGGTCATGCTGCTTGGGCCGTTTGAAGCAACAGCAGCCCCAGCGGGCTGGGCCGTACCAGCCACAGGACCGCCCACGCCGGACAGCTGCCGCGCCGGCACCTGTCCTACGCAAGCGGCGCCAGCCGGCGGATGGCCCACCGGCGGGGTCAGGAACCCCGACAGCGCAGCCTCGCCGGATGCGACAGCCTGCATGAAGGCCGAAGATCCGAAGCCGCCAATGACAGGGGCACTCGGCGTCCGGTGGTGTTGCGCGTGTTGGTGCTCATGTGGTTTCTGCTGCGGCGGCTGCTGAAGCTGCTGCTGCTGTTGTTTGTGCTGGGCGTCCTCGACACGGTCCAGCCACGTCATGACGTCCATGGTGGGGTCCAGCAGGTCCCACAGCGCAGCATTACCTGTACCAGGGCCATCTGCACAAATCGCAAATGACATGGGTGTCGACAGCGGTTAAATGCGCCGCGCTTCATACGAGTTAGGAGATAGAGCCCATGTGGCCTTGAACCGCAGAAGGGTTGCCCGAGCAAGAAGGCGCCTTACAATATGCCAATTACGACAACTGCAATCTTAGCACCTCTTGTCATGTCCTAAGCTTTACGGACGAACGCCGAGCTTCGTACGATTGAGAAGAAGAATACCTTGTACCTCAAAGCACGATGCGGTGCCTACCTGCCGCGCCGGCCCGCGCATCCGCGATGCCGCCGCCCTCATCACCATCGTCGTCACTGTCGGTATCAAGCTGCAGGAGGTCAGACGGAGAGGCCAGGACGCCGCCCTCGCGTCCGCGCGGCTGTTCGGTAGCTCCCGCTCCGAAACCCAGACCCACGCCTGCTGACCGGGGTGCAGGCGGCGGAGGCAGCAACGGCACCACCGGCCCGCCCTTGCCCGCGGGCGCAGGCGACGGTTGCGGGGTACCCACCACACCCTGCGCTGACTTGGCTATCGCCGGCCGCGGCTGGCCGTGGCTCGGCTGAGACGAGGATGGCGGGTTCAGTGATGGGGCTGTGGAAGGCCAAGCAGGCGGAGCATCCCCGAAACCGCCCCCCGTTGAACCCGCGCCGGATGGCAAGGCCGACGGCTGTTCTTTGGGGTTCCGATCGACTGCGCTAGCGACCGGTAGCGGCGGCGGTGGTGCGCGCAGTGGAGTGACGCTGGGCTGCCGCCCGTCCGTGATGGCCGGCGGAGCCGCCGCCCCTTGAGGCGCCGCCTCAGCGTCTTCGGGCGGCCACGGCGCTTTGGCAGCCCAGACCTTGTCAGCGTACTGCAATCATGATCGAGCGCACGATGCCCCGGTTAGGAATGCGGCACATCGCTACCAATTCACTTGACGCCCGTGACAAATCTGACCGCCGACAGGGCCCGAGGTGCAGCGCCTCCGCAAGTACAGTTACCGAGCACGCGCGCTCCAGTGACCATCCCGAACCAGTGCGGAGCGCATTGAACAGGTGCGGCAATTCGTAACCCCACGCGCACATTGCCGCACAGACGTGCGCTTTCCCTTGCCCATCCACCTTGAGGCGTATGAAGCGCTCCAACTCAATGGTGTTATCGCGCTGCGGCCGCAGGGAAGGGTCCATTTCCGCTTCGAAGTGGGCGTTTGCCTGCGGCGACAGATAACAAGACGACGTCGGGCGTTAAAACACGAACGCAAGCGCGTGACGCGCGCAACAGCTGACACACGCTGTCGCATCACCCATCCCACTCGCCCGCTCCGCATGGCTTACCCTGCGATTGCCGAGCCGGGCCATCGTGGCAACCTGCTCCGGCAGCCAGGTGTCCAGCGTAGTGGAGCGGACCTGCGGGCAGGCCGGTGCCGACGCAGGAGAAGGCGTACAGAGCGCGTGTGTGCTCATCTACGGTATTTGCTGCACGGGCCGACAGTCTCCTTCTATAACAAACAAACATACCTTGGAGATATGCACACCAAGCCCACGGTGAATGCCGGCGCAGCGCATGCAGATGAAGACGCCGAGGTTGATGGAGGCCCACGTGGGTCGGGCCGCGGCGACTGTCGACGCACAGTCTGCGCAGGTGCGGTTTCCCTGCGCAGGACAGCCGTGCGAGGAAGGCGGAGATGTAGGGATCAACATGCGCGAGGCGAGGCTAAGGAGCACTTCAGTTTGATCCGTGGTTTCCGCGTCCTGGAACCCGCGTGCGTTCAGGGACATGAGGCACTGCGCAGAGTCGTATCGCACGGACGCCGCGCATGTGGGGTCCCCGCAGCGTATCGACCCCGACTTCTGGCGGTGAACGCCAGACCATAGATTATCTTCGGAGCTGTCTCTGTCATGCGCGCCGCGTTGAGCACGCACCTCGAGCAGGGTCAGCTGGCGCAGCTGCTCCAGTTGCCGTTTGTTCTGTTCGAACGTGATGCCCTTGGTCTCGCCCGCACCGCGCAGCGCAGTCGTTGCCTGCCCTGAGCGCGCATTTGACGCGGCCTGCGATTGGATACCGTACGAAGGGCAAATCAGCATCAGAGGCGTCATGGCGGGTTCCAACCGTTGTCTGTGGGGTCGCACACCTGTTGCAATCAGCATTAAAGCTTGGCGAAGTCGCCGCACGTGCTGCTTGTCCCCTTTCTCCCACTTACAAGAAACACAGACGGCGGCCTATACGATGACGGCGATAGCGGTCCCGACGAAGGACTCCCAGGAGTTGCCGTTGCAGGAGCTGACACTGAGATGTTACCGTCCCCACCAGGGCTGCCATCGCCGACGATCCCCGTCGTCTGCGCTGCCGCCGGGATGCAGGTCGGCGGTGCGTCCGGCTTTACACAGGCCGCAGGGGTGCCGCCCGCTGCCCCCGCCAAAAGCTCCTCCCTGGAGAAGCCAGCAAACTTTAGGTTTGCCGCTCGCGCTGCCAGCTGCGCCCGCTTCCGCGCAAGCCCCTCCGTGTCCAGGATCAAGGACTTGACAGCCTCAGCCCTACACCATGAAATCAAGGGCAGGACACCGGTGGTTCCCTCAGTCCCAAAGACGCGTCTGCAGGACCGAATCCGACTCCAAAGCGTTTCCGTGGCGTAGGCGAAGGTACATACAACACAATACAAGGTTCCGTGCCGTAGGCGAAGGTACATACAACACGATACAAGGTAACGCACAACCAAGCCCGAGGCGCGTGCCGAACGCGGGCTTCTGACGGGCTGTGAGTGATTCCCATGCAATGTCCGAACCACCAAGATACCCCACCTTAGCCGCACGTTCTGGCCGTAGTCTTTATGATCCGGTCCCACGTATGCGAAATTCTGCAGTGCCGCCAACGGCACGAGCAGCTCCTGCGCTGCGGTGCAGCAGTGCTCGCTGCCACGCTGGATCAGGTACTCCAACACCTGCAGCGCCTGGAGGCATAGGAGAGGCCCGCATGCATCCCTTCGGATCGGATAGCTGTTGGTGCCCAAGGAATTCGAAAATGACTTAGACCTTCAGACCCAAGACCCACATCACCCAGACCTGGCACATACCCGTATTTGAATTATACCAACACCGCCACTGCTGTGCGTTCCATCCGGAGAACCATCGCATTTACGCTTACTGCAGAACATTTCCGCAGACCCACTTTTGCACGGAAACTCACGCACCTTGTACACGCATAGCCACTTGTGCTCGGGGCTACGAATGCGGTATTCCAACACAGCCTACGTGGACAGTAGTTTGGAAGGTGTAGTCAGTACCAGTACAGACGTCTTTGATACACAACGGTGAACATATCCGCAGATGCATGGTTTCCTTCGCTGATAGCGTGCGCAATCCTCTTAACCACGTTACTTTACAACCCCTCCATGCTCACAAAGATCACTTGACAGTGTTCCTGCTGCTGCGAAAGCTCTGCTAGCTCTGCCAGCATAGTGCCGGTTGGTCCCCTGCATACCATCCACGGGGGGCAGCAAACAGCGTCATGACTGGAGCAGCAACTCGTGTGGCAACAAAGCCTGTCCCCGGTTGGTCTGCACGCGTGTAGACAAAGCACGGCAGCCAACATAGAAATGGGCGTCCAGGGGTATGGGTTCCCCTACCAAACCCGTTGCTGAAGTCCCTGCGCACCATGTTCGGTTCCTCGTCGCAGCGCGAGTTTTACGCTCCACAAATGTAAACGGATGCCACCTGTAGTCGTTTCCGTCAGACAAGGTCAGCAACTTGTTTGTTACGGGTGATCCCGCCCGATGCGGTGACCCCCCGGATGGTCCATAATTCAAGTTTCTTGGCCACCTCAATATCTACAACGTTAAAAAGTCATTTCGAGCATGACACACCTGCCACCCCTGATTGCCGTTACATAGTCGCGAAGCCATTGAGCTGCCTCCATAACGAATGGTGCAACCAATTCCATGGACGCCTTACCCAACCACCAGCCAAACGCTCATGCTGCCCTCATACGGAAAGAAAAAAAGCATCCTGCTGGAGGAAGGTGGGCTGTCCTCCTCAACGCAAACCCCCCCGAAACAGCTGGTCGCAATCACGTTAGACTTCCAGAATCAAAAGCGAGCTATCCTTAGCTGTTAATAACTGACCGCGGGCTAAATATCGGCTTCCTCGGTTGGTCCGAATACCGAAACGACCTGCTAGTGCACAGGCGATGAAAGGTTATTGAGGATGTGCAGGATAGCCAGAATATACTATTCCAATGATGCTGCACTTCATTGTACCCTTGTGATCGATCTATTAACGCGAAAGAAGTGTGAGGGAAAAAAATACGGCAGAAGCTAAACGCGTCAGCTTTGCCGCAGGTGATCGCAAGACCTGATGATGAGGCTTCTGAGCTGGGGCCCGAGGGAGTCAATGCCCGCGCCGACTTCAATTGTCTACTGCCTTCGGCTTCCAGCACGGTTTCCTAACAAGGCTGTCCGATTGCTCAACTGTCATCTCCACGTCAGACTTGTCCAATGGAGGCAACTTAACCCGCACAAGCGAATATCAGAATACGCCGCACGCAATTTCCAGTAGTACCCCCGCTAGTTTGAGTATCTTTTAGGACTTCGGGTGGGTCCGCCGTGACATCATTCATATTATTCGTTTGGTTATTTGCGACGTGCAACCTCTTGCAGGCTGGGACCCGGCAGGTACCAGGAGGCCTAAATCGGTTAGGATCGGTGTACGGGTGTGGTAGTTGTTCGACATGGCGATTGGCATACTGACGATGGCAGCGACGATGGCGTCTCGCCCATTTTGAAACCATTCAAAATCGTTCCCAGATTACGCAGGGACTTGCAAGACAGCTGGCGAACCCTGAACCTTGGGAGACGTTTTGGGTAATGGTTGCCTCGGCGTAGCATTGATATTGAACAGCTCATTACCACCCTGGGAGCTTGCTGCCGACAGACATCCAGGTTCGTCGACGTTCTCAGGGCTTTTACGGATCTCACGTCAGTACGAGCGCCTATCGGTCACCTTTCCCACTGAATCGTCGAGCCGAATGGAATGCAAAACGGCACCCACCTTCCGCTCCACACGCCGGACACTCTCCTCTCTTCTCGTTGACGGAAGCGCAAAATCGCCAACCCCTCTCAGTGGCGCAGATGCTGATGCCCGGCCGTCCTGCAAGCTACTCCAGGTCTGCAGAGGCCGTGCATCAAACCCGACCGTCCTACGAGCGTTTGTATTCACTTCACCAGCCACTACTAGCCTGGCAGCGCTGGCAGCGCAACACCATCTCAATGTACTCCGCTCGTCCCTACAACGCTGGCCACGAAGGTCACGAAGGCCTGGCCAGGCCTGACCCCTCACCCGAGTCTTGGGACCCTCACGGGCCCTAGCACGCATGCACCCCGCAGGGCTCGTAACCCCGGTCGCCACGATCGTCGTTTGTGCGGTCCTACGCAGCCGCATGGCCCGCAGCCGCGGTCCCTGCCACCCGTGCTGCCGCCTGTCATGCCGTCTTGTCATCAGGGAAGGTCACTTTGTTCAAGCGGCCCGGCCCAGCCGCCGCGGCCTGCGTCGCCGCGCCCGCCGTCGGCGTCGGCGGCAACCCCAGCTCCGACGCGTCCGCCTCCGCCCCGCTGCTGTAGTCCTGACTCGCGTCCGGCTGCCCGTCCGACAGAGGCGCGGGCGGGTGCGCGTCACCGTAGGGCGGCACGTAAAAGTGCTTCAACCGCAGCACCGCTCCGATTGGCAGGTGGTCCTGAGGTCAAATGCGCAACGACACACATATCTCTCAGTTCTCTTTTACACACAAATGTATACTTACATCTATTTCCAGGCCCGGTTCACAGAGGTAAGACACTGAGGGCCAAGGTCTGCTAAGCCCTGGGAGATCCCGGGAGAGGTACGGTACTGCTGCCCCTCGCCTCCTACCTACCGAGGGGTAGTGTTGGTTGGGCAGCGCTTGGTGCTCGATGAGTCCCTCGTGGCGGCACTCCACGGGCCAGTACAGGGCCACCACCTCCAGCTGGAACGACGCCCAGATGAAGTCCAGGGTTGACGCCATGGCGGGTACCTGCGGCCAGAGAGACGGGGCCGAGGTGCGGGCAAAGCGGCCCCAAGGGTCATGACTCCAGAGCTCCCTCAGTCGGTATGAGGCGCAGATGTATGCCAGGACCCAATGAGAGCGTGAGAGATCGGCAGACCGCCACGGCGACGCCACGCCAGCACATGCCAGGGTATGTTCGTGTGCAGCGAAGACACAAACCAGTTACCCTGAATGTGTTCGTGACGGCATGATCCCCGGCTGGTCTACGACTTTCAGCGCGACCGCATTTTAGAAGCCCCAGATACCAATCAGAAGCTGTCCGCCACTGTCAGTCAGACCACGGATGCCCTACCCGACGGTTGCCCCGCTGCCCCACGCTACGGCCTCATAGAAGTGGGCGCCTCAACACGACACACGGTTGCCATGCGGAGGTCAACCCCAGGCTCCCTCAGCGGCTCTTTCCTCTACCAGGCGCACGCGCCGCATTCGTCCGGAGGGGCATGCCTTCCCCGGGGGTTGACTCTACTCCGTCAATGCGTTGTGTGTGTGTGTGTGTGTGCCCCGAGTTCGTCCCGGGTTTGTTTCGCGGTTTGCTCCCCGGGTTGAGCTGGACACACCCGCGGACCGCGCCAGAGGCACCACCCACGCCGCCGCCACCGCCGGCCGCCCCCGGCCGCCTGTGGCGCGCACACCAGCTGCATCGGCAGTGGCAGCGGCTCAACGCGTTCGGGCCACCTGAGCATCATATCCGCCGTCCCAGGGCCGCCGCCGCTCTGCACCTTTCTCGTGAAAGGCAGCTCTCGTCCGCCGCTGCTGTAGACCTCGTGCAGCGCGTACGGGTGCGCGATGCTGGTCTTCGTGACCTCCACCTTGGGCAGGTGCGGCTCGGTGGTGCCCCCCTCCAGCCGACCCCTGGGTCGGTCAGGCAGCGCGGCACGTTTTGCAATTTGCATTGCACGCAAAAACGGGTCAAACTCTCGGACCTTTAAAATCAAAGCCACGAATGGCACCGTGGACTGCGTTACTTTGATCGAAGGCTTTCTGTCTGCTGCCGATGGATCGTGGATATGTATCACTGAGTATCGGCAGGTCAACGGATGCATGACGCGTAGTCGAATGCAACACATGAACTGCCCAGGTGGGACGTGCGTGTCGCACGAGTAACAAGAACAAGAAAGCAACTCTGGATGCTCCGCTACGGGCCGTTGCTGCCACACAGGGCGTAGGCAGCCGGGACGTTCGGCCCTTGCTTTGTCCTCGTGTAGCTGCCGTGAAAAACACAGGCGAGGAAGGCTCGGAAGGCGCGGCCATGTTGAGGCTGGGTTGTGTTCTCAGGCAGGCAGGGCAGGAGGCTAGGGTGTGTGCGCGCCCACCTATGCAGGAAGTGACAGACCGTCTCATGCCGCCCCGAGTTGAAGTCGCCGCAGACGATCACCGCGGCGTCACCCGGGGCGATGCCGTGCAGCCGCTGATGCGCCTCCAGCCGCTGCAGCGCGGAGCGCGTCTGGCTGATGCGGTCATTGGGCCGGTACGGCGACCCCTCCAAGTGCAGGTTGGCCACATACAATATCTGCACACAGGTACGGCCAGGTACGGCCAGGTACGACGACCAGGGTTCGATGGCAACGGGGCCGCCGGAACGAAGAGCCGTGCACCGCGAAAGAGTAGCATTTCCGTAACCACGCATGCGGTCACCTTGGTGCATTGCATGAGAAGGAAACAAACCCGATTCCCAAACCCAATTCCCAGCTTCGCCTCCATAGGAATTGCGAAGCTGGGTGCATGCGCGGCTAGCCGCGCGTGACACGCCAGCACGAGTGCGTCGGGCATACTCACCTTGCAGCCACTGGATTGGGTTTTCCAGTGAACCGATCAGGAGGAGGACCGGTGTCCACCTGCCGGCCCCTGTCCAATAACAGCACAGCTCTGGTACAGCCGTACGCCCAACATCGTACCCCCGCACAACCCTACAAATGACACCAGCGAAGCGCCTCCCGCGGTGCCAGACAGTCTTTAACCCCTCATGCCGCGCCCGTTGCCCTCTTTCGTTGTAACCCACGATGATGGATCCCTGGGGAGCCGAGGTCTGACCGCACCAGGGAGGACAGGGCGACCAGGGCCCGAGCCGCCACACGCCCTGGTCCCGGCGCGGCAGGTCCGCCACGCACCTGCTGTTGCCCCAAGCCGTCCCAGAACGCAAACGCCGCCAGCAGCGCTCGGCTGCGGCTCTCCTGCCACACCAGTCCCAGCTTGTCCGAGCGGTACAGGATTGCATTGCTGATGACGCTCTCGGCGCCCCGGCGGTCCTGTGGCGGCGTACCCGTGGGCCCCGTCAGCCGCAACCAGCGCTCCGAGACCATCGGTCCATACGGCCGACGGAGATGGCCCCCACTCATTGTTCAATGTAGGCGCTACAAGCGTGATTAGCAAAGCTATAGGTATGTTCAGCAAAGCTACAGGTCTGCTTGGCAAAGCTACAGGTCTGCTTAGCAAAGCTACAGGTCTGCTTGGCAATGCTACAGGTATGCTTAGCAAAGCTACAGGTCTGCTTGGCAAAGCTACAGGTCTGCTTGGCAAAGCTACAGGTATGCTTAGCAAAGCTACAGGTCTGTGTGAAGGCCGGTCCCAGCGCACTCCCGCAGGCAGTTTTCGCACGGCGTGATCTGGGTCCCTCCTCTGCACTGCAGAGTGATCTGGGTCACCCTCCATTCCCCCGCGCGCGCGCCCGCATGCAAGCCACACGCGCAGCCGGCCGCACATAGCCCTCTGAGCGGACCTGGATGAAGCCAGCGTAGCCGGTCAACGCGGGACTGGCTAGTAGATCGTCCCACCTGCGGCGCAGCAACGAGCGAAAGGCCCCGGCCAGGTCGGCGTTGTCCAGCTACACCCCCCTCTCTCCCTCACGGGAGGTGATCAGAGAGATCGCCGAGAAAGCCCGTGGGGGCGCACGACTGGGGTAGTGAGAACAGCGGCGCTATGACCCGTGAGTCACGGATGTACTGGTTTGACGTTTCCAGAATTGCTGCCGCAGCCCTTAAAATGGGTCCCGACGTGTGCCATGCGCGCGTGCAAGGGATGCGGACGCCGGCTGCCACCCAAACAACCGCAGGCACACGGAGCGGTCGCGCAGCAAAGTTTCGTTGGACACATCCCACGGACCAGGGAATGGATAGTCGTAATGCCTCGACGTGTGCGTGAGATCACAGAATTGACTGGTCGCGAGGTGTCTCAACGTAAACCCGACGTGAAGGTTAGTCGGTGCCGGCCGTGGGCAGAACATGAAGCCCGTGACCGTTTTCTTACCCATCAGAATCCCCAATTCAGTATCTCAGGCAACAGCCAGCATCACAGGAGGGTGGGTGTCGTACCTGGACGGCTCCACCTCCTGCAAGCATATGAGGTCGGATCCGAACGAACCAAGCTGCTCCTGTAACGTCTTCCAACGGTGCGGCCAGTGCAACCACTCTGGACGTACGTAGGGGTAACGCTTTGGGGTGCAATAATGGTCCGCCAAAATGTTGTACACGACTATGCTGATCTCATCGGGCTCTGACGACACGAGCGCCGATGGTCGGCGAACGCGACGGGTGTCCTTCTTCTGGTCACCCCTTCGGAGCAGCTTGCGAATCGCCAGCCATGATAATGCTGCGAGCCCCGCTGAAAGCAACAACGGGGGCACCATTTGGTCCTCGCAGACTGAGAGGTGGTTGGGGATCACCTGCGCCGCCGCATGGTCCCGATTCCTTGCGGCATGTCGAATTTGCAATTAACTGTTGCAAACCTGCAATATGGTTTGCTTCGCATCGACCACCTGTGTGAGTCCATGGTCTAGTGTACAGGCCGTTTGTACTGACATTGGACACAACATCACTCATCGCGTTCAGCGGATTGAAGACACAAACTATCAAACGTGGTTGGGTTTGACTGCATTAATTGAAACGTCAGACTCTCAACTTTGCCATCTTCAAGCGATCGGCGCGCTGACTTAACAGTTCGTTTTATAGCTGCCTGCGGCAAACTTGAGCATTGCGTCGGTGTGGCTATCTGTAAGCAGTTCAAGTTTATTTACGCTTTAGACAGCGACCAGCTCTCACGGAAGCAACCAGCAAAGAACTTCGACAGGGCCCCAGGCTTTCTTAACGGAAGCTTGGGGCTATGGAGGGAGAAACTGAGAATGCTGGCGCTATCGTGCCGGCGGGGGAGGCGAGGACGGTGCCTCCATCCACGGACATAGTCGTCGCAGGCGCGGCAGGCACCGGGTCCTCAGCTTACATCCCTGACCTCGAGGGCTTGAAAAAAGTTATCACGCACACAAGGGCTGTGGGCGTGATCCTTCCGCCGCCAGACATCCGGGCGATTATCGACAAGACAGCGCAGTTCGTGTCCAAAAACGGTGAGCAATAAGCCAGCGGGAGTGGCGTGTTGATTCGAGCAACAAGGGAATGCTTGGGGCGGGATTGCCCGTACGCGGGAGTGGCGTGTACGGTATCACCGTCGAGGGAACCGCGTGCGGTTACCTATGGGTTGCGCCGCTGGGCTGACACTGGGGTGGCCTTGCAGGTACGGACTTTGAAAAGCGTATCCTTTCCAATGAAAAGAACAATGTGAAGTTCAACTTCCTGGTGCCGACGGACCCCTACCATGCCTACTACAAGCTGCGGGTGAGGGCGGGGTTGAGGTCGCAGCGCAGGGATGGTCAGCAAGGCATAAGCATTGTCAGTCACGCTTTCTGGTGGAAGGGCACTTCGACCTGACTTGCACGATCTGAGGGAAGGCCAGGTTTTCGGGCTCGGCGCGCAATCCCTTGCCAACAGCTGCATACTGCACCTGCGGCCAGGCTGGGCGGCGCTCCATGCGCCCCCAGCGCTTTCCCAATGCGATGCACGCTCATTCCGCTTTGCGCACAGCAAGGCGTGTTGCCAGCGCAGACTCAGACTCTCGCGTTGGCTGGCCCTGGCAGATGCAGCCGTCCGTCGTGGGGGCATTGAGAGCCACTGTCCGTTGGCGTTGATGCAGATTAAGGACTTTTCTGCGGAGGATGGCCAGGCACCTAAGGATCAGGCCCCGGGCGGCGCGGCACCCGCGGCACCGGTGGCGCCAGTTCCCGTGGCTCCTGTGAGCGTGGTCCCGAAGGCCACGGTCAAACCGCTGGAAAAACCGGACGACGAGCTCTACACGGTGCGTCGTTGTGTAGCGGGGGCTGGGCAGTTGCATGGCGCCACTCAGCGGCGCTTGTCAGGTCGGCCGTGGGGTCTGCCCGCATGCCCGGGAGCGTTGAGCGCTTGGGCCCGTGGTTCGGAGGGGATGCGCCCGGAGGCATCGGTCTTTGGGGTCGATGTTGATAAATGAATGGATCCCAGGGCTGCTGCCATGAAACTCCTAGGGCGGCTGCCATGAAACTATGACACCTCGCCACAGAGGGTACCACCGCGGTAAGCAGACCGGCGTCGTCGCAGCCGGGGACCGCGAGACCATAAATGCTAGGAATGCCGCGACATTTCGAACGCGTCGCGGGACGGTCGCATGAGCTGCGCCACCAACGCAACGCCGCCGCGGCCATCCGCTGTGCAACCTGGTTGTCCCTCTTGGGGCTGCGGTCCCGCGGTCCCGCCCTGCGTCCTGCCCTGGACTCCCTAGGTCCATGTACCCGAGGGCCTGACCACCCAGGACCTGGACATCATCAAACTCACGGCGCAGTTCGTGGCGCGTAACGGAAAGAGCTTCCTGGCGGGTCTCTCAAGTCGAGAGCACACTAATCCGCAGGTAGGCAGGCGGTCATGTTGGAGGGTGCGTTAGGCTTGCCTGCGGTAGAGGCAGGCGCAGCGGGCGCGAGGGGTGTTGGGGGAGGGACGACGGCAGCGTCTCTGCCGCAGTCCGGTAGGGCGCGGGTAACGAAGCCGAGGGTTGGCGCGAGGTGGGGGGACGGCCTCGCCCATGGTGCTGTTCGTGCTGCCTGCCCGCTTCGCGACAGTGGTCGCGACATGGGACGGGAGGGGATCTTCTCAGGTCGCCTGCGAGCGTCCGTTCCAGGGACGGCGCTCCTCACCATGCCCTGGCACACTTGCGACAATCTGGTCCGCCACGCTGGCGCTGCAAGCAGGCCGTGTTGGCCAGTCCCTTGATGGAGGCCTCTTGATGGATTCCGTCCCTGACCTTACCTTTGTTGCGGGTGGGATGTCTCGTTCGGACATCCTCGCCTCAGCAAAGCTCCCAGGCACGATGGGAATTCCCATGCTTCCGGGCATGGCATTGTTTGTTGATGGGAGGTCTGTGTCGGCACCCTGGCCGCCGCCCTGCGGGGACCCCGCCAGGCCGTGAAAGCCTTATTGCGTTAACTCTTGAAACTTTCACCACGGACTCGCGCCTGTCCGGACACACATCGCAGTTCAACTTCTTGAAGCCCACGCACAGCCTGTTCGGGTTCTTCACGGCGCTGGCGGACGCGTACAGCCGAGTGATGATGCCGGAGAAGGGCCTCAAGGAGCGGTTGGCGAAGGACGCCGCGGACGGGTGGGTGGGATATCAGGCAAGGGGCGGACGGGACGGGCGGGCGCGGCATTCGAGTGCTCGGACTGGAGAGGGCCGAAAGAAAAATCCCGGAAACGAACCCCGGACTGGACGGACTGGAGAGGTGTGCTCGTCAGCCAGAGGGCTCGTGTGGCAGTCCGCAGAGACGTCTTAAATCTTGCGGATATGGACCGTTCAGGTCCCTACGCGGTCGCTGTCAACAACCCGTGCGGCTGAACCTGACGGGGACGCTCGAACAGGACCGAACAGCTCGTTTCGTGCGCGGTGACTGCCGTGGGCGGATGGATCACCGGGCGAAGAGCGGCAGCCGCACGCCACGCGACCGTTTACGCAGATTGGGGCCGTCGTGGCGCAAGTAGCAGCTTCCTCGAGTGCACCAGTGTCTGTGCATGGACTGATAGCGGCCGTGCGTGTCGGCTGACCTCGCAGCGGGTGGGTGTCTTCCATGGCGGGTGACATATGCCCGGTGCGCATGTCCTGCTGCCGTGATGCGCTCTCCCGGCGTGGACCGCCGCAGGGCCGTGATCTTGGAGCGGTCGCTCAAGCGGCTGGAGTGGGAGCGCCACAAGGAGAAGGAGGCGCAGGACGCCGCCGACGAGGCGGAGCGCGAGCGGCAGGCGATCCAGGTGCGCAGGGCCGATGGGGCCCGCGGGGACGGTCCAACACTTTCCGTGTGGCCTGCGGGCGAATTGGCATTCCGTGTGTGAGCACAGGAGAACTGGCATTCCGTGCGTGTGTTTTTAGGCAGGCAGAGCAGGAGTGCGTGACATGCAAGGGGCCGAGTGGCGCCCATGTCCGTATGCGTATTTAATATACCCATTGCCCGGCCTATAAAGTAAATAAAAGGCTGCGGTGTCGGAAGAACGCTGTCGATTCCGTGCGTGTGTGTGTGTGCAAGGCACGGGTGTGTGAACGACCCGCCTGCTCCAGGGGAGCCGGTGGGGATTTTCGACGCACGTAGTGCCTCTTTGGGCGTCTGCGGAGTCGGTCCTCGCTGCCCGGGGCCCCTATTGCGCCCGAGGGCATGTGGTCTGATCGGGTGGGGTCGGGTCGGTTTGGATCGGGTGGGGTCGGGTCGGTTTGGATCGGGTGGGGTCGGGTCGGGCCGGGTCTGGCCCACCGTCGACGATACGGTTTGGTACAACAAGGCTGCACCCCTCCTCCCCGACAAAACAGCATCCTGGGGATTCCATTAGTCTGCTAACACAATTGACCTCACACACCCTGAAGACTGTGGATTCTGGGCGTTTTGGCATAGTTCATGGGGGGTCTGCGGTCCCCTTGCCCACTTAATCCCCACCCAAACCGCACCCCACCCCACCAACGGCCTGTGGGCCCCAGGCCATCGACTGGCACGACTTCGTGGTGGTGGAGACCATCACATTCGACGAGGAGGAGGACATGGAGCTGCCCCCGCCGCTGACGCTGCGCGACGTCATCGCGATGAACAAGAGCCGCGAGGCCATGGAGGCCCTCAACCTGCAGCAGCAGGAAGCCGCCGCGGCGGAGGCGATCAAGGTGCGTGCGCGATCGGTGCCGAGTTGGCGATACGGTTGCCTGGGATCAGAGGTATTGCTACTCTCTTGCACAGCAGGCGCTACGATCAAGAGGTGCTACCCGTGTCCCGTGCATAGTCGGGGTCCACTCTCTAACGTCGGGGTCCACTGTAACGTCCTTCATAATGATGATAATAATAGTCGGCGGCAAGGCGATTCGGGCGCAAGAGCCGGTACATGGCTGTCTTCCTCTTGCCGGGCGCTCTCAACGCTGTTCTGAACGCCATGGCGGCCCGTGTGGGAGCTGGCGGGGTTTTGGCAAATGGGGTTCCGGGCGTCTGGCGCGCCTGGCGTTGGGCGCGGTTGTGTCGGGCCGGCTGTCGGGTGTACCAACTACCCACCTGGGTAGTTGTTCGTCCCGCCCAGCAACCCACCTCTCATCGATCGGTTTCCTTGTACAACAATTCTCTTTTTCCAACTACCCGCGCCATTCCACCGGCTGACCTAACAGGAAGCGGATATGGAGATGGATGAGGAGGAGCGGGCGCTGGTGGCGGAGGCGGCCGCCCAGGAGGCTCGTGCCGCGGCCGCGGCCAACGGCGGGGCGCCGCCCGATGGCGCCGACGGCGCGGCGGCGGCGGCGGCCGCCGCCGCCGGCGCTAACGCGGCTCCGGAGCCTGCCTCCGAGGATGCGGACATGGATCAAGACATGGATGAGGAGGAGGAGGCGCCGATCAAGGTGGTCAAGAACTACACCCGCCAGGCCGTTAAGACCCACGCGGGCCGATCGTACGACCCGACCAAGTTTGTGGTGTCGCCGATCACGGGTGCGTGTTTGTGCGGGGTGTGGCTCCTGGGGAAAGCTACGGCGCAGGAGCGTGTCGCCGTAAGACGAGGGCTGCTAACGGTGCTTAGGCTCGGAACGCCAGGCAATAAACACACAGAGATGCGACGCAGCAGGACCTGGTCGATTCGCTCGGTGTTTGCTCCGGCCGCCTGGTGCTGTGCCTCCTGCTAGGGTTCCTTGGTTTGGTTGGTCGTCCGCGGCGCATATCTGCTGCCGCGCCTGTCTTGTCCCGTGCCGCATTCGCCCCTGCGCCCTTCCATCCCTTTCTGCGCCCATTCCCTCTGTTCCCTCGTCCCCTACTACCCTCGTCCCCTACCACCCTCGTCCCCTACCACCCTCGTCCCCTACCACCCTCGTCCCCTACCACCCTCGTCCCCTACTACCCTCGTCCCCTACCACCCTCGTCCCCTACTCTACCCCTTTGTCCCCTCACTCCCTCGTCCCCTGCTACCCTCCCCCACTCCGCAGGTGAGCTGATCCCCATCGAGGAGATGGCGGAGCACATGCGCATCAGCCTCATCGACCCGCGGTGGAAGGAGCAGCGCGACGTGATGTTGTCAAAGATCAGGGAGACAACCAAGGTACGGACGGATGCGCGCCGCCGCTGCGGGTGGGGACCGGGCTGCAGCGGCCGGGCTTGGGGCGCCGGGCAACTACTACCCATTCGGTGACGCTCCGCGGTTTCGCCGTCTCGATTGACATAACGCGGACCGGGCTGAGATGCGGCGAGATCCTTACCCCCAGCAGTCATCTCGCAGGCGGTGCCACGCCAGGGTTAGGTTCGTTACCCGCACGTTTAAAGTACCAGCCAAGGCGAAAGTGGGGGAAAGCAGACAGCGGCTGAGGGCATGCGGAGGCGCGCGACGTGTCACCGCCTACCGATTAACCGACCTCGTGGCACTGAGTATCGCGGCCTGCATAGGGCTGCGTGGCCCCGCAGTAGCTTGATGGGTGAATGGATGAACGGATGCATGTCAGCTTGGTGGTGTGTGTGTGTGTGTGCTGCATCGGCACCCACCTCTCTGGCCGTCACGCGTGGTGACCTCCGCCATGCTCTCCGGTCCGCAGGCAACGGACGACGAGATCACGCGCAACCTGGTGGGCTTGGCCAGCTCTCGTCCCGATATCTTTGGGTCCACGGAGGAGGAGCTGCAGCAGGTGAGTGCGGTTGCGTGGGCGGGTCGGCTAATTTAAGACCGGCGTAAGGCTGGGCTAGGGTGGGGTGATTGGACTGGGCTTAGATGGGTGGATTGGTGCGGTGCGGTGGCGGGGCTGAGCTTAGGGTTGATGGGTCGGGGGGCATGGAGGGGCGCTGGAGGCACCTCGGGCGCCTCGTTCTGCAAGGCAGCTGGGCTTCTTCCGCGGGTCTCTGACGACGCCCTCTCAGGGTTTGTTTGTCCTGGGCTTGTACTCTCTCCTCCCTCATCGCGTCTCCATCCGGCCTGCGCCCAACCCAGCCGGCTCTGTGATTTGGGCTCCCTGACACACACATCACTGCGCGCATCACTGGGAGCTGCAGACCGCACGGCGCGGGACGGGACGAGACACACGCAGCAGCAGCAGCAGCAGCAGCTGGGTCGATGGCTGTGGGGTGCCACGTCCGCCTTGTCCGTGTGGGCCACGTCAGCGTGGATGCGTGCCGTCCGTACCACTGACCGAGGTGCTGGGTTGTGCCGCTCGCCGCAACCCCCGCGAAGCGCTGCGCTGGGTTCCGCTCTGCGCTGGGTCTCCGCGGGCTCCGGCGCGCCTGGTCCCTCTACTACCGTACCCGCGCTGGCAGCCAGCGCTGTCTATTTTCATCTCATAACGAACACGGTCTTCACGCATCTGAAACTGCGCTACTGTTCACGCATCTGGCTCCCAGGCGGTGCGGGAGGAGATCAAGGACAAGATGATGTCGGGCGTGGGGCGGCCAGTGGCATGGGACGGCGCCACGCAGGGCGGCGAGGCGCTCCAGAACCAGATCAGGGCCATCGCGGACAGCAGGTCCGACACGGCGGAGCGCACGGGTGCTGCGGGCGCCTCGGCTATCCCACAGGCCGTGACGCTGGGCCCGTCGGCGCGGCCCGGAGGCGGAGCAGCAGGGCAGATGATGCCTCCGCCGCCGCCGCCTCCCATGGGACAGCCCGGCGGCATGATGCAGCGGCCGCCGATGATGGGCGGACCCATGGGTCCGGGCGGACCCATGGGCGGCCCGATGGGGATGGGCGGGCCCATGGGAGGCCCAATGGGCGGCCCGATGGGCGGCATGATGCGACCTCCCATGGGCATGATGGGCGGACCGATGGGCATGGGCATGGGCGGACCCATGGGCATGCGGCCGCCGGGCATGGGGATGGGGATGGGCGGGCCGATGGGCATGGGGATGGGCATGGGCGGGCCCATGGGGATGGGCGGGCCCATGGGAGGTCCGATGGGCATGGGAGGCCCCATGGGCGGCATGCAGCGGCCGCCAGCCGGCAGCGGCGGCCCGCCGCTGCCGCCGCCGCCGCCGCCGCAGTCGGCAGCAGCGCCGCCGCTGCCGCGGGACGCCCCGCCGCTGCCGGCCGAGGACCAGCCAGACGCCAAGCGCGCGCGCGTGGCGGGCGACTTCGTGCTGCAGGCGGAGGAGGAGTTCCTGGCGCGGTTCCAAGGCCCCAGCCGCGTCAAGGTGCTCTGCCCGGAGGTGGAGGGCAACGAGAAGCTGATCGGGCAGATGCTGGAGGTGGAGGTCGCGTCGCTGTCCGACTCCGTGGCGGAGTTCAAGACGCGCCTGGCGGCCGTCCTGGACCTCCCCTCCAACAAGCAGAAGCTGGCCCGCGAGGGTGTCGGCTTCATGCGCGACGAGTTGTCGCTGGCGCACTACAACGTGTCGCCGGATGTCGTGCTCAACCTGGGCCTGAAGGAGCGCGGTGGCGCGCGGAAGAAGTAACGTACCCGGTTCGGATTGACCCTGTGCGGGCTGGTGTTGTGGTGGGTGCGGAACCGGTCAAGGGTGTTGTGGTACGGTTTTGGTCAAGGGCTGGGATTGGGGCTGAGGTGCGGAAGGGATAGGACGGACGAGGTCTCAGACGCAGGGAGGGGGTTAGGGTCGGGTAGGGCCAGGGGAATGGGTTTCTTCGGATGTCGAACAGCTCGAGACTCGGTGCGTGCTCGCGGTGCCGTAACACGACGCCACGCGACAACCGTCCACACGCGGACGTACGGCACTGTATTTGTCCCTCGGCCACCTCGCAACCTCGCTGGCAAACCCGAAGTTGGGGAGGACGCGGTGGTTGCGGCCGGTCGAGCAGGGTATTACGTCATGGGTATGGGCCGTGCGGGTGGCACGCGGGCTGTGGACTGTGAAGGGGCACCCCGGGAGGCACTTTTGTGCAGCGCGAGGAACACCCTGCGCGTCATCAGAAGTGTCGGGCAGTGCGACGTTTGGGGGTCTGGAATGCCCGTCCGGATCCGTGTCGTGAGGAGGGAGGGCGAGCGGCTATGAGAGTGAGAAAGCGGCGTCGGGGCGATGTCGGCACCCGCGGGGATGCGGGACCGCGCCCGGCGGTGGTGACGTGGCTTGTCGCAGTAAGTGACAGCAGCGCGTCCGGTGGGTGCTTGGGAAGGGCTACCGTGTACGGGCTGTGCGCGTGTATGTACGACACGTGTGTTGACTATCGCTGGACGCGTGTGTTGACTATCGCTGGTAAACGTAAATGGGGATCAGCGCAAGCCTGAAGTGCCCGACCCTGCCCAACAGCCTCCTTCATCATAGTTGAACTGCCGGCGCCGCCACGTTGCAGTTTTGCAGGATCGCGCAGCCATGGCTATGCGGGGCTGTGAGAGCACGAGATGCCCAACGGTGGGACGTACGGTATTCGCCACGTTCCCGTTGCTCCGCGACTACGCGCACACCAACGGCAAGGACAGCCTGACCGTTGGAGCAGATTGAGAAAGCGGATTCGACCGCTATAGGATGCGTGATGGGAAGGCCCGACGGGCCGAACGCTGAGGACGAGTTCATATTGTAGGGCACCATAGGGCACCATATGTGCGTCGACTTGAGGCGCTGCATGCCCACAGGGCAGGACAGCGCATAAAGCTTATGAGATTCTTTGCATTACATAGGCTGGAAAGATGCGGAAGAAGAGCATGCTGGAACCCGAGCGCCGGTTACACTGTCTTAACCGCCTTGGAGATGACTTTGCGTTTTGCTACTACATGAAGAGCTGAAACTCGCGTTGTCCAACTCGAGGTTCTTCTGGGCGCAGATGATTCAGTCTTTCAGAGACGCGTCACGCGCGTCAACGTTGCATTACCAACGGTACCTAACTGCCGGAAGTCCACGCACGTCCGCAACTTGCATCCGAGAACGTAGGCTACAAGGAAAGCTCTAAGCTGAACACTATAGGTGTCCCCCAATCTTATAAAATGTCTGACGATGTAATCAAATGCATAAATGACTTGCGTTTCCACGCTGCCCACGTTTTTATATCACTTCAGTTCCATATTATGCTGTCGCAGATAGTATATATTGAAGGGGTTATGCATGGTGTTCGCTCCCAAACGGTCACATAGCAAGAAAGACGACATCCGTTGATCATTACCATGCGGGCGTAAGTCCAGACAACAATGCAAATCAAGTAACATGGCCAACAGCATGCAAACTAACTAATTTTCCGTGCGATCAGTGTCATCTTTTTTCTCATCGGTATGCGGTGGCGTATGAATATAAAGGATGGTAGAATTTAATGCATTGATCACCATGTAGGTGACAAAATGCAGTGGTAGGGTGCGATGCACGACATCGCACGACATCGCACGTCCCTACTCCCTACTACATGGCAAACCGCAAACATAAGGGCGTCGCCTGCACCGGATGCAGGCATACTGATTTTTGAGTGACAGTCAAAACATTTCCATTATTGCATAATTTCAAATGGCTCTTGCGCAGAAGACCGTTGTCAGCACGCCGGCCAAGGCGCAGGCCCTCGTTGTCCCGGCTGTGCGCGCGCAGCCTGTCGCTCGTCGCGTTCGCAGCGTTCGCGCCCAGTCCTCCAATGCTTTGACGGTTGCTCAGACCAAGGCCATTGCCCAGAGCAATGGTGCGCCAGTGCCTGCTCCAGTCCCAGTTGTGGAGGAGGTCGACCTCGCCAAGCACATGCAGGACCGTCATGGCCAGGTTCTGCGGTAAGTAGCCGCGGACCTGTGCATGTGTCTGCAAATTAAGTTTGTCAGGCGAGGGAATCTCATGTGATATTGGGTCCCGCAGGTTTTTCCCAACCGCGCTTGGCGTCGACGACTTCATGGCACGCGTTGAGGTACGCATGAGGTGTTCCTTCCATGATGGTGGTATTCTATATTTCACATTCAACTCCTTATAACTGCAGATTGTACTGGCCGGCTTCGGCTTCACTGGCGATAACACAATTGGTGAGTTGGAGCGTGCGTTGTAGGGTTGCCAGCTTTAACGATTTTTGCAAAACTGTCTTCCGGGGCAGCTTGCCTGTCTTCTTCCTGCTTCTGATGGTTGTTTGTCTGTATTGATCTGGCTGATTCCGCTCATACGTCCTTAACCACCGCGCTCCCCGCTTGTCCCGTCCTTGCAGCCATGACCAACCTTTGCCGCGATGAGGTCACCCAGGTGGTTAAGGATAAGATTGAGGCGGCCTTTGGTTCGTCCTTCAACACCAACGGTCTGGGCGCCGTTCTCACCTGCGGTGTGACCGGCATGAAGGCTGGTCTCAGCCACTCCCCCGTCTGCGCGGTAGGTCCCTATTGCCCCTCCTGTACGGCAACATAGTTTGGTGCCCGTACTGTCTGCTCTATGTCTTCGCACACTAACAACATCTTTGAGAAGGGCCTTCGAATATTTGGACATGACTGGTGCATAGCCATCTGTGTTGTGTCTTTGTGCAGTGCATATACCGTAGGCACTGCTCCTCATGCCCCGCATCCTGCCACAATCCTCCTTTCCTTACCTGGCCCCTGCCCCGCTGGCATCGCAGGGTGGCCGCGAGCGCTACGTGTTCTTTGCCTTCCCGCACATCGCCATCAACAGCGAGGGCGAGGTCGGCGCCATCACCCGCCCGGGTCGCCCGAAGAAGTCCTGCGCCTGCGGTGCCCTGCAGAAGGTGAGCAGCGGATTCTGCGGAGGCTGGAAGATTCTGCACCTGGACGCAACCTCGGGTGACATCAGAGGGGCGCTGACATCTTGTTTTCCTGAGAGCCGGAGACATCATGGTGGACCCCCGTCCGGTGCTGCATCCTTCACTCCGTCCATCCGTGGGTAGCTCACCATCTGGTACCGCAGCCTTTCGTCCATGGATGTGCGCGCACCCAAGGGGCTTGGCACTGCGCGTGCAAGCCACAGCTAGCGCCCGAAGTTAGTAGCCTAGCGCCAGCGACCGTCCTAGCGTCATGGGAAAGCCGAGAAAATTGCTGATTTGATACATTCGGGCATGTTCGTCGTGAATCCTCACCTCCCCGTGCCTCCCTCCCTTGGTGGTGCAGTGCCTGGTGGAGCTCAAGGCTGAGGGCCTGGAGGCCGCCGTGCGGAACCCCGGCCTGCACGACCCGCTTGAGCCCGAGTACTCGATCCTGAAGCAGCGCCTGGCTCGCCGCATCCGCTACGAGAAGCTGGACGTTAACATGCTGGACCTGCCGTCGCTGACTCAGGTGAGGTCGCGGGGGTCCCTCCCAGGGCTGCATGCCAGTTTACCTGGTTGCGATGCGGCCAGCTTGCAGCAACGGACCGGAAAAATTAGGGTTCGCACAGGCCAGCAACGACGAGGAGTTTCGCTTATTGGGATCTCCATCCCATCAGATTGCAGGTTGGAGATCCCACGTGACTGGGGCGATTGGATGGGTGTACCCCAATCACTGAATGGTCCACACCTAGGACCAGTCGCCTAGAGATTACACGTCAACCTGTACCTGTACCTCAACCTGTACCTCGAAAGTTCGCCTCTCGACCTTCGCCGCGCTTGCCGCGCAGATTGCCGAGCGCACCATCTCGGACGACCTGGAGTACCTGATCGAGAAGGCGGTCAACCCAGCCATCGCCGACTACGCCGTCATCACCGGTGTCGAGATCCACAACTGGGCGGCCAATCTGGAGGACGGCGGCGACCCGTCCATGGAGTTCATCGCCCCCACCAAGGCCTACGTGGTGGTCAACGGCGTCAAGACGCATCTGGACCTCATGATGGTGCCGGTGAGTACGGCAGGACAGCTGTACGACATTGTACTGTACTGCTACCATCTTGCCAGTCTGGATTGCGTTGTGCGCCCGCGCACACTGATATGCGTTGGTGCGGTGGTATGCGCTGCCTGCTGTGCCGCGTTTTGGCCTTGTTTGAGGGCTCATCTGTCGTGGTGCTGGAAGCTCGTGATGGCTCTGTATTGACCAACACCCTACACCGCTTGCCCTCCCGCCTGCCCTCGTGTCGTCCGCTCCGCAGCCCATGTCCTTCCGCCAACTGCAGCTGATGGCCGGCCGCTCGCTGATGGACGTCCCGCCGGGCGACGTCGCCGCCGGCCTGCGCGGCAGCGTGCTCCAGGAGATCCCGTACGCCTACCTGGAGAAGCGCATGGGCGGCGCCGCCACCGAGGGCAGCGTCGGCCGCGCCGCCAACCCGGTGAACCTGCAGATCGCCGCCGAGTGGCCCTCCTGGCAAAGCCGCATTCGCCGCGACAACAACGCGGCGCCGTACACCCTCCACCAACTGGAGCGCGACATGTACGCCCCGACCATGGACTCCCCCGAGCTCGGGGGCGCCAGCCTCAACTAAACGACTGGACCTACGACCTACCTTGACGATCTTATTCACAATTGGATAAGATAAGATCGGACAGGAAGGCCGGCGGGCAGGCAGGCAGGCAGGCATGGGGATGTTTACCTCTCCGCGTTTGCGTGTGAACACATGTTCCTGAAAAGTGCATTGAAGGAGACAAACAGTAAATATGTCGGATTACAGGGTGGGCAGGGTCGCCAACGCCGGGGATGCTGTCGGGCCGCTGGCCAGCAGCCTGTCGGGGCTTCGAGACCAAGCCACCTAGAATTGGGGTGAAGGGGTCTGCAGGGGACTGGAGATCGGTCTTGGGCTGTTCGACGTCAAAATGGGAAGCGGGCAGGTTCGACTGAGGGGAGGGGACGGCCGGCTCGGCGTGCATGGTTGACCCGGTTGTTGAGGGTCGGCTTACATCATGCGCGCGTGCGGGGGGATACTTCATCGCAGGTTTGCTCGACGGAATGTGGAGGTGAGGTGCCCCGTGGGGTTGCAGTGCAGTGCGCGACGGGGTGCTCTCGTGGAGGTTTCCGAGCGGGGAGGGTGTGTTAGAGATGTTCGATTTTCTCGCCCGGGTTTTCGGGCTATTTCATTGTAGAACAGGATTTGCGCCTCTCCTCTTTTTGACGCCCAGGCTCATGCACCCAGCTGGATGGTCATGGCGTGGGCTGACTGGGCGGCGCAGTACACAGACAGACCAGATGTCGTTTGGATTTTCTTGTGTTCGTCCTCCTTGGGCCAAGTGTTGACGTGGAGGAGAAATATGTTTGCCAGCGAGCATTCCATGCTCTCGAGCGGAGGACTGTGAAAGCCAAGCGTTGGGCGGCTCTGTCCTGGCAAACGGCTTCTTGTGGTGCTTTTTGCGCGGCCGATTTTCCCAAGTGTCCGGTCGCTTGTGTGCTTTGGCGCCATTTTTGTACAGTGTATACGAGGTCGTTTGGGCCGCAGAAGCTGAAGACCGTTGTAACAGGCAACGGGATCTCAACGACCCCATGGCCCACAATCAGGGCCTGCAGTAGCGGACCTCGCTCGAGGTACCGTCGTTCACATCTTGTGGCATTACTACTGAGCAGCATCTCGGGGAGCTTACATCTCGTAGCATGCGATTTGCGCGATGCAGCTGTACCACTCGGTATGTTTGACGCGGTATGACGCGGCAAAGAAACTTAAATATAGCGCGTCGAACGTTAGATTCTAACAGCGAGCGCGGATTTCTTCACTCCACGACTACTGCCATGGAGACATGAGTGCGCAGTTGACAGTCTCGTCGACATCGTGTTACCGTACTGCCCCAACTGTCACGTCCACATCTGGGTGGCGAGATATGGGCGGTCCCATTCCCCAGGAGGAGGAGGAATGTGTGCGGGGAAGTGGGTGCTGTGGTAGTGGTTGTGGCCTCTGCCCTGTCCCTACTTGCACAACTAGTTTGCAAAACACCGGTACACCTCGTGCCTCACCCCAGGAGCGGGAATTTGAGCGTGTCAAACTCTTACAAGGACGCCCAGATGGCGCATGTAGCAGCCTCCAGCCCTCCCCTCCAGCCGGGCGCAGTCGCTCACCCGCCGTCCCATCAGGCGTTCCGGTCAAAGCCCTTTCCCGTGTCTACACCGCCTGTCCACCGCCGCCCTCAGATTGCGACCCAATGCGACCAAGGTCTTCGTCTCATTTCGCTTGGTTGCCGCTGGATGCCTCTGCCGCCGGTCGGTCTTGTTGCTGCTGCTGCCGCTGCTGCTGCTGCCGCTGTTGCTGCTGTTGTCGCTGCTGCTGCTGCTGCTGCTGCTGCTCTCGTTCTTGCTGCTGCTGCCGCTCGCGGCCGAGTTCCAGCAGCCTCACGGTGGTGTCAGACAGACGGATCTGCGGTACACAGCCATGCAGTACGACACGCCGTACGAAAATCCACAAGGGGTACGGAACACAAGGATATCAGGACAGGCCGCGGTGGGCAAATAAAAAAAGAGGTTCACGGGGATCTTGTGCCGTACATCTCCCAAACATCACCAGAACGTATCGGGTCCAAGGTGACATCAAGGTGACGGCAACGGTGACACACGTACTGTTGACGGCGGCGCATGTGAAAAGGGCAGAACGCCCCTGTCGTACATGGGTACGGCAACCATCCGCGCCGCCACCCACAGACCCACGGTCACTGGGTCCCACCTCCGTCCCCCAAACCGCCGACCCCAGTCCCCCGCGGTGTCCGAACCTCACCTGGCGCTGCTGCATGGCAGCCGCGTAGTACTCCGCCTTGTCCTGCGCCCCCAGGTTGACCGCCGTACGGATCACGATGTAGGCCGTAACGTGGTTGTACGGCACGCCGCCCAGGGGCATGGACCCCAGAACCTGTGGTTGGAGAGTTGCCGTCACAGAGGGCCGTAGGAGCGAGGGCGGGGAGCACGTACACTGGTGTACTACACATACACATCACATTTACACATACATCACACTTCCTGTCATCATTGCCATCGGTTTCTAATCTCGCGGATCATTTTCTCTCTCATATACACAGACTTGCACTGTCACCGAAATGGCCAACACGCGCCGCTCGAGCGAGTGACGGGGTAAGCGATACGTGTGCACACCGGCGATGGCTGGTCGGGGACGGGCCCAGCCAAGCCGCACCCAACGCGCGGACAGCGCACACGAATAAGCGCCCTCCCGCCTGGACCCCTGACCCGTACTTCCGTACTGCCGTCTACCTCTTCGATCTTGGCGAGGTCCCCGAGCTCGCCCCAGTGGCGCATGATCTCGTGCAGCCGCGTACGACTGAGCAGCAGCCCCAGCTCCGAAGCCCGCCGCAGCGCCTCCACCAGCACATCGGGCGCGTCCGAGTCCCGGATCATCTGACCGCACCACGCAAGGGGCGTGTGTGTTTAGCGAAGAGACCCGCCCGGGGTGTGTGTTTTGCTAGGAACCCGCCACATAAGGGGTGTGATCAGACAGGAACCCGCCACCCGGGGATGAGCGTGCTTCGGTCAGTCGGTCAGTCGGGGAGGAGTCTCAGCCGCGTCGGGTTGGATCAGTTGGGGTCGGGTTGGGCCTTGGCGAGTCGGATAGGGCTGGATGGTGGTGCAATGGGTCGCGTGGGATCTGTGCCGGGGTTAGCTATCCAGCATGTGGGATCTCCAGTAGTGTGCGACTTGGCCGGCTTCCCAACGAGGGCCAGACGTCAAAGGCGCGGGTGAAGACGCCGCGTAAAACAAACACACTCGCGCGAGAAAGCGGCCGAGGAGGTGTCATTTCACCCAAGGCCCAAGGCTCCCAGCGCTGCGCACCCGGCGTTCGCCTACTGCCGTACTGCCGTACTCACGTGCACGAATGCCACCGCCAGCTTCTCACTGTACGGCTTGAAGTTGCCTTGCCGTACCAGGGACGCGCGTACGGCCGCAAACGCGTTGAGCACGATGCGCGCCTCCTGGGGGTTGCTTGCCAGCTTGCAGATCATGAAGAGCGCCTCGGGACCTGTCGGGGTAGGCACGCGCCAGGTATGCAGCAGCTGATTTACAGCAAGTAGTGCGTCAGATAACTAGCACACAGAGTGACTATGCACATTGGCGAAACCGTGTAACCCGTGAAGGCGTGGGTTGCCGGTTGCGGGTACTATTAAGCTTGCCTCGCGCACACCCCAGTGGGCACATGCGGGGGCCAAGAGCCCGCAAGAGGCGCTGCAAGGACAGTCGGGTGTAGGCGGTGCGGGGTACAGGAAATTGGTAGACATTTTCACAAACACGGGTGCGGGGCGGGGGCTCACGCCTTGCTCACCAAGGTGCGCGCAGACACAGCGGCCCCTTGGGAGCTGCCCGACCCGTGTGCGTGTCCCCACGGGGTCCCTCACCGCATTGGTTGGCCTCGCACTTCTTCACGATCTCCTCATACAGGCTCGCTGCGGTGTACTCGGGCTTGGCAAACCAGCCTGCGCGCCGCGGGGTTCGGGGTCCGGGTCAGGGACAGCGGCACCAGCAGCATCAGCATCAGCTGCGGCATCAGCATCAGCTGCGGCATCAGCATCGGCTGCGGCATCAGTGGCAGCAGCAGCAGCAGGTGGTCCGGGGCGCCATGTGGGTCTGACATGGAATCATGATCAGATCCCGGCCCCTGCCCGGCCCCCCTGTGTAACAATAATTCAGTCATTCAAAGCCTTGCCGCCCCTCCCCAACGACGCTGACTTGCAGCGATTTGTGTTGGGAGCCGCTGCGCAAGGAGAAGGACAGCGGCCACACAGCCCAGCCCGCGCCAAGGGCCAGGCAGGGAAAGCGACTCGCGGACGCCGCGGGCGGCCCTACCCTTCGATGGTAGTCCCCAGTACGACTTTCCGTACGGCCGTTGCCTGCGCGCAGGTCGGGGCAGGGATGGCGCTTGTCACATGGGCAGGGATGACCCGTACGACACACGCAGGGATGACCCGTACGACACACGCAGGGATGACCCGTACGACACACGCAGGGATGACCCGTACGACACACGCAGGGATGACCCGTACGACACACGCAGGGATGACCCGTACGACACACGCAGGGATGACCCGTACGACACACGCAGGGATGTCGACCGAGGGCACCACCAAGGCAGCTTCCAGCCGGGGCCTGGAGGGGATGCCGCTCGTGCATGTACACATATGGAAAAGGGTGAGCGAGCGTCACGGCGCGCCGCAATGCTGGCCTTGACCCACGGGTCCTTCCGCCGAGCCACATCGAATCCGTCAGCTTCAGGGAGGTCCGAATGGACGGGGCGGCGTGTGTGCCGTACTGTACGACCCCGCGACGCGCCGGGGGCCGAGGTGTGGCCGTTCGTGTCGGCCCGCGACCCGCGATGGCCGCCGACACCACCGCGTCCCCACTGCCGGACTTGCCTGGCACGTGGCGTCCCTCTTCCTTGCCGTGCTGATAGTTCCTGTCGTGCCTCAGCGGATGCTTGCTGCTGGAAATTGCGGAACTCTGGGACATCACTGCCGCTGTAGCCGGGGCTGTCGCCCGCGACTGATGCCACCACCAACCGCTCAGCACCGGCAACCCTCCCACTCGTCGTGGGCTCCCCTGACGCCAGCATGCACAAAGACGCTGTGAGCGCCGGGGGTTTTGAAGTTCACCGACTAACCAGATTGTAATATAGCATACCTGAGTTGATTGGTCCGTTTTGGAGACATGAACGATTTAATTGCAATAAACCGTTCCTTGCTATCCAGTGTGCGCCCTTCTGTCGTTGGACCAGCCACCTGCCGCACACAGAATTGCTTGCTGGGAGCATCGCGTTGAAACACCTTCCGCAACTAAATATGCTCACGAAGTTCCTTTTTGTAGTAGATACTTTGGGATGATTTGAAGAAGACCGTGCAAGTTGGTAAGTTTCACGTACTTTGATCGGTTGGCAGCTCCTCAATGTTATGTTTGCTCATGTCGGAACTTGCGGTCGTAAGCCTTTATTATTTCACATTCCTTACAGACACGAAGCATCGCATGCAAGCCGTGCTGACACCGTTCCGTGACCCAGGACACATCTGCGTTTTCTGCAGCCTGTTGAAGAATGTCTGAACCCTCGCCGAAACGCCACAAAATAGACGACAGTGAAACAGGGGCGGCAAAACCTCAGATCGTTGAGCTTGGACCAGGTGAGGGTCCCGCAGACGTAAATGGCGACTTGGAGGGAGGAGCCCCCGACTACGTGGTGGACGTGATAGCAGCTGAGCTTGAGGAGTGTCAGAAGGCTCTTGACAAGGTATGTCGGCGCGGAGCTGTGCTTCTGGCGCGCATGTCCTGTGCATCAAAGGATGCCACCGGCGTAGGTCAACGACGAGGCCAGCGACCGTGTCCTGGCGGTGGAGCAAGAATACAACAAAAAACGCAGGCCGATATACGCTGAGCGCGCGGAGATCATCAGAAAAGTGCCGCAGTTCTGGCAGCGCGCGCTGTCCTCGCACCCCACGGTTGCTGACCAGATCACGGACGACGACGCTGGAGTCCTGGAGTACGTGACCGAGGTGGGCGCCCAGCAGCGTGTGGCTGCCAAGAAACCGCACTGCCACCGCCCTCGTGGGGGATTCCAGGAGGACCGGGCCGGGCTGGGCCCGGGGGCTTCATCGCTTTTGGGGCCCGTTCTATTGGGATGCCCAGGGCGCGTTACGGTACCACCGAAGACTATGTTGGGCGTGTGGAGCCGGCCGACAGGACTTCCTAGCGAGAGGAGCGTGCGGCGTCATGGTGCACGCGTAACCGGCCAAGGATCGCAACGAAGCGCCCATCACGCCACCGCAGACCTTGCGGCATCGCGTAGGCTGCCCCGCGGGTCATGGCCGGCACCTATGCCTTCGACACCGTGGGTTACGAGCGCCAGGCGCCTGCGGAGAAGGCTCGTTCCGCGTGTCATCCGCTCCAATCCCACCATCGCCCAACCCTGGCGCTTCTGACGGCCCGTCGACCCTCTCGAAGTCCGGCGCCGGCTATCCGAGATGTGTGCGGCACTCGCTCTTGTCGCCCCGCCGTCCGAACGACCCCGGCCCCGCTTGTGCCCCGTCTGCTGAATCCCTAGATTCAAATAATTCTGCTTAGTCTCGCACGCAGCCTCGGAAACGAACTGCTGTTGTCTTTGTCCCTTGCGGCCGTTCTCGTTGCTCCCCGGTTCTGGGTGCGCTCTGCTCCCGCAGCAGCTGATGCTGTGCGGCGGGTGCGTCCGCTGGCACGCGATTGACGCCGTTGTGTACATCCCCTCGGCTCCCGGCCTCGCGCAGCGCCGCCCACAACAACCACTTTTCAAAGCCGAGAATGATGCTGAACCCAAATCAACCAATACTGCCACCGCCGCCGGCTGGCTCCCCCCCGCCCTCCGCCTTTTTGTGCTGTGCCACCGCTCCCCTCCGCCGCTGCCTGTCAGCTGGACGTGGTGGACTTCGAGGACATCAAGTCGGGCTTCCAGATCGTGCTGCACTTCGCGCCGGAGAACCCGTACTTCTCCAACGCCTCCCTCACGAAATCGTTCCACTACGGCGACGACGGCCGGGTCACCATAGAGCCCGCCACCATCAACTGGAAGGACGGGCACGTGAGCTGCTCTAAGGGTTACTCCTTACTGGACCTCCACAGCTTTCATTCTCACACGATCATTTCCACACGAAATACCGTGGATTTAACCTCCTGAATTTGTCCATATGCGCCCCCCCCAGCACCGTAAATTTACTTGGGATTTTGCACGTGGTCACATACCGCGTCTGCGGGTGCGGGTCTAGTCTTTGTTAGCCTGGGGCACACGAACCCACACATGCGATGCCATGCTGTGCTGTGCCATGCTGTGCTGTGCTGTGCGATCCGCGCGTCGTCTTCGGAAATCGGAATGGACCCGCCAGCGAGCAAGACGCCCCGTAGTGGGACCGGGCCCGTTGTGCGAGCCAAACGCGCCGTAGTCAGCCCCGTTGTGAACGATGACCGTTGGCGTTGCAGGCGAGCGGGATAACGTGCTTGCGCAAGGCAGCAGCGGGAGTGTTGCGGCGGCGACAGTAGGGCACCTACAGGCCTGAAAGGGCTTACCGCCGCTTACGAACACCAGCAAATGAGCTGGCGAGCGAAGGGGAACAAGCAGCGAAAGCAATCCCGACACGAAAACAATCTGCACTGTCCGACTCTTTCGTGCCCTGGTCACTGGCGTACATGACCTTGCCCATAGCATGCGGAACAAAGCATGCATCCCACACAGCCGTGATGGACGGCATCCGAGCGCGACAAAACGTAATGAAAGGAAACGAGCTGACATGTGAATGGCGCATTGGTAGTCGACGACACACGGATGTGCGTGTGTGTCTGTGCGTGTGCTTGTGGGATTGCTTGCAGGCGCCGGCGATCTCGGGGGTGCCGTCCTACATGGTGGGTGGGGCGGTGGGTGGGTGGACGGGTGCGGGGTGTTGGGTTGGGGGCTCATGCATGCAGGTCTTGGGGTGGGTCGGGGCGCCGCGCGGGAAGAGGAGGAGAGCGTGGGCGCGGCCAGGCATCCACGCCGAGCGAGGCCGTACATGATAGCATGTTGGGGTCCGCTGTGACGTTCATTCATTCAGCATGCTGGGGGGTCGCGCGATGGCGAGTGGGTGGGCAGAGGAACGGCTCCAGACATCCCCCGACTGCGCCTCCCTGCGCTTCTCCGTGCGACCTCGGGTGCGGACCCGCCCCCGCCGCTTGTTGAAATTGTCTACCAATTTCCTGTAACCCCCGCCGCTGCTCACCACGCGCTCCGGGCTCGTTCTCGCCTTCCCCAACCTGCGCCCAGGCACAACTCATGGCAGGTACGTCATTTCGTTTGTCCGTAAAGTCCGTCCCTTGCTTGGATATCTACCTTACCTCCCTGGCCCACGTGTCCCCCTTTTTCTCCCAGACAGCAGCGCGGTATGAATATGCCTAACCAATGTCTAACCAATTTCCGGTTTTCCCCTGCCCCGCCTCCCCCCCCTCCCCCGTGTCCTGACCGCACCGCAGTTCTTCACGTGGATGGCCACCTCCGAGCCCGTGGGGACAGGCACACCCGATGAGGTGGGTCAGGGCGGGTGGCTGTGTCCTTGCTCGTTGCGCCCCGGTGCGGCGGCCATGCCTGTCCGCGGTGTGGCAGGATTTACTGCCGTTGTGGGAGCTCCGAGTCAAGGGTTGCCCCTCTTGCCGGGGGGCGGGCTGCGGCATCCTCCAGGGTTTAGCATAGGACACGTGCGTCGTACACCACAGCCGCGGAAGAAGGCTGGCAGTACAGAGGGCAGGGAGTGGCATGCGCCATGCCCCTGCGGCCACCTCACCCCACATCCATAGTTCCACACCCGTGCATCCAACTGTGCTCTGCACACCCACCGCACCCAGCTGCACGGCTGCCGCCCACCCATCCCCGCTGATACCGTACCTCCTTGTTGTGGTGCATCGGACGCCGCTGCGCTCCGCCTCCATCTTTGTTTGTTGTGTCCCCACAAGAGCTCCCCCTCCACCGAGCGGTACACGGCCGACCCGACTGCCTTCCCACCCGCCTAACCGGGGGCTCCTCCCGCCTCCCACCCTCCTGCGGAAGTATATATTGGCGGGCTGGGTGTGTCTGGGCGCTGTCCATTTTACCGTAACTCCTAACTCCTCCTCCGCTGCCGCTGCCGTCGTACCCAGATTGCGGAGGCGCTGAAAGACGAGATCTGGCCCAATCCGGTGAAGTACTTCTACTCGCCGGTGCTGGCCGGGCGAGACTACGAAGGTGGGCACGGGCGCACGGCGGCACAGCGGCACTGCCCGTCGCTGCCACCTACCGCATCCGCGCGTGGCACTGCTGCTTCCTCTCGAACTGGAACGGCGCCGTGTGCTCAGTCGCCCCTCTTGTCAGCCAAGGAAGCTCCTCTTGCGGTGTGTCCCATCACGTTCGCATCATGCACCGCCAAGTCTCGTGTCGCGCATGCCATGCTACCTAGGATGGGGTCGGCCGAAGCCCTGTCTGACAAGCTTGTCAAGTCCACGCGGTTCGGGTCCCGCCTCCCGCACGGAGCCCAAAAGTTGCCTCCGCTGCCTTGAGACCCGCTGCCTTGTTGGTGTTCACACCACCCGCTTCCGTGGTTCCCGGTTCCCCGCGCCGCCCCTTTCCCGACGCAGATGCGGAGGACGAGGGGGCCGTTATGGAGGCGGAGGAGTTTGAGGGAGTGCTCGTGCAGGGCGCCGACGGGGAGGACGGCGAAGGGGAGGATGAGCTGGTGTACGAGGAAGGGGAGGGCGAGCTGGCCGCCGGCGAGGGGGAGGAGGGGGATCCGGCCGCGGGAGACGGGGGCGAGGAGGGGGCCTAGGCGGAGATCCCCGGCTCGGAGGGGCTCCAGAGCGCGTGGGTGGACTCAAGCTCGTAACGGGCAGTCGTTGCGTGTCGGGGGAGCGTCTCCAATGGGATGGCAGGAGCAGGCCACGGGGATCAAGAGGAGCGGCGAACCCCGAGTGCATGTGGGGCCTGGCCTGGGGCGAGGTGTGCCTTGGGGGTGCGGGGAGGCCGCCCTGGACCCGCCCCACCGCGGAGGGCCTGATGGCAAGGGGCAGGGGCAGGGCGGCGGTCGTGCATCAGGGATGGAGGCGGTGGGGCGAAGGCGGGGCTGCGGACGAGAGGCACCGGGCGAAGCATTGGGACCGTGGGTAGCAAGTGGTAAGGATGGAGGCGGTGGGAGCGGGTGGAAGGGTTGCGGGTGGGTTGCGGGTGCGGTGCGCGTAGATGAATAGATGTGGTGGGATGGTCTTCGGTGTGTCGGTGTGTCGGTCTGTCAAGGATGGGTGGGTGGGGTGGGTGGGGTGATGGCTGCGGCTGGCTCGCCGTGTTTGGAAGGCCTGGGTCGCGACACCGCACCTGAGCGCGCCCGCCCGCAGCGGACTCGTCTTTGCGTGCGGCGGGTGCGCCCGCTGCTTGCACGGATGCGCCCCGACGTGTCCTCGAGGATGCCTGCGTGCACGACTGCGGGGCTCCTGCCGGGCTGGCTGCGTCTCGAGGCACACATACACACACACACACACGACACATCCCCTCCTACCTCGGGATGGTGTTCGGCGTCGTTCGGCACCTGGGCACGAGCGTGCGGCGGATTGCGGCGATGCTGCGCCCACCGCTCGAAATTGTTCGGATCAATACTAGATGTCGCTCGGGCTCGCGACGTCGCGAGCCCCTACCGAATTGAATCTGTAAAGCATCGAGCCCCAGCCCAAGCCCCGGATCGCGTCGATCGCGTCGATCGCGGCCGTCCCCAACACACGCACCTCTGTGCGGTTGTTCATTCCGCGGCGCAAGCCTTGCCCGTCATGCTCTCGAGTACAGCAGACTAGGAAGCATATCTACAGCTACAGGACAGCCAGCATACGCAGGAATTGCAGGAACCAAAGTCGTACAGCGCACACCGGGGTGTGCGCGCGGCATTTCTCCACGCATTACCCTGCTGCTTTTTCTGACGCGCCCGCTGTTTCGAGGCGCCGCTCTCCCACGTCACCCCAGGCCCAACGGGGTGGCGCGGCCCCACTGGAGGAGCGCGCGGCCCCACGGCGGGTGAACCGGCGCGCGACTAAAACCCGCAGCCGGTACCCCTGGCGCACTTGGTGGGGTCATGACGTAGGGTGTTGCGCAGACGTAGTGCTCCCCTGGCAGCACCCACAACCGCGGAGGGGTGTCCGATGGGTCAACCACTCCGCCTGCCGGGCTTGGTCACTGAGTGTCGGATGGCGTGGTGGTAGGAGGCTGCGGCAGTCACTGATGACCCGCGGGGTCCAATGATTGACTGAACGTTACAGCGGACCCGACAAGGAATCAACGGTGAACACCACCAGGGCAAGCCCCAGCAGGCCCCACCTGCACTGTGACACTGTTGATACTAAATGTATTAAGAATGTTACAGCGGACATTGTTAATAACACATTAATATTTTGTGGTAGTCAGCGACTGTCCCACTTCCGTCGGTCACCTTATGTAACCGTTACAAGGTGGACCCGTATCCCGACCGGGTGTTCCAACGGGCCCAGATAGCTCGTAGGTGCCTCGTCTCATCAACCCCTACCATCATATCCCCTGCAGACTCCGGATATCCCCACCATCATATCCCCACCATCATATCCCCGCCATCATATCCCCGCCATCATATCCCCGCCATCATACCTCGCGGAGCGTCGCAGAGGGACCATCCGGCTGCAACGAAGCGGCTACCCAACCCCCTTATGCCACGACGCGCTCCGGAACCAAAATGGCTGAGGCCATCAGATAGAGCCAACGGGTAACTGTCGCCAAAATCACGTGCACCAAAGCCCTATCTCCCGCTCACGCCGTACGACGGGCACAGGTTGCTCGGACTGTTCTTGACACACAGGTTCACGTTGTTGCCGGCAGGTGCCGTACATGTCACGCCTGGACGAGTGCAGTACTCCCGGCAGTCCAGGCCCACCGCGTTCAACGCCACATTCTTGATCAGCCAGTTGAGGGTCACCTTGGCGGGTCCGCCCCCGGGGGCGGTGCCCGGGGGCGGGACCTTGTTGGCCAGGGGGCAGACGCACTCGGGGCGAAGGTTGCGCGCGTCGCCGCCAAAGACCTTCTTCGAGTCGCAGTACTCGACGCCGAATACGACAGCAGGCCTGCGAGGCGCGGCGGCAGTGGCGAACCACTGGTGTCTGGCGTGGCCGTCAAGTGAGTGTGCGAGACGGCCGTACCTTGCCGTACTGCGACCTTGGCCCATCGGCCGTACCACCTGGCCCTGGAAGGACAATTTATGCTGCCTCCCCAGGCAAACACATCCAATTCGATCTTCGGTGCACCCTTGAAGTGCCACTCCCCTGCCAAAGGTTTGGTCGTCTGGCGGTTCCGGTCCCTCTTCAATCTTCACTGTCCGCGGCGTTGTGGGGCCCGCTACCCGGGGCAGGCCTCGCTACTAAGCCGTGTCGGCGGGGCGCCGAAGGGGTTTGTCCCCGAGGGCGCCGATGATCCCTTCGTGTTGTCCTCTGTAACCCCGCTGTAACACCCCTTCTGTTCGCTGTAACCCCGCGGAAACATTCCTTCTTTCGTCAGGCGCACAGCAGTCACCGTAATTCGCTCACCAGTTGATGTTATTGCCGTAGTAATCACACTCGTCGAACTGCCAGCACTGCTCGTTGAGAAACCAGTCGTACTCCGTAGCTACGGCACGCCCGTCGGCGAACTTCTTGTCCAGCAGGTTCAACGCGTTCTTGAGCCCGGCCGACAGACCCAGCCCGTGAGCGGCGTCCAGCAACGCCGCGTTGTAGGCCAGCTGCTGCGCCTGCGTCACGCCGCGCTTGCCGGCCGCCACCGGGACGTTGTCGTACGTGTCGACGTTGTCCTGTAATGAACCGGGCCGTACAGCACACGGCACGGCGGCGACGTTTTACGACTGCTCCGGCATGTGCGACAAAGGCTTCTTCGTGCCCCTGATTGGTTTACCCGCTTACATCTTTCGCCCATCCTTTACCCTCTTACACCTTCTGCCCCCCTTGCCCTCTTACATCTTCTGCCCCTCTTACTGACCATTTCGATGCCGTCGCAGCCGGCCGCCACTGCGGTCATCATGCGCGGGATCATCACCTGTCGTACGGCCGTACGGCCGTCAAGGGGCGGAGGCAAGGCGGGGTTATCGGTTTGTTGCACTTTTGCGGTTTCGCTGTCTTTATTGACAATAAGGGGGCAAGGCGGGGAGAGAAGGGGGTAGGACATCCAGCATTGTCAGCCGCGGCACGCAACGGCGCTGGGAAGCAGCCGATCATACAGGGCAGAGATTCTCAATGCCTCGCTCCTCGCGGCTCCGATGTCCCATGCGCTGTACGGAATGTACGACAGATACCGTATCAGCCCCTCGCAGGTAGCCCTCACTCACCCAGCCGCCGCCACCCGGCCCCCTCCGCCCGGCGTAGCCAGTGCCCTGCCTCCTCTAGAGTCCCCCCCCCCGCCCACCTCCTTGACCAGCGCCGCCCGGGTGTCCGGCTGGTCGATGGCCAGCCAGCGCTCCTCGCTGAAGGGCGGCTCCATGTAGGCTATGTACAGCGGCCCGGGTACGGCACCGCCGCCCAGGCGCTGAGCCAGGGCCGTCCAGTTGATCCCCCGTTGGCGGTCCGCGTCCACCCGACCCGGCTCGTAGGTGCCCACGCTGAAGTAGCAGATCAACTGCCGTGGTACGACAGGGGGTACGGCAAGCGGAAAGGCAGCGCAGGAGAGCACGTTGAAGGCTGCCGCACGAGGCCCCATCATGAGGGGCAACGCTGTGGTGCATCCGAGTTGTTGCGCGACCGACGTGTGCGGTGCGACCCATGGGACAGTGCGATCTATACACGTGCGACTATACACAATGTCAGCACGACCAACAACGTACATGTCGTACCTTATAGCTAGACCGGCTGATGTTGATCGCGGCAGCCTGAGACAACAAAGTCGGCACCATGTCGACATCCACGTCGATCACCTGCCGTACGGAGATGAGTGGGTGGGCATTGGGCAGGTCGGTGTAATGTGACCCGTGGGTCGGTGTGATGTGACCCGTGGGTCGGTCTTCTTATACTTTCCGGTACCCAAGGGTTCTGACAACGGGTATATGGAAGCTCTGTAATGATTGTCTGCAGGGATATGACCCATGGGTCAGCACGGGTCGGTCACCCCGTGGGCCAAATGCACGGCGTCAGATGTACGGTGTCAGATGTGGACACGTATAGGGGCGCCTCCCTCCAAACGGCACGCAGTACTTGAAGGGGAGAAAGGATATTGCCACAACCGCAAACCTGCCTGTCCACAGAAGATTACCCCGCTGACGCCCCGCCAGCCGCCACATGCCATACGTGCCGTACCTGGGGCTTGGTGCGGAGCATGGGACGGAAATCGTTTCCACTGAGCTGCCACTGCCAGCGGAGGGCACCGAAGGGTCGCCAGGGTTTGAGCGACGGCGGCGGTGAGGGTGACGATGGCGGGGGGGACGGCGGAGGTGGCGGGGAGGGCGGAAGTGGCGCCGGAGAAGGCGGCTTCGGCTTCGCGGAAGGCGAGGGCTTCGGCTGCGGCGACGGCAGAGGCGTTGACGGCGTTGGGGCCTGCGGACGTCGAGGGTTCGACACCTGAAACATCTTGTTCGAGGATTCGACACCTGAAACGTCATTTTTAACAGCAGCACACCAGCAGCGCCCCGCGCGCCCCGCCCCCACCACGACATCGACACGCATCGCGGGGTGGCCCCCAGTCCCCATAATAAGCAGCCCCGGATGCCATCAACTCCGCGGGCGGCTGAGGCTCCGAAAACCCGTAGTCCGCCCCGTTCCCTCCCATCCTGAAGAGCAGTCGGCTGCGGCGGCTCTGTACTGCCGTGTTTGGTTGTTTGGTCAGGCATTCCTCACCGACGGGTCAGGACCCTACTAACACAATCTCCTCCACCCCTGGAGTTCTCCCTTCCCCGTCTGTTTGAAGTTTGATGGTTCACGGCTGCGGCCAGTGCCTCACCGGCGCCACCACGTCCATGAGGTTGCCAAAATAGGACGCCAGTTTGTCCCACGGATTGGGCATTTTGTCATCCGTGACATAGATGTACGAGAAGTCCCGGTTGGCCGCCTGGTTGACGAGCGTGGTGAGGGTGGTGGAGATGGTGGGCGAGGTGGCCTGGCCGTGGAGCAGCAGGGAGCAGGAGCTCTGGGTGGGGCAGTCGCACTTGGTGCCGCTCTTATAGGCGGAGGGCCACTGGGAGGCGTAGTTCTCGTAGCGCACGTAGATGTCCTGCGGGCGGGGGGGCCCAGAAGGATGGCATCCGGTATCGTGTAACGTCCCCGACGGAAAATGTAACGTCCGCGACCGGAATGTCGACTGTCGACTGCCGCACCGTAGTGGCCTTGGCCCGACGTTACATATCGACACCGACTCGGGAAGCACAGGTGGTGACCCGGTCCGCCTTGTAACGGGTTTACCTTGTAACGGTTACTTAAAGGTAGGGCCGTGTCGGTTACTGTGAAAGGAAGGGTGGTGCCCTCGCGCGATGGGGGTTGAGAGAATCTCGAGTTTGGCTGTAGTTGCCCTTGGCCGACCAGGCACTCACACGGACACATACACGCACACGCACACGCACACGCACGCGTTCCTAAACAGGCATCCCATCACTCACCGACAGCTCCGCCAGCTGGCAGCTGATCTGCGCCCCCGGGTTGAACACCACGCGCGCGCTCGCGTTGCGCGCGTAGATCGCGTTGGCGATGGCGCCGTAGTACGACAGGGCCTGTGGCGGGGCCGTACGAATGCGGCACCGTGCATACAGCACGGGCTGTCACCAATGACCCGCGGGGTCCCCCCCGGGGTAACATCCTTAACAATAATACAGCAAAGAGGACGCCCAGTCCTGACCGAGGACCCAAACATCGGGTCGTGTTACTTACCTGTTGAATGTGAGAAATGAATGTTACAGCGGTCGCCCCAAGGGACTCCACAAGGGTGCTTACCCACCTGCCTGGAGTGGCCACCATCGGGGCCCCGCCAACAGAGCAGCGAAGAAGGCATCCCCGCCCCGCGCTCCCGCCCCGACCCGCCCCGCCGCCAGAACGCTGCGAAGCGTTTGTGGAGCTGTACATCCTCCTCCTCTCTTTAGCACTGTACCGCACTGTACGGCACTATACGGCACTGTACGACAATCTCTTTCGCGCAGCCCTCCACTCCCTCACGTTGGTCACGGCGGGGTCCACCTCGTCCACAAATATGCCCAGCAGCAGTCCGCCGAAGTTGTCGAACCAGAGGTTGATGTCCGCGGCGACGTCGGCCTGGGGCCGGGCCTTGTGGGTGTTGACGTTCGAGAGGGTGTGGACGTAGCCGAAGAGCTGGATGCCTGGAGGGGAGCCAAGTTGTGACGGTGGACGGTGGAGAGGCCCCTAGGGGAAGTGTATATGGATTATGGAGTAGGGTCCCAGGGGGTGGTACGCATGGAGTATGGCCCAGGGGGAAGGTGGAGAGTGGGCAACCGATGATCCTTTTCAGGGGTTCCCCCGTGCCGCAGTACGACCCCTCATTCGTACTTTGCCGTACAATGCGGGCTACAGTCAATACAGTCAATACCCTGCCGCACATACCCGCGTTGGTCAACGTGCTGAAGGCGGTTGTGTACGACGGGAAGCTCTGGGTGGGAGGGCCGTTGTCGTCGCCGCTGACGATGGCGTAGATGCCGCAACGCGGGCCGTACGTGGCCTGCAGTACCGTACGACAACTAATCGTTGGGCAGCTACCTTTGCCCGTTCACCGACTTGTCAACGCAGTATCTAAGCGGTCAGTGCACCGTATCGCTGCGGTGTCATCCGCTGAGGGCAATCAATGACTGGCCCGCGGCGCTGCCATGCACCGTACATCCTTCCCGTTCACTCATGCTCCCGATCATTCGTACGAACTGCATTCGACCGCTGTAGTCAGTAGGGGCAAGCGATTGAGCAGCTTCCCCTCACCAGCTTCTTGTACGATGCCATGTCCCAGGGCCCTATGTACCAGGGCACAATCACGCCCATGCCGGGCGGGTCTGCGGGGCCGGCGCGGAAGAGGGGAGACGGGGGGCCGACACGGATCAGAGTGAGGATGTGCTGGTTGCAGCGCTTTGGGTATGTGCGTGATGCAGGTAACAGAGCGGTCGAGAAAGGCTCGCTGGGGGCTGGGGGGTGTCAGAGGGGCATAGGCGCATGCTCCGCGCGTTCGGCAAATGTGGAAGATACTGGAGTGAGAGGTAACTGCTGAAATGCCCCAAATGGGATTTGCATTCGGGCGTCGGTGACTGGTCTGTAGCTAGCAGCCCTAGCAAGTCGACTCACAGCCGTACAATTACACATCGCACATTTCGGTTCAAGTTCGTATGAAGACGGTTACAATAAAAAGACGTTTGCAACCTCGGTCAGGCGCAACCGTCGTATGCGCAAACGGACCTAGCTGCCAACCAGGCAGGCGCTGCGGGTACAAGCAGGCGTGTCGTCAGTTACCTGGTGGGCATGCCCGAGCGCCTGCAAACCAGCCTGCTGAAGGTAAAAAAGTAAGATATCAACGTCGTTCATGTATGCGTGCTACACGATGGGCATGGCAACGTACCTGATAAGGCGAGCGCCAACAATAACGGGACGGCATTACGAATGCACATACTGCACTGGAAGCCCTTAGGGCTGATAAACATTTCGTATTGTCGTTGTAATTAAATTTTAATTTCAATCAGTAGATTGTATTGGGGAAGGTGGTTAATTGTACTAGTGAAGTTATCTGTACGGAAATGACTGATGCATAGGTACCCGCTGCCGACCAGTGATTTTTGTGTGATCAAAATCATTGAGTCACACGTATTTGTGCTGAAAAAAATTCTGCGGTTGCTTGCAAAGGCCTGCGTTGTCGCGCTTACAATGTGACTTTTCGTCTCGTCGCTCGCCACAATAATTGACCTGCGCATAAATTGCGTATATCACCACGGCTCTTATTCATGGTTGTGTTGCAGAATTCATGTATGTGCCACAGATGGCTTCCTCCAACATTCTCGTCAGCTTGTATTGTCAAGTTTCGCGCGGCCTGCCTTGCAGCTCTGGAACAGGTTGAAGTAACCGTAATCGAAATTGCAATTGTATGCACTTATGGAATGTCATTACGTTGCATTTGCAAGGACCTTCACATCGACGGGCAAAGTGTGCCCTGGCGACGCCGGCGAACACATCTGACATATCACAGCAGGCGCAACAAGGATGTTGAGTCATATCCAAAAGTCCAAACGAACAGTAACGAATCGCGGGCTGTGCACAATAGTAGTAACCATTACAATGTGGACCGGGTGTCCAGATAGCTCGTAGGCGCATCATCTCATCAACCCCTACCAAGGACTGCACACCCATCCTCTATTACCTGCGGGGGTGTCATGCAGCCATACCGGCCAACACACCGGGTTGTACCAACGCGCCAGGATTGCCTCTCCTGGAAATCCCGTGCCCTCACTACCAGGGAACCACCCCGTTCCTGAGAACCAACCACAGCCAGGGATAACGCCCGCTCAGGGAGAGTTAGCCACCATGGCGCCCCTATCAGGGCGGGCTCACGTCTCCGGCTTTGGCCCGTAGTCCTGGAGGGCCACGGGGGCTCGCGAGCCACTATATATCAGGGGCCTGCCCGCACGGACCCACCGGGCCGAAGAAAAACGGCCAACCCTAACAAGGGCGCCAACGGTCCACGGAGCGCACAGCCGCTCGTCCACCCGCGACCCACTACTACTCAGCGCCCACTGGGCTTCGGCTAGTTACCCTGGCCTGACGGCACAGGGCCACGGCACACAAGACGATCATCCTGTACCTTCAAGATGGGGTGTGTAGCCCCCACCGCTGCCCACCGCGTCTCCGGTTGGTACTCCCAGCGAGCTCTGCGAAGTCCTCCAAAAATCCGCCACTGCCCGCCGGGCGGGCAGCCCTTCAACATCCACTGTTGGCCGAGGGTCCGCGTTCCTGGACCTGGTGGCCCTCATCGCTCGCCGGCCCGTTTCCATGGCACTGGTTGTCGCCAAGATGACGACGTCCCACACGCACTGTTGCACTCCGTTGGGGGGCAGGGCGAGCACGCTTGTTGTCGTTAACCGTGCCTCGATCTGCGCGACCGCTGCTTGCTTGGGCTACCCCGCAGCCCCCAAAATGGTGTTGCCTGATTACCGTAGTGTTCCTACGTGCTGGCAGTTGAGGTTCAAGGGTCAATCGGGGCGATAGCGGACGCCGCCGCGCGGCCTGGTTGCGGAGATCGGAGCTCACAGGCTGGGGTGAATGTTGGCCAGATCAGACCAGATCAGACCAGATCAGATGGCCCACCCATCCCGACCGGTCCAGGCGGGGCTGGAGGCCGCCGCTAAGCAAGGCCGCGCCCTGCACATCCGTGCTGAGCTACTGACTGGCTGGGCGAGGCCGTGAGCGCTTATGAATGGGTATGTTGGTGCGTCCTTGCCTGCGCGGGATGTTGTCCTCGGGCCGGCGAGTGGTACAGGGGCGCCGGGAGCCGGGGACCCGACTGCTGATGAGACGGAAACCGACGAAAGGCTGTTTGCGGAGGCCTCGCGTCGATGACTCGGGGCAGGTGCATGTGATTGAAGGCTGGTGCGCGGTGCCGTACGTGGGCTGGACCCGTCTGCGTTGGAAGCAAGGCGTGCGTGATCTGAAATGGGCACCGCAGCGACCCCGCAACTATACTTGTGCGTCATGCTGAGGTCCCATGCTTCAATCCCGAGTTACCGACCGGATTCGGCAGGTTACAAACTCCGAAATGGGTGCACAGTGACCCCGGGTGGAAAATGGCCCCAGTGGCTCACCCGGCAGCGGGCCGCCTCAACAGTTGCCCGTTGCCCCTATGCGATATATGCGTATTACATATAATAGAAACCCTGCGGTGAAGGTCGTGTTGGCGTGCTTTGGCGCGCTTGACCCGTGTGTGACCTGTGTGTGTATGTATGTGTGTGAGTGTGTGTATGTTATTCGGCGGGCAAGGCAGGAGTGCGCGGAATGCGAGGGGCACCGGTAAGCTTGGAACTGCCCGTATGCCGCATAACGGCGTCCGTAAGGCTGAGGGTGCATAACGAGCTCCATAGGTTGGCGCGTCCGGCTGTCAGGGGCTGTCGGAGGCTGATTGGGCTGATGAATGAATGAATGAATGAATGAATGAATGAATGACCGTTTACAGCGGACCACAAAGGGATCTACGTCGGGTGTATTGGGCTGATGTCGTTGCGTCTGCCACCCGGTGCGCGTCCGCTGCCTAGGTCACTCAATTCTGCGCGTGCGTGCGACACGCGCAACGCTGGTCGGAGTGCGCCCGTTGCTTGTATGTCCCTTGTCGTCAAAGACAAACAGTGGGCGCTTGTCAGGAGGATCAGAGTCGCGCGCAAAAGTTAAAGATGCTTACTTGGTCATCACAAGCACACATAATAACTAGATGTATTCCTGTTTCGCTTGTGGTTGAGCGAGTTATTAGGCCATTATGCGCGCAACAAGGCGCCGTTAGCTGTGGTCGTAGTTTGAGCTGCGTGCGAACCGCCATTTCGCGGCCACAGCCCGTAGATGCATTTCCTGATGGATTGCCGTTGGCGCGCGCGCGTGCCCAAATCCGCAACATCAGAGGGCTAACACACAACGGTTCCGGCGCTCCCTGAACATCGTCTGACTCTGTACGACTGTACCGCTTCCTACAATCCCCACGTCTGCGCCTGTACGGCGAGCAAGCAGCTTAATTGCTGGTTTAGATTCTTCCTACATCTAAACCTATGAAAGCTATCAATACGACTACGCTGCTGTTTCATGGACATTGCATAATAAGCGCAATGGAAGCAAATCGCTCATCGTCGATCCGACCACAGCAGTATGTACATAGGCCTGCAGCTAAATAGGTCCAGGCAGGCGGCAGCATGAGTTCGTTCCACCTGCCCTCCAGGCTGCGGAGCGTTTTTGTGGGCTCAGAGCCTCAGACACGCACGCAGGCGCAGCACAGCAACGCATACATCTCAGTGCCACATCAGCGGCTGCACAGTTACGTTTGAACACATCCAGGGTTTCGGAAGTAGGTTCGTAAGACGCAGAGTAAATCCCAGCAGGCCGTTTGCCAAGCACAGCTAGCAACTCGTGTGGCACACATGCATCCTTATGCCATTTGCACAATATCAGGAGGAGGGCACCTGTCCATCTTGAAAAACTCAGAAAACACAACACAGCGCGACCATCGCCATTACCAATTTATTTGTAGTCAGTTGCAACGGAAGACACAGTTGCGAAGATCACCACGACTCTTGCCTATGGCTGGTTGCGTTGCAGATTTTATAAAAGTGCCACAGTTGGCTTCCTGTGGGCTCCTTCAAGGTTCTCGTCTAGTGGGCTGTATGTCCGGGGCTGTCAAGTTTCGCGCTGTTTCGCGCGGCCTGCCTTGCAGCTCTTGGAACCGGTTGAGGTAACCGAAATTGCAATTTTATGCAATGTTATTCCATTACAGTAGCAAGGCCGTCGCATCATCTTTGGTATGGGCAAAATGTGCTTTGATGAGACAGCAGCAGGCGCAACCCCAAACAAGGACGTTGAGGCACGTCCAAGAGTCCGAACGATTCGCGGGCTGTGCAAGAAGCCAAAATACCTACAACTCTTCGCGGCATGGACTGCTCGTACAAATCCGCGGCATGGACTGCTCGTACAAATCCGCGTTGTCGTACGCATTACAACGCGCAAGGATTGAGAATCGGCCCTCGCGCCGTTGACGCATCAAATAAATTACCACGTGCTTTCCTTGCATAACTGCACTTCCATACATACTGAACTCGCGAAAGGATCGAGAGGGCTAAACAGGAGATCACACATAATCCGTCGGTTCTTATTTATTGCAGTCCACTCTGGCGGCGTCCCCGCCCGCATCCAGAGAAAAGCACTGACGCCTCGACGGCGCGTCTCACAGGACATGGGGCCGTCGTCTGGACACCGCTGTAGCCATTGGTACTGCTACTGCTTTTGCTACTACGGTAATACCACCACTCGTAACACTCCTGCATCGCCGTTAGACAGTCTGCTGCTTACCGACGACTCACATTGTACGACGGGCACAGGTTGGTCGGGTTGTTATTCACACACAGGTTCACGTTGTTGCCGGCTGGTGCCGTACATGTCACGCCTGGACGAGTGCAGTACTCCCGGCAGTCCAGGCCCACCGCGTTCAACGCCACATTCTTGATCAGCCAGTTGAGGGTCACCTTGGCGGGTCCGCCCCCGGGGGCGGTGCCCGGGGGCGGGACCTTGTTGGCCAGGGGGCAGACGCACTCGGGGCGAAGGTTGCGCGCGTCGCCGCCAAAGAGCTTCTTCGAGTCGCAGTACTCGACGCCGAACACGACAGCAGGCCTGTGTTGTACGTTGTGGGGTGTGTGGGATTGAGTACGGCGCCGTCAGCGTGCTAGGGCCCGATTAGCTGGAAACGCGCTAGGGTGTCATGTGGGTGCATTGTACGGCGTTGTACGGCAGCGCAACAACCGGTAGCATTCCATTGCGCCCTTAACTCGCTGGGAGCATTCCCTTGTACACATAATTCGCTCACCAGTTGATGTTATTGCCGTAGTAATCACACTCATTGAACTCCCAACAGCGCTCGTTGAGAAACCAGTCGTACTCCGTAGCTACGGCGCGGCCGTCGGCGAACTTCTTGTCCAGCAGGTCCAACGCGTTCTTGAGCCCGGCCGACAGACCCAGCCCGTGAGCGGCGTCCAGTAGCGCCGCGTTGTAGGCCAGCTGCTGCGCCTGCGTCACGCCGCGCTTGCCGGCCGCCACCGGAACGTTGTCGTACGTGTCGACATTGTCCTGTGATGATGTGCAGGTTGGGGATTTTGCACATCGAAGGACACAGTGAGCCAAACGGAAGTCTGCAATTGCAACCGCATGACCGCAACGTATCATTATTAATAATAACCGCATGTCTCAAGAAGAAGGTGATGGCTGTGGACCAAGGAAGACCGACGCCTAAGACGCACACAGAACATCTGAGTCTCCGAGATATGATACATCCATCGCGAGGGACCGACCCATGGGTCGAGCAGCTGGTCCCCCAGGCCGCGCGCTCTCAAGGGACCGACCCATGGGCCGAGTTGTCGAGGCACACGGACGACACCAACAGAATGACCATCCTAACGCAATGACCATCCTTCGCGCGGCGAAGTAAAAAACTGGCAAACGTATAAAACTCAAACAGGGGGGCAACAAACTGCACCCGGCCTGTCCGTCCCCAATGCCCGGCCCGTCTGCACCATGTCGTCCTCTTCCCGCTTACCATCTCGATACCGTCGCAGCCTGCTGCCACTGCGGTCTTCATGCGCGGGATCATCACCTGCCGGGAAGGGCGGCGGCCGGCGGGGTCGGGGTCAGGCTCCGGGGGCGGGGAGCGGGAGGAGTCCAGGCAGTTGGGCGCAACTCAGCGTACGGTATGTACTGTATGTACGACAGATATCTAAGCCCCTCTCCTAGCCAGTTCCCTTCCCTCTCGCCGCCCGGCGCCCTCCGCCCATCGCCCACCGCCCACCTCCTTGACCAGCGCCGCCCGGGTGTCCGGCTGGTCGATGGCCAGCCAGCGCTCCTCGCTGAAAGGCGGCTCCATGTAGGCTATGTACAGCGGCCCGGGTACGGCACCGCCGCCCAGGCGCTGAGCCAGGGCCGTCCAGTTGATCCCCCGCTGGCGGTCCGCGTCCACCCGACCCGGCTCGTAGGTGCCCACGCTAAAGTAACAGATCAGCTGCCGTGGTACGACACGGGGTACGGCAAGCGGAAAGGCAGCGCAGGAGTGCACGTTAACTTGCCGTTGAACGAAGGCTCCATCACAGTGTTGGCGGCGCGACCGGGGTGTGTGGTGCGACCTATGGGACAGTGCGATCTATACACGTGCGAACCAAGTCAGTACGACCAACAACGTACAACATGTCGTACCTTGTAGCTAGACCGGCTGATGTTGATCGCAGCAGCCTGGGACAGGAAAGTCGGCACCATGTCGACATCCACGTCGATCACCTGCCGTACAGAGATGAGTGGGTGGGCATTGGTCAGATCGGTATGATGTGACCCGTGGGTCGGTGTGATGTGACCCCTGGGTCGGTGTGATGTGACCCCTGGGTCGGTGTGATGTGACCCAGGGGTAGGTGCTATGTGAACATGCAACCCGTTGGTCGGCGCGATGTGACCTATGGGTCAGCAAGGTAGGATTGTTTGCAAGCATTGAATCCGGGTTGCCGTGTAGAGGTCAGCAATGAGTCGAGTCAGAAATCAAGCGCCTTGAAGGCATCCAGGTTCCGGAACACTCACAGTTCAAGAGCCGTGCCGCAAGTGCCGTACCTGGGGCTTGGTACGGAGCATGGGACGGAAATCGTTTCCACTGAGCTGCCACTGCCAGCGGAGGGCACCGGAGGGTCGCCAGGGTTTGAGCGACGGCGGCGGTGAGGGACGCGGGGGCGGGGGGGACGGCGATGGCGGCGGCGGTGGCGGCTGCTTCGGGGGCGGCGATGGCGGCGGAGGTGACGGCTGCTTCGGGGGCGGCGATGGCGGCGGAGGTGACGGCTGCTTCGGGGGCGGCGATGGCGGCGGAGGTGACGGCTGCTTTGGGGGCGGCGATGGCGGCGGAGACGGCGGCTTTGCGGGCGGGGGCTTCAAGGTGTTCGGTACGGGAGGGGGTGACAGCCGGGGCGGCGGTGATGACGGCGGAAGTGCCTTCGGCAGCGGTGGCGGCGACTTGGCCTGCAGCGGGAAGTTGAGGACGGCGTGAGCATGACTAGCCCTAACCTGACTAGGGCTGGCAGCAGTGATTCTCAAGTCCCAGCCAACCCTCCATCTACTGCATCATCTGTGTCGTACGGCCGTACAGCCGTACTGGCGTACAATGATGGCCGCGCCCCTAAGCCGCCGACCTGCTGTCACAGGACAGGGAGCGGCAACACCTAACAACCACCGTAACAGTATTAACGGTTTACCAACCCCGAGATGCATGTTTCCGTACGCACTACACAGCCGTACAAGCGTCGAACGGTCATCCGAGCGCCGGTTGCCCCTCAGCGCCTCATCGTGCCTGGTTGCCGTACTGAAACCAAGACACCAAGGCCCAATCCGAGTCCTCCAGGCACAGTAGTACAATCAGCAGTACTAGCAGCAGTACAATCGGCAATACTAGCAGCAGTACAATCAGCAATACAAACGGCAGTACAAGCACGAGCACACGCAGCAGTGCTGCGAACGAAAGCACGGGCAGCGGTAAAATTGGCGGTACAGGCAGCGGTACAAGGGACCTTGCGACACACGGCGCCTTCCTGAGTCTACACGCTCTCGTACCCTCAGCGGCGGCCAATCGCGACTGTGGCCAAGCCTCACCGACGGGTCAGGACCCTACTAAGACGATCTCCTCCACCCCTGGAGTTCTCCCTTCCCAGTCTGTTTGATGGTTCACGGCTGCGGCCAGTGCCTCACCGGCGCCACCACGTCCATGAGGTTGCCAAAATAGGACGCCAGCGTGTCCCACGGATTGGGCATTTTGTCATCCGTGACATAGATGTACGAGAAGGCCCGGTTGGCCGCCTGGTTGACGAGCGTGGTGAGGGTGGTGGAGATGGTGGGCGAGGTGGCCTGGCCGTGGAGCAGCAGGGAGCAGGAGCTCTGGGTGGGGCAGTCGCACTTGGCGCCCGCGGCGTAGTCGGAGGGCCACTGGGAGGCGTAGTTCTCGTAGCGCACGTAGATGTCCTGCGCGCGCGCGGGGGCCAGGGGGAAAGGGCAGTTGCGGACACCGTACCAAGCGCACCGAGGCAGGTGAGGGAGGTGAGGGAGGCAGCAGCAGCAGGGGGGACGGACACGCGCGAGGACCTGCGGCTCGGCTCACTCGGCAGTGCTTCACCGACCAGCACCGACCAATGCGGGCTGCTTGATCCCAAGGATATGATCAGAACCCTTGGATGAGGCAGGGACTGTAACGTTGTTGTAGGCCGGCCACGGCCCCAATAGAGCCGCTACATATGCCGGAAGTCACTAATCCTCCAGCCGATCTCACAAGCCGTCTGGGGCGCCGCCCCCTCCCCCTCTGATCGGGGCCCAGGGTTGGGTTGGTGGTGTGCGCCACACACACAGCCGTGTACCAAACCCCCTCCCCTCCCTGCGGCAGGAGGTTCAGCCCCCGCCCGCGGTGCTGACAGTGCGGTGTGCCATCACGACGACCTACCGCGCGGGGCATCTCGCTCCCACCAGGCCCCGTGCATCCCGTTCGGCCAACACCGACTCTCCGACCCACTGACCCGACCCACTGACCCACAGACAGGATCGCTAGCTTGCAATCGCTCTTGCGTCCTAATTGGTCCTACACATGCTTAACCGGCTTTACACAAGCTGAATCACCCATGCACAAGGCCTGCCACTCACCGCCAGTCCCGCCAGCTGGCAGCTGATCTGCGTCCCCGGGTTGAACACCACGCGCGCGCTCGCTCGGCGCGCGTACACCGCATTCGCCAGCGCGCCGTAGAAGGCCAGCGCCTGGGTCGGGGGACGGACGGCGCGGGGCGGGCGGACATGCAGAGGGAGGCACGGGGGAGCAAAGCATCGACTCACAACGGCTGGCAAACAGCCCATGACGCTTGTAATTGAGAATTGACGGAAATCCACGAATCATTCCTATCTAGCTAACTTCCTAGACATACTTCCAGAGCAGACACACATTACACAAAAAGGCGGTCGAGAGTGCCCTGGACACTTTTCATTCAGCTCAGGGTACCGTAATCTTGACGAGATCGTGACTGAGCTGCTCCCGAAATTTTGGCTCCGGAACCATCCCTTCGGCACCCCAAGGATGTACGGCGAGCTGCTGCTAGCTGCTGCTGCTGCTCGCCGCGACCCTCGGGTCTACGCCTCTGCAGCCCTCCCTTCCCTGGAGGGCGCACGCCCTCGGTTCGCACCCACATTGGGCGCCGCGGGGTCGACCTCGTCGAAGAAGACGCCCAGCAGCAGCGATCCGAAGTTGTCGAACCAGGAGTTGACCTCCGCGATGACGTCAGCCTGGGGCCGGGCCTGGTGGGTGGCCACGTTGGCCATCGTGTGGACGTAACCGAACAGCTGGATGCCTGCGGGCGGGCGGGGGAGGCACAGCAAACTGGATAACAGCTGGATACCTGCGGCCGCACGTCAGCGCCGTACCCACGCAGCCGCGTCAGGAACACAAGTCGGGGATACAAGTCGGGGACAGAGAAACGCGGTGGCCGAGATCACATGCACAATCCTGGCTTGTCCGTGGCGTGCGTCAGGCCGTGAAGCACCCGGGCGGGTATGGTGGGCAGGTGCGGCTGGCAGTAAGATGTGGACGCACCCGCCCGCACAGTCTAAGCGGACGTCGCAGCGGGTGAACACGGGGCCGTGTCGATTCGCATTCGCGTGTGGGTGTGCGGGTGCGGCCTGCGGTACAGCCTGCGGTACAGCCTGCGGTACAGTGCACAGCCGGGACTCCCGGAACACCCGGGGTATCTGAGGAGAAAGAACCCGTCGGTATCGCTCGCCGGGGAGGGGACCGCGTCCCCGTCTGATCAACAGGGGCGCAAGGCCGTGCTTGGCGGCCCTGCCAGCCATGCAATCCGCTGGCTGTAATCGTTCACCCGTCCGCCCGCCCGTCCACCCGTCCGTCCGTCCGTCCGTCTGTCAGTGCCCTACCCGAGTTGTACAGTGTGCTGAAACCGGAGGTGTACAGCGCCAAGTTCTTGGTGGGCGGGCCGCTGCTGTCGCCCGTGACGATCGCGTAGATGCTGCAGCGAGGTCCGTACGACGCCTGCAGTACGGTACGGTGCAGTACAGGTCTGAAAGCAAAGTGCGCATATCATGGCACATGCAAACGAAGGGACTGTCGCAGGAATTGGCCTTCGGGGCGGCGCCAAAGGATGAGGTGCTGTGCCGTACATATCCTCATCTTCGGGCCAGGTAAGGTCATCACCGTGCGCGCGCATCCCCTCACCAGCTTATTGTACGACGTCGTGTCCCAGGGCCCTATGTACCAGGGCAGCAACACGCCCATGCCGGGAGGGTCTGCGGGGCCGGCCCGGGCGGCAGCAGCGACAGCGGCGGATGGAGGGCCACACGCTCAGCACGCGGGGCACGAGAGCGCTCGGCAAGTGCAATAACCCACGGGGTTCCACCGCAACACCTTTATCAAAATGTGGGAAGCACGGGCATTGAAGACACGCCATGGCAAAGATGCCGTGGGAGGATTGGATGGGCCTGGAGCGAACCGTGATGTAGTTTCGGGGCTCGCAGATGTTTACACCGCGAAGAGACCGTCCGGCGCGCATTCCTGCGCGCATCCGGCGCCTCACAGATTTGGGTTTGCAGGTTCTAGGGCCGGTACTTCAAACACATGCGGCTGATGCACAGGCACGTGGATGGCCGCTTCGGAAGATTGCAGTTGCGCCTGCACGGGCTGGTGCGCACTCAAGCGCAGCTGGTTCGCACTCAAGCGCAGCAACCCCGTATTAGTCGACCATAGTGGTTATGTTTACACCTGTTTACACAGGTATATCGTGAATGCATAACGGCCGCCACACATCTCATCTGTGAGCTATTCGGATTCGCGGACCTTATTTAGGACGCGCTCGGACGACAGGTATTGCGCCGGTGTACCCGCTACAGATAAATCAGCAACGTTTCTCATAACCGCAATCACATATCACGGTCATCCTACCGATCGGACATGCTGTCGCAGCTGCACCAAGGACACCTGTTCGAGATAGCAAGCAAACATCGCAATATTGTCAGTCAATAACACGTGCGCTCTGATGGTGTCAGCGATGCCCGCGTCTGACAAACCTGAGAAGGCTAGCGCTGCTAAGACCAAGACACTTCGATGTTTGCGCATCTTTCCTCGTACGCAGCACCTATTGCGCTGAGGTTGTAAAATGCTTTTATATTTTATATCAATGCAATATGCACGGCTGTGTTGGTGAGCCTGCTTGTTCGTACCGTACAACGTTTCCACGAACAGTTACAGACTCCATTTTTAACGATTTCCACCATAATATTGACGCGGTCTATTTAATGTATTTTCACACACAATATGACACATACTCTGTCAATCAGTCCTTGGACGAGCCGAACTGCCCCGGGGATCTGCAAGGTACCTGTCCGGGCGTGACTAATGCGGTTCAATAGCTTCGCATGTAAGACTGTTCCTTACTGTGGCCGTCGCGAGCCCTGAATTTGGGAGCGAGCCCCTTGGGCTTCCGGTGAATGGTTTGCGACCTTCTGCAGGTGACGTTCTGAGGTCTACCAACGTCTGTCCTGGCTGCGTGCCGCTCTTGGGCCGCCGTCTCCATCATGCTGCCCCACAGCGTTCAGCGTGCTGCCCCACAGGGGATGAACACGACACGACACAGACGGGGCTCTCGGCCGCTATCACGGAAGCCGCGGGGTCCTGCACCGCTTCCGCGTGCCGACACGTTCCGCCTTGTCCGTCCCGGTCAAGTAAACGAAGCACACGCCGAACCTACGGCCCGGGTGCACATTCGATGAACTAATTGTACGGCGTCGTGTCCCAGCTCCCAGGGCCCTATGTACCAGGGCAGCCAGCGACCGCAGAAACATCCTAACACCTCACTCAAACTGCGACGGGAACCTGCCGCGCATCCATCCTCCTCACATACCTTCCGAACAGCGCGACCCAGGAAAGCCACGAGCACCCGGCGCAGTGAAACACGCGTGGTGACGCGGGACCTGCGGACACGACCTTTGCCCTGATGGATACAGCCTCCCAATGCCGCACAGCTCCGCCACATCCGCGTCGGCGCCGTCCCTGGACTCGACGACCGCCTGATTCCTATTCATTTGGATCCGACAATCCGGCGGCGGGAGCAGCTACGTATGTACGGCAATACCGTACAGCCTACTGCCGCACTTACAGGGCACCAGGCGGTCTCACTCCCGCACGGGTTGGGTACGGTAATGCACTTGGCCGGGCGGCGCCGCTGCCGGCATACTGGTTGGTTGCCACCCGCGTTTCGCCCCTGGCCCCAAACACGGGACGGCTTCGACGCGTGGGGGCCGGCATAGTTGGCGGTGTGCTTTCGGAGGCAAACGCAGCGAGCAGCGAGACTTGCGGAGCGCAGCCTCGGCACCCGGAGTGGGGTCGTGCCCAATCTTATGACCAGACACGGTCCGGTCCGTCCTCAAGAGGAAGCTGTTGTCCTCCCGAGACCCGAGTTGCGCCGATGAATGAAATGCGGTCTGTGGCTGTGCCACCTGCTGGCCTCAGGCTGGCCCTAGCCGATGTGTTGTACAGCGTACCAGACCACCTAGGTTACAGCGGCGGCCTGGGCGGCGGTGACGGCGGCTTGGGCGGCGGCTTGGGTGGTGGCGACGGCGGCCTGGGCGGCGGCGATGGAGTGGGCGGCGGCGGAGGTGGCCTGGGCGGCGGCGAAGGCGGCCTGGGTGGGGGCGAAGGCGGCCTGGGCGGCGGGGATGGTGGCCTGGGCGGCGGCGATGGTGGCCTGGGTGGCGGCGAAGGCGGCCTGGGTGGCGGCGAAGGCGGCCTGGGTGGCGGCGAGGGCGGCTTGGGCGGCGGCGGCGGCTGTCGGGGGGCAAAGAGGCCAGGGCGTCCCAAATCACCTTAGATCACAACCCTGAACCCTCACGAACTGGATGTCGTACCAGGGACTTGCCTTACATGGCAGTGCAGTGCAGCCTTTCGCGACCCAGAACGCCGTTGCGTGATGCATATCACATGCCCTCCGACATGTGATACGCGGGTAGCGTGCCCTGACATCATCCACCCATCCACCTCCACCGGTGCGGAGGGCCCGAGCAGCTGCACCAGCCAGCGACATCGATCACTCGCTCCGGGACGCCCCGCCTGACGGCGCGACGACACCACCGACCATGGAACCCCGAACCGCTTGCCTCCGCCGGAAACAGCCCCAGAAACAGCCCCAGACCCGCAGGACCAACGGTCAACTGACAGGCAGAGGGCCCATCCTCTGCCAGTTCCCGATCGGGTCCTGTCGTGGCCGAACTCACCGGCACTATGACGTCCATGAGGTTGCCAAAATAGGACGCCAGCGTGTCCCACGGGTTGGGCATCACGTCGTCCGTGACGTAGATGTACGAGAAGGCCCGGTTGGCCGCCTGGTTGACGAGCGTGGTGAGGGTGGTGGAGATGGTGGGCGAGGTGGCCTGGCCGTGGAGCAGCAGGGAGCATGAGCTCTGGGTGGGGCAGTCGCACTTGGCGCCCGCGGCGTAGTCGGAGGGCCACTGGGAGGCGTAGTTCTCGTAGCGCACGTAGATGTCCTGCGCGCGCGGGTGGGGCCAGGGGGAAAGGGCAGTTGCGGACACCGTACCAAGCGCACCGAGGCAGGTGAGGGAGGTGAGGAGGCAGCAGCATGGGGCGGGCAGGCACGAACGAATCACAGCGAATTGAAACAGCCGTCGGTTGAAGGGACCTCCGCGCTGGGATCGCTCCAGATGAGACCCGACAATTCCTTTCTGGGATCTGCACTATTATATTCATTGACTCCTTAAATATCTACTTATGGTGTTATCATCGTCACCGGGCAGGGCTCCGGCTTCAGATCGGAAGATTATTCAAGAGGACCATATGCACTGCGTGGTCAAGGAATGCGCCTGTACTATGCCGTACACATGACGTGGTACGTTGCGCCGCCGGGGGTAACCCTGACAGGGTATGCAGCTATGCACTGATGGTCCACCTTTGTAGAGTCCTCTGCGACATTCCTTTACTCAAGACTCATTCCCTTTCACATCCCTAAACACCCGTGCACATGGCCTGCCACTCACCGACAGCCCCGCCAGCTGGCAGCTGATCTGCGTCCCCGGGTTGAACACCACACGCGCGCTCGCGTTGCGCGCGTACACCGCATTCGCCAGCGCGCCGTAGAAGGACAGCGCGTTCACCTGGGCAGGCGGGCGGGCGGGATGGGGCGGGGTAAGGAGGGCCGGGAGGATTGAAGACGGCATATGCAGCGACCCGCTGGCTGTGGGTGCGGGCCAGGGTTTGCAAGTAAAACAATTAATTACTTACACACTTGATCTGAAACGTGGAACGCTCTAATAAAGAGACCCATGGGTCACGGGGCCTGGGGTTCCCAGCGGGGCTACTGCGCCCATGCACGGATTCGGCCCCTCTAGGGGGTTGGGGACCGAGAGCCTCCAACCACGGGTGGCAGGCGGGTCCGCTACTTGTACCGCCGCTGCGACGCCCGTTCGTGTTAGACATCAGAGATCAGACTCAGACAGCCCACTGCACATACTCCCGGGCCCCGCAAGGTCCGGACGATGTCGGGACAATGCCGTAGGTGTCGCACGTACGTTTGCCGTGTTGGGGTCGACCTCATCGAAGAAGACGCCCAGCAGCAGCGACCCGAAGTTGTCGAACCAGGAGTTGACCTCCGCGATGACGTCAGCCTGGGGCCGGGCCTGGTGGGTGGCCACGTTGGCCATCGTGTGCACGTAGCCGAACAGCTGGATGCCTGCAGGCGGGCGGGGGAGGCACACGGGGACACACGGGGGCACACGGAGGCACATGGAGGCACGGCATGTGACCGCCTGTGTTTTTTATCCGCGGCGTTGAGGTGTGTAGGTGTCTTGCCGCCTTGTCGGTGGGGCCTGCTGGGGCTTGCCCTGGTATACACCGTTGATCCGTTTTCGCTGTAACGTTCATTCATATATTTCATAAGGCTGCATGAGGTTCCGGCGGACCGGTGGGGGTCGGTGCAGCATGAACGAAATGGACCAGCGCCAAGTATTAAACTAACGCTGTTAGGTGTTTCGGCCTAGGCCAGTGCGTGTGTGCCCGGTGCCTTGAGTGGCGCAGGAGCCGCTGCATGCGAAAAGAGCCCCCAAGAAAGACAAAAGACCGGATCAAGAGGGGCAACGATGGAAGCGTCGGAGTCAGGTTGATTGTGTCAACAAGAACAGGGATGCAGCGTTGCGGCCGCGCGGGGACATGAGGCTTGCCGAAATTAGTTGAAAAGCGGAGGGGATACATGTCATCCTTCACAGACCGGTACCCCGCCCGCCCGCCCATCCGTCCGTCCGTACATCCGTACATCCGTCTGTCTGTCAGTGCCCTACCCGAGTTGTACAGTGTGCTGAAACCGGAGGTGTACAGCGCGAAGTCGTGGGTGGGCGGGCCGCTGCTGTCGCCCGTGACGATTGCGTAGATGCTGCAGCGAGGTCCGTACGACGCCTGCAGTACGGTACGGTGCAGTACAGGCCAGCGCAGACGGCGAATGAAGCATTGGGGGCTTCTCTTGGCTCTCCGCGCGTGTAGTCCGTTCGGGATTGACTCGCCTCCTCATCGGAATTGGTGAAGCAAATACTACCTCATCAATGCCTCAGAGGGACCCCTCCTCTTTCCCGTGTCACATGGTTCTCAGGGTCCTGAAGCTGATCCACACTGTCACCGATGACCCACGGGGTCCACTGCATGAACGTCACACCGTAACATCATTAGCAACAAACTATAACATCAGTAACAATAAGTTTTAACGATACCACTCCTATATGAGCGGCAGCACTCCAATCCCCGTCGGCCAGCTGCTGCTTTCCAACATCCCAAGGCGCCCTCGGGGGTTCGTAACCCGCCTCAAACGGAAAGGGCAGGAAGGGACCCGGGGTTCCGGAGCTCGGCGTCTCACCAGCTGATTGTACGACGTCGTGTCCCAGGGCCCTATGTACCAGGGCAGCAACACGCCCATGCCGGGAGGTTCTGGCGGCACGAGGACACGGACAGCGGGGGATGCGTGCGCCCGTCATTTAGATGTGGCAGACACCTGGCAAGCCGAGCGAAGCGGGGTGACGTGGGGCGCGGACGTGGGGCGTGGCGTACGGCACTAACGATTGTGTACATAGCCGTATTTTCTATATCCGCCCCGAAACCACGGCATGGTGCAACGGCATTGGAGGGCCGTACCTGCCGGGCAGGCATGTATGGCGGTAGTGAGCCAGCAACCTGGAGAGGGCGGAGGGTGTCAGCGAGGGGGGGCTGTTGCGTTGATTGCGGAAATGATGGTCAGTTAGTGGTCAGTTAAGGTTTCTGGAGGTTGGAGGTTGATTTGGGGTCAACGGTTTGGAGGTTGTCGGGTATTACGAATAAGGGGCGGTCATGATGTGAGGAGTCACAAACCCGTCAACCCGTCAACTTCTCGTAGTAATAATGTAAATATGGAATGGAAACGTTACAAGTAGGGCCGTCGGAATTGTTCAACTAACCTACCTATGAACAGCAAAAGCGAAACTCGAGCAAACTGGTCGGTGTCGCGTGTCATAGCCGTGGTCAATAACAGGTCGTGTCAGAGCCGCGCGTTCCGGCGCCCCTGTCAATCTAGCACTGAACGAACTCGGCAGCTGTCTGCCAAACAGTCATATGTATGGGCGTCCTCTCGGCCGCAAAAGTGCGACTACAGCGTGCCTCGGAAAACATTTACTGTATCTGCGTATTATTCGCATTATATACTGACGGAATGCGCACCGAGCGATTCAAGTCTAGCTTCGCATTTCGTACTGGCGCACTATCAGCGGGCCTCAGTCAGGTTCCTACAGAAACTCCAAGCGCCCTCCGGGCTTGAATGTCGTTCCATGCTGTGGCAGGTCAGAGGTCAGACCCTGCGTTGCGTCCTGCCGTTGCTTTCAGGTCTGACGGTTAGGTTTTTGAGTTACAGTTCAGTTCGTGCCCGTTGTTCCTAGGAAATCGTTGCCCTGTCCGCGTATTATGTTTCCCGTCCTTTTGGTCATGGTGACAAAGAGGTGTGCGGAACGGGCGTTGCGGGAACTGGCGGGAGGCCCTCCTGTGCTGCTTGCTGCGTCTTCGGTAAAATAAGACCTTTGCGCGGGAGATACAACTCTGCCACTACCATTCTTCAAGAACCAAGACATATTTACGGCAGATGCTGAAGAGGTGAAGACGGCTGAAGAGTAGTGCTGGAACTGGAAACATGTTCCTTCTTCGAGCTAGCCGAGCATGGAGGGTCGACACTCACTAGTGGCCAGCAAACCAAAACCCTTCCAAAACATACCCAAGGTGCGTCATCCTGGAAAACTCGGCGATGCCCTCTCGGGCCCTCTCGACACAAAGTACTCAACAACGACCCCAACGACGCCTCGTGAAGCAGTGGTTTTCTAACTTTGTGTTTCTCATTATTGTGATAGATTGGGCTGTGACGTAAATCTTATGGACTTCTGTTGGTGTCGTGGGCGCGGTATATCGTCCTGGAAAACCTGTAAGTAGTCGAAAATACCGGCCATCAACCGGACGTTGTTTGAACTCAACGGCAATTTATACCACAAGTGTATGTATTGATTTTCATGAATGAATAAGCTAAGAAGTTCTTCACACCTTTGGTAACTGGGTAACGGCTTAGGTTTTTGTATATCAAGCAATACGTGAAACGCTATTGAATACCGATATAATGTTGTAATTCATAGACGGCATGTAACGTGAAAGTTAGGAGTTCACGTCACTCTCCTCACTAAGACTTCCTCTCCAGAAAAATCCTTCCACCTCAACAGATGTCTTGACTACACTTCATGCTGCCTGATAACGTTGCCGGGGCTGCACAGGACTCCATCATTCTGATAACTAACGATGTCAGGAGTTCCGCAGGCGGCGACGCCCTCCCTGCAAGCTCGGCTTCAAAACGTGCGGTATGCGGAGAAAGAGTACTGGAACACCAGATACAAAACGCAACCTTGCGAGTTCGACTGGTAAGGTGGTACTGTGTTTGTTGTGCCGCGCGCAATTGCTCCACGCCGAGTGGCGAAGACGTGCTGCTCGACCACATAGTTGTCTCAGGTTCCGTGTCTCGCAGCGCCGCACGCCAGGCTACTTCTGCCGTCCCGTGCTTTGAAAGCACGCGCTGGGCTTCAGAACAGCCACATCACCGTCCCAGCACCCGTGCAGCCCCTTACCGTTGCATGCACAACTACCCCTCTGGGCCCTATGACAGTTCCTCGCCTCGGGGCGCCCTCCACAGGTTCTACGGATACACGGCGCTGAGGAAGATTGTCCGCGGCTTCGTCAAACGATCAAAAACGGTCCTCCATGTCGGCTGCGGCAACAGCAACTTCCAGGAGGGCATGGCCAAGGACGGATACAAAGTAGTGAATGTGAGGGAAAGAAAGAGCGACCTAGATTGTCCGCCAGCCGGGGTGCGCCCTGCGGGACCAGGGCACGAACCCATATGCTATCACCGCATATTGGCCTCACCCTGCCCCGGAGCTCAGAGCGCTTTAGCTGCTGCAGCCGCAGCTGATGCTGTTTTTCTCACACCACCCGTCCACCGGGGCACACCACCCGTCCACCGGGGCACACCGACTCGGTTACGCCTGGGCAGGTGCTGCTGTACCGGTGTGCCCGAGTCGGTGTACCTGGGTAGACGGGTGGTGAGAGAGAAGAACTGGCGGGCGCGTGCAGCTGCCGATCCGGCTCCAGAACCGACGCAACACTCGTCTAGTCCCCCGGGAGGCCGCTGCCGCCCCTGCGAGACTGACCAGGGCGCGCAGTGTGAGGGAGGGAGGGGAGGGGCATCGGCCGTGTCGTCCTCCCCGCAGTTCCAAACCCTAGCCCAACCGAGGGGCAACCGAGGGGCAACCGCCCTGGGCATTCGCGACCGGCAGCCGCCACCCGTAAAAACATGTCTACCGACTTCCGGCACCCGCCCTGCGCCGCCCTCTGGCTGCAGACGGACATATCGGAGGTGGTGATTGACCAGATGCGTGCCAAACACAAAGACTTCCCCGGCCTGCGCTACGTCGTGTCGGACTGCCGCAAGTAAGACACCGGGTTGGGGAGGGGTGTTGGTCAGATATACAGGCATGGGAAGGGCCAGGGAGGGGAAAGGCCAGGGAGGGGATGCGCCGCGGTGGACGGGGCATCGGACGGGGCGCGGGCCACGGCCCCCAAGCAGGTCACGTGGAGCATCGAAGAAGCACACGGGCACGGGACGCTCGTCTCAGATGTTGTACAACACTTGACGGCCGTACCTGGGAGGCCTAGATTTAAGCCTGGGCGGGCGAACTCCCCTGGACATCTCGGTGGCGCATAACGTCCGGGGCACAATTCACCCATTTGTCTGCTTGAGCCCGGTCTGTTGTCACTCGGCATCTGCTTGGGCCCGGGCTGTTGCACGCCGGCTCTCTTTATCACGAGGCCCGCTCCTGGGGACCTGGGTCCTTAGGAGTGGCTGGGTGGCTGGAGGCGGGTGGGTGGCACGTGGCAAGAGAAACCTGTTGCCAGTTAGCCAGGCAGGCTGGCAGGCAGGCAGGTAGGCAGGCTGAAAGTTATGTCCCCAGCATTGACACCCTCCCCCCGCGGAGACCCTTGCATCACATCGCATCTCATTACGTGTTCACGTCTGACAATCGGACATGCGTGCCGCACTCTGTGTGGTCGTTCCAACCTCCCCTGGTGTGCTTGGTTTTCGTTGTACTCCCTAGTCACGTTGTTGATGATGTTACCCCTATTCATAGCTGTTGTTTTCACCTTTACCCCTAACCATCGCCATCGCTCCCTCGCTGGCTGCGTGCCTCTGCGTGCCTCTGCACACCTGCATCCTGCCCTTCCTGGCCCTGTCTCCCTCCCCTCCTGGCCCTCCCGCCGGCCCTGGCGCGGCCCCACGTGCCTGTCCCCGTGCTGGGCCCGTTCCGCGAACACCTCGGGCGCCCTGCGACACCTCACAGCATGCCCGAGTTTCTTGACTGCCAGTTCGGCAGCGTCATCGATAAGGGTGCGTGCGCGGGCACTCTGAAGTGTGTTACTGGTGCGGTGTACTTATGTGTTCGTAGGCGGGCAGCAGAGCAGGAGTGCGTGACATGCAAGGGGCGTAGCTGAGCCCGTGAACTGATGGGTGCGTGGGTTTGTTGGTGTTGTTGGTGTTGGTGCATCGAGTCGGCGGACGGTCGCGTGCTGCGCGTGTGCTGTGTGGGGCGTGTCAACGGAGGGAGGAAATTGAGCCGCATGATGGAATGGCGGTGGCACTGATGACGCGAACCATCAAGTGATACCGTAGTCATCTCCTTTAGTAGAGGACGAACCCCTTTAGAGGTCCTGGAGGATGCTGCCGAGCCCGCAGCGCGACGTGGTGTACCTCCAGCGGGCCCACGTAACGTCAAAAACAGCTGGCGTGGCGTGACGTGGCGTGGCTTCGTGCTAGAACAGAGTACGTGTACCACCCTCGCAGCACCACCCCGCAGATACCCAGGAACCATCCATACACCTCCCGGCCGCGCCAGCAAGAACCCGCCCGCGCCGCGCGTGTCGGACCACGCAGAAGACACGACTTGATGACTCGTGGGTCGCACACTCACCCACACAACCCTTCTCGCGGCGCAATTGTTTTAATTTTCGACACGCTCTCCCGCAGGCACGGTGGACGCGCTGCTCTGCAGCAAGGATGCGGCGGATGACATCCGCAGCATGTTCCGGGAGATATCCAGGTGGGGGCGGGGATGGGGACCGCGGGTGGCCAGGCCGGGAGGGCGGGTAGCGCGGGAGGGTGTGACGGGTTTTTTTGGCGGGGGCGGGGAACCCGGGGGCGCGCGCCCGCATTCCTACCCATCTGCGAGGTGGGGGACCCCGGGCGGCGGCAGCCAGCTAGCCATGTCCCTTTTGTCCTCTGGACCCTACCCCTCTCATCTCGCGCACCTGCCTGGTGCCTGCCTGCCCGTCCGTCTGTCTGCCTCCCTATGTTCGGGAGCTGAATCCAAGTCTTGTGCTGCCCCTCCCTGGCCCTCCCTGGCCCCTCCCTGGCACCTCCCTGGCCCCTCCCTGGCCCTTCAGGGTTCTGGTGCCCGGCGGCGTGTTCCTCCTCGTCACCCTGGGGGGCCCCGCCCAGCGGCTCAGCCTCGTCAACCGCCCCGAGTTCGACTGGAGCGTGCAGGCACGTGGCGAGCCGTTTGGCATTGGGCGCATGTCGGCTGACCCGCGGGTCGGTCAGTGCGGCGGTGGGGCCGCTGCCGCGGGGAACTGGCCGCTGCCCGAGGGCAGCAACAAACCGCCGCCCACCGTACGCCCGGCGCACTGTGGCGATCGGATCATGAATTTCCGTTGCAATTGCCGTCTTATCAACGCGGCCAGCATCGCGGCTACCGTAGTAATCTTACATGCCGGTCCAAGCCCCACAGGCAAGGTGCCGCCACCTCGGGTTGGCTCATAACGCCCCGTCAGATCATTGGGCGCCAAGCATGTTTTGTCGATCTATTTCGACTACGACGCGCCTGAACACACATGCGCATCCAGCTGTTTCAGTCGCACTTGCTCAGCCCGACGACCGGTGCGGATGGTCATTGGATGTTGGGTCCCGGGTCCCGGATCTTGGATCTGGAATGTCGAGCCCAGGGGCCCGGTTCTTGGAAGTTCAGGCCTCGGGTCATACTCATGCACTGACGGTGTGACCCGCGGGTCGGTCGTTCGACGTCACGCAGGTGTGCCTGGTGAGTCGAGTGGCGGACGACCTGTTCGCGCCCTCGATCCCGGGGCGGGCCATCCAGCTGAACGACACGGTCAAACCTCTGTCGTACATAGGACCCCTGGAGGTGCAGCCCGACGGCACCGTGGGTGAGGAGGAGGGGATGGGCGCTGACGGGGTTGCGGGTGCGGGTGCGGTACAGCGGTCATGGCGCATGGCGGCGGATGACCGCGTCTGCGCTGCGCGAAGTGATGGAAGCGCGGTAGCGTCGCGCCGGCGCTTCGCCTTGAAAGTTATCTCCGCGTTGCCCGCCTGCCCCAACGGCCCCGCCAGAGCCGCCCGTCCCGCCTGCCCCAACGGCCCCACCGGCCCTGCCTGCCCCTATCACGGGGGTAGACCCGAATAGGTTAAACACGGAGATCGAACCCTTGTTCCTGCGTTGCGTTAGTTCAGTTCGTTGAGTTGGTTGAATTCCATCCAAGTACATTGACCCTTCCCTCAGACCTCGACCCGTCCCATTGCCTGTCTGCCCACCCACCGGCCCGCCCGCCCGCCCGCCCGCCCTCGTGTTTCCTGCTCCGGAACCTCCGGAACCCTCTCCAACCCACCTCTCCAACCCTGCCCCCAGTCGGCCTGCCGGAGCCTTTCGACCCCGCCGCCTACTTCTACGCCTACGTGTGCCGCCGCTCGCCGTTGGTGCTGCGCCGCGACAACCAATGCGCCACGAGTGGCAAGGCGCGACTGCCGGACGGGTGGCGGGCGACGGTGAAGGCCGTGGCGGAGGTGGTGAGCGGCGAGCTGAAACTGCCTCAGGTGGGCCGGTGGGTCGGTGCGTGGATGCGTTGGTGGTTGAATGGAAAACAGAAAGAAACCCGAAACAAACCCGGGCACACCCAGAAATACTCAAGAATACTTACGTGGCGAGGTACCTGCATAGCATTGGAAGGACAGAGACCGCGCACGGGCGCGGGTTGGTGGGTGCATCTTTAACTGGTGAGCGTGTGATGTGCGTCCCGAGGTTTCCGGCCTGGGGACCTAGCGTTCCGGTGTGCTTGCAAAAGTCCGAAGGCTGTCAGGATCTGCCAGGCTGGTCGCTGCGGTCCGCAACCGCCGCCGGCCGGCAGAGAGTTGTCTCATCCAGTGCTGCACAGGTGCTCTGGTGCCGCTCTGGCTGCCCTCCCTCCAGCCCTCCTTCCCTCCGTCCCTCTGCTCTGGCAGCCAGCGCAGTTGGAACATGTCTTATCAAGCTGCCTCCCGCCCTCCGCCCTGCCTCCCTGCCGCCCCATCGTTGGGGGTTGGCATGCGTTCGCCCTCCTACAGGGCATCCTGGGGCGCGGCCGGCGGGTCAAGACAGCCTCCAGGTACCGTCACGTCCAACCAACCTAACTGATAAACCAACTCTTGATCCCGTACAGACGGGACCTGACCTGAGAAGGGGTCCCTCGATACCCCGGTTCGCGGTTCCGACTTGCCAGCCAGTGGCGGGGGTCCCCGAACCCGTCTGAAGCGCGTAGGCCCGCCCTCCCACATGCCATCTGCTGCCTCCCCTGCATGATACGCACGCCTGCCTGACCATCGACGAACACACGCACACACACCGTTCACAACTCGCAGCGCAATTCTCATATAGATACACCCCGCTCACTTCTTATGGTTGGGAGCCACACACATACACGCCGCCTCGCGGCTCAGTTCTTCCATAAACCACGCGCGCGCGCGCGGGCTTCTTAGCTGAACATATACGCGCGGGCCGGGTCCAATCGAAACTGACTCACTCAGAAACCAGACTCATTCAGAAACGAACCCGGGCACACGGGGCGCGGGGTGTGCACAGGGCGAGCTTCGAGCGCGAGCAACGGGAGCGCGAGTTGGAGCGCGAGCGCGAGAGGCAGCGGCTGCGCGGCTCTCAGTCGGATCGGGGCTGCTCGGCGCCGCAGGTGCAGTTGGACTTGCTGCAGCTGCTCCACGACAGCGCACAAGACCAGCAGCGGCCCGCGCAGCAGCACCAGCAGCAGCAGCTGCTGCAGCCGCAACAGCAAGAGGATGGACTCCTTGTGCTACCCTACGAGGACGGCGGCGCTCGATGGACGCCGCCGCAAGGGGCCGCTGGGGGGGCCAGCGCAGCGGGTGACGAGGTTGGGTGGCGGGACGGGGCCGACAGCACCCCCGGGGTGGGTGATGTCCGGACACCCGGAGCGTGGGGCTCGGAAGAGTTGGAGGCTGGTCCGCAGGCGGCCAGCCTTCAGGCGGCCCCGTTGATGGCCCCGCAGGCGGCCAACCTTGGCGCGGCCTGCCATCAGCGGGGCGAGGGCCAAGGGGCCTCAGGCCGCGGAGCGGCTTCGGGGGCCGATCGCAGGGAGCTGCCTGACCCACGGGTCGGAAAGAAAACGGAGGGCGAGGAGGATGACGAGGGGGAGGTGGACGTGGGGTCCGAGGAGTTGCCGCGACCACGCCAGCTCTCTTGGCGTCAAGCGGCGGCTGCAGCTGTGGCAGCAGCGTCCGCTTCGGAGGCGGAGGCGGAGGCGCGGCTTGGACACGATCGCCGGGCGTCCAGCGCCAAGTTTTCCAGCGAGGACCCAGTGGGGCCAGAGCTGTCGGGGCCCTTACTGCAGGAAGGCGCCGGGGCCGCGCCGGAGGCGGCAGCGCCGCCGCCGCTGCCACCCGCTGGGCACGGGGTGCGCTTGAACGGCGCAGCAATTGTGGCGCAGCAGCGCCGCAGGCCCGGCTATGACCGCGACACCGCGCGGGATGCGGTGCGGGTCATCAGCTACCGGCGACTGTCGGCGACGGTGCAGGACGCCTTCGCCGTGCTTGACGCCGTGGACGGCACGGGCTGCAGCAGCGGCTGTAGCACCAGCCTGACAGAGCCTGCTACAGCCGACGCGGCCGGCCCTCAGGACCTGTGAGTGCCCCTCGGCGCCGGGGCGGCTGTAGCAGGGCCTGAAGCCGGGCCTGATCACGCGGGGATGAACGCAGACTAGACTAGACCAGACCGGACCAGACTGACTCATCGCAGCCTAGCTCAGCCTAATCGAGCGGTGCCTAGCCCGGCTGCTCGTGGGGGCGCGCCACATCACGTGCCCCTGGGGCCTCGCCTGCGATTACACGCCCACACGCCCACGCGCTGACACGGCTGCGCTGTCCCTCCTGCTGTTTTGTGGCGTTGTGTCTTTCCCCCGGCTTTCTTTAACCTGGCTTAACTGAGGGGTCTGGGTCATAAGGGGCTGCGGCGAGAGGATGTTTGAGTTCTTGTTGATGAAATCGGGCAAGCGTGTCTAATTGCTTGGGAATGTTGCCGATGTGGTTTTGAAGGCCTTTCGTGAGGCAGGTGTTGAATACGGTTAAGGAACTGCTGCACCGCGCCTGAAACGGTTGCCTAGCACGGTAACTGACTAGGCAGGTCGGCCGGCCGCCGATGTGTGTGTAAAAGATAACTGAGCCGCGAGCCGCCGATGTGTGTGTACGGCATGTCGAGCGGGCCAAGGGCGGCCACTGGAGAAGGCCTCTCGCACCCGCTTGAGCACCGACCTGCCCAGCTGCGCGTGCTTGTCAGTGAGGCAGTAGGTGGTCAGTAGTGGTATGATAATAAGCCCGCCCTAGGACCGCCCAAGCCCCCATACGTACCCAAGGACCTGCGATGTATACTTACCAGTCAGTAGTGGTGCTCGGAGTCATGGAGGGGGATTGCCGTGACGGCGAATGAGCCGGCTTCACGGGGTGCGGCGTGTTTTTGCGTTGGGGAGCTGCGGGTGTGACTGGGGGCGGGTCAGGGAGGGCCGCACCTCCTGGGTGGGCTGCGGCGCCACCTGGGTCATTAGTCACCACCTCCGCAGCGGATTTGTGCTGTCGTGCCAGTTTTCGAGGTTGGTGGCGTGTACGACAGAGTACGAAACCACTCCCAGCTCGTATTGTGCTCGGACGCGTCCGCGTGCGTGGGAGGAGGTGTGCGGTCATGAACTGAGCCGCGAGGAAAGTGTCTGGGTGTGTTTAACAAGAAGCCCACCCATGTGTCTGTGCTGATGTTGGCGGGCGGGGCAGGAGTGCATGCTGTGCAATAGGCAAGGTGGCGCCAAACGGTTGCCCGGGTGCGTCAAGTATGTGCCCAATACCCACCCGTGAAGTAATATTTGTGTGTTCATGAGGCGGACAGAACAGGAGTGCGTGACATGCGAGGGGCCGAGTGACGCCCCATGGTTGCCCGTATGCGTGTATAATATACCCATTGACACCGTAGTTGTGTGTGTATGTGTGTGTGTGAATCGCGACATGTGAATCGCGACATGTCTTTCTGGGTCTGACGCTGTCCAAGGGCTGCTAACCCAGCCCTAACGGAAAGACCGCCGGAAGCACTCTCCCCGGATACGGGGGAGAGGGGCGCAAGGGGCCTCTGTCCCCTGTCTCTCTCCCCAATCTGAGCAAACAAAGGACCGGTGCCCATACGGGAGCCCACCGAACTACTCCGCTCCATCTCCAGTGGCTCAGGGCCGTAGCCTGAAAAATGTGTATGTATGCGTTTCGGTGCATTCATCAGCAATATTGGAACCACACGCGGCAGATTCACGGCAGCCCGTATCGCGCCGTCTGGGGGTGGCAGCGGGCGGCAGCGGACGGCCTGGAGGGTGACGGTGCGCTTGGCGCGTGCATGAGCGACCCGCGGGTCGACATCGATTTGGGTCGCTCTCTGCGGCTCAACTTGGCACACGGCAGGGAATGTCGGGGGGGCTGCATTTGGCTGCGATTGTCCGGTTGTCGCAACAACGGTCAAGATTTTAGTTTTGAGGTCCAAATTGCTGGAGAATGCAGCAAGCCAGCCAGTGGGGCATCAACACAGTAAGCAGTTGGCGGGTGGCGGATGATGGTTGGGTTGGAGGGGTCCGGAAGCTGTCAGGAGCCGCCTGTGGTGGGGATCTTTCTCGAGTGGGGATGGGGTGCGATGCCCGACCGTTGCGCAGCGGATACGGGACACCCTAGAACCCGACACCATATGGCTTCGAGTGGCTCGTGGCTGTGGCACCGAACCAGCGCGACAAGTTGATGGTGTTGTGGGGCTGCGTGGGCTTGCGGCGCTGCGTAATGTTAGATCCCGATGCCAGCAACAATGGAGTATCTGGTGTGTTTCTGGACAAGAAACTGCGCGTCGATGCTCTCGGGATGTTGTCCGTACATTACGGTTTACCGCTCCGCACATGTCAACTTGCGAACTGTGTGTGTTCGGATAACGTTGTCCAGGATTGTCCTACGCGGCGGTGTGTTGCGTGAGGCTGGCTGATCCGCTGATGGGGATCCGCTGATGGGGACAGCGCGAGCATGTTGTACGGCTGTCGTGTTGGGGCAGGACAGATGGTGTACAGGGGGCCCATCTAGCAAATTGCTGATATCCGTCCGGACTTCGGAATACCACGCGCGAGCGCGAGGAGCAAAACCCCCCAAACGGCGGCAAGGTTCACTAGCGTCGGCGTCTGCCGCAGTGATTCCATTAGATTACCGTACATTACCATACTGCCGTACGATGCAGGGTTTGCAAGGCCCTAGAGGACCCAGCCCTCAGGGCTGGTGAATGAGTTGGCTATTTTGCAGGTGTGTGTGTGTGTGTGTGTGTGTGTCGTTACATATCTGCCGGGCCGACGCTGGCCGGGGGCGCTAACGCGCCCCCATACGGGAGACCGCCGAAGCACTCTCCCAGAGAACTACGCAGCATCCCGTATCAAAGCAAGCACTCCGTGGCTGTGCGGGAGCTGGGCAACCTCTTCACCAAGATACAGGCAAGCCAACCCACAGCATATCACGCGCGGGGGGATTTTTGGACCCCAAACCTCGCACGCCAGTTGCTGTCAGTGTCATCATCTTTCAGTTCCGACCTCAAGTCCATGGCAACGCAGGGCGGGGCCGGGAATGGGGGACACCCCAACGAGGGCATCCGCACGTGCCGCGCCGACAGGTACCCAAACGCCTCTCTCTGCCTGGACCCCCGCAAGCAGGCAGGCGCATAGGGCCCCGCGCAAGCGCCAGCATCGGCCCGTCCTTCCGTCCCTCCATGACAGCTCCCGGGTCCGAACCCGTCGTGCGCACCGGGGACGTCCTCCTGCCCCCGGGCCGCGGGCGATGACCGACCGCTTGGCAGTTGGCACCGCTGCACTTTCCTCCTCGATGGCATCAGAGGGAGGGAACGTGAACAGCGGCTCAAGTTGAGTGCCCCGCAACCCCCCTTTTTGGGTTCGGGGGCACCCCACACGACTGTGGAGCAGCGGCTCCTGGCTACGTCCCCACTGCCCACACGGACTTCCCTGTGCAGCCCGCCCCTCCCTCCCTGGACTGCTCCCTCCTGCATCTGCACCTGCCGGAACCTCTCCCCCTCCCTCCCTATCTCCGCGTTGATGCGGCCGCAGCCCCGCAGCCCATCAACCTCTCGTCTCCGGAGAGCCCCTCTGCTATCTCCATCTCTACACGTCCACACGTCCACAGCGACGAACCCTCTCGCGGGGACTGGCCTGCACTGCGCCACACTGCCACACTGCTGCTGCGATTGCGACTGCGATTGCGTGTTCCAGCAACCTGCCCGCCCGCCTGCCTGCCCGCCTGCCTGCCGCCCGGCGCCCGCGGGCGGGACCCCTCAGTGCCAGACAGCTCCGCTCTGGATCTCCTCCTTTGCTCTGGCAGTCAGCGCACTTCATCGGGGGTTCGGGGCCCACCAAGACCCTCCACCCTTCATCGTCGCTGGCGATCTACGGCACTGCACCGACCGTATTCCAACCGGACCGTTGCTCTGGCAGCCGCGCAGCTTCATAATGTCTACCACCCCCCCTACATCCCCCCGCGGTCCTGTCAACGGGCCTCTCTCCCTCCCCCGCTGCTACCCCCTCCGCACTGCTAACCCCCTTCCCCCTTGCCGCTGTCCGTTGCGCTGTTGCTGTCCCGGTGTGGCCTAACCCCGTACCCTAACCCACCCGCCAGCCGACCACGTCCCAGCGCCCGACCGCTGACAGCCGAGAACTCAATGACAGACACCCCCCGCTGCTGCGCTCTTGCTGCTGCTGTCGCTGTCGTTGTCCCGCGCTCCTGCCCTCTGCTTAGACCTGGACTGACTTCCCGGATATCGGACCCAAGCTGTAGCCCCCATCCGGACCTGTGCTCTGGCAGTCTGCGCAATCTGAGTACGTCCACCTGTTCGCTAAATCCCCCGCCCCCCCTCCCGGGCGATACACCCCTTCCTATGTCACCATAGGGCCCCCTCCCATGGCTGTGTACGGCACCGACGCCCCAATGTGACCTAGCTAACCAGATCTGAGCGCCTGACCCCTGACGAGTTGAGAACCCGGGCACAGCGTATCCCCCCGCCCCAACTGCCTCGTGGCATGGCGCCCGCAGTCCTGGCGCTCCCATTCATGCACTCGCAGCTCTCCCTCCCTGATATCATCCCGCCGGCGATGCTACATCTCCTGCTACTGCGTTATGCCGTCACCGCCGCCGCTGCTCATACGCATGTGGCCTGCGGCCCCGACGTCGCGGCCTGCGCCGGAGCCGCGGTCGCCGCCGCCGGCGCTGCTACCAGGGCCGCCGCCCCCGCGCCGCCGATCCGCTGCCTCCAAGCCGGCGCCCGTTCTCCTCCGCCGCTGCCCGCCCGCCGCCACACCCACCGCCGCCCGGTCACCGCCGCCAGCCGCGTCTGCCGCCAGCGCTCCCGCGCCTCCTGCTGGTCGCGTGCGCAGCGCAGCTGCCAGTCCGGCGGCGCCCATCGCCGCCTGCGTCGTGACACCATTCTGACCATGCGGTGGCAGATCTCCAGCTGCCTCCGGGACATGGCCGCTGTGCGGGCCTCCACGACCGCTCGAAACGCCCTCACCCAGGCGCCCTGGGGCCGCAGCGGCACCCGCAGCAGCCGCCAGGCCACTTGGACCAACAGTTCCGGCTGCCCGGGGGTACGGGGGGGCGGGTAAGGGAGGGTAAGGGGTGTCGGGGCAGGGAGAAGTGGCGGCGTGGCGGCGCGGCCGCGCTGCCGCAGTGCCACAACAAGCAAACTGCGAACCCAACCCAACCCGGAAAGGACAGATACGTTACCGACCTGTGGTGGTAGACGGAGTAGCCGCGCCGCGAGCGATGTCCAGGGCCATGCTGTACCGTGTGGGTTGGCAGGAGGACTACCCCGCGGGGTCCTCCGCCGAGGTGAGGGCCGGGGAGGGCGCGGGGGGGGGGGAGAGGCAGGCAGGCAGGCAGGCAGGATGCAAGGCCGCGGCCTGTCGACAGAGATCCCCAGGTCGGGGTCGGAAGGGTCCCTGGGGTGGGGCCCAGCAGGCAGGGCCCAGAGCGTCACCTCTCCGGGCGAGTGCGGGGCACCCGCTGCGGTGACGCGAGGGGCACCGCGGGGCGGGGGTCGGACGCGGCCAGAGCGGATGCGACCCCACCGAGGGGAGGGGACGGGGAGGGGGCAGCGAGGTAGGTTTCGGAGCTCCAGTGCGGGCTGTGGAGTCCGGCCGTCCAGACGCCCTCCACTGGTACTCTCTTATCTTCCTTTGACACCCTCCACCGCCCGGCCCCAACCCGCCGCCCGCTTCTTGCGACCCACCGTCATGCTCCCCAGCGCCGCCCCGCTGGCCGCAAAGTACGCCCGCATCCAGCGCAGCGGCGGCGACACGCGCAGCCGCCGCACGCCGTTCAGCAGCGCCGCCAGCGCCACCGGCGGCATGTACGGCAGCGCCGCCTCACTCGCGCGCCAAAACTCCGCGCGCCACACCCTCCCCGGCGCCAGCTCGCACGCCGCCACCAGGTGCAGCAGCAGCGCGAGCTGCGAGGGAGGCAAGGCAGGGTGCGGGTGCGGCAGCCGTGCCCTGGCCGGCAACAGCCCCGCCCGAAGGCCGTACCGCTCCTTCGGTACGGCACCGCCGTACGGCCCTTGCGCAGCCGCACCGGCGTCCCAAGGGCTGCCGGCTTGCCTGCCCCCGCAAGTGCCCAGCAAGCCGGCAGCCGGGCCCCAGCCGGTAAGGGTAAGGAGGGCCTGTCGCGGAGTTGACGTCAGCGGCAGCGGCAGCGGCGGCGGCGGCGGCGGCGGCGCGAGCCACCGAGTGGACACCGAGGACGGCAGCTCCGGCACGACCATAAGGCCCCGGCACGCGGTGAGGTACCTCGAGCGCCACTCGGGTCGCAGCGCGGGCTGCAGCCCCAGGCGGCGCAGCGCCCACAGCAGGTTGACCAGGTTGCGGCCGTCCATGTACGGCAGCTGGGAAGAGCACTGCTCCAGGAACGGCACCAGCACGGAGGCGCGGGGGCGGTGGCGCATGCGCGCCAGGGCGATCGCCAGGGCGGTGCAGGAGGTGGCGTGGAAGGCGGGCAGTCGGGGCTGCGCAGGCGGGAGGGTGCGGAAGGAGGGAGGGAGGATATTGGTAGCGGGGAGTGAGGGAGTGAGGGAAGGATGTAGGAAATGGGTAGACACGTTCGGCCTGGGAACGAGGGCGGACACAAGATGGTTGGGGGAGGACGACTCACGACTGAGAGATGACTGCCGGAGCCAAAGGGGTTCGAGAGTGGAGGAGGGCCGGTGAGGCGGTGACCCGTGGGACGCTAGGCACAGGCGGCCGACCATTGAGGTACGGACGCGCGCACACGCCGCGTTCCCCCCACCCCGTGTGTGTGTGGCGGAGTGCCCCGAGTGCTGACGCCGGATGACACACCCTCACCCTCACCCTCAAGTTGTTGGGCTCACGAGCTGCTTCCCGTCCGCTGATTCCCTACACCCTACCCCGGGTCACCATGCGGTGTGGTGCCCGCCCCATCCGTCGCGCGGTCTCCCTCCCCAACGGTCCCCGCGGCCCCGGGATAGCACAGCCCCCGCCCAGCCCCTGCACGTCGCCCTCACCAGCGCCTCCGCCAGCAGTCCGTCCACCCATGACCGCCCCGGGGAGTGCGGCCACGCGCCCAGGCCGCCCAGGACCATGCACACCTGGCGGCCGGGGGACGCGAGCAGGTGGTCGGGGGAGACCAGTACGCAGGGCAAGACCCCGGGGGCCGCATGGGACATGACTGGGACATGTGCGGCGACGCGCGGCAGCCCATGCATCCCGATGTTAGAGAATCTGGCAACATAAGAAACTGTTTCCGCTGCAGGAGGAGGGTTGGAACCCGACCGTCATGCCGCGAGTCGCGGTTCCAATTCACTCCATCTCCATCTCCATCTCCATCTCCATCTCCATCTCCATCTCCATCTCCATCTCCATCTCCATCTCCATCTCCATCTCCATCTCCATCTCCATCTCCATCTCCATCTCCATCTCCATCTCCATCTCCATCTCCATCTCCATCTCCATCTCCATCTCCATCTCCATCTCCATCTCCATCTCCATCTCCATCTCCATCTCCATCTCCATCTCCATCTCCATCTCCATCTCCATCTCCATCTCCATCTCCGTCCTACAACGTGCGCTGGGTTTCTCCACGGCTCCTTTGCCACTCATCCCCCGTCCCCGTCCCCCATCCCCCGATCGCCAGCCCCCATGGGGTTAAATATTCGTCTACCAATGTCCTGCCGTATACATCCCACTCCTCCCCGCTCCCTCCCCGTCGCACCTCGTCCGGCGTCAGCACCGCGGCCGACTGCCGCAGCGCGCCCAGCGCCTCCGCCCGCCACATCGCCGCCGGCGCCCACCGCACGCTGCACAGCGCCCACCAGAGCCGCGCCAGCAGCCCCGGCTCCAGGGAGGTCAGGAAGGGCTGTGTGGCGGCCAGCAGGGCGCCCACCCAGGGCGGGCTCGGCCGGACCCCCAACCGAAACAAGGCCTCGAAGGCCCGGCAGTATATAGTAGTAGTAGTACCGTTACAGTGTGGATAGGCTTCCGGGCCCTGTCTAAGGGTTTATGTCGCGGTTTTTATATGATGCTATAGGACACCTTCAACCATCATCACACCGAACCTACGCCATACGAACCGAGGGTCCAAGGCGGTTGATCCTGCCAACCAAGGATCCCACCTCATCCATTCACCCGCACATCCGTAGAGACAGAGGGTTCAGCAACCGCCATCGATCTAGCGTGCGAATCTCAATCCATCAACTGTGATCTCAACTCCACACCTCAGCAGCTAGCCATAATCTCATGCTCCCGAACAATGTCGGGGGTCACCCTGGGACTCGAACCCAGGACCTTAAACCGCCTAACCGCGGTAGTGTCACCTGACCTGACCTGTAGTATATGGCCAGGTCGCCCGCCGGGCCGCCGTCGCTCCCAGCGCTGCCCCTATTGCCGCTGCTGCTGCTGCTGCTGCTGTTACTGCTGCTACTGCCAGCACTGCCACCGTGCTCCTTGATGCTGTTGACGAGTGTGCGGACGCTACTGCCACTGCCGCTGCTGTCGATGCGGCCCGGGGTGCTGCTGCTCCGGGACGCCGGGGCAGTCGCATCTCCGGGCTGGGCGGAGTGGGGATGAGGGCGATGAGGGCCAACAGCGTCGCGGTGTCGGGGTCCAGGGCGGCGGACGGCTCCGATTGGGACGCAGCCGTCGCGGGGTCACACGCGGTGTCGGGCGACGAGTCGGCGACTGCAGGATCGGCGAGGGGAGCAGGCGGCTCGGCGGGCACCGGGGCGGCTGCGGTGGTGGTGAGGGCGGCGGCTGGCGGTGAAGCGCTGGCGGGAGGAGGAGGTTCCGCGGCCGGTGCCGGAGGCGCCGCCGCGATGCGTGGCAGCAGCACGGCCCTCCGTACGGGCCGTACCAGGCTGTACACCTCCCGAGTGGGCGGCGGCGGCGGCGGCGACGCGACCGCCAGCAGCAGCAGGTTCACCGGGTCGTCCTCTCCCCACACGCCCGGGCACATGTCAGCGCCCGGCAACTCCTCGCGGACCGCCTCCTCTGCCGTATCCTGTGCCGTACTCCCCAGCTGCCCCGCGGCCCGCCCGTCACATGAGTCCGCTCCGACGCCCGCCACCGGCAACTCCTGCTGCCGGTAGCTTCCCGAAACGCACTCAGGCAGGGCGGGTGCTGATGCGCCGGGCCCTTTGCCCAGCGCGGCCGCGCCTCCGCCGGCTCCGCCGCCGCCGTCGGCCGCTGCCGCCGCCAGCTGCTCCAGGTCCCTCAGCCCCGCCCTCCCCGGCCAGTCGTTGAACTTCGAGATTGCGTCCAGGAACAGCACCGCGTGCTCGCCGCTGACGTCGCCGCGCGCCAGCCCCGTACGAATGTACGACATGTACGACGCCGCGAACGAGACGTCCATGTGCCGCGCCGCCGCCGCCATCAACGTCGGATGCCCCTTACTGAGCTCGTCCGCGCCCTTCATGCCCGGCGCCGCCGCCGCGCGCGCGCGCTCCACCGCCCACTGCACCGCCTGCTTGCCCGCGTCCCGCTGCGCCTCCCGTCTCAGGAACCACCCGAAGCCGCGCGGCACCAGCCGCGCCAAAGCGCCCAGCGCCCGCGCCGCCAGCCCTACGGGCAGCGCCTCAGCTTCCTTCCCCTGCGCCCCCTCCCGTCGGAGCAGCGGCGCCGGGGCGGAGGCTGGGGAGGGGGCTGCTGGTGACGCTGTTCCTGCTGTTGTTGCTGTTGGTGCACCTGCTGGTCTGTGTTGGGGTGCATTTGCTGCTGCTGGTGTTGTTGGTGTTGCTGCTGCGTTTGCTGCTGCTGCTGCGTTGACTGCTGATGATGCGGTTGTTGCTGGGGCGTTTGCTGCTCGTGGGGATCGTGATGCGTATGATGGCCATCGCTGAGCTGATGCGGGGGAGCCGCGGGAGGCGGTGGTCTGAACAGCCGGCGCAGGCAAATGCTAAGCAGCCGGCGCGCGACCCGTTGGACCTGCTCCTGCTCCTGCGACTGGGTTTGGGTCTGGGCGGCAGACGTCTGGGTCGCCGGCGTGCTGCTGGCGGCGGTGACCGGGGAGGCCGCCAGGCCATCCGCGGCACTGCGCAATGGGCGGGCGGGGAGCCCCGACTGCCCTCCCGGCCGCGCCACCTCCGGCTGTAAACCACCGCTGCTGCTCCGCAGCTCGGGCCCAGGTCCAGGAGGGCCAGCGGGCGTTGTCACTGTCGTTGCCGCTGCGGTGGTGGCGGCGGCGGCGGCGGCGGGCAGCGCCTCCAGTACCGCAATGATATGCTTGGATCTGACGTCTTCGTCGCCGTGCAACAGGTCCACAAGCTCCGAAACCGAACGCACGGACCGCAGCGCGGACAGCGACAGCGCCCTGCCAGGCGGCAGCGGCGGCGACACTGCTGGCTGCGGGGGCAGGTTAGGGCGGCCGTGTGCGCCTGCGCGCGCTTCATCAACCCCGCCGCCGCTGAGGACAACGTGCCCTGTCACCGGAACGTATTCGCCCGGTGCTCTGGTCGGCGGCGCCGCTGGTGCTGGTGCTGGTGGCGCCGACGCCAGCTCCCCGATGAGCCCCAGCGACGGCACGGACGATGCCCCCACTGCCCGCTCCATCGTCAGCGATGGGGTCTGTGGGGAGCAACCGACCGATCCGCCGACCTCAGCTTCGCCCCCACCTCCGCCCCCGCGAGGATACAGGCGCATGCGGCCGCTCGACCCCGTCGCGACATCCACGTCCCCGCGGGCAGCCGCCGCCTCCCCGGGCCCTGCAGCACCAACCGCCTCCGCCGCCGGCGCTCCCGACATCAGCCCAGCCCCGAGGGCGGCCGCTGCCGCTACCCTGGAATCTGTTGCGTCCGTGGGGGCTGAGGTCGCCGTTGGTCTTCCCGGTGGTGGTGCTGGCGGTAGTGGCGGTGGTGGCGATAGTGGCGGTGCTAGCGATACTGGGTGTAGCGGCGGTGGTGGCGGTTGGAGCGGTAGGGGGTGCGGCTGCGCGGATGTGGACTGCAGCGGGGGCACAGATCCCTGTTGCGGAACCCACCCGCTGCTCGGGTCATGCCGCCGGGATGTGGGCCGCGGATGCCCAGGTCGCGGGGCCGCGCTCTCAGCCACCCGGTCGGCACCCGGGTCGGCACCCGGGTCGGACCCCAGGTCCAGGTCCAGGTCCAGGTCCAGGTCCAGGTCCAGGTCCAGGTCCAGGTCCAGGTCCAGGTCCAGGTCCAGGTTCAGGTCCAGGTCCAGGTCCAAGTCCAGGTCCAGGTCCAGGCGAGTACCGGCGGCACCCGCTGTTGTCGCCGCTGCAGCGGCAAGGAGTGCTGCGCCGCGGACTGCCGGAACTGACCGACCTGACCATCGCCCCCAAACCTAAGTTGCTGCCTCCAATGCCGGTACTGGTGCTGGCGCTGTAGGGGGTGGTGCTGCTGCTTTCCACGCCGATCCTGCTGCCGGGGTCTCTACCAGGTCGAGCTGCGACGCTCCTTCGTGAGGCCCTCCGGCACACCACCGGGGCGTGCACCACCGCCTCGACAGGCACCATCGGGTCGGAGTCCCCTCCCGCTCGGGAGACTGACGGGTGCTGCCCGCCGCTGCGCGCACCGACACTGCTGCCTGCTCCGCTACCGCGCAGACGACGCTTGCCGCGCTCGGTACTTCCCCGTATCAGCAGTGCTGTCATGACCCTCAGGGTCGGCTTGACAGCCACGGGGCCAACCCACGCCCAGCCCACTGCTGCTCAGGCTGCTGCCGCTGGCGCGGTTTCTTTCCGTGGTGCGTGTATGGCTGCTGCGAGCCCCGCCGCCAGCACTGATGCTGCCAAGGGGGAGGCGAGATGATGGTGATGGCACGGTTACCACCGCACTCTGGCTTGAAACACGGCGACTGGGCTAGGCGCACAGCATACATCAGACTTATGAGATGCTGACGGCACGGCTGCGTCCTGCTGCCCGCTGTCCGGCCGGCCACCAAGGGGGCCTGCCACCTGCGCAGTGGGAGCGTGCGCGCGAACACGGCGCGGTCCAACTGGCCGCTCAGGCACGCTCGGCGCCCCTATGACAACCGCCCACGCCCCGAGACGGGGCGCGCAGGACAACCACTTACCTCAACAGCTGCCTGATGGAAGCCTTCAAGGGGCACAATTCTCTCAGTCGCTGCCCCAGCGCGTGGAATTCGTCGCTTCGGCATCCGGGATAGTGCACGCATCCGACGTCGTGGTTTCAATATTTTCCTAGGCTAACATCTCTACAATCAGAAGCAAAAGCGAAGCTGCTCGTCACGCCGTACCCTAGAACCCTAGAGCTAACGCATCGAGTATGATGTGTGATTGGATCACGTTATTGTTTTGCGTGGCATAGTCTACAAAATTGTTGCTTCGATCGCTGATGCATTTGTCGTTACTTGGAGTCCATCTGAGCCAAGCTCTCCGAGTTTCCCATACTCTCAGCCACAGCTCTCAAACAGTAGCTGGACCTCGGAGCTCAGCGAAGCCCTTACATCATTTGCGTGCCTCCTTGTCTGAGACCCACGGCGATGGCCGACTGGTCCACGACGCTGGACGGCCTTCCTGGCTTATCGGCGGATGAGAAGGCCGAAGCGCGAATTATCCTCCTAACTTCGAAATACGTTAAAGATGCCCCGGTGGTCGTCTCCGGGCCAGAAGACGTGGCTGCCAAGGCAGTTAAGGCGCTCCTTCGCAGGGAAGGTCAGTCTGGAACATCAAGAAAGCTTATACAGTCTGGCGATTTTGGAAAGCCGCTTGCGTCCATGCAGACGTGCGCGCCTGGAACGTGCAGAGGAGTGCACTTCGTAATTTGCTTGTTTTTTTTACTTGTGACCCCCGACTGCTCCCACGTTCAGCCGCGGCGGCTCACCAGGGCTTGGGGAGCTCTAGCATCCCGCGGTTGGGCTAACGCAAAAAGCGGCACACAGTTCATTGGGAACCGGCATTAGAGTGGGGCCATCGCGTATTGGGGTGGGTATCGGGGTAGGTAGTTGGTGGGGGCTGGGGGCCACGGCGTGGCGTGCTCGGGGTGTTGGAATAGTGCCCCTCCGGTGGGAGGCGGGGCCACCATCCAGGCTTGACGAGGTCCTTTCCGCGAAAGCAACGTGTAGCCTTGCGAAGTCTGAGTCCTGACCTTGAATGGGCTCACATGAGATTTGGGGGCTCTGGAAGGCCTGCTGGACAGTGGGGCAAGGGCACGGGGACGGACCCCTGATGTCCGGATGTAGCCCAACAAGCAAGATAGGAGCCATGAGTGGGAGGCGTGGGGGCGGGTCGGCGGTAGTTAGTCGGGGCTGAGGGGTCCAGGTCCTGCGCGGCAGGAGCAGGTGAATTTTCGTTGGAATGGCCCAGGGATCTGCCCACAGGCGACTTCACCTGAATAAAAGCACCAGCTCTAGCACCCCGCGGCGGTTCAGTACGTATGCGATCATGCTACAGTGAAGAGTGCGGCGGAGTAGGCTGGCCATCGTGGGGATCCACCTCTGCACTATGACTGAGCGCTCACCCTCCTGAACCTTGCAGCGGCATGCAGCTCCTAATCTTCACATATCCCCGTTCATTCCCATGTTGGGCAGCCTCGGCGGCTGGACTGGGCGTGCAGAGCGCGGCAGGGGTGGATATGGCGACTCTGCGCCAAGTCGCGCATCGGGCGGCTCAGGCAGTGCTGGAGGCACAGGCGGCTCCCCGCGAGCCCAAGCCCTTCTCCAAAGTCAGCGAAACGGAGGCGTTCGAGTTCCTGGGCGACCTGAAAATGGTGGTGGTCAATGGTAACGATGAATTTGCGGGTGAGCTGCAGCTACCTGATCAGATGCCCGAAATCAGCGGCTTTGACATTTCTGGCTACGAAACCGAGAACGAGGCCACAGGAGCGCTGCTCGAGCACCATGAGGTGCAGCTGACGCTCCTGGGTGTTCGGTTTGGCCGGTCGGGCTTCAAAATCTACGACGTCCACAACTGCACAAATGGATCCCTGATGATTAAACACGGCAACAAGGCCTTCAGGGGGATCTTCGACGGTTGCATAGCGCCTTACAACCTGGCGCGACTCTCTTCCTTGCAGCAATGCCGCATCGTTTATGAGCACACAAAGCCGGAGGTAAGGTGTAACGTGTTTTACTCTGTCGTGCAGACGCTGCCGAGCATGAACATGTCACGTGGCTTGAGGTCCTGTCGTGCACTTGTGTATGTAGCACAACGTGTTGTGAAGAAACATTCTGTGATTTCCACTGGTGCCGCTGGTTCCGCACGCAGGCCTTCAAAGCATCTCAGGGCCAGGCGATTCTTGCGCTGCTGGCCGCGTGCGCCTATGGGCCGTGCCCTGTGCTGGTGGACCTGACGGACGGCATGAGGCACATCGTGTACACCATACGCGGCCAGGAGGTCATTGCGTGGACTGGGCTGACCCCAACGCAGGTGGGGAGCTAGGGTGGCGGGATGTCACTTGAGGGCGGGATGTTACTTACTTGAAGCGGTCGGGTGAAGGTGAAGTATTGCCGTGCTAGCTCTTACCTGCTGGCATTTTTACATCCACCTGCAGGCGTACTATCTGCAGGCGCAGCGCCTCAAGTCTTCTAGCTTACTTACTGAGCGGACGCTGAAGCTTGAGCAAATTCCGGAGGAGGAGCAGGCGTGGATGCCCCCCCTGCACCAGCTGCGCCCGGAGTCGGGGCTGCACGAGCAGCTCGAGTCGGTCATCCCGTTCCTGCCGCCGGACGAGCGCGTGGACGCGGCGCTGGAGCTCATCCATGCGTGGACACAGGCGCAGGAGCCGGCGCCGCCGATGCAACTCCCCGACAGCATCCAGGCCTTCTACGCGTGAGCTGTGGTAGGTGGGTGTGGGGAATGCAAGAACCAGCGGTCCATCCAGTTTGGCGCGGCAGACAGTAGTAGTGCCGCCAGAGAAACAACCCATGTGCGCCTGTAGCGCCTGCGCCTGCACCTCATGTGCGGGGTTAACACTAGGCACGCTCGTCACGCAGGAGGAGAGGCATCCTTGGTTTTGACATGGGCAGGAGGAGTCCGGGGGGAGGTGCATGTGGGTGGAGAACCTCGCCCTACAGTCTCCTGTTGCCTGCGACCACCCTAACTAACCCACAGGCATCACCGCTGCTGCACCGTCCATTGTGCTCCTCCGTCCATGGTCCGCTTCTGTTCGTCCTGTGGACTGCGGACCGCGCACTGCGGACTACAGACTGCAGGCCGCGGACTGTGGACTGCGGGTTGCGGACCGCGGGCTGCGGACTGCGGGTTGCGGACCGCGGGCTGCGGACTGCGGACCTGCAGATGGTGTCAAGGAGGGTCCTGGGAGGCTGCAGTGGGCTGTGACGGCGTTAGCTGGCGCAGCTGAGCGAGGTGCCGGCGATAGTGCGCAACCTGGTGGAGAACGAGTGAAGGGTCCAGGAGGGCCATGTGCACGGGCTCGGGCCGGGGCGGCGGGGAAGGCAATCAGGCAGTGAACCGGCGAGGCGAGTGGGTGCTGTTGTTGAAGTTGAGAGGCTGAGAAGACGCGCGGGCGGCTGGCAGCGCTTCACGGCAAGGACTGCCACGTATGACCGCAAGCAGCTCGTTCCCGGACGCGGACCCTGCTGCTCTTTCCCGAGCGAGCAGCTACTGTGCATGGGCAAGTCGAGCGAGCGCGTCTACGGCGCGATGGTGGTAATGATGATGGTGGTGGTTCCCCCGCAGGGCTGCTGAGGCCTGCAGGGAGTGCTAGTTGCGCCAGTACGTATGGGCTGCATCAAGCTTGCAGCGACAAGGCTTGGGCGGATACTGGGCTGTATGAGGGATCAGCGGGCAGCCCTGCAAATACACGCATTATCGCTCCTAGGGTTGGGGTATCTTCATGTTTCGCGGTAGTAGGAAAGCAGGACGTGTGTGTGGTCTTGAGACACGGGTTGACTGTTGGGAGGGTGGCCTGCATACCGAGGCAGATCACTGCCTCACATTTTCGGATGGGTGCACTCGGTGATGCGCGGTTTAATTCTGGCACATTTGAATGATCCCTGACAGGTCTTTGTTATGTACAATGACCTGTCAGGGATCATTCAAATGTGCCAGAATTAAACCGCGCATCACCGAGTGCACATTTGAATGATCCCTGACAGGTCATTGTACATAACAAAGGGGCTGGCTTACACCTGGGCACAACCCATCGGGGGCTGACGCTTTAGCAAATTCCGGAGGATGAGCAGGCGTGGATGCGCCCCCTGCACCAGCTGCGCCCCGACTCGGGGCTGCACGAGCAGCTCAAGTCGGGATTTTAGCTGGGTCCTCCTTTACCAGCGCCTCGCGCCCCTCGGCCGGCAGCTCCACGCCATGTGTGTTCGAATGTAACTTGTTTCCATGTGCATGTGTGTGCGTGTGCGTACTTGCATTTCATGGCAGGTACGGTGCACGAATGTAATGCACCGGGGCGCGGCTTTCAGGGCATGTAGACGCCATGAAGTCGGGTTTATTACTTCGGTGCACATGCGAAGGCGTTGTTGTATGTGAGGTGTGCCGGCACGCGTGTCAACCAGCCGGGTTTGCTGGGCATGTGCCATGGGGCCCACCCACCGGGCGCAATGTAGTTGCTCGCATGACATCAACGCAGCAGTATGTGTGACTGTCATGAAGCCTTTGTGTAAGTGCGACGCAGACTGGCGAACCTGAGTTTAGCATGTCGTCAGGCATATGTGCACAAACTTAGCTTAGCAGGACCGTGCGGACCTCAACCGGTCAGCTGTCACCGCATTCCTGACCACGACTTGAAATCGCGGTAAGACGTCAGGAAAGCAAGCCGCACCCTCTCATCGATGTGCGGACGCCCACGGAAAGACTGCCCCCGGCAGGTTTCCCCGCCCGGTCGCCCAGGCGCGCTGACCGTGCTTACTGTTGGTGCGATGTAGCGACTGCCGTGGCCCAACTGCTGAGGCGCCGACGCGGGGCCGTCCCGTCCCCAGGGAGGGGAGACACCTGACCCTGACCCTGACGCCGGGCTCTTCCTTGTGCGGTGCCAATCAGTCGCTCGGGCTGCGACCCGCCCACATCGCCCTCTCGATCTAGACAGCAAATGTCAACCACTGGTTATTACATCCATGTCTGAATCAGACTGGCGCTCGCTTGGCGCTTCGTCAGACAAACTGCTCAACCGGGTGTTAGCGGGGATCCGGGATGCCGCCGTCATGCCACGTCTGGAGTCCTGCGCTGGTGCCCTTGGAGGATGCACCGGTGGCTGCCGTCACGGGTCGCTGGTGGTGACCCACACAGGGCCGCTCAGGCGCTCCGCCCCGCCGGCGGCGAGAGCTGCAATCGCGCCCTGGGCTGCTGTTCCACACCGCATGCAACCACTCCCCTCCCCACATTGCTTTCGGAGAATTGGATGCCAACAAGGCAATAAACAGACGCTCTTAGAGCCGCAGCAGCGACGCAGCCACTCGCGCTGTCGCGCACCTCTCGCTCAGCGGGTGGCGGCAGCAGCAGGTGCAGCCGTCACACCCGCGGGAACCACGCGCTCAAGGGTGCAACAAGGCACTCCACACACACAGACAGTCACACTTGTTTTGTTCTACAACAAATGTCGGTGGTGGCGCGGCTGCCTTGTTGCTGTTTTCATGTTTTCCAATTCACAGGTTAACATGGTAAGTATATTGGCGCTTGGTTTGGGTCGGGCGGGTCTCATATCTTAACACACACAGACACAGACAGACAGACACACATACACGCGCGCGGGTTTGTTTCCTAACGCACACGCGCGCGCGCGATACCGGCGAGGCAGGCGTGCAGCAGCACGGAAACAACATCCTCCACTCAAAGCCCAACCAGAAGGTACGGTATCATCAGCACTCCCCTCTCCAGCTTCCGAAACGCATCCTATAACAAGTAGTCGTGCAGGCGGCGCGAGCCTTCGGTGGACGGGGAGGTTGGTCTGTGCGATGACCTGGATGATAACGGCGCTGGCACTGGTCGACGCATGCGGGGTCGACACGTGCGGGGGCGGCACGCACGGCGGATCATCTCCGACGACGAGGACGATCAGGGCGCTGCTGGCGGGTGAGATGGTCGAGGGGTGGGGCAAGATAGGGAGGCGTGTCTTCACGCATTCGCGGATTCGTGCATGGTATCCTAGTGCAGGAGATTCACGAAGTCACGATGTGATTGTTTTGGTTCTCAATGGTGGTTTGAAAGGGCGGCGGGGGTCGTCACGGTGGATCCCCCCAACACCCCGTGGGCCGGGCGGGCGCGGTCTTGTGTCCAACACCTTTGCTATTTCGTGACGACGTCCCTGCTGGCAACATTCACACAGGTTTGTCTGTGACGAGGAGGTCGAGGGGACCGAGGAGCACGAGAGCAGCCACGAGGAGCGCGAGAGCAGCCACGTGGAGCACGAGAGCAGCCACGTGGAGCACGAGAGCAGCCACGTGGAGCACGAGAGCAGCCACGTGGAGCACGAGAGCAGCCACGTGGAGCACGAGAGCAGCCACGTGGAGCACGAGAGCAGCCACGAGGAGACCGAGAGCAGCCACGAGGAGCACGAGAGCAGCCACGAGGATCCCGATGACAGCATGGGGCTAGGGATCCAGGGGGGTTGGAGGCTCATCCGTCCAAGGGGGACGATGGTGGTGGTGGGGACGAGGTCTAGGATGGGGGAGGGGATGACACGACGGGCTCGGGAGGGGGAGAAAGGGGCATGGGAATCGGGAATCTGATAGATGGGATCTGGGGTCAAAGCAGTGGCTGGAGGTTGGAGCCTTGCTCAGGGCCGTGTCCCACAACGATGGAGTGGCATTCGCCAGACGATATGAGGCAGTGAGGGGCTGGTAGAGAGGACACGGTTTGGATGCCGTTCAGAAGCAAACGGTTTGGAGGCAGTAGTGATGAACGGTGGTTTGACTAGTGTGGGCCATCCAGACTTTAACCCCCGTAAGCGTTACTTGCATGGGCGCGGCATGCGTGGACGTGCATGTACGGCATGTTGCAACCTTGCAACGCAACATGACCAATCGTTTGTAAAGCAACCGGCCCATACGGATTGTGGGGGGCCCCGCCCTTTTTCCGGCTTCGAGGAAGCCGACCCCCTACTTGAATGAATGAACGTTACAGCGGACCCCAAACGGATCACCGGTGTATAACAAGGCAAGCCCCAGCAGGCCCCACCGCCAAGGCGGCAGGACACCTCCACACCTCAAGCAACGCCGCACCCAAAAACACACTGGATCATGACCCCATCCAGCCAGACACTGAAGCAAGCAGAGGCGCGCAGCGGGGAAACACTACCAAGGGGATAGGCACAGCAGAGGGCAGACCTCCCAGAAGTGGATAAAGTCAAGCACAGGGAAGGTCGCCCACACAGGCACCCCATTACCCAGCTACCACCACCCCTGAGGCACCCAACGCTGCACCCTCTCGAGGTCTTGGAAGACCCACGCCTGGCTCGTGACACTGCCCAGCGACCACTAGTGGAGTAACCCGTATCCAAAGAAATTTCTTTGCCAAGCAACAACATACCAACAGGAGCCCTGCCTCCTACCCAATCTGTGGGCAGGCCAGGTCACCAACTTGAGCCCCGGGTCGGAAAGCCCGAATGCAGCCAGGTAGAGGGCGGGGAACCCGTGCCTCATCCCTCATCAGGAGCAGGCCCCGTACACCGCAATACTCCCCCCGACACTTTCAAAAAAGGGTGGAAAGGGCCCACTGTGGTCCATCCACGTCTCGGGAGTCCCAGCTGGGCAAACCCGTGGAGGCGCCCCCAAAAGTCAGCGATTGCGCGCCGCTCCCCTTGCTCTGCCAGTTCCGGTCTCGGCCGTACAGTCGGACCCTGACCAGGTGCTGACCGCCGCAGGGTGGCCGCCATGAACCGGCGACCAGTCTCCATGGCCCCGATCGCGGCCAACACCACCACATCCCATACACTTTGCTCCACGGGAGGCGGGGTTCCGCCAACCAAACATGCGTCCTCCGTATCCGCGCCCCTAGGCGTGATTCCATCTGACCCACCACAGCGTGGGCCACCCGGCACGACCAGAAGTGGTGCTGGCGGGGTGTTCCTGTCCCCCGCCTTCCGTTGGGTATCCATTGCATCCACACCGCGCCACCCTCGCGTGTCGCATATGGGAGTTGTCCAACAACGGGACACCATCGACTGTAAGGCGCCAAAAGGCCTAATTATGCTCATTTTCCCACCGGGTACTGAGCCAGAGGCGGCTCAGCAGTCCCGGGATCCGGGCGGCCGTCACCTGAGTGATCGGGTCAGTGGCCCCCAGTCCTACCGCCTCACAGGCACACATCAAGTGGGCCGCACTGCGACGTTCCGCCACCTCGGCTAGTTGCATCCCACTCGAACAGAATACTCTCTCAGGGCCACCTTCAGCCCATTTTTCAGCCGCCAGCCCATGCGATCGAGCAGCATGGCCGTCACCTCCTCTTCCGTGGGCACCTTAGCCCCCTGGGCCTACTTGTCCTCATATACCCCGTACAAAAGTACGTGTAGTCCTATCCACCCGGTAATTAGAGCGAGGGTTCCATTGTGAACCGCAATCGGCAGTACACGAAATTTATTGAACGCAGACTGGGGGCTTGAGTAAGCATTTGGCGGGCCTATTTTACTTCCATGTCATAAGGCACACCCAAACAAGACCACCTCGTCACAGCGAGCACAGTCCGTTGACGGTTGACTTCGTCATAACATCCGCAGAGCGCGGGGCAGTGAGGTACATGGCTGTGCTGGACATCTACCCGGTACTGCATATCTAATTACCATATCGGTTGATTGCACGTTGGAAGCGCGGAGGGATGGTGCGCAGGTAGAAAGTGCACCGGGTCCGGTCGTATTTTAGGGCGGGGCCCCAGCGCGAAGCGCGTTCGGGGGGCCCTGCCCCCTAGGATTACCCCTGTCCGTGTGTCCGCCGTGTGTCCGCCGTGTGTCCGTAACGGCAAAACGTTTATTATCCGCTAAACTATGTTTGTCATATTAAGTGTCCTCTATTGCAAGGTAGCTTTGGTTTGGCTGAAAAAAAATCTTTGCGCACAAACGGTCAAAGTAAAGCTCTGCGGTCTCCATGGACCCGGGTCAACGTCCACCCAACGCCTCTCGCGCTCATATTTGTTTCGACGGGTGCCGCGTGATGAATAATTGGATTAGGAGCAGGCGGCACGTGCTAAATTGAACTTCCATAGTGTTCTGATGTTTGAACATCAAGATGCCACCAACATCAACATTTGCCTTTCTGTCTTGCCAAATGAATACAATTCAACAATATATATTGAATCAAAGTTTCAAGATGCCAAGGGATAGCATCCGAGTACCAACAAGTTCTCCAGTGAAGTCCGGGTCTCACCGCGGCTTTTTCGCACCCTGTTTTTGCCTTATGTTTGCTATGTAACTATTGATGGCAAACTTTAGAGGTTCACGTCTGCTGCGGGCGGCATGATTGCCCCGAAGGGGTCGATTCAACGTGAGTCGCGCTCCAGGGGCTTCAACTTGGTTGGTTGGTTGGTTGTTACATGTTGTACAGGCCTTACGGCTATAAACATGTGTTCCCCCACAACGGTCATCCGTCAAAGGGCGCACAAAAGATCAAAAGAACAAAAGGTAGCTGAGTCTCTCATCTCTGCAGCTTTTCCTTCCGCAACTTTTGCACCTGATATAAGAAATGACCAAGCTTGCACTGGTCAAACAAAAACATGATTCCGAACATATCCGAGTCATCAGGGAGATCCACCGCTCGGCGTAGCGGTTCGTAGACCGGACATTCAATTAGCACGTGTAGCTCGTCCTCTACCGCTCCACTATTGCAAACCCGGCACGTCCGTGTACTGCGCGGCGTGCGCCCGGGCCCCCGTGCTAACCGCGATACCTCCAGATCCCAACGGCCAAGCCGGAATCGCATTAGCGCCGTGTGATGCTTTCTCGGCATATCAGACGTCATATGCTCCAGCTTTCGCTTGTGATCGATCGGTGTGTACGCAAGGCCCATCCAGTTCAGGTACCGACATGCTGTCACGCCCGGCCCCTGCACTCCAGCCCTATCGGTGTACTCCGGGAAGCCCCTGGGATCCTGATCCAGGCAATCAGCAGACCAATCGCAGAGCAGTCTGCGCCGAAATTCTAAGAGCAAATCTCCAAAAGGGATATCTAGCGCGACAATGGCCTTTGCCTTGGCCTCCGCACCGAGCGCCTCCTCCACATGCGCCTTATAATCGAACCCCAGGGTTTCGAAAATCCGAAGTACCTTCCCCGCCCAAAAGTATTCATGCTCGTTAGTCATATGGTCCGACTCCAGCCATGCCTTAATGTCCTCCTCAAGCACAGCCCTGGCAAGCGAATTTGGCTGTTTGACTAGCCGCTTCCAAAAGCCGAACACCTGTTGAGCCCAAAAGTAGTGCAGCGGGAGCTGTGATGTCTCCGCAAACAAAAGCCTGTTTGGGGGTAGGCTTGCGCCAACCACCTTTCGCAGAAAGATCTTCTGAACCTCCACCATCGGGTCAGCATTGGCTTTTTCGAAAACGCCAGCCCTGCTACCCGCATTCCTGACCCAACCTCCCCACTTTTTCACGTGTGCGGAGCCCTCCTCGGATAGGCCCGTGCCAGCGCGTTGCCCCCACCTTAACCACTCCCTCACTCGCTGCCGCCTTCTTGTTCCGAGCACTTCACGTATCGCGTCCGGGCCCCAGACTTCGACTCCATATGAGAGCAAGGATCTAACCTGAACGTCGAAACAACGGAGCATCAGGTCTGGTGCCCAAATCCGATTTGCCTCCAGCTTACGCATCAAAGAGAACACTTCAACTGCAATTGCAATTTGTAAACAGCATGACTTGTTCATTTGATTAGTTCTTTATGGAGAGCTAAAATATACCAATTGTTGCAATTCTTCGGGCAGGCTTCCCTTGGACTTGACGCCAAGATGTCGCCTAGCCAGAATCCTGTGACAATGTGCTAGTATCAAAAGGATATTATGAAAACATCTATCCACAAATCGGTATATAATTTTGGTTTCATAGGGTGTTTACACTTAGGCAAATATCCTACCAGGCATGGGCGGCACCGGTCACCGCGGCACCCCAACCAGGCATGGGCGGCACCGGTCACCGCGGCACCCGGAAAAGTGACCACACAAAAGTTACGTTCTTTAACTTTGGAAGCACCAGCTATCAAATGTTTATGCAAAATGTATGGTAGTTTTGACAGCAGCGCAAACCGTGCACAAATGAGCAAAATGCCGTACCGTAGTGCCTTTAATTTTTGGTGACACGCAATTGGGATACTGTCCCCAATGTTGTGTCAGGCGTAATAACCCTGGACTTTTTTGAGGGAGTCGTCCCCAATTGTACGGACCACGGCAAATTTTCGCGCTAAGCCAGGTTGAAACAGCAAAATTCGGTCTGTATCTCATTTGTATTGTGACGCTGCCATGAAATGAGAAGCAATGAATCCATCGGGCGGGGTGCAAAAGCGTCCAAAGCTGAACAAATTGAAGCAGTCAAATTTGTTGCAGTTCGTGCCAAAGTTGCCTGCCGGTGCCCCCAAAGAGCAGCGCTTAGGATTCGTTCCTACTAGGTTGGCTGCAGAGGTCATAGAGCAGCAGCAGCAACATGCGGAGACGGAGCATGCAGCGGCAGTCGAGCGCGCCAACGCTGCTGCAGACGGGGGGGTCGGAGGGAGGGGGGAGGGAGGAGAAGGAGAAAGAGAGGAGAAGGAGAGAGAGAGGGGGGAAAGGGGAGGGGGAAAAAGGGAGGGGGAAAGAAAGGGAAGAAGAAGGAAGAGAGAGGTTTATGTAAAAATGTTCGCACTTGGGGGTCCGGGGGGCGAAGCCCCCGAGAAAAATTTTTGGGGTTTCGCTCTGTCACTAAAATTGGGGAGGGTGTCTCACGCCTTCATGCGGTAGGGGCCATGGGGAGGACCGGGTGAAGGGGAGGGGGGAAAGAGGGGGAGAAAGGGGGGAAGAGGGGGAGAAGGGGGGAAGAGGGGGAGAAGGGGGGGAAGAGGGGGAGAAGGGGGGAAGAGGGGGAGAAGGGGAGAAGAAGAAGGAAGAGAGAGGTTTATGTAAATATGTTGGCAATGGGGGGTCCGGGGGGCGCAGCCCCCCGGGAAAAATTTTTGGGGTTTCGCTCTGTCACTAAAATTGGGATGTATCCGATCCCGTGTCATCCCCACTTCCCCTCATGGTCGTCCGCAGGACTTCCTGAAGGCCAAGTTGCCTGGCGTCGTGCTCAAGTACGTGCCGGCGAACTGCACATCCAAGCTGCAGCCCTGCGGGTCAGATGCGGAGGAGGAGGACGAGGAGGAGGAGACAGCAGCGCAGCAGGCGCCGCGCGGCCGTGGGCGTGGCCGTGGGCGCGGGCGCGGGCGCGGGCGCGGGCGCGGGGGTCGCCAGCCAGAACGGAACAGATCGTGTACGGAACAGATGAGGACGTGCTGGAACAGATGAGGACGCGCTGGGTGCGTGCTAACACTAATCATTAGTCACTTTACGGCGGCGAATTAGTTCTACCCGATGGTAGTATCGGTGCTGGTAACTTGCTCTGCTTAAGTGTGGGTTTCGGGCCTCGGACGGCACGTGTGTCATGCGGCAATGGGATTCCGAAACAGACAGTACGACGGGCAAGCCGTGCGGGCTTCACCAAAATTGGTAACCAACTTGCAATTTGATCCTGGATTCGTCACCAAATGCTTGGAACAGTGCAAAATTTCAAGCGTTCTTTCCGGGGCCTCCCAATTCAAGAGTCACCAAAAATTAAAGGCACTACGGTAACGGAGACGTGATCGCAAATTCGCGATCGATGGAGCACAAAAGCGACAAAGTAGTACATCGTAACATTTGCTCTATCAAGTGAAAAATTCAAAACCACAAAAGAAGACGCGAACTTGCGCCATGGCTTGCATCTCCCCTGACAACGCCGTTCAGACAACAGTATGACAATAAACGCTTGATTTAACTAGTTTCCAATCGATGAAACGTCTGGCATTGATACAGACTACGAGCTGTGACAAGTGGACCGCGGGTCGGTTAGTTGGTATGTTTCGGGCAGTATCGTGCGTGTCTTCACTGGATGCGTCTCGGTGAATGCGCGTCATCACCATCGGGCCCAGGTGAGCGGTCTATAACCACCTGGGCATCGCGCATGTTTGGCAAGTTTAGAGCAACCAACGAAAAAATGCTTCGTTTGTTCCCCGACACGGATGATAGCTCTGACGACGAGCCAAGCACGCCGCCAGCGCGGGCGCCACCTGACGGTAAGATTCATTCGCGTACCGGTCATGAACGCCACAATGTGCAACGAAGTTGCTGCTCATTCGTAACCTATCCCGCAGTTGTGGACCTCGTCAGCCCCGACACACCAATAAATCTGGTGTCGCCGGGATCCCGCAACGATGCGGCCCCTGCACCCGCCGCTGTCGCCGCGACCACAGGTGGGTTGCAACTTGTCATGTCCGTCAGGAGTCGGCTGTAGTTAACTGTTAGCGCACCCGCGCCGCAGGTGCGGGTGGCTCAGCGCCGGCCAACATCACCCACCACCACCATCACCACCACCACCACCATCACTACCAGGGCGCGGCCCCAGGTGAGTAGCATTTCGTGCGCGAGGGTCCTTCGGACTTGCTCAGACAGTCGCATGGTCGCACCCGGGCAAGGGAGACTGCTCTCCAATTGCCAACAAGCACATGTTGCCTGGTTTTAACCGTGTCATTGCATGAACCACCATCTAAAAACGCCTGGCCCAGTCAAAGATCCACCACCCCTTCGCCACCACCCCCATCCCTGCCGGCTGTGACCACCACAGCCGCCGCCGCGGACCCACCGCAACCTACCGGGGGCTTCGTTCCCTTCGAGCCGCTGGAGGGGAGCATGGTGCAACAGCAGTTCACGCTGTTGTGCACCGACTATGTAGACAACCCTACTGCATCAAACCGCTCTCAGCGCTCGCGCTTCCCGCTGCTGCCTGGCAATCTCCGGACGCGGACGCTGTACCTAGTGCCGGTCAACAACGACCTCAGGCGCCATTCCGGCTGCTGCTTGGCTTGCGGCATGACGCGCTGCATCCATTTGGTCGGCATCGTCACCAAGCCGGACGGCTACACTGGCCGCCGCGTGCGCACGATTGTTTATGTGTGCGACGAGTGCATGCGCGCCGCGGTGTACGGCACCTAGTTGGTGCTAGTGGCACAGACGACTCGTTTGCCTAATGCCGTACGATTGTCTATGTGTGCGACGAGTGCATGCGCGCCGCGGTGTACGGCACCTAGTTGGTGCTATTGGCACAAACGACTCGTTGGCCTAATGCCGTGGCGGATGGTTGTTGCACAAGAGCACACGTGAATGGCCCTTGGCGTCCGTTGATGTGTCCCATGGGTCGGATGACTGTCGAACGTGTGACAGTTGCTTTGCAAGCATGTCAAGACTCATGCGGAACCCGCGAAATGTAAGCTCTACAGCCGTGGCGCAGTAATCCAACGCACAGCCCCCCTCGCACAATCACTACTGCAGCCCCATCAAAGCAGCCGCAGTACGTCGAACACATTACCACCGCTAGCACCCAACAGTCCGCACTCCTCCAGGCTGCTGCGAGGGCCTTTCCGCTCACGCCGTCCCTCTACAACCGGCGTGCCTTGTAGCCCCGCAAGCGTGCGTGGGCGTACCAGTCCATGCTGTCGGCCCGGGGAAAACTGCTGCACAATGCGCGGGATGCCTGTTGCACCGAGTCCGGCCACTGCATCAAGGCCCGTAACAGCTGTGTACGGGTAGTACGGCTGCGGGGCCACAGCACTCATCACTCCTGCCGTCGCCGACTCTATAACGCCAACGGGCACAGGCTGATACGTGCCGTACTGCAGTGCGGTCCCAAGTGTCACTGGCTGCCCTGCCGTGAAGTGCTGAAAGACGGAATGCGCTCCATAGTCGAACAATGGCATCCCACTGCCCGTTGCTTCGCACGAGTCATAGCACGGAACCCCTGCCGCAGTGTACGCTGCTGACAGTTGAGTTGCTGCTGACAGTTGAGTTGTGGGCAGCAGCGTGCTACCGGCGCCGTGCGACTGGAAGGCCTGCTGACCGAAAATCGGGACGGTGCCTGTTGCGTTGTACAGCAGGCTGGTGCCTGTAGTCAGTCCCACATCGACCTGCATCCGCGCGCTGGACGCCTGGTTGAAGCTCCATCCCTGGTCGAGCGCGTCGTTGGCATCCCGGCCGGCAGCAGGGAGGTCCAGTCCTCCACCCTCTGCTCCCTCCGCCTTGTTGGCCTTTGCCTTCCCGTGAACCGGGCAGATGCTCTTGTCGACGCAGTGCTGCCAGCACTTGCGGAACAAGCACCCAGATTGCTGAGCACGCTTGCAGTTCGGCCCGCATGAAGGCGGCCTGTCACCAGCAGTTGAGATCGCGACAGCAGCGGCAGCGGTAGCGGTGACGGTGGCGGCTGACATGACGGGGACTGGCTGATACCGCTCCGGTGAAGCGTTGACGTCAGGCCCACGTCGCCGGACTGGTCTGCCCCATGCTGATTGCTCTTGCTTTGGTGGGTGCTGGACGTCGTCATCATCTGATGCCTCGGTCTGCGCTGTGGGCTGATCCGGTGAGTCGGGCACCGCTGCCTCCAGCCGATTGACCACGAAGGACACCAGCTGGGAGCGACAGGCGTCACCCAGCGTCTCCGTGGCTGCCAGGATATCGTCGGGTGTGGCCTCCGTTCTGATCTCCATAGCCGCCAGCCCCTCCGAGAGCACCTCCAGTGCGCTTTGCTTTCCGTACAAATGCCTTGCGAGCCACGACATGAAGCCTGGAATGGAAGCCCGCGCGTCAGTGGCCCCTGAAAGCACAGCCGCCCGCTGGTCCCGGCTCTGCCCCGGTACCTGACGGGCGGCCTGTCGTAGCATGGCCGCTACTGTCCGACCTTGCCGCCGCATGGGCTCGCCGGCGGTCATGTTGCTGCGCATCTCCTGGATATGGGCAACTCCAGTCGCCTCCTCAATAGCCGCCCGCTCAGTAAGGTACGGGATGAGTCGCCGCGGTCGGCCACTGGATGCTACCTCTCGCGTGCCTGCATGCGGCAACGTAGGGCAACAAGGAAAACACAGGCCATGCGTCTTATAAGGTTCCAATGCCCACACACGAAAGCGGTGAGGATAGATACAAGCCCAACGGTAGTTGTACAGGTTATGCACCTAATCATGTAACTCTCTCCCTCGGGAAATCTACTCGTATCCAACATGCATTCCCAGTCCACCTGTCTGCATGTTGACGAACTCCACGGTACCGTTGGTGCGGTAGGACTGGGTGCGCGGGTCACTTGCGGCAGTGTCCGGCAGCCGGTTGAGGAACGGGAACAGGGGGTGCAGAAGTGGAGCAGCGCCCTCCATGTACTGGCGCCCACCGCCTCGTCCGCCTCCGCTTCCTCGGCTAGACGTGTTGCTTCATTACCAAGAGCGCGCAGGAACTCGTCCACAGCCTTGAACTGCGCCACGTACTCCTTTGCTGCTGTCTCGCGCGTCAGCTGTGCGTACACCCTGACCTGCACCAGTCGCAACAGAAAACATGACACACATGCATCCCAGGCAGGTGGAACAGACAGGCTGTCAGGAAGCCATCTATTGCATGCTGGGAGCCCGCGCAATGGCCCTTCCAGTGTGTGTCACGCAGCGCGACACACCACGCCGATCTGATGTGCCGGGACTGCTGCGAAACTAACCGGCACCGAGGGGTTAGTGTTTACGGTTGTACGACGATACATGTGAGGGCATGCCCCACGCCCCCGACAGGTCCCACACCGCCCCCCTCCGACTTCCCACCTCGAGCGCCCGCCACCCCACGCGCCCGTCCACCGCACGCACGCACCTTGAAGGGGCGGTCGTCCATTGTACGGGCGCGGGGGAAGTCGTACACCCACAGCGGCTGCTTTCCCTCGCGGGCGTCCTCCAGGGTCGCGGCGCGCACCTTCAGGAAGGGTCCGAGCTGTGCATGCTCACCGTAGCGGCCGGGCTTCAGGTACGGAGCCCCCAGGGCGATGTGCAGGCCCTCGAACCACCAGTCCACAACCTCAATCTTCTCGGGGCCGCGCAGTAGCCACGTCTTCACGGGAATCCCGAAGAAAATGCCGCTGAGGAGCCCATAAAACTGTTTGTCTGTGACCCACAAGGAAATCAAGTGCGCGGGGACGAAAAGAGCCCACGATTGAGGGGAAGTGTGGGTCGTCTGTAATGCGCTCGTCCGCGTAGCAAGAACTAACGGACTGAAATGCTGGCACTGCAGGCATGCGAAGCAAGACGACAAGTACTGACAGTGACACGCAGGGAAGGCCATACAACCGACCGCGACTTGGCAAGACTCACCGCTCTTGGGCAGCATGCTGGTCGTGCTGGAGTGGAGCGTGAACTGAAACTGGTTCTTCATCCAGTGAGAGAGGCACAGCATCGGGACGGGGGCGCGGGGGAGCAGCTCCGGGCGCTGTACCAATCGAGCAGCGTCGCCGATCCGCACACCCAGCTCCTCCAAGCGCGCCGACAGCCCCGCCATTGCCTCGTCCTGAAGACGCACCAGCTCGGCTGACTCAGCAGCAGACAGCATGGACGGCTTGCGGGGCTCGTCCTCCCCAAGGGCCTGCCGTATGATGGGCAGCACCCGCTGTCCGTACCAGGGCCCACGCTCGCCTGCACAAGGAATGCACCACAACGACCGTTTCTGTGATCCTGACAGTAAATCCGATTTCCTCACATCGCCGGATGCCATGAGACCCACCCGCCGCTCTGCCGATCAAGCTGTACAGCGCGTCGACAAACTCGTATGGCTCCGTCAGAATATTGAAAACGTCGGCCGGCTCCAATTGTGCGGCCAGGTCTCGTGCGCGCTGCAGCGCCGCCCGGCACTCAGTCCCAATCTGCGCGTACTGCTCCTCGCGCGACCTGTGCGTCAACGAACAACGAGGAGTTTACAATGCAGCACTTCAGGAAACAGACAAACACCGCCCGGATGAACAAACACTCACCCGAAGCCCAGCGCCTCCGCAAAACCGTTCATCATCGCACCGTCCATGTCAGTCATGTACGCTGAGGGTAGGCCGCGTGTGGGGTATTGGGAGGCGGGCTGCTGACGTACCATGTCTCGGAGCAACAAAAGCCCATCACGATGCAGCGGGGCTGTTCGCGTGCCCGAATGCACGGTCAGAACGACGATGGGCTGCGCGGCCTGGGCGCGCGTGGTGTTGGGCTGGGCGGACCGCGAGGATGGAAACACGCAGTGGTGCGAGAGTGGGTTGTCACCTCCGTCGATGCCGAGGGACGCCACCTAGCATGCACAAAGGAATTTCACAGATTACATATCCATGTCAACAACGTAACATGGTAACCCTCAACCCAGGTGACGCCAACATACCCGCAGTCCAACACCGTCGATGTACATCACCAGCGCGAACACGCGCGAGGCCCGCAGCTTCAGTAAGTAGCAAGTGATTGCCGCGTTTGTGGCCGTGAAAACGGCAAACGGAACGTCGATCTTCTGGATGAAGCCCTTGACCACGAGTTTCTCTGCCACTGCCGGATCCACGGACTCCAGGTGCCGGCACTTCATCGCCTCACGAAGCTGTACCAGCTGCGCGATCACGTCGTCCTCACTGGCTGGGCCGGGCAGGGCCGCCTGCGCTGCCTTGCGCTCCTCCCCAATGGCCTGCACAGACAGACAAGCTGGGCGTCGTTCCCATCTATGCAGCAATGACCGAACACGGCGGATTCTTACCTTGTGAAAGCCTTCGCGGCTGAGGATCATGCCCGAATTGTTGTGCTCCAGCACGCTGGGGTTTAGGCGACGCAATGCAGCCAGGTACGCCGCCTGCAGTCTCACCGGGTCGACTTGGCCTGCAAACATAGCCACGCGAGCTGCCAGAGAACCGAATACTCCGCAAGTCTGACACGTCGCCTTCCGTACCGGGGCCAGCAGCAACCTTCGCGATCTCCATGATGTAGGCTCTGACGGACTTGGGTACGCTGCGTGGTGCAGGCGCCGCTGCGGAAACGGCGTGGTAGCAGTCCCCGTACACCTCCAACACCACTTCATCCGCGGTGTCCGCCGCATTGCGGTCCGGTCCCGCGCCTGCGGGTGCTTTTGGGGTCCAGCGTTGCCCCAGGACCAAGATAGCGCCGCTGGCATAACAAGAAGCGAGCGGGAAAACACAGGGACGACCGCGCAGCATTAATCAATGTGGACGACGTGGGTCTAAGCTCTCGAAGCACTGCGACTTGCAGACAGCCCCGCGTGTCGATAATAATACAACCCCACCTCACCACATCCACTCCACATTCTCCTTTTTATGCGCCAACGCCCGCTTCTGTTTCATTGACGTCGCGGCAACTCCCACCGAACCACCACCCTCGCCAGTAGTGGTGATGGCGCCACGGCCGCCTTGTTGCGGGTTCCCATCGGCCCGAGGAACAGCCCCCGCCGCCTCCGCCTCGTTGTCGTCTGCTGCCTTTGTCTCCGTCTCCCTGCACTGCTGCGCGCCCGATGCCTGGGACGACGGTGGCCGCGGTCCCGTCGGCGGCTGAGACGCCACTGACAGGACCGACGGGTTCGCGGGCTGCATGCACACCGCTATGGCCCCCCACCGGAACTCCGCAAGCCAGCCTGACTCGCAGCTGGCGGCTTCCGTGTCTGCCTGAGACACATTCGAGAAGCGACAACCACGCAGAGAGGACGGAAAAGGCGGCGCGGAGCGGTGCGGCGGCAGCTCGGCGCCTATGTCGTTACCGAACCTGGGCATGAAGTGCCCGGGCAAGCGGTTTTCTAGCGATAACTGCGCGATGACCCGACGAGCGCCATCCGTCTTCACAGCCTTGCTGCCGTACTTGCCCCGGACGTTGGGGTCTGGGTCCTCCGCCACGTCGGGGTCAAAAAGGTCGGACATACTCATTGGCGACTTGAGCTTCGACAATTTTATAGTTTGGTTCGCAAATGCGGGGATCCGCAGCCGGCGACAGCCATCCTCCCCCACCACTACTTCGCCGACCCGCGGGCCGCAGTGCAACGCAGCGCGCACAACTTCTTCAAACCTCTCGAGCTGCTCAGAGACGCCGGCTGCTGCCGAGTGGTCTCTGCCCAAAGCTCCCACTGGGGACGTCACTTGATCTGTCTCTGGGCGCTGTTGCTTTCGTTGCATCTGAGCATCCATGTCTGCACAGGACGCTGTGTGCTGACTACAGCAGCAAACAAACAATTGCCTATTGTTTTTGTAAGAACTTGTAGCCCCGCGGCAGCCTTATATACAGCAGCATTGAAGCCATCGTCGTGGTCGGCGCAAGTTCGCGTCTTCTTTTGTGGTTTTGAATTTTTCACTTGATAGAGCAAATGTTACGATGTACTACTTTGTCGCTTTTGTGCTCCATCGATCGCGAATTTGCGATATCGTCTCCGTTACGGCATTTTGCTCATTTGTGCACGGTTTGCGCTGCTGTCAAAACTACCATACATTTTGCATAAACATTTGATAGCTGGTGCTTCCAAAGTTAAAGAACGTAACTTTTGTGTGGTCACTTTTCCGGGTGCCGCGGTGACCGGTGCCGCCCATGCCTGGTTGGGGCAAATATTCAGAGGGTGTTTACACTTAGGCAAATATTAATCCAGCCCAATCGGCGTTAATCCAACGCTTAATCCTGCACATGTCTACAAGGATGGAATTAAAGTGCAGATTAAGTACGGCGACAGGGAGAGCTCTTATTTTAAGTGGGATACAGGGACACCAAGGTCAAAAGAAGTAATAATCTAGTATTGTGGTCGTAAGATGAGAGGCTGTGAGTAGCTGTTCGCCGTGGAACGACCCCGGCCTGCTGCATTGTCGTTGGCCAGTTGGCCAAACAAGGCCAAATGCAGATCCTTCAATTGCAATGGCCTTTTTCAAAGATTATCCGAGTATGTATGAATTCAGTTTGGTCTGGTATGTGGCAAAAGTCTGAAAAGCCAATTTGCTACTCGGTTGCGACCAGGTAGCAAATTTTTTCCACCGAAATCACAAGATGACTACAGGATTAATTTGCACATTTCACAATATGGTAATCCATATTTAATTCACGGGGAGCTCGTCCGTGCAAGTGCAATGACAGTCACTTGTAACGACGTGAGGCCTACTTGGCCGCTCGTCCAAACTTCGCACGTGCCGTATGGCGCTTGCATTTTGAATCGGTTAAATACCGATGTTTCAACCTAAACGGTATTATTCAATACCACCAATCTGTGGACTACTAACTTACTTGTTAGTTGTATTACGACTGAGGACCCTATAGGGCCCGAGCTTTGTTACATCACTAATCCCGCCAACCCTAATTCGGCTAATTCGGGTTATGGCGGATTTCATTTCAAATGTCCATTTTCTGAACGCGTTCCGGACCGTATCGTACGAAGCGAGGTTAACGAGGTTAACGAGGTTAACGAGGTTTACGTACGGTTCTGGAGCCCGCGGGAGCGCCCCAGCAGCAGCAAACGCTGTCTTTTTCCAATTTGGCATGAACAGTGCAGCACGGCTATAGAACCTACCTGTCTCGTTTGCTAATTGTCTTCTTCGTCAGTCCCTCAAGCTAAGTTGCGATATGGAAGCAGTACCGCTTCAAGGCAAACAGCGCTAAATGTCAATGCAAAATTGGTCGCGAGGTTTCGCGAGTAGCGAGTTCAGGGATTCTCCTTCAACATGCCAAATTGGAAAAAGACAGCGTTTGCTGCTGCTGGGGCGCTCCCGCGGGCTCCAGAACCGTACGTAAACCTCGTTAACCTCGTTAACCTCGTTAACCTCGCTTCGTACGATACGGTCCGAAACGCGTTCAGAAAATGGACATTTGAAATGAAATCCGCCATAATCCGTGAGCTGTTTACATATATGACCGATTAAGCTCTAATCCGCCACCTTAATCCTAAGTGTAAACACCCTCATAGAACCTGTGCGTCTCTGGCGCAAACCCTCCTGCGTACTGCACCGTGTGCAACACACTCCTCGGCGGGGCCTCACCCTTGGGGCGGCGCGGGGGCCCCTCGCGCAAACAGAAACCAAACCGCATACACACAGCTGGTTCAGGACATGTATATCCATTTGCATCACCCACAGAAGGTCAACTCTCAGGTTGGCTCATGCCTCTGTAGTGTAGTGCACGTGAACGAGGCACAACGCTGCATCAAGACAGAAGCGACAGAAGCTAGACAGGAACCGCCTTATTACATCCATCCACGCAGCGTGGAGAGCGACATGTTCCCTGGTCCTGTCATGTGGCCCATATCCTTACGTGACGCCCCACGTTAATGGGGGTGCGACTACTGCATCTGACTGCATCGACGGTTATTAGACACGCGCCCGAACCCCACCGGGGCCCAAACTGATCAGACGCGACGCCTTGCGAGAGTGAAACCCTTTACAGAACCTGATTTCAATTGGTCGGTTGCGCACCATTGGAGTCCGTCGCTGCCGTGACACACACTCAATGCTTTGAAAGGCACAACTGAATCTCCCGAACCCGAAGCCTTTCAGAGCAACCAGGCGCATCAAGGAGTTGGTGGCGCCAAAGAATGCGGTCTCACTCTCCCAGCCACCATGTTGCGACGGAAGAGCCGATGCACGAACCCCACTGAGAGGACGCGGTATAACCCCTGCCATCGGTTATGGATTCCCAATCTAAATGAAAGCCGCGGGTGAACGATGTCCCGTTAGCGTGATGGTACCCGTCGCGTCGTCGCGCCTCGGCTCCGCCTTCCAGCTGATAGCGGCCAGTAACACCCAGCCAGCCTGGCCGATAACAAGAAATATCCGGGAGGTGCGGAGCCACGTGGCAGAGACAGTGGCTTGCAGGCGGGCGACCTGAAGCCAAATGGCCAGCGTGCGGCCGATGTCCCCACCCAAGCCGGCGATTAATATGCTCGGTGAAATTTTCAATATTAGCGCAGGTCCAATACTTGTGTTGTTGAAAAACACCAAAGGGTGTAAGCTCGGCTTATGCCAGGCGGGATACCGGAGTTTGCGACAATGGATCGCTTCTGCGCAGCCAGGCAGCCGAGCTCGTGGTCGTAATGGGTCAGGGTGCGCCGGATTGCCCCCGCGGATCCTTGCTGCCGGGTGCGCCTCGCAAAACATCGTGTCCGGATCCTACCGCCGCACATGCCTCAAACCCTGTCCAGAAGGGGTGCCCGAGCCATACCCTCATCCTTTGCCGCCACATAGCTCCCCATCCCGAACACGCCTCGCGAAACCGACAACGGCATCGCGTCCAGCGTGTCAAACCCCATCTGAAGCCGTGCTCATCTCAAAACGGCCGTCTGCACTCCTACCACTGCACCACACGTGCCCCTCGAACAAACTGCCTACTCGCATCATCCCGTTTCCATGGAAGCCCCTCGAAGTCTCGCCGCTTGCTCCCCGCCGCTGCAATGGAAGCCTCTCCGGTTGCTCCCCACTCCACACACCTTGCGTCAGGGTCGGGACTCACGGTCCCGGCAGCGTCCCCGCCGCTGCTGACCATCGCATCTTCCGTGCTGCATCTCCACTGCCTGTGGCGGTGAGACGTTCTTACTTTCGCAGCCTTGAAAGCGAATGCAGCCTTACCGCATATGCCGTTGGCGTCTTCGGCCACCCCGTTGAACAAGGTTTCCAACCGACCCCCAGTGTCACGCGGGCGCTCGTTACCTTTACACCAAAGAAGGCAGTCGGTCCTCGTCGCGCGCGTCCGTTGATGACTACTCTGTATTACATCATTGCAATTTGTGACAATTTGTGACAAACGCACGGGCATCCCCGTATCACGCCACTTAGCGTTGTCGGTTTACCTTCCGTCGGGATAGCAGACTCTGGTCCGCTTAGGAGCCCTTTCCGCCTGGCCGGTTAAACTGTCCTTTGATTCCATTTCTTTCCATCGCAAATACAAAACAAGCTTCGTTGAACGCTCTGACGGTGATTGCCTGGCCGCCAAGTTCAAGGGAAGCCCGACTCAAGAATGCCGTCCACTCAACCATTCTTGCTCTTCTTATATAATCCAATGAAAAGGCAATACTCTCCTTCCAGTAGCAAGATTGGCAGTTGTCCGTACACGAGGGACTCACGTTGACAGCGTTGTCATCGGATTAGTTTGGACTCTTTGGCGCTTTTACACCTTCAAATTATTTACGCCTGGCGCTTTGGCGTAAATGTGCCGTACAGCGAAAGTTGCTCGGCGTATTGCGTAAGCGTGGCGTTTCGATACAGCGCGAAAATGCACCTGGAAACACTGCAACACCACGTGCGTATTAATGTCTTCTTTTATACATCACGATCGTATGAAAACATCGAATAGACAGCGTTCACCTACACTGGCGACCCCAACCCAAAGCTTCTTAGCAATCGCCCATAGAACCCCCTGCACACGTACATCAAAGTCTTCGTATAAACATTGCACTGCAGACCAACATTGCCATCACGGAAGCGTGCCCACATTCCAAACCATGAATCATCACGCACAGCCCCCTGGATTCCTGGTGCCCTGTCGCATACCGCACTTGTCGGCCTTACGGGCACCCAACCTCGTACTTCCTTGCCTGCTGCCCGAAAGCAAACTCCATCGGGTCCATCGACCAGTCGAACCAGAGGCAGTAGGCTCGCGGGGGTCAGGTGCCTGGCCGAGAGGGTCGCAGGGGCCAGGTGCCTGGCAGAGACTGGCAGAGAGGGTCGCGGGAGTCAGGTGCCTGGCAGAGAGGGTCGGGGGGGTCAGGTGCCTGGCAGAGAGGGTCGGGGGGACCGTGCTGACGTCGAACTCTTCGTTACAGTGCTTGCACTTCTGGTCCCTTCCTCCGGGACGAACACCTGCTCGGCCACACCGACCTGCCGCTCGGCAGCCTCAACGGCGTCGACGGTCATTTTCTAAGGGTAGGAACCTGCAGACGGTCCGAGCGGATTCGTAGTCAAATTCCTATGAAGGTTTCTACGTCAAGGGTATTCAAGGGCACATGTGGCCATTGTTAGCCGTCCGGGGCTGGGCGCTGGGGACCGGGCCTGCTACAACCGTTGCAACAACGCGTCCGCTGCAGCCCGCTGTGTGCTCCGACTTGACGTGCTGGGAGACACGACATCACTACAGTCAGGATGTCGCACATTGATCGTCCATGAAACGCCCTAATGCTTGCAGAAAACCCTTCCAGGCCCTTCCACGTGTCCGCACACCTGCGCAAGCCAGCGGCCTGTTGAAATCGTTCGGCAGCTTAATAACGTTACAAACAGCGCTGCGCGCAGGACCCGGGGACGGTGGTCGACGGTCGCTGGTGAACAATTGCAACCGAATGCAAGTCGATAGAACGATGCAAATCTGTTGGCCCCAAGTACAGATGACAATGCCAGCCCTAACACATAATTTCTTGCTTCAAGTTGATATCGGGAGAGAGAGGAAGTTACATCGAAACATCTCGAAGCTGTTGGTGGTTGCAAGTACACTCACTCGCAAGCGCGCACTGTGCAAGCAACACAATCACAAAGCGAGGAAATGCCAATATTGAGTAGGTAGTTTAATTTTCGACACAGCACGGGACCACAAGGGTGCCAGGCACCCGGGGCCTCTAGCCCCATCTAAAACGCGCCACGAGCTCAAGCACCAAGCCAGCCTGCCCTTATAAAGCCGATCACGGGGCCAACTCAAACAAAACCCCTACACGTTCAGCGCAACCAGCAGAAGGCCAGGCACACACGGCGAAAGGGGACCACACAACGGAGCGAGCCGCCCCATACGGGAGACCGCCGAAGCACTCTCCCACGGATTCGGGGGAGAGGGGCGTAAGGGGCCTCTGTCCCCTCGCTCTCAACCAAGGGCGCGCGCCCGATCCCTGAGGATCGGTGACAGCTGCTTAAGCCCATCCCGGGCGGTCTGCGCCTCGCAGTCCGCTGTTCAACCTCCTCAAGTCCTTGCAGCATCCAGGGCGCGTTCCTCAGCAATTCGGAGGCGCGCCCCTGCCCGGTGCGGTAAAACTAGTCTGGTCTCGCGTCCCAACCTAATCGTACTAGCTAGGGTTGCACCCTCCGGAAGTGGGCTTCCCTAGTCCGAATCCCTACACCCTAGAGCCTCGCGCTGCTATCTATCCATCAAGAGTTTACGTCTACTGGCTGCACGCAGCGGATCCGGCCGTCCAGATTGGGTGGTCCGGTCCCACCCCTTCCCATCCCCGTCTCGGTCGGCCTAGATCTGCAAAGCTGGCCACCCGCTGCCAGAACTCCAACACTGCGCGCGCCTTCGCTACATCTACCGGTGACGGGGCAGCCGGCGCCCCCGGCACGGGTTGTGCGCCCCCGTTGCGGGCAGCGACCCGCAACGGGGGCGCACAAACCCCGTTTCGGGTCGCTGCACGTAACCCCACCCTCGCCCGCTCCATGGCCGTCCGTGCCGCTAGGGCATTGATATCCCAAACCCCTTGTTGCACCCCCTGCGGCGGCTCAGCCAGCCACACGTTGGCTCGGGTGATGGGGCCCGGAACGTGTGCCCCGATCTCTTGTACCACTGCCTGAGCGACCGGGCATGCCCAGAAATGGTGTGCCCGTGGTGAACAGGGGTGGGGCCCCGCGCCACCGTACCCGCCGCACCCACACGCCTCGGGGTGAGCGTTGTGTAGGTGGCTGTTGCCAGGCAGCTGAACCCCGTCAACCGCCAGGCGCCACAGTGTTTCTTCGTGCTCCCGTTCCCACTTGATGGCCCAAAGCCGCTGTAGAGTGGCTGGCACGCTGGATGCCGGGGGGTGTGCCCAGTGTTGCTATCTTCCAAAACGGGGAAATAGAATTCCGCAGGTTTCCGGCCTGTCGCCAGTAGCCAAAAAACCTTTGGCAGGGCAGATTTTGGGGGGCTTCCTAGGTGCCAGGAAATAAAAACCTCCGAGGCAGGGTGGAAATATTTCTGCGTGTTTCGACAGCAGGGCCATTGTTACCACAGCGACGACAGGTATTCTAAGTCCATGGAGGCCTGAAGCGCGCTTTCCTTGCGTCGCGGATGCATATGGGAGGGTAACCAGGAGTTGGGGATACGGCATTCGAGTGTGTTTTGGCGGTAGACAGGTGTACGATGCAGGATTTTTCCCTGCGCCTGCAGATTTCCAGGCCTTTTTGGTAGTCTGGAAAATAGTTGGCAGGGCAGATTTCCGGCTCTCCACAGCGTCAAATAAATGAAATCTCGCAGGTTTCTTGGGGGTCCGGGAAATAGAAAATTTCCGGCTTTTTTGCCCGTAAATATTCTTTTTATTTAAGATAGCAACACTGGGTGTGCCGTAGGGCCAGCTACTCCGTCTGTCTCGAGCTGTTCCCGGGCCTCCTGCTCGTATGCAGCGTGCAGTCGTGCCCGGGCTGCCGCCCCCTCCTGCATCTGCAGCTGCGTCGCCAGTGTGTGTTTAGAATTGCAACCCGCCCGCCCGCCAGTGTGTGTGTGTGTGTGTGTGTGTGTGTGTGTGTGTGTGTGTGTGTGTGTGTGTGTGTGTGTGTGTGTGTGTGTGTGTGTGTGTGTGTGTGTGTGTGTGTGTGTGTGTTACATATCGTTACATATCTGCCGGGCCGACACTGGCCGGGGGCGCTAACCCGCCCCATACGGGAGACCGCCGAAGCACTTTCCCCCGGATACGGGGAAAGGGGCGTAAGGGGCCTCTGTCCCCTCGCTCTCAACCTAGGGCGCGTGCCCGATCCCCGAGGATCGGTGACCGCTGTGCCCCCTCAAGGGAGTGGGCGAAGGCCCATCCCGGGCGGTCTGCGCCTCGCAGTCCGCTGTTCAACCTCCTCAAGTCCTTGCAGCACCCAGGGCGCGTTTCGGAGGCGCGCCCCTGCTTGATGCGGTAAAACTAGCCTGGTCCCGCGTCCCAACCTAATCGTAATAGCTAGGGTTGCACCCTCCCGCAGGCCTGCCTGCCCAGCTGAGCCAGAGCGAGGCGGCTCGCACGCGTCAGGCCTTGCTGGGTCCGGGTATGCAGTCGGGTGCTCCATGATGGGGCTATGGTTTGCACAAGGCAGCACATCACCACGCAAGCTTCCCTGTCGTACACCCCTTCCCGTCGCAAGCGGCCCTCGCCTACACGTCCCGCTCGCTGCCAACTCCCACTGGTCGGGCCCGACCCTCCTCGGGCACCCACGGATCCCCATCGTGCCCGGAAGTGGGCTTCCCTAGTCCCAATCCATACCCCTAGCGTCTCGCGCTGCTATCTATCCATCACGAGTCTACGTCTACTGGCTGCACGCAGCGGATCCGGCCGTCCACCACCGATAGGATTGGGTGGTCCGGTCCCACCCCCTCCCATCCCCGTCGCGGTCGGCCCAGTTCTGCGAAACTGGCCACCCGCTGCCAGAACTCCATGACTGCGCGCGCCTTAGCTACATCAACCGGCGACGGGGCAGCCGGCGCCCCCGGCACGGGCTGTGCGCCGCCGTGGAGGGTCGCTGCACGTAACCCCACCCTCGCCCGCTCCATGGCCGTCAGCGCCGCCAGGGCAACGATGTCCCAAACCCCTTGCTGTACCCCCTGTGGCGGCTCAGCCAGCCACACGTTGGCTCGGGTGATGGGGCCCGGAACGTGTACCCCGATCTGCTGTATCACTGCCTGAGCGACCGGGCATGCCCAGAAATGGTGTGCCCGTGGTGAACACGGGTGGGGCCCCGCACCGCCGTACTCGCCACACCCGCACGCCTCGGGGTGGGCGTTGTGGAGGTGGCTGTTGCCAGGCAGCGGGACCCCGTCAACCGCCAGGCGCCACAGTGTTTCTTTGTGCTCTCGTTCCCACTTGATGGCCCAAAGCCGCTGTAGAGTGGCAGGCATGCTGAATGCCGGGGGCCCAGCCACTCCGTCTGTCTCAAGCTGTCCCCTGGCCTCCTGCTCGTATTCCGCATGCTGTCGTGCCCGTGCGGCCGCCACCTCCTGCATCTGCAGCTGTGTCGCCAGCCGGACCGTCAGGCCACTAAGCTTGACCGTCAGCGAGTTGGCTAGCCTCCACCCCATCCGGTCCACAAGCCGCCGACGGGTCTCTTCCTCAGACTCCAGGTCCCCCGCCCGCTCGGGATGGTCCAGCACCGCTGCTGCAGCTCCCCGCCACTCGTCGCTGATGTCGGCGAGTAGACAGTGGATGGCCGTCAGGGTCGGCCTCCGCCTTAAGGTCATGGACCCCTGTGGACCCAGGTGGTCGCGGACCCACGCGTCCCATCCAGCACCGGCTGCGGGTGCCTCGCCGGCTGCACGCGCGACCCGCACTGCGTCCCCAACTGTGCGAAGCTTCCCGCATGCTGCCAGGCGTGTGTGCCGCCTCTCCAGGCCGGGCCACGCTGGCGGGTCCGCGGTGTCCCGCGTCTCCACCGGCGTGAAGTCCGGGTCCGTGTCGCCTGTGCGGTCCTCCATGCCATCGTCCGCTGCCCCCGGAGTGGTGTTAGGTAGGAGTGGGTTCCAACACAAGGGGATGTTGAAGCACCAGTCGCCGGCCGCCGGGAGTGGGGATGAGTCCACATCTTGCACCGGCGGGAGGCGGCTGAGGGCCCCCATGATTCTGCGGATGTCCTGCGGCAGCGATGCCAATCCAGGCAGCGTGTCCGCGCTGTCTGGTGGGCCTGCAGTCAGTACTGAGCTGGGGCTAAGATTCGGGTGGTGGTGCCGAAGGTAGGTGGCCGTCACCTGCGCCCACGGGTGGCCGCGCGCCCCCGGCGGTTGGCCCACCGACCGGGCCAGGCGTGTCGCCCACACAGCCTCCCGCGCGTAGCAGTGGGCTTTGAGTGGCAAGAGTCAGAAACCGCCCGTGGCCGGGTGGCCATAGAGCAGCTGTCGGGGACGCCCGTTAGGCGTTGGCAAGGCGTCACCGGGCTGACCCGCCGGTCCCCGACGGCCGCGGCCCAGCTCTCCAGTTGTTCCTCCTCGCCTTGTGTGGGGAGGCCGCCATGCTCCCAGTGGTACGTATCCAGTTGGAGTGCGTAGGCAGAAGCCCCCGCACAGCGACCGAATACAGTCAGCGGCGGTCTGGTGAGGCGGTCCATGCGTTGTCGGGCTGTCAAGAGGGACTGCTGCCGGGTGGGGGCAAGGAGGGCTGGAGAGTTCGAGAATCGGACACCGAGAGCGGTGGCTGCCGAGACCTGTCGGAGCCCTGCAATCGTGGCGGCGTTCGGTCCCGGTGCCGGTGGTTGCGGCTGCTCGGATCCAATCTTCAGGAGTTCCACCTTGTCTCGGTTCAACCGTTGCCCAGCTGCTTGCGCGAAGGTTTGCATGGCCTCAAGAAACGCCGGGACAGTCGCCTCCCCTTCCAGAAGGACCTGGCCGTCGTCTGCGAACTGAACCGCTGTCATGCGGTCCTCGTCTGCGGGACTCATTCGGATCCCGATGTTGTTCCGCTGCAGCCATGACAGAAGGGCTTGCGCTACAAAGAGATACAGCAGGGGGGCCAAGGGGCATCCCTGCCGTACGCCCGCCGCCATGTGGACCGGGTGGGAGAGCCGGCCTCCCACCAGTGCCTGCGCCCGTGTGTCCGACAGGAGAGTCGAGACCCACTTGCGCAGGTTTTCAGATGCGCCCAGTTCCCGCATCGCAGCCTCCAAAAAGTCGCGGTGGACGGTGTCGTATGCTTTGGCGAAGTCCAGGAAGGCGACGATGGCTGCGCGCCCTTGCCGGCGGAGGAGATGGGGGAGGTGGCGGAGGGTGAAGATATTGTAGCCAATCAGGCGGCCCGGCAGGAAGGCCGTCTGCTCGGCGGAGATGGCGGTGTTGAGGGCGGGCCCCAGGCGCGCTGCCAGTATTTTGGCGAGGGTGCGGTAGTCGGTGTTGAGAAGGGTGATAGGGCGGTAGTTTCCCGGCTGCGTGGGGTCGCCTTTTTTGAACAGTACCTTGATAATGCCGTCTGTGAACCTTACCGGCATGCAGCCAGTCCTACCGATGGCTGTGTATACGGCGGCCATCAGGGGAGCGCACTGCCTGCTGAAGGCCTTGTATAGCTCAACGGGCAGTCCATCCCATCCTGGTGCCTTGCCCCGTGGCGTGGCCTTGAGGGCCGCCAGTACCTCCTCGGTGGCGACCTCAGGATGGCCGACGGTGTCCCCCGGGTCCTCCGGTAGGCGTAGGGGGTGGGCCTGTAGGGCCTCCAGGACCTGCGCCTGTGCTTGCTGCTTCACTGCCGTCGGCAGCTCGGCCTCTGATGGCAGGGCGCTGACGTCCCGCCAATAGTCTGCAATGATTTGGGCCACTCGTGCGGGGTCGCTGGCGAGTTGGCCCGTGTTGGGGTCTCGCAGAACGGAGGGACCTGGGCCACCTGCATCTCCTCCGCTGCCGGTGTCATGGACAAGCTTAGTGAGCGCCGGGGAGGGCCGCTCGCCGTCGCTGATCCATTTCCGCCTGGCTGCGAGCACCTCGGCTCCCCCTGCGGCGTGCATGCCTTTCTGTACGGCTACCTGGGCTTCCACGGCCGCCGCCAGGCGGGCTGCATCTGCAGGGTGTTCATCCAGAGCTTTGGTGGCCTCCTTTGCCGCCTCCGTCAGCTGTTGCACGCTGGCTGTGGGTCGGCTGCGCCGGGTCTGAGCCTCACGATTCAGCTGCGCCACCTGGGCTGTGAGTCGCCGCTTGAACCCGGGCCACCAATCCAGGATTTCTTGGTCTGGTTGTTGTTCCCCGATAGGTGCAGCGTCCACCTGCTCGTCCAGCCAGTCTCCCAGGGACCGTTTAAGGTCTGGGTGCGAGAGGAAGTGGAGGCGAAGGCGGCGGGGCACCTTCTGGATTGGGGCTGCGGTCGCGCCGATAGGTGTAAGAGGGCAAGGCGGTGGTCTGACGGGGACGCGGTGGGGATGGTGGCTCGGTGAATGAAGGGGCTTGCGACCTCCGGGATGTAGATGCGGTCCAGTCGGGAGCCGCCAGGGTGAGGTGCGCGGTACAGGTGTGTGTACTCGCGTCGTTGCGGATGCGTCACGCGGAAGCTGTCGACCATCGCCGCACCGGTTCCGGCTGCCTGGAGATACTGGGACGGGGTCGCGTCACCAGCGCGGCCCCCCGGTCCGGCGGAGCAGTCCAGGGCTGGGTTTTCCACAAAGTTGAAGTCGCCCCCCCACAGCACAACCGTGCCATCGCCAGCCGCAGCTGTTGCTGTGGGGGCGAGGCAGGCCTGGCATAGTTGCTGGCGCAGGGAGGCGGCTCCTTCTCTGCTGGCCTGGGGGAAGTACATACAGCATATCTGCAGACGGTGACCGCCCCACTGAAAGCTGCACGCTGTGAACCACCCGGATGGAACACCCGGCGGTGGAGGGCTAGCTGCGAGGGTGGCTCGGGGGAGCAGGTTCGCCCGGACGAGGATGGCTACTCCTGCCGTACGTGGCCCCGCACTTGACCACGAGGAGGCAGCGATGAGCCAGCCCGGTAGGTGTCGACGCTCTGCAGCGCAGCTGAGCGCGTGCTGCAGGAGGGCCTGATCTTCCTCTGAGACGTGATGTGTTTCTTGCAGACAGACCACGTCGAGTTGTAATTCAGCCCATAGTTGGACCGCTGCTTCGAGGCGTGCTGCTGCACGTCCCTCGGCAACTCGGAGGCCTCCCACATTGTGGGACGCCACCTGCAATGGTCGGGCATGGGGGGCCCGGCCTCCCCTGGCAGTTGCGCTCCTCATGGTCCGGGGGTTCGCGGCGTGGTCGCCGCTCTCGCCTGGGAGGGTACTGTGTCAGGGGCGTCCTCGCGGGTTGCCTGGGACAGCCGTAGCTGCATGCTGGGGACGGTCTGCTGGCTGGGTCCCGGGGTGTCTGCGTGCTGGCTGGCGTCGGCAGCTGCTCTCTTGTCAGCCTTGGCGAGCACGGACTTCCTCTGGGCGCGCCGCGCGCCCTCCTGAAGGGATATGAGCCGTTCACGGTACACGCCCATAGGTTCGTCTGTGCCGTCGGCGACCACCTTGCGCATCCACTGCTTTCTCCCGGGGTGTTGTACGTGGCCAGGAGCTCCGCATCCGAGAGGTCCGTGATCGGGACCGATTTGCCACGTTTGCGGTTGGCCTTGGGGCTGGTCAGGGTGGGGGACCTGCCCCTTTTGGGTGTTGCGGCGCCGGGGCCGGGCCCAACCGGGGTATTATCGGGCTGTGTGGCTGGGCCGTCTGCCGATTGCGCCCTGTTAGGCTCACAAGGCGTTGCAGCGGCAGGGGTAGCCGCCTGCTGGCCGCGTCGCTGGCGGGCCCGCGTGGTGCGGGGCGTCGTAGCGGCTGTTTGCCCGCTCCCCGTGGCACCTTCGGCCGTCTCAGTTGTCGTTGCGGGCTTGCTGGGGGCGGCGGTGGCCCGATTCGCAGCCCTGGTCGGGGTGGCGCATTCGGCAGCCCTGGTCTCCGTGGCGCGCTGTGCCTCGGCATGCTGCGCCTCGGCGGCGGCGGGCGCAGCGGTGCGTTGTGTCTCGGCGGCGGCGGCGGCGGCTGCAGCCTCACGCTGTGCCTCGGCACGCTGTGCCTCGGCGGCGGCGGTTGCGGCGGCGGCGATTCGTGCGGCCTTGGCCTCCGCGTCTTGCTGGGCTAAGTGCGCCGCTGTCCGAGCTCTGACCTCAGCGTTGTGCGCTCTGGTCTCTTGATCCGCCTGCTGCCGGAGTGTTTCCGCGAGCTGCTGCGCGGCCGCGCGGTTACCGGAGGATGCGGGAGTCCGTGTCTGACCGTCCGTTGCTGCTCTGGCTGTAGGCGCCGGGGTCCTTCTTGCGCTTCGGCTCGCCCTGTCCGCCGTCGCCGTGGTTGCGGCTGCCGCCGCTGCCTGGCCTGGGGCGTGCTGTGGGTCTGTCTCCGACCGCGGTTGAGTCCGTGCCGCCGCCGCCGGGCGGGGGTCTGAGGGGCCAGCGGCAGCAGCTGCAGCTGCTGACGCCCGCTGCTGGTATATCCTCTTGAGCCGGACCTCGTGCTCGATGGCTACCATCTGCTGCACGACGGGCCGCACGTGGTCGGCGACTGTTCGCCAGTGCTTTTCTCTGGCTGCAATGACGATCGCCCGGGGGGGGCGGCTTGCTTGAGACGCTGGCCTCGCATCGGGGCAGCGGCATGCACCGGAACGTCAGCGTGGCCTCGGCTGGCCTGTTGTGGAGGTCACTGAAACTGAGTTCAAGCGTCTCAGGCAGTGTTGGGCGTCTGGGCTCACGCCCACCATCACGTCCGTGGACAAGTCCAGGCACCGGACATCCTTGACGTGGCCCTGGAGGCCTGGGATGGTCCGCTCAAGCATGGGTTTTACCATCCAGGGCTTAACATCCCAGGGTCGTCCACCGACGCGGTATTGCCTAACTGTGACCTTGGGAGCGTCGAGGATGCGGACCCGCCCGCTTGCCAACTCAGGTTGTCCGGAGAGGATTGGAAACGGTGGCAGGTCCAGTCCGTCCCCTTGTGTGAGCCGGGGTGCGAGTTTGGCCAGAGTCCCCTGCGGTGCTCGGGCCCTGACTTTTACCATCGTGGGCCCGTCTGGATTCGGTCGGTAGGCTGTGGCTTGATCGATAGCCACGTGTCCGGTTCCCGTCGGGTCGATGGCTTGGACGATCGCGTTCCCAAGGGTGCCCTGTCGCGCCCAGGTGAGCGTGTCCAGGTCCGCGCTGCCCGCCGGGACACTCAATTCGCAGCGGATTGTCTCCCCAGGAATAGCAGGTTCATTAAGCTCCTCGTACAGATCTCTCATGCGGAACGCGCCGCGTTCGGGCGCTGCGTCGTTGTCGGTACCGCGTGGAGGCCGTGTACGCTGCCGCCGCTGTTGAGTCATTGTGTTAGGTAATTGAGATTTAAAATGAATTGTTCTTGAGGTCTAGGAAAAGGGGTTGGTGCGCTGTGGCGCGTTAGTGAAAGAGGTCTGGTCGTTGACTACTGTCGACGGCCATTCCCGTGTCCGAAAGCGCCCAAAAAACTTGAATTCAGCATATTGAAATATGCCGGCACAGGTTAGTAAAAATTTTGGAGAGTTCGGTGCTCAAGTGTTGTTATCTGTCATTTCTAATTGAATCGACGGTCGAGGCCCTAGTGACCGACCAAGTAAGTAAGTAAGTAAGTAAGTGTGTGTGTGTGTGTGTGTGTGTGTGTGTGTGTGTGTGTGTGTGTGTGTGTGTGTGTGTGTGTGTGTGTGTGTGTGTGTGTGTGTGTGTGTGTGTGTGTGTGTGTGTGTGTGTGTGTGTGTGTGTGTGTGTGAATCGTTACATATCTGCCGGGCCGACACTGGCCGGGGGCGCTAACCCGCCCCATACGGGAGACCGCCGAAGCACTTTCCCCGGATACGGGGGAAAGGGGCGTAAGGGGCCTCTGTCCCCTCGCTCTCAACCTAGGGCGCGTGCCCGATCCCCGAGGATCGGTGACCGCTGTGCCCCTCAAGGGAGTGGGCGAAGGCCCATCCCGGGCGGTCTGCGCCTCGCAGTCCGCTGTTCAACCTCCTCAAGTCCTTGCAGCACCCAGGGCGCGTGTGTGTGTGTGTGTGTGTGTGTGTGTGTGTGTGTGTGAATCGTTACATATCTGCCGGGCCGACACTGGCCGGGGGCGCTAACCCGCCCCATACGGGAGACCGCCGAAGCACTTTCCCCCGGATACGGGGGAAAGGGGCGTAAGGGGCCTCTGTCCCCTCGCTCTCAACCTAGGGCGCGTGCCCGATCCCCGAGGATCGGTGACCGCTGTGCCCCCTCAAGGGAGTGGGCGAAGGCCCATCCCGGGCGGTCTGCGCCTCGCAGTCCGCTGTTCAACCTCCTCAAGTCCTTGCAGCACCCAGGGCGCGTTTCGGAGGCGCGCCCCTGCTTGGTGCGGTAAAACTAGCCTGGTCCCGCGTCCAAACCTAATCGTAATAGCTAGGGTTGCACCCTCCGGCAGGCCTGCCTGCCCAGCTGAGCCAGAGCGAGGCGGCTCGCACGCGTCAGGCCTTGCTGGGTCCGGGAATGCAGTCGGGTGCTCCATGATGGGGCTATGGTTTGCACAAGGCAGCACATCACCACGCAAGCTTCCCTGTCGTGCACCCCTTCCCGTCGTGTGTGTGTGTGTGTGTGTGTGTGTGTGTGTGTGTGTGTGTGTGTGTGTGTGTGTGTGTGTGTGTGTGTGTGTGTGTGTGTGTGTGTGTGAATCGTTACATATCTGCCGGGCCGACACTGGCCGGGGGCGCTAACCCGCCCCATACGGGAGACCGCCGAAGCACTTTCCCCCGGATACGGGGGAAAGGGGCGTAAGGGGCCTCTGTCCCCTCGCTCTCAACCTAGGGCGCGTGCCCGATCCCCGAGGATCGGTGACCGCGGTGCCCCCTCAAGGGAGTGGGCGAAGGCCCATCCCGGGCGGTCTGCGCCTCGCAGTCCGCTGTTCAACCTCCTCAAGTCCTTGCAGCACCCAGGGCGCGTTTCGGAGGCGCGCCCCTGCTTGGTGCGGTAAAACTAGCCTGGTCCCGCGTCCAAACCTAATCGTAATAGCTAGGGTTGCACCCTCCGGCAGGCCTGCCTGCCCAGCTGAGCCAGAGCGAGGCGGCTCGCACGCGTCAGGCCTTGCTGGGTCCGGGAATGCAGTCGGGTGCTCCATGATGGGGCTATGGTTTGCACAAGGCAGCACATCACCACGCAAGCTTCCCTGTCGTGCACCCCTTCCCGTCGTGTGTGTGTGTGTGTGTGTGTGTGTGTGTGTGTGTGTGTGTGTGTGTGTGTGTGTGTGTGTGTGTGTGTGTGTGTGTGTGTGAATCGTTACATATCTGCCGGGCCGACACTGGCCGGGGGCGCTAACCCGCCCCATACGGGAGACCGCCGAAGCACTTTCCCCGGATACGGGGAAAGGGGCGTAAGGGGCCTCTGTCCCCTCGCTCTCAACCTAGGGCGCGTGCCCGATCCCCGAGGATCGGTGACCGCTGTGCCCCCTCAAGGGAGTGGGCGAAGGCCCATCCCGGGCGGTCTGCGCCTCGCAGTCCGCTGTTCAACCTCCTCAAGTCCTTGCAGCACCCAGGGCGCGTGTGTGTGTGTGTGTGTGTGTGTGTGTGTGTGTGAATCGTTACATATCTGCCGGGCCGACACTGGCCGGGGGCGCTAACCCGCCCCATACGGGAGACCGCCGAAGCACTTTCCCCGGATACGGGGGAAAGGGGCGTAAGGGGCCTCTGTCCCCTCGCTCTCAACCTAGGGCGCGTGCCCGATCCCCGAGGATCGGTGACCGCTGTGCCCCTCAAGGGAGTGGGCGAAGGCCCATCCCGGGCGGTCTGCGCCTCGCAGTCCGCTGTTCAACCTCCTCAAGTCCTTGCAGCACCCAGGGCGCGTTTCGGAGGCGCGCCCCTGCTTGGTGCGGTAAAACTAGCCTGGTCCCGCGTCCAAACCTAATCGTAATAGCTAGGGTTGCACCCTCCGGCAGGCCTGCCTGCCCAGCTGAGCCAGAGCGAGGCGGCTCGCACGCGTCAGGCCTTGCTGGGTCCGGGAATGCAGTCGGGTGCTCCATGATGGGGCTATGGTTTGCACAAGGCAGCACATCACCACGCAAGCTTCCCTGTCGTGCACCCCTTCCCGTCGTGTGTGTGTGTGTGTGTGTGTGTGTGTGTGTGTGTGTGTGTGTGTGTGTGTGTGTGTGTGTGTGTGTGTGTGTGTGTGTGTGTGTGTGTGTGTGTGTGTGTGTGTGTGAATCGTTACATATCTGCCGGGCCGACACTGGCCGGGGGCGCTAACCCGCCCCATACGGGAGACCGCCGAAGCACTTTCCCCCGGATACGGGGGAAAGGGGCGTAAGGGGCCTCTGTCCCCTCGCTCTCAACCTAGGGCGCGTGCCCGATCCCCGAGGATCGGTGACCGCTGTGCCCCCTCAAGGGAGTGGGCGAAGGCCCATCCCGGGCGGTCTGCGCCTCGCAGTCCGCTGTTCAACCTCCTCAAGTCCTTGCAGCACCCAGGGCGCGTGTGTGTGTGTGTGTGTGTGTGTGTGTGTGTGTGTGTGTGTGTGTGTGAATCGTTACATATCTGCCGGGCCGACACTGGCCGGGGGCGCTAACCCGCCCCATACGGGAGACCGCCGAAGCACTTTCCCCGGATACGGGGGAAAGGGGCGTAAGGGGCCTCTGTCCCCTCGCTCTCAACCTAGGGCGCGTGCCCGATCCCCGAGGATCGGTGACCGCTGTGCCCCCTCAAGGGAGTGGGCGAAGGCCCATCCCGGGCGGTCTGCGCCTCGCAGTCCGCTGTTCAACCTCCTCAAGTCCTTGCAGCACCCAGGGCGCGTTTCGGAGGCGCGCCCCTGCTTGGTGCGGTAAAACTAGCCTGGTCCCGCGTCCAAACCTAATCGTAATAGCTAGGGTTGCACCCTCCGGCAGGCCTGCCTGCCCAGCTGAGCCAGAGCGAGGCGGCTCGCACGCGTCAGGCCTTGCTGGGTCCGGGAATGCAGTCGGGTGCTCCATGATGGGGCTATGGTTTGCACAAGGCAGCACATCACCACGCAAGCTTCCCTGTCGTGCACCCCTTCCCGTCGTGTGTGTGTGTGTGTGTGTGTGTGTGTGTGTGTGTGTGTGTGTGTGTGTGTGTGTGTGTGTGTGTGTGTGTGTGTGTGTGTGTGTGTGTGTGTGTGTGTGTGTGAATCGTTACATATCTGCCGGGCCGACACTGGCCGGGGGCGCTAACCCGCCCCATACGGGAGACCGCCGAAGCACTTTCCCCCGGATACGGGGGAAAGGGGCGTAAGGGGCCTCTGTCCCCTCGCTCTCAACCTAGGGCGCGTGCCCGATCCCCGAGGATCGGTGACCGCGGTGCCCCCTCAAGGGAGTGGGCGAAGGCCCATCCCGGGCGGTCTGCGCCTCGCAGTCCGCTGTTCAACCTCCTCAAGTCCTTGCAGCACCCAGGGCGCGTTTCGGAGGCGCGCCCCTGCTTGGTGCGGTAAAACTAGCCTGGTCCCGCGTCCCAACCTAATCGTAATAGCTAGGGTTGCACCCTCCGGCAGGCCTGCCTGCCCAGCTGAGCCAGAGCGAGGCGGCTCGCACGCGTCAGGCCTTGCTGGGTCCGGGAATGCAGTCGGGTGCTCCATGATGGGGCTATGGTTTGCACAAGGCAGCACATCACCACGCAAGCTTCCCTGTCGTGCACCCCTTCCCGTCGTGTGTGTGTGTGTGTGTGTGTGTGTGTGTGTGTGTGTGTGTGTGTGTGTGTGTGTGTGTGTGTGTGTGTGAATCGTTACATATCTGCCGGGCCGACACTGGCCGGGGCGCTAACCCGCCCCATACGGGAGACCGCCGAAGCACTTTCCCCCGGATACGGGGGAAAGGGGCGTAAGGGGCCTCTGTCCCTCGCTCTCAACCTAGGGCGCGTGCCCGATCCCCGAGGATCGGTGACCGCTGTGCCCCTCAAGGGAGTGGGCGAAGGCCCATCCCGGGCGGTCTGCGCCTCGCAGTCCGCTGTTCAACCTCCTCAAGTCCTTGCAGCACCCAGGGCGCGTTTCGGAGGCGCGCCCCTGCTTGGTGCGGTAAAACTAGCCTGGTCCCGCGTCCCAACCTAATCGTAATAGCTAGGGTTGCACCCTCCGGCAGGCCTGCCTGCCCAGCTGAGCCAGAGCGAGGCGGCTCGCACGCGTCAGGCCTTGCTGGGTCCGGGAATGCAGTCGGGTGCTCCATGATGGGGCTATGGTTTGCACAAGGCAGCACATCACCACGCAAGCTTCCCTGTCGTGCACCCCTTCCCGTCGTGTGTGTGTGTGTGTGTGTGTGTGTGTGTGTGTGTGTGTGTGTGTGTGTGTGTGTGTGTGTGTGTGTGTGTGTGTGTGTGTGTGTGTGTGTGAATCGTTACATATCTGCCGGGCCGACACTGGCCGGGGGCGCTAACCCGCCCCATACGGGAGACCGCCGAAGCACTTTCCCCGGATACGGGGAAAGGGGCGTAAGGGGCCTCTGTCCCCTCGCTCTCAACCTAGGGCGCGTGCCCGATCCCCGAGGATCGGTGACCGCTGTGCCCCCTCAAGGGAGTGGGCGAAGGCCCATCCCGGGCGGTCTGCGCCTCGCAGTCCGCTGTTCAACCTCCTCAAGTCCTTGCAGCACCCAGGGCGCGTTTCGGAGGCGCGCCCCTGCTTGGTGCGGTAAAACTAGCCTGGTCCCGCGTCCCAACCTAATCGTAATAGCTAGGGTTGCACCCTCCGGCAGGCCTGCCTGCCCAGCTGAGCCAGAGCGAGGCGGCTCGCACGCGTCAGGCCTTGCTGGGTCCGGGAATGCAGTCGGGTGCTCCATGATGGGGCTATGGTTTGCACAAGGCAGCACATCACCACGCAAGCTTCCCTGTCGTGCACCCCTTCCCGTCGTGTGTGTGTGTGTGTGTGTGTGTGTGTGTGTGTGTGTGTGTGTGTGTGTGTGTGAATCGTTACATATCTGCCGGGCCGACACTGGCCGGGGGCGCTAACCCGCCCCATACGGGAGACCGCCGAAGCACTTTCCCCCGGATACGGGGGAAAGGGGCGTAAGGGGCCTCTGTCCCCTCGCTCTCAACCTAGGGCGCGTGCCCGATCCCCGAGGATCGGTGACCGCTGTGCCCCCTCAAGGGAGTGGGCGAAGGCCCATCCCGGGCGGTCTGCGCCTCGCAGTCCGCTGTTCAACCTCCTCAAGTCCTTGCAGCACCCAGGGCGCGTTTCGGAGGCGCGCCCCTGCTTGGTGCGGTAAAACTAGCCTGGTCCCGCGTCCCAACCTAATCGTAATAGCTAGGGTTGCACCCTCCGGCAGGCCTGCCTGCCCAGCTGAGCCAGAGCGAGGCGTCTCGCACGCGTCAGGCCTTGCTGGGTCCGGGTATGCAGTCGGGTGCTCCATGATGGGGCTATGGTTTGCACAAGGCAGCACATCACCACGCAAGCTTCCCTGTCGTACACCCCTTCCCGTCGCAAGCGGCCCTCGCCTACACGTCCCGCTCGCTGCCAACTCCCACTGGTCGGGCCCGACCCTCCTCGGGCACCCACGGATCCCCATCGTGCCCGGAAGTGGGCTTCCCTAGTCCCAATCCCTACACCCTAGCGTCTCGCGCTGCTATCTATCCATCACGAGTCTACGTCTACTGGCTGCACGCAGCGGATCCGGCCGTCCACCACCGATAGGATTGGGTGGTCCGGTCCCACCCCCTCCCATCCCCGTCGCGGTCGGCCCTGTGTGTGTGTGTGTGTGTGTGTGTGTGTATGTTTAGCATCGTCAGGTAGTATATGTCAAGGATGAATACAGCAGCGCGCAAAGATGTTTTGATACGCACCTTGCGCAGCGCGCTCTTCGTGATCTCACGCCGTACACCGTCCCGTACAGCCCGTACGACCAGGACCGTGTGTGTTATTTAAGCAGGCAGAACAGGTGTGCGTGACATGCAAGGGGCCGAGTGCCGCCCAAACGTTTGCCCGTATGCGTATAAAATATACCCATTGCCCGTCTGTGTGTGTCTCTGTGTCTGTGTGTGTCTCTGTGTCTGTGTCTTTCCGTGACCATGGTGGCGTCACCGCATTGACCTGCAGCTGCTGCTATGTTCGGTACCAAGTCTTCAGCGAGCCCTGTCCGCAGCACCACGTGCGAGTCCACACGACATGGCACTCAGGTACACCCGGAGTATGCTGCGCATGGACAGTTGGGACGGCAGCGTCATGGCAGGCAGTGCCAGTCCTTGGCACTTGCCGCACAGGCGTGGCACATGTCTGTCAGGGCACGCCGCGTGATCGGCACATCGGGCTATCTGGGCCCGTTGGAACACCCGGTCGGGATACGGGTCCACCTTGTAACGGTTACATTTACATCGTGTACCGCTGGATGGCACTTCCTACCAACCAGCGTACAACACCGCTGCACATCACCGTACTGCTGCACTGTACGGCATGCATGCACGAGACGGGCAATCAATTACCCATCTCAAGGGCACCCAGACGAGATAATGTAACGCTGGCCGCCATGATATATCCTGCCCCCTCTGTCCTGCCGAGCTGCAGTGACTACCATAGAGGCTCAGCGAGCAAGATCTTGCGCTTGGTAATTTTTTGCTGTCGCGCAATGCGGTTCAGGCATGGTGCCTGCAATCGCGCGGCTGCAGCGGACAATCTTGCCTGTGCTGCGATAGAATCCTTGCAGGTACATGTTAAAGCCAACCGCGAAAGTCGGTACAAATAATTATCATACGCAATAGGCCCGTTTCTACGTGATTTGGTTTCGGACATTCCTATGGGGACCTATGTGGTACCGGTACTGCTCGCAGCTTAGCAGCACTGTAATGGAAACCCGAAACCAGTTGGGCCCTAGCGAAAAATTGGATTGGTTTCGGGCTGTCCTAAGCCCATAGAAACGGGCCCAATAATTTAAAAATACAACAATCTTCATCACCCCTACCTGGCAAGCTGGCGTTTTCCAGAGCTCTTGCTATTTCACGTCAACATGCCACCTTATAAAATTATGCGAGGTGACTCTCCCGTCATGTTGCGGCCAGGGTTGCAGCATTGCAAGACCGCGCGCTTGCATCAACAATTCAAACGTATTACGCCCACAGCGAGCCCATGGCCTTTACGTTACAATGATTGTAAAAATGGTTTGGCGTGTGCCGGAATAGATTGTCCGCGAGATAACCCCGACGAGGGCCCAGGCACGAAGTAATTTAGGCGAGGCCGGCTGGCTTTGACGGCAATTGTACGGCAAGCACGGGCATACCAACGCCCGCCATCAGGGGCCCGCGCAGTCGATACTGTGAGCCGTCGGGATGAATAAGAACCTGCCCGGAATAACATCAACCAAACCAGATTTTTTGCACACGCAAACGTAGAGCGTAGGGTCATGGCAGCAATCAGATTGGAGCCTGGTGAAGTGACTGTGCGCTTGAATTCTGGTGTCGATCTCGTTAACATGGACTGGTAAGAGCAGTCAACATGATTGCGTGTCGAGGGAAGCTCTTGTTGTGGACGAATGATGACGAAAGCTCGCTCGGCGATTTCTCGCCGCCAGGTGGAAGAAACAAGACCCGTATGCAAAACTAAGGCGAGTCACCTACACCGCGCTAAAAGCCGGGGCCTCATACCTCTCACGGGTTAATTGCTTGTTTGGGCATCGAACAATGCAGATGCGGAAATGTCGAGTTCCAGTCAAAAACGCATCACCGCGGGGGCACGAACCCTGTGTGGAACCAATCCTTCACCTTCAAGGTGCGCGACAGCGCCTGATCCCCCTCGGACGACCATCATGGTGCACGTCCGTTGGCAGTATCACGGCCGGCGTCCCACTCCGCGGTCGGGAGGAGACCCCGTAACGTCCATGTGGCTCCAGCTGCAACCCTCCAGCATCTCCACCCATTCGTCTGTACTTTTGTAGGCCGGGTATATACTGTAAGTCGGCATATTACATGGTCTTGTGTCTGACACTGTTCCTCCCACTCCTTCGCTCGCTCTCCCATTCTGCCCGAGTGGGCGCGAACGTCAACCTTCGACCATAACCGCTCGGACGCAGCACGTCGGGAACCAGTCGCTGGGACGGTGCGCGTTGACCGAGCAAGATCACCATGGCTGTCGTCTCCTTCCCCCTCGCCCCGCAGGTTGACCAGGAGACCAAGATTGAGCTCCGAGTGTACGACGAGGACAGCTTTAAACGCCATGATCACGTGGGCTATGGCGAGGTCCAGATCGTGACGCTGCGGAGTACCCCGGGTCGAGGGCAGGACGTACGCGTAAGCGACTTGGGTGGGGTCCGGCCGGGCCGCGGCCAGCCTGCGGGGTGTGGATTGCCGGGCAGGGCGGACTCGGGGTCTAGGCGAAGAGATCCCCGGACTCGGAAGGGGGCTTTGTCTGGACCGGCGGCCGATCTCCGCCGCGCTGCACCAATCCCAAGTCGCATCGTGCCGCCAGGTCATGCCGGGCTGCACATGTTCGCCCCTAGCCCTCGCCCATCCCTTTCCCGTTGAAAAACAAGCGAACCATGCTCCCCTTGGAAATAAACAAACAAACAAAAACCCTTTTCGTTATTGCGTGACAGCTTAATTCCTATGAATAAACCAATATCCAGTTTCTCCTCTCCGCACTCGCAACTGCCGTACACGACACCGTACGTACCGCACGGCGCCTGTGTGTTTGCGCCTCGCGCCACCCGCCTCGCGCCCCGGCCCCTCCCATCCCCCCGCGCGCGCAGGTCCCCCTGTTCCGCGAAAGCGGACGCCAGAAAGGTCACATCCACCTGACCCTCACCTTCACACCGACGAACCGGCCGCTCGCCGCCAGCTCGCAGACGCTGACACCGCCCCGCGCCGCCAGCTCCGAGGGCCTGTACTGGGCCAATTCGTGGCAGAACGAGGCGAACAAGGACGCGGCGGCGCAGTGGGCCGCCGCCAACGCCGCCGAGACAAGGAAAGCGGCGGCAGCGGCGGCGGCTGGGAACTTGGGCACTGCCGGCGGGCTGGCGCCCTCGGCGGCGGGTTCTGGTCTTTCGGCGGGGTTGGTGTCGCCGGGCGGCCTGCCTGACAACGTGCCCAGGTACGAGCGTACGGCGGATGGCTTGTGGTTCACGGATTCGGATATAATTATTAAGGATGTTACAGCGGATCCCGCGGGGCCATCGGTGGACAGTCAACGGCGACAGCCGAAGCTTCCTCACCGTAAACGAACTTGCGCCCCCATGGCGCACCGGACAGGCTCCCCAACTGCACCGAAACACTCCCCGGGCCCACACTACCAGGGAACCAACCCGTTCCGGAGAACCAACCCCGGCTAGGGATAAAGCCCGCTCAGGGGGAGTTAGCCACTAGGGTCAGTGCCCCGTCCACCCGTGGCCCATTACTACTGAACGCCCACTAGGCTTCGGCTAAGAACCCTGGCCTGACGCAACCGGGCCACGGCACACAAGACGACCGTCCTGCACCTTCAAGATGGTGTGTGTAGCCCTCACAGCTGACCACCCCTTCATTGGGATTCCCAGCTCTGCGAAGTCGTAGAGCCGGCTCCAAAAGTCCGCCACTGCCCCCGCCGGGCGGCTAGCCCTTCAACATTCAATGACGGCCTAGGGGTACCGTCCGCGTTCCTGGACCTGGCGGCCCTCATCGCTCGTCGGCTCGTTTCCATGCAGTTTTGCTATCTTCCAAAGTATAAATATTATTCATTTAAGATAGCAACACTGTTTCCATGGCACTGGTTGTCGCCAAGACGACGACGTCCCAGACGCACTGTTGCACACGGGGGGCATTGCGAGCCACACCTGGTGCCTTTGAAGGCTCACCCCTAGCCGTGCCTCGATCTGCGCGACAACCGCTAGGGCCACCGCGCAGCCCCAAAAATGGCGTTGCCTGGGCGTTGGCCGCACCGCCCCGGCGCCGGGGTATGTCCCGCATCCACAAGGGGCCTTCGTAACATCCTTAATAATGAAAGGGGCCACCGCCGCCCCGTGTACTCGTGGAGTGCCACCTAGAGGCCGTTTTGCAGCCTCCACCCCGTGCGCCTCAACAGCATTTCCGTGACTTCCTCTCTCCCCGGGGGGGGGTCGCCTCGGTGGGCCTCAGGGCCCCCTCGGCAACCTCCCACCACCCCAATGGGATGTCTCGTCGGAGCGCCTCTGGGGCCGCCTCACTCTGCCTCCACCGGTTCCCACTCCTGCCACCCGTCGGCTCCCATCCCCAAGCACTCCCCAACAACACCCTGCCCTCCACCGACGACACCGTCGCTGGGTGCGGGCGGTCGGGGGGGGTGGTAAATTGACAAAAGAAATAAACCCGAAGGACGAACCCGGGCACACCGGGGGGGGGGGAGGTCGCGTCCGCACTCCTCCCCCACCCGTCATTCGTGTCCCGGAGCCGGGACATAGCTCGGAACTGCATGCCCAATGGTCCTCAACGACAGGCATCTGGCCAGGGCACCATGCCTATGTTCGATCGATCCCCGGGTCTCTCGCCTTCTTGCAACCCTTTTGCAACCGTTACAAGGTGGACCCGTATCCCGACCGCCGGGTGTTCGGACGGGCCCATATAGCTCGGAACCCTTGTGGTAGCAGTGGATTACCCACAGCGGTGCATTCCAGCACCAGCCCCCTGTGGGTTAGGGGGTCCGCATCGACATCTAGCACCGGCGGGAGGGCACTCAGCGCCCTTGCTAACCTCCGGAGTCACACCCGCCGGCAGCCCGGGACAGTTTAGCCATGGTCCCTCGTGGGGCGCCGGCAAGGCCATAATTGGTTCGAAGCCTGCTGGTATCGCTCCGCGCAGGAACTCAAGCAGAAGTCGAAGTCGCCAGGGGGCGCCCGCCCCGCCCTTGAGCCCGAACCGCCCACCCGGCCCATCTGGCCCACGCATGCTCCAGCACCGGTAGGGCCCCAAACCCTCCTCCCGTCGCGTGCCCTGCCAACAGCGATTTTGGAACCCCGGTTGCCCTCCGTTCTGTGTCGTCGGGACCGAGTCCTCTATCGATTAAGCGAGCCGCCAGCCAACTTCGCCCAGGCCGCACTCTCTCTGAGGGGGTAATCCGCCGTGCTCCATGTGCCACGTCACTCGCTGCAGTCCATACGCTGCCGCTGACGATGCCCTTCCGAATATCGTCAAGGCTAATCTCGATAACGCCTGAAAGCGCTCTTTCACCTTTTCCCCGTGCGCCCTCCAGTCCAGCTCAGCGTCCCTTCCTGGGTTTGTGAAGGGGAGGTCAAGCGCGGTGGCGCGGTGAACAATCCTCAGCCCTGCGACGTCCTGACCCTCGCCCATCACGGCTTTGCCCAACTCGTCGACCGCCCCTACAACCGGGAGCACCACGACGTCGAGGTTCGGTTGCTGCCCCGAGGCCTTTGATGACCCCTGGCACCTGCAAACGTGGTGTTGAGGAATGAAACCTCTAGTTGCGTGAGGTGCATTCAAACGGGTTCAGCCCGTTTCAGCCCTCATACCGACTGTCGTGTCCACTATGGCAGCGAACGGAACCTTGTCATTGAAACGTGGCAATTGTCCCAAGTCGGTCGCACACCCGCCACCCGCTCTGTGCCCCGCAGCTGCAACCCCACCGGCGGCCTCATCACCCCGCAGCCGCACCAGCGGCTGCCCTGCCACCAAGGCAATGTCTGCGGCAGCGCTATGGCCCCAGCCAGCGGAGCAGCACAGCTGCACCACGATCACCAGCGTCACCACCACCAGCCGCTTCATCAACCCGCGAATGGCCCCGGGCAGGCATCCTTGCCGCCAGCGGGGCCGCCGGGGCCCCTGCCGACGCCGCCAGCGAGGCCGCCGGGGCCCATGCCGACGCCGCCAGCGGGGCCGCCACGTGTGCCAAACTTGCAGCAGCAGCGGCCAACCACTTACAATGCATCGTACGAATTAACAGTGGGGCTGCCGCCAATGCTACCGCTAATGCAGCCATACGCAGTACCTGTGGGTCATCCACCCGCGGATCCGTACCACGATCAGACGGCGGCGTATCCCCAGAACCAGCCGCCGTACGATCAGACGGCGGCGTACCCCCAGAACCAGCCGCCGTACGATCAGACGGCGGCGTATCCCCAGAACCAGCCGCCGTACGATCAGACGGCGGCGTACCCCCAGAACCATCCACCGTACGATCAGACGGCGGCGTACCCCCAGAACCAGCCGCCGTACGATCAGACGGCGGCGTACCCCCAGAACCAGCCGCCGTACGATCAGACGGCGGCGTATCCCCAGAACCAGCCGCCGTACGATCAGACGGCGGCGTACCCCCAGAACCAGCCGCCGTACGAGCATAGTTTTGGTGCACCGAACGGCTACTACCAAACGCACCCTGGCGACGAATCCTGCTGGAGTTCCTGCACGGAGGGATACCCGGATTCGAGCCAATCATGGGCTTGACGGCTCCCCGCGCAGATCGAGGCACGGATAGGGGAGAGATATCAAAGACAGCATGTGTGGCTCGCCTTCCTCCCCACGGGAGTGCAACATCGCATATGGGACGTCGTCGCCTTGGCGACAACCAGTGCCATCGAAACGGGCCGGCGAGTGATGGGGGCCGCCAGGTCCAGGAAAGCGGACGGTACCCCTAGGCCACCGGCGGATGCTGAAGGGCTGGCCGCCTGGCGGGCAGTGGCGGAGTTTTGGAGCCGGCTCTACGACTTCACAGAGCTGGGAGTACCGAGGAAGGGGTGGTCAGCGGTGGGGGCTACCCACCCCATCTTGAAGGTGCAGGATGATCGTCTTATGTGCCGTGCCGTCCGGCCACGGTAGTTAACCGAAGCCCTGTGGGCGTTGAGTGGTAGTGGGTCGACGTTGGCGCCATTGATAGGATTGGGCGGGTTTTTCGGCCCTGTGGGACCGTACGGGCAGGCCCCTGATGGTGGCTCGCGAGCCCCCGTGGCTCTCCAAGACTTCGGGCCACCGCTGGAGACGTGACCCCGCCTTGGTTGGGGCTAATAGGGGCGCCCTGGTGGCTAACTCCCCCCGAGCGGGCTTTATCCCTAGCCGGGGTTGGTTCTCCGGAACGGGGTGGTTCCCTGGTAGTGTGGACCGGGGGAGTGTTTCGGTGCGCTTGTGGAGCCTGTCCGGTGCGCCATGGGGACGCACTTTCGTTTAGGCAGTGTATGGTGAGGAAGCTTCGGCTGTCGCCGATGACCCCGCGGGGGCCGCTGTAACATCCTTAATAATTCTTAATAATAATGCTACCAGCCCGCCCCTGCTCCTTATGTGTAAGAGTACCAGTTAATGTGATCTCGGGATGTGAGGTTGATTTCATCTTACCGCTGCTGCTGTTGGAGCGGAATGGTCAGCGCGGAGTGCTGGGTGGGGGCGGCGTCAGCGTCGGGAGCCAGCGCCTTGTGGCAATGGCAGTGGCGAGGACTTGGTGCGAACAAAGGGGGGGTCGGTGGCAGCTCTTTACCGCGGAGGTGGCAGGGCCGCGCGGAAGGATCGCGTGTTCACGCGCATCTCGTTGCCCGTTAATCAACTGTCACATACAGGACCGCCGTGTGATTAGGCGGGTCTGGCGCGGTTTCCAGGAGAGGCAATTCTGGCGCGCTGGTAACCTGGTGTAGTGGCCGGTATGGCTGCGTGACCCTCCCGCGGGTGATGGAGGATGGGTGCGCAGTCCTTGGTAGGGGTTGATGAGACGAGGCACCTACGAGCTATCTGGGCCCGTTGGAACACCCGGTCGGGATACGGGTCCACCTTATAACGGTTACTTACTTATACAGGAGGGGCGGTGTCGGCAATCATTTTTGACATCTGTTTGGGTTCTTTTAGTAGCAGCAGCTGTTGAGCTTGTAACGTGCCGGGCCGCGATCAGGCGTTTTGGATGATCTGACGTTTTGAATTTGAAATATTCAGATTTGAATATCTGTACAGCAACATGGGTGCTCGTTCCGGGATCAGGGCTGGCAGGGTGAGGGACGGGTTGGTGCATGCAGGCGGGGGGATCCCCCGCCCTGTGGTGCGAGATGTGCGATAAGCCGTGGTGCCGTCATAACGCCCCGTCAGATCATTGGGCGCCAAGCATGTTTTGTCGGTCTATTTCGACTACGACGCGCCTGAACACACACATGCGCATCCATCTGTTTCAGTCGCACTTGCTCAGCCCGACGACCGGTGCGGATGGTCATTTGATGTTGGGTCCCGGGTCCCGGATCTGGAATGTCGAGCCCAGGGTCCCGGTTCTTGGAGGGTCATACACTGACGGCGTGACCCGCGGGTCGGTCGGTCGACATCACGCAGGTGCGCCTGGTGCATCGAGTGGCGGACGCAGCAGGACCAGCACCAGAACCCGCCGCAGCATCCACAGCACCAGCAACATCAGCAACAGCTGCCACCCGAAGGTGCCCTGAACATCTTGTCGCATGTCTGGCTGGCAGAACCCCCGCCACCAGCGGAGCAATGTGTCTGGGATGTGGTGGTGTTGGCGGCGATCGCGGCCATGGAGACTGGCCGCCGCTTCATGGCGGCCGCCCTGCGGCGGTCAGCACCTGGTCAGGGTCCCTATGGCATAAAACACCCCCTGGGCAGGGCCGCATGACTGGGTGTTGACAACGTGGACAGGGCTGCAAGACTGGGTGTCGGCAGTGTGGACAGGCCCCTATACACAACGCAACTGTAACATTTTGGATGCTACTTTCCTACCCAGTACCCCAGCCGTATCGTTGCAGTTACTGGCCATGGGGGGCTCGTTTACGGGGCTTTGGGATGTTAACGGGGTTTCGGGATTGGGTCGGTTCCGGGTCGATTACCCGTCGGCTCGGTTACCGGGCGGTTCGGTTACCGACCTGAAGAGGTCGGTAACCGGGGGGTCGGTAACCGACTTATTTATGCCATAGGGGGTCCGACTGTATCGCCGGGACCGGAGTTGGCAGAGCAAACTAGCAGTGTGGCGTGGGTCTTCCAAGACCTCGAGAGGGTGCAGCGCTGGGTGCTTCAGGGGTGGTGGTAGCTGGGTAATGGGGTGCCTGTGTGGGCGACCTTCCCTGTGCTTAGCTTTATCCACTCCTGGGGATTCCGCCCTCTGCTGTGCCTATCCCTTTGGTAGTGTTGCCCCGCTGTGCGCCTCTGCTTGCTTCGGTGTCTGTCTGGGTGTTGTCATGGCCCGGTGTGTTTTTTGTTTGCGGCGTTGAGGTGTGGAGGTGTCTGCGGTGGGGCCTGCTGGGGCTTGACCTGGTATACTGGTACACACCGTTGATCCCTCTCATTCATCTTGTACTTGGTAACACCCTTCCGAGGTGTCCGGAATCCTCTTCTTTTCGCAGTCTCTGATCATTATGGCCAGGTCCATATGCCACAGCGCCCAGTTCAGGGATTAAGTTGTCGCGCAGTGCGGTTCAGGTATCAGCTGCGTTGATGCCTACTTACAATCGCAGATACATGTTGAAGCCAACCACGAAAGTCAGTACCAAATAATTTACGCATTTCCTCAAAATATAGGTACCACACCACCTTCATCGACAATGGCGTTGACGGCAACTGTACGGGCGTAACCGATGGGCCCGCGCCGTGGATACATGACTCTTCTGACTCTTCAGACTACGAGCCGTCAGGAGAAATAAGAACCGGCCCGGGATTGGAGCAACTAAATCAGATTTTGCACACGCAACTGTCAATTGCACAGGGCGTAGGGTCATGGCAGCAATCAGATTGGAGCCTGGCGAAGTGACTGTGCGCTTAAATTCTGGCGTCGATCTCGTTGACAAGGACTGGTAAGAGCAGTCAACGTGTCGAGGGAAGCTCTTGTTGTGGACGAATGATGACGAAAGATTCTGACATGTAATTATATGATAATCCTTCCAGGTTTAAGAAACAAGACCCGTATGTAAAATTAAGGCGAGTGTCCTATACCGCTTTTAAAGCAGGGGCCTCATACCTCTCATTATTTTGAGCTTCGAATAATGCAGATGCGGGAATGTCGAGTTCCGGTCAAATACGCATCACTTCGGGGGCACAGACCCTGTGTGGAACCAATCCTTCACCTTCAAGGTGCGCGACAGCGCTTGGTCTCGCCCGGACGACCATAATTGTGCAAGGTCATGGCACGTCCTTTAGCAGCAACTGTTGTCGCATCACAGGCGGCGTCCCACTGCGCGGTCGGGCGGACGATATGACCGTGCGTGACCCTGCCACGTGAGGCAGCTCCTGCAATCCTCCAACATGTCCACCAATTCCTGCGCTCTCCCACTCTGCCCGAGTGGGCGCGAACGTTAACCTTCGACCATAACCGCGCGTTGACCGGCCCACATTCACTCTCGCCCCGCAGGTTGACCAGGAGACCAAGATTGAGCTCCGAGTGTACGACGAGGACACCGTCAAAGCCGATGACCGCGTGGGCAAGGGCGAGGTGGAGATCGTGACGCTGCGGAGTACCCCGGGTCGAGGGCAGGACGTACGCGTAAGCGACTTGGGTGGGCTCCGGTCGGGCCGCGGCCAGCCTGCAGGGTGTGGATCCGAAGAGATGCCCGGACTGGGGACGCGGAAGGGGGCTTTGTCTGGACCGGCGGCCGATCTCCGCCGCGCTGCACCAATCCCAAGTCGCATCGTGCCGCCAGGTCATGCCGGGCTGCACATGTTCGTCCTCTCCATCCCCTTTCCGTTCATTCCTTCCATAAAAAACAAAAAAATCATACCCCTCGTAAAACAAACAAACAAACAATAACCTCCTTTGTTACAAGATGCCAGCTCGATTCCTTTGAATACACCCATATCCCGTTCCTCTCCTCACTCGCACCTGCCGTACACGACACTGTACGTACCACACGGCGCCTTGCGTTTGCGCCTCGCGCCCCGGCCCCTCCTATACCCCCGCGCAGGTCCCCCTGTTCCGCCGCCTCAGCAGACGCCAGCAAGGCCACATCCACGTCACCCTCACCTTCACACCGACGAACCGGCCCCTCGCCGCCAGCTCGCAGACGCTGACACCGCCCAGCGCTGACAGCTCCGAGGATCTGTACTCGGTCCATTCGCGGCAAAACGAGGTGAACAAAGACGCGGCGGCGCAGTTGGCGGCGGCCAACGCCGCCGAGACAAGGATAGCGGCGACAGCGGCGGCGGCTGGGAGCTTGGGCGCCGCAGCCGGGCTGGCGCCCTCGGCGGCGGGGTCTGGTCTTTCGGCGGGGTTAGTGTCTGCGGGTGGCCTGCCTGACAACGTGCCCAGGTACGAGCGTACGGCGGATGGCTTGCGGTTCACGGATTCGGATTTGATGATCCCTGGCACCTGCAAACAGGGTGTTGGGGAAAGCAACCTCCAGTTGCGCGAGGTGCATTCAAACGGGTTCACCCCTCTTACCCCTCTTACCGACTGTCATGTCAACGACGGTATGGCAACGAACGGAACATTGTCATTGGAACGTGGTAATTGTCCCAAGTCGGTCGCACACACGCCACCCGCTCTGTGCCCCGCAGCTGCGCCCCCACCTGCGGCCTCATCATACCGCAGCCGCACCAGCTGCTGCCCTGCCACCAAGGCAAGGTCAGCGGCAGCGCCATGGCTCCAGCCAACGGCGCATCACAGTTGCACCACCATCACCATGACCAGCCGCTTCATCAACCCGCGAATGGCCCCGGCCAGACATTCTATCCGAGCGTCTCGTCGCACACGTTCGACCTGCGATTTAGGCCGGAGGCGGCGGGGTTGCTTGCACCAACGCCTGCAGCTGGGCCGCCGGAGCCCATGCCGACGCCGCCAGCGGCACCGCCACCTGCGCCATACCCGCAGCAGCAGCAGCAGCCAACCGCTCACAATGCATCGTACGAATTAACAGTGGGGCTGCCGCCGATGCCGCCGCCGATGCAGCCGTACGCGGCACCCGCGGGTCACCCTCCCGCGTATCCATCAGCGCCGCCGGCCCATGCGCCGTCGTACGATCAGACGGCGGCGTACTACCAGAACCAGTCACCGTACGCAGCACATGGCGCGCCGTGCTCGCCGCATCCGCCATACCTGCCGCAGTATGCTGCACCGAACGGCTACTACCAGCCCGCACCTGCTCCTTATGTATAAGAGTACAGTTAATGTGATCTCGGGTGGGGGCGGCGTCAGCGTCGGGAGCCAGCGCCTTGTGGCAATGGCTGTGGCGGGGACTTGGTGCGGACTTAGGGGAGGCGTCGGTGGGACTTAGGGGAGGCGTCGGTGGCAGCTTTTTACCGCGGAGGTGGCAGCTGGCAGGGCCGGGCGGAAGGATTGCGTGTTCGCGCGCGTCTCGTTGCCAGGCGTTGCCCATGAATCTACTGTTACATGCAGGAGAGGCGGTGTCGGCAATCATTTGTGACCTCTGTTTGTGCTCTTTATATGCAACGGCAGCTGTTGAGCGGGTAGCGTGCCGGGCCGCGATCAGGCGTCTTGAACGATCTGACGTTTTGAATTTGAAATATTCAGATTCGAATACCTGCACAGCAACATGGGTGCTCGTTCCGGGATCAGGGCTGGCAGGGTGAGGGACGGGTTGGTGCATGCAGGCGGGGGGATCCCCCGCCCTGTGGTGCGAGATGTGCGATGGGGCCGTGGTGCCGGTGTGCCTGCCCGCTGGACAGCACACTGTCACTTGGTCAGCGGCGTTTCGGCGAGGATTTGACGGGGTATCAGTGAGGTTTCGATGGTCAGATCGTGGCACCTCTTCCGGTGGTGGCGCAGCTGCTCCGCTTGCCGTCGTACCTCCTTGCCATGCCTCAGGCTCATCTACTTGTGGTACAATATTTGTTGTGTTGATGTCGGTATCTCGCTGGGGTCGTTCGTCTCTTTTGCAAAATGGACGCGCTGCTGATTGAGGATGCCGCGCAGCACATGAGCCCGCACAGAGAAGGGGTGTGAGTTCGCTTCTGCACATCCGGGCAGAGGGAGCGCATGAACGCATATGACCGCGCACGGTGGCACATGATGCAGGCGAAAACTTGAGCCCTCCCACTTACTATCACATGGCTGGGGCGTGGGGTCCGGAGCTGCAAGGCCATAACAGCATAAATGTGCTCTGGTGGAAGCGGAGGGGGTGCCTTGATGAGCGGCTGCGAGTGGCTCCGCGTTAGGAAGTCAACCTCTGTGTGTTTACGTAGGACTGAGCCGCGAGACGGGAGGCCGGTGGGTGGCATTGATAACAGGAACTGGATGAAGTACCCTGAGTCAGCTCGCAAGCTGAGGGCCGTTGAATGTAGAGCTGTGTATAATAGGACTGAGCCGCGGGCAACGAGGAGTCCAGCTCGGTCTGTATGTATGTGCGTATGTATGTATTTCTTTGTGTGTGTGCCGGGTGCCCCGCGCCTCTGCTCGGTAGGGCGACGTAGGAGTTTGGGGCGCTGCTTGGTAGCAGGCTGTGGCTGGGGCGGCTGCCCACGAGCCTCAAATGGTCGTATTACGCTTTGTGTCTAGGTACCCGTCATGCCGTACGTGTTGGTGGTTGGGTTGCCCCTTCTTGCTACACCCATTTGTGAGCCGCCAAGATGACCGCGACGCACCGGGTTGGCGGCCGGGCATGGGTCTGTCCACTCGTAGCCGTCCTCTCTCGTGGCCACATCGACTTGACCTCGAGTGGGTGCTGCCAGGCCGTGACATCCCTTTCGCTGGCCAGAGCAGGCGGGACGAGGCGCCAGTGCCAGTGCCTGCCGTTATGGGTACCAGCGCTGGCAAAGGTGCTGTTGGTTTTGTTGTTGTTGTTATTGTCACCGCATCCGTCGAACCGAAAGGAGCGGCGCTGGGGCCTTCGCACTGCCGTCCAGCCGCGTCCTTCATTACTAATGTTAATGATGTTGCAGTGGACCCCGCGGGTCATCGGTAACAGCCGCAGCCTCCTCATCACACACTGCAAAAACGGACATTACTGATAACTGCGGGAGCTTGCGACATTGAATTGCTCATTGGGGGTAGCACGCCTTTGGCGGGAGCACCACCTTGATTGATTTTTCATCTTTCTGCCCTGTGCGGTTGGGTTTGCGGGGGATTCTGACAAATGGGGTTTTCTCCCGCCAGGTGCCGCACGCGGGGACATGCAGGATGCATGCGATGACCTCAATCCTCAAGCGCTGCGGTTGTGCTGCACGGCCGTTGACCGTTGATGGTCGGGCCGGTTGTTGTGCCAAACGAGGTCAGGCCCCCGGATGCCGGTTTCCGGCATTTGCATGCACACGGATCAATTTGGGGATCATGATCATGGCTGGCATTCTAGGGGGCTTGCAGCAGGCTGGCATTCACAGGCCGGCATGTGCCAACGTCACTCAGACGTCTCAAACAATGAGTTGGCTGGGAAGATTCTAAGTTCCTGACGGGGAGCAGCTCTCGAATAGCCACGCGAACCACCGCAAGATCGAGGGCGGAGAGATGGGTTGGCGAGAACCGCCGACGAGCGGGTGAGCATGTGTGTGATGCTCTCCCTGACCAGGCCCCGCTTGCAGTGTGCTATGGCATGTAACTAAGGCATGAATGAATGAATGAATGAATGAACGCCACAGCGGACCCATGCCAAATATCGTAGGCGTAGGGCATCGCGGAACGCCGTCGGCCACATCGCAGTTCGTTGAGGGATGGAGCCCACCCGATGGGTTTCATGGGAAGATGGAATCCTCATCGCCTGACGCTTTCAGGCTGAAAGTTTCAGGGACGCCTCCTCAACTGCTCCCGGTGCAGTGTTCAACCAAGGAAACGAGATACTGCGATGCGCGGTGCAACCGATCGTGTATTTGCGATCGGGATACACACACCGATGCCAGAGGCGCCGATTATTCAGCTGTGAGAACGCGTTTGCACGAGACGACGACGACATTCGTGGGGTGAACTCAAGTCGCACCGAGGAGACATCCGACAGGTTTGGCACGGCTCTGGTCTGGCCGGTCGCTGTACGACCTGGTATAACCACCCATATCACTGCGGCATGCCAATAGGATATCGTTGTATTTTCATGAACTGGGATTAATTTGGTAAATACACCCCTTGGTAACCTGACAGGTTGTGTCCAACGTTGCCGTCTCACTCAATCTCTGACATTTCACTCTTTACACAGCTGAAAGACTACAATCTTTAAATTTGCTCCCGGCGTCTTAATAAGCTTCTGTGGACTTACCGGACATGGAGGCAGACGTCCGCAGACAAGCGAACGGTAGTAGCAAACAAACCAGCGATGCAATTGGGGAACAACCCAGTACTTCAGGGCGCCTTCTACCATTCCGACTTTTGTACCCTGTCGGTTCCCGCAAGTGGAATTGTCGAGCGGCTCCCAACAAACGGGCAGACCTCCTCGGCGCCTACCATGACGGTCAAACGATATTGGCACAGCCTTTGATTCATGCGGGAGCATCATGGCTTGCAGTTCCCTTACCCGATGGGCAGATCGGCTGGTGTAAGCAGTACGACGAGGCGCACATGGTGCAGCATCACAACACACGAACTGGATACGGGTGAGCTGATGTGCCGGGGCGGGGAGCATCTCCCTGACCTGGTCGGTGCACGGAGACCCAAGGCGTCTTTCCGGTTTCCGGGATGCCGTCATCGGCGGACGTCGCCCGGCCGATCTGTTCTGCTGCGGGGCCTAGTCTGATTGACTGTTCATGCGCTGTCAGTTCATGCGGCCACTGTCTGAGGGAGCCCGCAGGCATTGTGGGAGGCTCGTTGTTGTGGCCTTTGCTGTTGTTGCCCTGCCACACTTGCCCTCGTGACCTTGACGACAACTCCATAGCGTTTGCGTGCGTGCTAGCGTGGCGTGTCCAACATTGCCTCTTTGGTTGGGTTGGGCCCGTTGTTGGAGGTGCGGTGAAGGTGCTGCTGTTAGTTCATCTTCGTCGCGTGGATGCCGACCACCCCACACGGACGTCGGCCCCCCCGACCGTACCCCTGGCCCACCACCCCGTGCCTGGGTCCCGCCCACCAGGTGGTACCGCGTCTTGTACTGCAGCCTGACGGACGAGCAGACGTACGGCATAGGCCTGGAGACGCTCACGCCAGAGCTGCTGAGACAGCTCGCGGCGGCGCCGCCGGCGCCGCCGCCGGTCCCCGGCGTGCCGCGGAGCGGCGGCGCCGCCGGCAGCGCCGGCGCCGTCGCCGCCCCCTGCCCCCCCGACCGCTGCTCCGCCTGCTTACTCCCCTTGCGGACGGGCTCGATGGCGTACCTGGGCAGCTGCGGCCATTCGTACCACTTTGAGTGCCTGAAACAGCTGGGCGACGCCAATATCTGTACCGCGTGCGGCGTGTGGTATGCGGTGGGGCAGTCGCCGCCGGAGAGCTGCCCTCCGCCGTCTCCCACCTCCATCTTTCAACACGTCCATCAGCACCTCTGGTTCGTGCCGCCCTTCTACCGGTACATCCTCATCTACGGGGCCATGTTGATCGTGTCGCCGTTCCTGCTGCTGGCGTCGTGGCTGGGCCTTGTGTGAACGCCGGTTGGGCCAGCATGGCTAGGGAGGGAGGGAGCGAGAGGCAGCGAGAGACAGAAAAGATGCGGAGCGGAGGGGGAGACAGAAAGGTTACGGAGCGGAGGGGGAGGTGCATCGTGGGTGGTCGGTGGTTGGTTGCTTTTCGTTAGTCATTTTGTGTTTTTTGTCAGCCAGGCTCATCAGGCCGCATGAGGAATGACAGCGACTCTTGTAGCATGTCCCAGAGTAACATTGCACCTCTCTTCGTCATCGTCGGGTACTGCTGAAGTGGTTTCGGAGCGAGAGAAGGGAGGGAAGGGGAGGGTCTGAATGCCAGGTGGTCATGTGTTTTCCTAAGGACGGCGCTCTGCGCCTGAACGTCGCGTCTTGCGCCGACACGTCTTTTCGTTCCGGTCGGTGCTGGTGTAAGGCCCGGACAAATGTACGGCGAGTTGCCCGCGGGATGCCTTGCCCCGGCGCTGGTGGTCCTCGTGTGGCAGCGCGGAGGGTCCGAGCGTCCTGACCGATGCCGCTTCGCATCCCCCGCCCCCCGGGCAGAGATGTTAAGAAAGCCATCGGGCGGTTCACCGTCGCGGTGCCGCTATGCCGTACATAACGTGGCGGCGCACCGCGAGCGTGCGGCTGTGTGGTATGAATGGAGGTCGATCTGTCTGTCTGTCTGTCTGTCTGTCTGTCTGTCTGTCTGTCGAGTATTACTTCGGCTGTCTATCGGGTACCACATCAGCAGAGACGACGGGTTGTAAAAACACATCTAGGGTCGGACAGCTGTACGATAATGAGAAGGCCCGAGTGAATCAACCAGAGCTTTACAGCGTGCAGGGCAGCACATATAATAAACATGCACGGTATTTTCCAGGAACCTGCGCCTGTGTGTGTGGGCCGCGCCGCCGACATGGAAATCGGTGGGCCGCGCTGCTGCCGCGCTGCTGCCCTTGCCAAGAGATGGCGACGGGAGGCAGGGGGTTGGAGCGTTCTTGTACTGGCGTTTCTGTACGTTTTGTTGTGGAGGTGGGGAGGGGGGCGTTCAGCGCTCCCACGCTGTATACAGCTGGCTGTAGCTGGCTACGACCGTGGCACTCCGATCTAGCGGCATCATTGGAGTGCGACTGCGCCGCCGCACGGTTGGCCGCCCGTTGCCGCCAATGCGCAAACCCCCACCGCGTGAGGGGGTGGTGGTGATAGATGACTTGCGGCGGAGGGTCAGAGGACCGGCTGGTGGGTGCGGTCTGTGGTGGGCACGCCGATCTCAGCGACCCACCAGCGAATGCACGAACGCGAATGATTAGAGTTGGTCGCGACGAGGCCGAAGCAAGGAATGCGAAGTCTTAGCGCGCCCGCCTTTTGCAGCTTTTGACCTTTTGGGGGATGCGGTTGGTGGGTGCAGTGGGGATGTTTCTTTTGTTCTGCGCGGCGCCATGCCGTGCCGTGCAGACCAAAAGGGCAATGAACTCGAAGTCCGTAACCCCAGAGGGTGTATTGCGATGGGGACTGAAGAGGGACTGAGCAGCCATGTGACCACAACCCGAGACAGGCCGCGGGCGCGGCGGCCGGCGGCGGCCCCCGTGGCTCGTGGAATGCAGCAATCGCTGCGCGCGGTCGCAGCGGCGGCGGCAGCAGCGGCGGCAGCAGCGGCGGCGGCGGCAGCGGCAGCGGCGGCGGCGGCAGCGGCGGTGGCTGCAGTCGCGGCGTACTATGTACGGCATTGCTTGTGGTGGCGGTGATTACTGCGATGTTTCGGAGCTGACGACGGGTGCTGCCGTCTGTCCATCCTCGAGCATTGGGTGCCCCGTGCGGGTTGGGCTGGAGAGACTATGTCCGAACGCCGCGGGACGCCTCTTACAGGTCCTCGGGAACCAAAGCCACGAAGGCAGACATTCGGGGAGAAAGTTTGGGGTTTCCCTCCGCAAGCACACACAACGAAATTTGGGTCGGGCGGGTCTCTAATCTAAAAAAACACACAACGAAAGCGAAAGCGAGCGCCCATGCATGCCTCATACGACATAAGCGCGACGCACAAGAATTATTTGGCAGGAACTCCGGGTGCCTTCAAGCCCCTCCACACGGCCCCAAAAGTGCGGCACCTCGCTGCCGCCGGCCCGGCCCTTGACCTGCTCTGCTCTGAACCCAAGCCGATGCCGCGGAACCCCACGGCGTGGTGATTGCGGTGTCTGCAACTTGAACACGGCTGCACTGATGGCCGAGCACCCTTGCATTGAGCGTGCTGCGGCATGTCAAAGGCTGCCAGGCCATCGGCTCCATCCCCCCACCGGCTGCTACCGCATGCTGCTACCTGGACTGCATACAGTCCTGGGGGGGACACTCTGGCCCCCTGGCGGCGCCTCCTACTTGACCCTGTGAATCTGTGACGAGGTGTCTCTCGGGGGAGGGAGGCGGTGCTACCGGTAGCCAACACGACCCCGCGGTCCAAGGCTGGAGGGCCCGCCTCGGCAGCCGTAGCCGAGCCCCGGAACCCGTACGCAGCCAACCCGCCGCACCGGGCCATGTTCCCATGTATACCAATCCGTTACCCTGTCCATATGCCGTCCGGATCGCCTCTCCCACGACGCGTCACTGCGCCGAGTCCGGCCCAGGAGGCGGCGGCGGCGGCGCCGGCTGCAGCTCCTGCGCCAGCTCCGCCACACCCCGCATGCGGCAGTAGCCGCCGACGGCCGCCAGCGCCGCCTCTTGGCGCTGCGGGCTGTAGGTGGCGGTGGCCTCGGGCACCAGCGTCACCAGATAGCCCAGGTCGCAGGCGTCCATGACGGCGTGGGCCACGCACTGGTCGGTGACGCAGCCCGCGAGGATGAGGTGGCGCTTGGCCATGGAGCGGAGGACTGGGAGGGGGCGGGGGGCATGCGGGTCGCGGCGCGGCAAGTCCTTGTTGCCCTGTTTCTCCCTGCCTTTCGCTGGTTTCATCCTATCCTATCTCTAATAAACTATCATGAGCCGTTCGTTGTCCTACCTTTGAAAGACTCCTGCCATGGGTCTCCAGCCCCCTTAAGGCATGTCATGACATGGTCTGCTCAGGAGCTCTCAGAGGAGAGCTCTCAGCCATGTCGCTAACGACTACCTAACTAACAGAAGATGTCCGGGCGTGGCAGAGTCGTATCTTTACCCACGGATCGTCCGGCTGGGACCGGTCCGGGTTCGGCTATGGGGGGTGGCTTTGCAGCTTTAGCCCCTCCCGGGTCCCGCCCCACGAACGGACACCGAACTGAAGTCGAGGTTGGTGGAGTTGAACACCGAGCTGCTGGTCTTGGGGAGGACCATCTCGTCAGGTCCCGGTCGGAGCTCGTCAATCACCTGCCGTACAGTAGGAGGGTAGGTGGGTGTAATCATACTGTAACAAGCGGTAACCGTAGGCCGGGGTAATGTAATGTAACCGTTATAAGGTGGACCCGTATCCCGACCGGGTGCTCCAACGGGCCCAGATAGCTCGTAGGTGCCTCGTCTCATCAACCCCTACCAAGGACTGCGCACCCATCCTCCATCACCCGCGGGAGGGTCACGCAGCCATACCGGCCACTACACCAGGTTACCAGCGCGCCAGAATTGCCTCTCCTGGAAACCGCGCCAGACCCGCCTAATCACACGACGGTGAGGGGACGGGGATTCGAACCGCCGATCTCTGGACAGGCCGGGGTGTCAAAGGGTGCCACACAGGGGGTGACCAAGCTGATAACGACGGGTCCTCGCTCGATGGCGTGTCGAGTACCGTACGATGGCCGCGCCGGCATGCCTCCGCCCCGCGGATTCGCGCCAGGTCTGGTTTCAAGACGTGCCCAACGTCAATCACCCTCCCTGCAATTGCGCGGACGCCCCCTGAATACGCTCCCAAACACCCGCCAGCAGTGGCCCAGTCAGTCACGTGACCGTTGCAAGTCAGTTGCCGTCAGGCCACATGAATCGTTCCTCTACGCGCCTGGGAACGGGCGCATTCCCCTTTACCGGCGCGGAAGAAAAACAACATGTTTCAATGCATCTCGCGCGCGCTCGCTTGGACTCACCGCCCTCACAAAAAACGACAGGGCCCCAGCCACCCAGCCACCCAGGGCCACCCTTTTACATGCGATATGTGTGCATTATGAGTGGATTGCGTTAATATGTGCATTGTTATGTGTGGATCCATGAAACTGTAACAAGGTGGACGCTTGTCTGAGAGGGCTTCGCGGGTCACCACCCCTTGTATTACCTGGGCGTCCCAGCAGCCCGGGGGCACGTGGAAACCGCTGATGACATAATCCCGGGACCGGTCCCGGCCGTCGCGCGTCAGCGACTGGATGACGGTGTACATCACCTCCACGCCTGCTGTACGGCATAGGGCCTGCAGCGCCGTCCAGGCGGGCTTGCAGACGGTCTCCAGGCGCGAGAAGTAGTACGACACACCGGGATCATCCTGGGGGCGGACCGGGGTGCCGTATTTGCGCGCTGACGTGGAGCTGACTCGGAGAAGACGCGAAGGGTCAGGGTCAGGCTCAGGGTCAACCTCGGGGGCAGGCAGTCTTCAACAGTCTCAGATGCACATCAGATTGGGGGCGGGGGTTGGCAGGTCCCCTTGGCCCTTGCTGAGGGAGGTTGGTTCCAGAGGCAGCAGGTAAGGGGTTGGGAGATGTGCCGGATGGAGGGAGTGGCGGCGCGTGTTTTCTGGAGACCTCTAGAGATCAGCGCCGCGGGGGAAACAGACCGTGGGGGGACTTGGGGCCTTTGGCTGACGGCAGCATGCATCGAGTCCAGGCGCCTAAGGAGTGCCTTTATGGCGCGTGCTGGAGCAGATGCGACGCTTGAGGTGGCGGCGGAATCCGAAACTCAAGTAAGAGAAAGAGGGAAAGCGGAGAGAAGGCACTAATGCCGTACCCCTGATGTACTCTCATAGCGTGCATGGTTAACTACTCGCTTTGCGCATGCTGGGGCCCTACTCTAAGGATTGTGAAGGAGCTGGTGAATTCATGGCCGGGTGAGCTTGCAGGTGGTTGTGAAAGGCCTGAGCAGGGTGGGTGGTACGCGCGCCTGCGCGGTTTGGCGGTAGCTCTTCAGGGACGGGGCGTCGCTTCTTGCTCGGGGCATACCTCCGGACATGCTTCACCGTCAGTCTTTTTGTATATCGCTCCGTCCCGATGACAGTTGTAATTTTGTGTGTCTATAAACAGCACGCACGCCGACATCGGGTCGGTGATGGCCTCCTGTCGAAGATGTGTTTGTGGCAAGTAATAAGCCATGTTTAATCTACACGCAAGCTGTAAATTTGCGCAAGTTTGTTGGGAGCTGGCTGTTGATCAGCTCTTGCGATAGTAACAGGGTACGGCATTTCCGTAAAAACCGTCAAGGTTCACATGAATGTTGACCAAGAGACCTACATCTCTGGGACGATATCACAACAAAACTGGTGGGTAATTGCTAGAATGACGGAAGGCAACCGTCGAAGGGCCGACCTTGTAACAACATAACTTACAAATCAAAGGAGCAACAAAAATACTGCTGCGCATGGACCAGAAATATAATGAAAATGTAGCATGAATAGGGACAACAAACTCACTTTTGTCCTCCGCCCATGGTTCCATACGGTTAGGTATACTTCGTGATAAAGTTCTCTTACGAGGGAGCCCTGTCAGTATTGTAAACCTTGCAAAAATGTCTGCTCTCACACTCTGCGGCAGCTCTGGACAGCCGCATCCCACCCGTAAACACTCCATCCCGCGCCTCGCCATCGCGGTCGTGCTGGCGTTTTCGCTTCGGGGCTCAGCGGGCGGTACAACCATATCCTTGTCGAACGTGACCATCACGTCGTCGCCTGTCGTGTACGGCTGTGGCTTCTACGCAATGTCGTACAAATTCTGGTGCGACCCAACCGCCATCACCGGCTACCTCGCCCTCTTCAACACCTGCAACATGTCCGACCCCTCGGCCGCACAGAGCGGTGGCTCCTCCTCGCTCTATAACTCCACAGTCACCCTATCCCAGGGCGGCCAGGTCACCGCCACGGGCTGCCCGCCCGCGCCGGCGTACGCGCAGTCGCCCATGTTTTGTCCCATGCGCACCTCATGCCGCGCCGACTGGCCCGGAGGCGACAACTCCAACAAGTTGTGCCTTGTGCTCGTGGCCGGTGCGCCCGGCTTCAAAGCGCGGAGCGCATGCGACCTGTTCATGTCAGGTATGGCCCAGCCCCAAATGTGCGAGCCCTCCTCTGTTTGAGTTTGAAAGACATGGATCCTCCCACGGGCGGGCGGGCTCGGATCCAACATCAGGTGGCACCCCTGGCGGGAACCCTCCTGGGGCCCTCATGCAGCCCTAGGGCTCAGCCCTCCCTGGAAGGCTCTGTGAGGGAACAGAGGAAGCTGGGCCCGTCCTCCCTGTCCCAATCCCGCCATTCCTGCTTTCCTAGACTGCCTCTGCTTTCCTAGACTGCCTCTGCCAACGGTTGTCTTACGCCGGTGGTTGCGGCGGATCCGTGGTCCGCCCAACTCCCGCATTGGTTGTGTGCGTTTGGGGTTGGATTGGGTTCCCACACCTTTCGCCAGGGGTGCTTGACCGCAAGCCCTGGTGTACCGTACCGTACGGCTTCCCTTGCAAGTTGCAACGGTGATGGTTGGCTCGTGCGTGTTGGCGTCGTCACCACGCCCTCACCGCCGTGCTGCCCCCACTCGCCGCTTTGCCCCCCGACCCACGGGTCGGGCCCCGCCATCTCCCCGACCCACGGGTCACAGGTGACACCTCCGTGCCCGTGGCCGACACGACCCCTGCTTCGGGCACCGTAGACAACATGACGTGGTGGCAGATCCTGCTCATCGTGGCGGCGGGCCTCCTGATCCTGCTGATCGGCGTGGCGCTGCTGATGTGTATGTGGCGGAGGTGCTGTCGTACAGGTGTCGTCGCGGACGGCAGTACGGGACCCTTCGTCAGCTCGCACGCTCCGGACCGTCCGTTTGTCGGGGGACAGACGAAGGCGATCGCAAAGGGGGCGGGGGTGGCGACGGCGACGACGGGGACGACGACGACGACGACGGCGACCGGGGTGGCGGCGGGGGTGGCGGCGGCGGGCATGGCGGCGGCGACGGGGCTGTCCCTCAACAAGTCACTGCCGCCGGATGTGGCCGGCTTGCCGCCGGCTGCGCTGCTCAAGCGGTACTCGGAACGACTGCGGGTATGTGCCGTACGATGATGCAACTCGCCCCCGGGGCCCATACCCGGCATCCGTGCTGCGCGGAAAGTGTCCAGAATGTGGTGTCCCATATGTACGAATATGTACGAACGACTATGCGAATCTAACACTCGGGCAGGGCTTGCCGCTTGTTTGGGGTACTGTGATCCCTGCGATGGACTGATGTTCTGCCGGCGGCCCCCCGCCCGCCACTGTCGCACCCTTTCACCAGAATACGGCACAGGACGACCCGAATCTGTTCGTGCCTGACAACAACAAGCAGGCGTCGGACCTGGCGAAGACCTCGACGCTGTTGCCCGGTGCCGTACCGAAGGACCCAGCTGAGGCCGGCGTCGATCCCGAGGCGAAAGCCAAGTCCACGGCGGCGGCAGCGGCGGCGGCGGCGACGGCGGCGGCGGCGGTCCCCGCGAAGCGGCCCAGCGCTGAGGACCTGATCCCGGAGGGTGCGGCGCGCAGTACGGCACCACCCACGCCGCCGCCGGCCGTCCCAGAGCCTGTCACGCCCATGCCGCCGCCTCAGCCTCCAGGTCCCCCGCTCAGCGCCGTGGCGCCGGGGGTAACTGCTGCAGGACCAGAGACGGCGGCGTCGGCGGCCGCCGCGGGACCGCCAGTGACGAGGTCGACGTCCATGTTCTCTCGCTTCTTCAGCAGAAAGAAGAAAGACGAGGGTGCTGCTGCTGCTGGCGGCGGCGGCGCCGCCGACGGTGCTGGAGGCGTTGGAGCCCAGCCCCAGATGCTTCTTCCAGAGGGCGTCAGCGGCGCCGCCATGCCGCCGCAGCCGCAGCAGTACATGTCGTACAATCAGCCACAGATGCAGCAGATGCTGCAGCCGCAGCAGGGCCCCGGCGGCGGTGCGTACCCTTGGCAGGGCTCAGGGCACCCGGGGGCTGCCGTACAGCCGCCGCCGCCGCCACCACCCTTTCCGCCGCAGCCCGGGCCGTACTCACCCGCCTCGCCGGGGCCGCTTGCGTCGATGCCCTCCTCGCCGAGCATGCACGCAGCGATGATTCAGCAACAGCTGCAGCCGCCGCCGTACCAGCCGCCGTACTTGCAGCCACAACCGTCCGTTCCTTCCGGCGCGTTCCCGCCGACCCCTCCCGCCGGCTTAGGGCTACCCGGGGGACCGCAGGGGCCGTTGCAGCCGCAGTCGAGTTTCGGAGCCATGGCCCCCACGATGGACGATCCGTACGGCAGCGCATCGGGCCTTCTGTCGGACCCGCAAGCGCAGCTGCAGCGCGGCTTCTCCCTGCTGCCGCCACAGGCCGGCCCTCAGGGCGGTGATGCCCTCGGACGGCAGCAGAGTCTGATGCAGATGCAGCTGCCGCCGGGAGGCCCCGGAATGAACGGGACCGGCGCCGCGCCGACGCTGCCGCCGCCGCGCGGACTGTTGCAACCGCTCCAATCGTTGCAACCGCTGCAGCCATTGCAACCGTTGCAACCGCTGCGATCGATGCCGCCGCCCCGCACTGAATCCTTCGCGCATGCGCCCTTGGATCCCCCGCTGCCGGAGCCGCCGGCGCAGCGGCCGTCGGACGTCGACGGACCCATGGGTCACAATTTCCCGCGCGTGGCCAGCCTTGATGCTCCGGAGCCGCCGTTCCGCAGCCCAATGGAAATGGCGGGCGCTCGACAGTGGCCGTCGGAGCGGCAGGTAAGGCCGCGTGGCACCATTGCCGCGCAGGATCGGTGGCGAGGGTCCAGGGGGTGTGCGACATGACCCCTGGGTCCCATACTCGCATTGCGTTCCTCGCATTCTCCGAAGCAGGGGCTATCGGTGCCGTGCATACCACCTGGCCGCATCGCGGTCGTACTGTCCCGGATGCGGCATCCGTTGGTCCGTAATCTTTAATGCATGCGCGCAGACTGCCGTACAGATTGTCGTACACTCATTGTGTCCAATACGGTGGGATGGCCCCCATGCCTGTGGGTACCAGAAATCCCACCACCGCCCCCCTGCCCTTGGGCCTCCCCGGGCACCGTACCTGCTGACCCATGTGCGTGCCTTGACCCGTCGACTGCCCAGGACGGCTCGCCGCCTCCGCGGGAGCCTCTGCTACAGCCACTACAGCCTCTGCAGCCTTTGAACCTGCCAGCGCGGGGCTTGCAGCCGCTACAGCCACTACAGCCGCTACAGCCGTCACTCCGCGAAACCCCCTCCTGGCCGCCGGCCCCCGCGGGGGCTGCTGCCGGCGGCCTGGCCGACCCAGAAGATGACAGCCTCCAGACGACTCCGGCGGCGGCGGCGGCGGCGCCGCCGCCGCCGCCACCACGGCCGAACGCGAGTCCACCAGCCGGGGCTGGAGCCGCCGCCGAGGCGGAGAATCCCCTGGAGGCGTCGCTGACGCCGCCGCAGCCGCGGGGGCTTCCGCCGCCGCTGCCACCGACTGGAAGAGGAGGTCTGGAGCCGCTCCGGGTCCCACCTCTGGGCGGCGGAGCCGGCGGCGGGGGTGGCGCCCTGGCGCCGCTGAGGCCGCCCGCGGGGGGTCTGGCGCCGCTGGCGCCGCTGCCGGGCCCTCGCAAGCTGACTCCGGTCGCCCGCCGAGGTGACGACGACGACGACGACGACGATGCCGCGGACGTCCTCAGAGGGGGCGCCGGGGGCGGAACGTCGCTGCGGGGCGAGCCGTCCTTCGGGGACGAGCGACAGGAGACCAGGAAGGCCGGCGGCGGCGGCGGCGGCAACGGCCGCGCAGGCGGCGGCGGTGAGGTGGAGGATTTGGATGCGGAGGAGCTGGACGAGGACCGCCCGGCGCCTCCACGACGGGGCGGCTTCCTGTGATGACGCACATCTTCCCCCGTCAGGCCAAGAAGGGAGCATCCCACCACCACCACACTCACCCATACACATGATGCACACGCCGGCAACGCTTATCGGTGATTTGGGTTCCGGGTGTCATCCTCTGCATCATTGACGGTCGAGCTGGACTTTCCGTTCCTCTTGGCTCAGCTTCCTAAATAACAGACACACACACACACATGGGCACACGGGCACGCCCCAACGGTGCTAATGGTCTCCTCACCGAACACACCAACGCTGCGCCATCGGCAGGCTGCCCAGCCCCTGAATTTTTGAATGAGTTCCACAGCAGATCCACAGCAGGTTGGAAGCAAATCTGAAGCGGATTTGATCCAGAGACCCGGACCTGTAGTCCTGCACCGCGGCGGAGCTCCGCAGGGATCGGGCCGGAACAGGGTTGGGGTTATGGGTCCATGTCGTGGGGGCCCCTCGCCGCACTGTCCTGGTTTCGGAGCGCCAGCGCCGGCAACCGTGAACCCTAGAAGTACGAACCGTCGTGTTGTGCCTGAAGCGCATTTTTTGAGTGGGCGAGTCAGCGCAGGACTCGATGTACGGAATAACCGCTTCCGTACAGGCGCAATGACCTATCCGGATCCCGCAGTGCGGTCCAGGAGGTTTCGGAGCCGGGGGGACTCGAGGCACGCGCAATGTTGTCGCTTGTCGGGGGTTGGCAAGGGTGGCCTTGCCGGGATCGCACGCCGCCGCTAGGGCTGCACGCATGACCTTTGACCTTCTGCCGTACATATGACTGTTGTGCCGTACACGTAACCCAAGACTCCTCCCATGTCTGACAAGGCGATTCGGTGATAGCGTTCGTGGTGGTGGTGGCGGTGGTGGTGGTGGTGGTGGTGGTGGTGGCGATAATCCATGACACGAGTGTCGGATGCTCTTTGTCGACACGGCCGTAACGCACGGGCGGATTACAGCCGAGTAGAATGCTCTACTTGGTGCCTTACTTATACGGTAGTGCCTTACTACGGTACTTGGGAATAAGTTCAGGTCACGGGGGACACACGGGCCATCGGTGGCAGCCGATTTGGCACGGTTGCGGGCCGGTATGGCGTCGTGTGTTGCATACAATGGGTGCGGCTGTGGTGCTGTGCTGGGGCAGGGCGGTGATGGGCTGGGGCAGCCATCTCCGGCGGCGGCGGCGGCGGCGCTGCTCTGCCTTGTTTGGGCCTCGGGCCCTGGCTCCGTCACACCGTGCAGTTCTCGCGGCTCCGTTGCGAATCACAACATTGGTGGTTGCTGCTGCGGAAGGGGTGGGGTGTCGACCTGTGCTGGCCGTGGTCACTGTGAGGGGGTCGTGGGGTTTTGCTGCGCCCGGTTTGGTAGTACCAAACACCTCGATAGCATAGAACTGCGTGCTGCGTGTTGCTCGTGTCACCTGACTGCGAGGGGGCGATCAGGGTCAGGTGAGCTGGGTCCATCTGTTCACTCTTGTCGTCGACTGTGTTCTACCGTGATGTATGGCACCACAAGTCGTACGTTCTAGCTGGCCAGAGGTAGCAAGTCTGCGTGTGGCATAGCGCCGCATGCGACCGTTGCTGCCTCGGTGTTTAATCATTTGCATTATGGCTCTTTGTTCTTCTGCCACTTGATATTGTTCTGTTACAGTGCCGGACCGGAAGGATGGGTTACACGGGTTTACCGGCAGCGGTTGGTATCCACGCCACTCATAGACGACCGCGCCTGCGCTTCGGCGCCACATAATTTCGTGACGATTGAACACATCAACAACGTGTATGTGCTGTGAGATCGATTCGTTGTGGTCATCGGGGGCCTCGGCGGTTGGGAATGAGATCGACTCCGAACGGGAATCATAGAAAGCGTCTCATGATTTCGGAAAGAATACTTGAATGTTCGAAAAATTCCTCAATACGTACAGAGCATCGAAGGGCAGGAAGGTACGTTGAAAAGGACGCATTCGAACCAAGGGTCTGCATGATACGTACCTTACGGAGTCGCCGCGAGTTCTGAGGCTCATGCCTATGGATCATATTGAAACCTATTGCTGTACCAATATTATACACGATAACAGCGTGTGATCCGTAAATACTTGTGGCCTGGATGAGCTGGTGGTCAGCTCTCAGTGCTTGGGTATTGGATTAGATACAAGCAATTGTAAAGTAGCAGAACGACATGTTGGTTAGGGGAGTTTCAGCAGCATTCCAATTATTTTGCAGGACTATTTTGTACGTCATATGATACATATACGACCACACCTGCTTTATTGCGGCGAATGCGGACTCTCAAAGATCGATGCCAGATGCGACAGTGCGACGTCGGATGAGATTGTATTATGTTTGCTTACCATGCCTTAAAGGAAACGAAAACCCTTATTGATATGCAGAGGCTGCATTGTAGCTCTATCTGCACATACAAGGCAAGTAAGTTATGCCTTCGGTAACCCCACTCTGGTGATCACGTTGGAGAAACGGGCTGTTGAGCTGCCTGGGGGAGTTCCTGCCTGGCGTTCATGACGCATGACCTCTCGCAGCTCCCGACCACAATTAACATTTTTTATCGTCCGATGTAGTGCAAAGGGAGCATATGGTATTGCGGCAGATTAGTTTGACTCTCTTATACCTGTGCCATTGTGCGCAGACGTCTCCACAAGTGGTCGTTCAGAAATTATGACGTCAGGTTTTACCATTGGCTAGAATTCTTGGCTTTCCAGGATTCCCTGACTGATTTGCCGAGCGACTTCCACTCTGAGCGCAGTCAACTTCCTTCTACAGTAAGCTCACATGAGAAGTGATGGCGATGCCTTCTGTGGCTGTCTGCCGTGGGCGCGCCAGCGAGCTCCAATTCCAAGCTCCACCCGTCGCGCAAGCTCCGCGTCCGTTGCAGCAGGAGGCTCAAGAGCCCGCAGCATTGTTAAGTCTTCGAAGGAGCCTGTTCCGTCGAAATGGCGCAGTCAGGCTGGAACCTCGGAGACCAGCAGCACAGAGGGCGGCAGCGAGACGGTGCGTGAAGAGGCCGTGAGGCCCCCCTCGCGCGCGTTTGGGATGCTGCACCGCTGCACTTCTTAGGCTGCCTGCCTTGCACTGAATTCCGGGAAGTGATTCGGGAGGACAAGGAAACTGCTTCATTCGCGCACGAATTGGGTCCTTGCGCCCCCGCCCGCTGCCGACCCAGACCGGGGTCGCACTCGTTCCCCCGGCAACCGACACGCTTCAATCTCGTGGCATAGACGCAGCACACATGTGTGAAGCCCGACTCTGCACCACCCCAACCGAGGCGCACCTATGCACCACGCAGACCCCACACTGACCGCGCCACGCCGGATCCGCCTGCTGCCTCGCCAACCCCACCTGCCACGCCACACCTGACAGGGTAACGGTCCCGCCTTCAACATCTCCGCCACTGCCTTCGGCCCCGACGACGAGCCGGCGGTGACCGGCAACGCCGGCGGCCGGGGCGCCCGGTCTTCCATCGGCACCCAGCCCCGCTACGGATCCCAGGTGCAGCCCCCAGGACCAGCGAGCGGTTTCGGAGCCAACGGCAAAGCAGCCATTAAGTCCACGGAGTCTGGGGTACTGGCACGGCCGGAAGCCGCCTACGCGCCCGCAGATGGTCCGCGGGTCGCCACCGGTGGTGGCGGCGGCGACGCGTCGACGGCGGCGCCGGCTGCTCTTAGCAGCGCCGACGCTGCTGGCCTCGCCGACACGGCCCTGCGACTGCAGGGCCTCCAGGAGCGGTTCAGGCAAAGGGCAGGACGAAGCGGCAGCGCCCTCGGCGCCTCGGCGGCGGCGGTGTCAGGGGGTCAGGATGACCAGTTTTACAGTGATCAGATGCAATGTGACAGCTTCACGTACAATGCGTCGATGTACGGCGGAAGGCGGTCCAGCAACGGCGGAAGGCTGGGGCCGCTGCCGCCGCTGCCGGCGAGCCCTGCGCGGGCGGCTGGGGGCCCGGGCGGCGCCGTCGGCGTCGGCGGCGGCCTGGTTGTCCGCAACGTACAAGCAAAGCTGGATCAGGGGGGCCTTATGGTTGACAAGCGGCCGAAGGGCGTCCAAGGGACCACCTCCCCGGACCTTTCCCCGGTCCAATCCATCGTCATGGCCCACATCCCCGGGTCGTTGCCGTCGGTGACGCAGCCGCAGGCCTCCCCTGGAGCGATGATGCGGATCCATCCCCTGTCTCCCGCGTGGGACGACACGCAGGCGCCGCAGGCGCTGGTGCCGTCCGCGTCGCCGCCGCCCATGGCGGCGGCTGCGGCCCCGCCGCCGAAGCAGCCGCGACTGTCCTGGTCGGACAAGGCCGCCATGTACGGCGAGGCGCACGGTGGCGCCGCCGGAGCGGCGGCGGCGGCGCAGGGTCGGTCCAGCAACCACCCACGTGGGAACAGGGTGCGGTTCTTGCCGCAGCAGGAAACGGAGGAGGAGGAGGCCGCCGACGCCGCCGCGGCGCGCTTCGAGTCGCCTGTGCAGGGCCACGCGCACGCGCGTTTCGCCGGCGTCAGCGGCGACGGGTCGCCCGCGGGGCCGCGCGCCGGGGGCACGTCGCCGGCGATGCGGCACAGCAACGCCGGGGGCGTGCACCGGCCGGCGGGCTACAGCTCCGCGGCGGCGCCGGTGCTGCCGCTGGGGGTACGGCAGCTGGCGAGGATGACGTCGGGCGGGGCGGCGAGCTCCCGGGGGATGGAGCGGCCCTCCAGCGCCATAAGCTGCATGACCGTGGAGGCGTTCGGGGCGGGGGACTACGGGGACGACTCGGCGGCCGTCATCTCCAGCCCGTCCTGCGCGCCCGCTGAGGCAAGGGAGGGCGCCGGCGCCGAGTACCTGACGTTCAGCCCCTCCACGCAGCGCATCGGCGAGAGCGGCGGGCGGTACTCGCTGCCCCTGTACGACAGCATCGCGCCAGGTGCCGTACTGGCGAAGCCGCCGTCGTTTGGTCCGGCCTTGGGCGAGCCGCGTTCGACGCCGGGCTGCATCGAGCCGCGGGTCGTGCCGGTGCAGCTGGAAGTGGAGGCGCCGTCGCTGAAGACGCAGGCCTCTTCGCAGCGCCATTCCTTGCAGCTGCTGGCGCAGCCGTCCCAGCCTCCGCAGCTCTCGTCCCAGCCCTCGCAGCTCTCGTCCCAGCCCCCGCAGCTCTCGTCCCAGCCCCCGCAGCTCTCGTGCCAGCCCTCGCAGCTGCACCGTCTCCAAGCTGGGCCCTCTCAGCAACGCCTGCAGGCTGCCGCATCACCCCCGCCGCCGCCATCGCCCCAGGCCGGGCCCTCCCAGCAGCGCTTGCAGGCCGCCGCATCACCCCCGCCGCCGCCATCGCTCCAGGCCGGGCCCTCCCAGCAACGCCTGCAAGCCGCCGCATCACCGCCGCCGCCGCCTTCGCTGCAGGCTGGGCCCTCCCAGCAGCGCTTGCAGGCCGCCGCATCACCCCCGCCGCCGCAATCGCTCCTGGGCGGGCCCTCCCAGCAACGCCTGCAGGCCGCCGCATCACCCCCGCCGCCGCCATCGCTCCAGGCCGGGCCCTCCCAGCAGCGCCTGCAAGCCGCCGCATCCGCCCCGCCGCAGCCCCGCGAGGAGGAGCCCCGGTCCGCCCCCGTGGAGGCCCTGCCCAAACGCGCCTTCGCGGAGGGGCCGGCCAGCGTGGGCGCGGCCTCGGAAGGCGGCGAGGCGGCAAAGGACCTGCGCCCCGCCGCGCGGCTGGCGCAGCAGCGCATGGCGGCGGCGCGCCAGAACGAGGAGATGCTGACGGCGCTGCTGGCGAGCAGCCGACGCACCTTGGACGTCGGCCAGCTGTTGGTGAGTGCGCCGTCAAGGGGGGTGACGGATGGGGCGTCTTCACAGGGGCGGGAGTTCGGGGGCCCTGTAGGGACCCTGAGACGGGCGTCCGGTACGGACCTCATGCGGGGGCCAAGGCCCTGCGGCGCGGTCCGTCGGACCCCAGCGTTCGGGGCTCGCGCGCTTCGCTGTGCCCTGTGACGCACTGCACACCGCGTCCTGCGGCGCGTGCCGTGTACATGAGATCTCCCGGGACGGCACCGAGGCGGACCCCTGTAGCACCGGGGTCCGCCGTGAGGCCCCAGCCGTTCATCCATTCCATCATTCAATTTCTCCCCCGCGCATGCATTCCTTCGTGCATCTGAGTTGTGACTGTCGCCGTGCCGGCGTGCGCCGACTCGTCGGCTGACCCCACCGACTGAGACACACACGCACACGGTTTCCGGGTGCATATCGCCTGTTACACTGGACTTCGCTTCTCGCGGCTCAGTTTTCTTTTACACACGGGGTCCGGGTGTCATCTACTTTCGTCGTCTGTATCGCCCGTTCCGCTGGGCTTCGCTTCTCGCGGCTCAGTTTCATTTTGCACAAACATACACGCAGGCCGAGCCGGCCGGCAGCGCGGCAGCGGAGCTGGAGCGGCTGGGGCGGGTGCAGGACGCCGTGTCGCGGCTGGAGGGCATCCGGGCGGCCCCGGCTCCCGGGCCCGGGCCCGCCGTCGCACCGCCCGCTCCCGCGCCCGCCGCGGCCCAGTCCAGCCGCGCCCTGGACTCCCGGACGGGTTCCAACGAGAACGCGATCACCGACTTTGCGGGTATGCAGCCGCCGGCGCCCAACCCCGCCCTGGGCGTGAAGCCCTGGTAGCAGCCGGCCGGCGGTCTAAGGCGCCCCCACGCCCTCCTCGCAGTATGAATTTACCTACCAAATCTACCAATGTCCTGTAACCCACCGCTCCCCACCCTCCACGCCCCTTCAACCCCTCAATGGGGAACACGCCCCGGACGAGTGCGTGCACGCTGCACGGGGCGGGAGGGTCGCGTGGGTGGCACAGCGTGGGAAGACGCGCCGAATTCTGCAGGGGCGGGTCCCGGGGGCCGCGGTGGCCGGGGGTCGCGGTGGCTGTCCTCCAGGGAGGGGAAAGAGGGCCCCGTGGAACTGATTGTACGAACGAAAGTACATGCGGGGGCCCTAGCTTTTCGTGGGGGGTCCCAGGGTTCTGTGTACGGATCGGTGGACCGGGGGGTCCTGGACTCGTCCGCGACATAGCTGGCCGGCGGCGGCGGCAGGCAAGATAGGTAGCGAGTCGGTTGGGCTGACGTACTTGACGTACTTGGAGCATTGAAAGAATAACATGCATCCAAGTGATCAAGTGGACATACCATCATCATCATCGTCATCGGGCATCGAGCGCGCCAGGAGGGTAGGTGGGTGGGTACAGTGACCGTGCGCAACTGAGGGACGTCGGGACTTGGTGGCTCCAGAGAGCTACGGCAGGAGGGATACACGGTATATCATTGGACTGGCACGCGCGCGTTGTCCACTGATAGCCACTGGACCTCATGCCGCTGGAAGAGAGGGACCCTCAACGCTGGGAGGCCGCTTCCGTCCGTCCAGTGCTCCAGCTGGGGAGCTCGATGAGGTCATGTGGCCCCGGGCCAGCTCGAGGCCGCGAGGTAGTGGTGTGGGCGTGAGATCGATTTCGTGGCCTGACCCGGCTGCAGGGATCTCAGGGATCTTCCGGCTTCAGAGGGGTGGGCGTGTGACGGCAGAGCGGAATGAGGCTGGGGCTTCAATTGCGGAGGCACCAAGTGCGCATACGTAGCAAGAAGACCTACTGCACCCAATGGCCATGCGTTTGTTGCTTGTGTGTGTGTGTGCGCGCGAATCGTTACATATCTGCCGGGCCGACACTGGCCGGGGGCGCTAACCCGCCCCATACGGGAGACCGCCGAAGCACTCTTCCCCGGATACGGGGGAGAGGGGCGTAAGGGGCCTCTGTCCCCCCGCTCTCAACCAGGGACGCGCGTCCGATCCCCTAGGAACGGTGACAGCTGTGTCCCCTCAAGGGATTGGGCGAAGGCCCATCCCGGGCGGCCTGCGCCTTGCAGTCCGCTGTTCAACCTCCTCAGGTCCTTGCAGCACCCAGGGCGCGGTCCTCAGCAATTCGGAGGCGCGCCCCTGCCCGGTGCGGTAAAACTAGCCTGGTCCCGCGTCCCAACCTAACCGTATTAAGGTTGCACCATCCGGCAGGCCTGCCCGCCCAGCTGAGCCAGAGCGAGGCGTCTCGCACACGTCAGGCCTTGTGTGTGTGCTTGTTGTGTGCGTGTATGTGTATGTGAATGCACAGGGGTACATGACGCCGCGCCGCGCGTATGGTGCATGTGCGTAGCAAGTCAAGCCACCCGTGCACATGTGGGTGCGCACGTGGGTGTGCACGCGCAGGGAGGCGCTGAAAGCGGGGATCTGAGGACAGAGCACGATTTTGTATGGGGGTGGGAGGGGTCATTTATTTTGAATGCGTCCAGCGGGTTGTCAACTGCTATGGCTGGCTCGAGGGGAGGCGCTGTCGGTTGTCCGTCGTGCAGCGGGGTATGTACCCAGGAGGCCCCGTGGGCGTGCCCTGCCCTGCCGTACAAGGTACAAGATGACTTGGGAGGGTCCGACCGCCGGGCAGGAGTTTGGAGCTATGTGACCGTGTGCTGTTGCGTCACCACTGGGTGGATCTAGTAGTAATAGTAGTACCGTTACAATGTGGATAGGCTTCCGGGCCCTGTCTAAGGGTTTATGTCGCGGTGGATCTGAATTTGCGCAGCTCTATATAACGCAGCAGGCTGGGACTGCGTGCGTGTGGGCTGTGGGGTGGGGAGCAGGGACACCGGTGGGCAGGAGGACGCGGTGTCATCTGTGCAGCTTCAGCAAGTCAGCGAGCCGGGAGGGCATCCATCGGCGCCGCGTCCCCAGCCAAGCCAGGGCACGGGCCCGGGCTGATCCGGATCCTGCCTTCCCACTTTTCCACGCTGCATAATGCATATATCACTTGCAGTCGACACATCCCTTCCGGCGAGCCGTGCTGCAATGTTGCTGTATAACGTGCGGGTTGGAGCGGGGTGGGGGGGTCGCGCCGTGTAGTCACGCCGTGTGTTGCGGTGCAAATGCAGTACAGCGTGGTGGCCTGATACCACCACACGGACGCCGGCCAGGTTGATGGGACGAGGAACTGTGGCCTGAGACTGTCTAGGTAACGCCCCGCCGGCGAGTCGATGATTCGACTGAAGGCGGTTTGGATTCATGTCTCTGGACGCTCTGCGTGTGTGCTTCCATCGAAGCTGTGATTTTCGATGAGGCAACCGGTGCGGGAACTGCGGGGTCGCACATACCAGCGGAGTAATTCGTAGGTTTGGGAGCTGCGTGTGTTCAGCGCGGCTTATTTCGGTTTCATGCTTTTCATTTGACCCTGACGGGGAGCACCGTCGTGGTGGGGGTGGTGATGCGCGGAGAAGAATGAAGTATTTGCGGCATCCCGTGTCGCCCTGGCTTTCGGGACACGGGCACGGTGGCGGCGATCTCGGCAGCAGGGGCGCGCGCGCGCGTTGGAAGTCCCTCTTGAGATGGGAGTCCCATTCGGGGCCTCCAGGCTTACTCTAAACCCTAAAACCCTCACCCCCTTACAAGGTCCAGACTACCGTAGTCGGACCACGGGCAATCGGGCGTGCAAACGGAGGCCTTGTTTTGGGACGGAGCCCCGGGTGCTCAGACTCCTTGCGCGCCAGCTGGGTAAGAAAAGTGTACGTAGCTTGCCCGGGGGCACGACGGCGACGTAACGTACGTTGGTTGCATTGACGTTCGGTGACGGGGCGTCACGAGCAGGGACGGTATATGTGTGATCCGCTGGTTGGGGGCGGAGACAGAGCTGACTCGCGCGGAGCGGGCTCAGGGGCGCCCTCTTTCGCGCTGGGTCACGTACGGGCATCCCGCGCGTTGTTCTTTCCGATGCCGCCGCGAGTTCCCGTCCCGTTGTCCTCGGAGTACCGACTTCTGCGGTACTACTCGTGGAAATCGATGTCCGTGTGCTTTTGCGGCAGACGTGGGGGCAGTCGTAGTAGCAGCAGGAAACATTCCCTGGTGACACCGTTACGTGGGCCGTTGCGGCCGGGGACGAGATTGTTAGTACGCCTCAGTGTTCAACCGCTGGCGCGTGGGGTTCACCGTGCCTCTCGCGGCCTGGACGGCCTTGCATCCCTCAACGGACCTCGCCGATTATTTCCCACTTGTGCGATCCATCCATCCTCGTGCATCCCACACGCAATCCAGCGCTGGTTGAACTTCTCTGGGAATGAAAGGGCGTGACTATGGCGACCCTAGGCCCTGACTGCGCTGATAACTGCCGTATGACGATTTTTAAATTATGATAATTGCTAAAGGTGCGAAGTTGGTCTTCGGAGCTGCACGATTCTGGCGCGATTGTTCACGATGGCATAGTGCGGATTTGTAAATCGTACGCAGGTTTCGTAACTTGGATTCGGATGGCTCTCAGCAGAAGACACCTGCTCGACTGCCATATCATTGAGCAGCCTAATTTTACATTTATCTTGATGTTCAGGACGATAAAAGGATATGGCGATGTCTCTTGCAACGTGCGTGCATGACTGGCAGTTGACTGAAGTTGAGTACTAGCGAAATGGACATTCTGTGACGCTACGACAGGACTTCGCATATGGATCACAGCTACATGCTCCGCTGTGGTCCTGGGATTTGCAAGAGACGGACCCACGGGTGCTTCAGGTCGAGTGCGCTACCTTCGTGTTAAGGCCGGAACCCAACCTCATGGGCGTCAAAGGAGCCATTATACACCCTTAGTTGCGCTTGATGCTTTAACAAGACCAGATGGTGTTCGTGTTCGCACGTACCTTGCCGCAAGAGACAACGACTCGGCTTTCCAGCTGTACAACGGTAACTTGGTGGAGTTTTTAAAATATATTACTTGGATTTATATTGCTGTGAGCAGGTGCGTGGAAGGACCGTCGCAACGATGGGCGCTCGCGAACGGAACACTTATCGCTGCACGGAACTCTGCGGCAAGACGTTAGCTGTATGCATAATTTGTTCTGGTTCACCTGTATGGAACCTAAAAACGGTTACCATTTCAAGAGCGCAACCCGTCTTGCGTCGGGTTTGCCATGTGCCAGTGTGCCAAAGATCCCAACGGTGAAGGTGATATCCAATTAGTAGGAAGTATAAGCCCTCACATGGAATTTTATAAACTCCCGCCGGCCGTTGATGCCTTGATCTGTACAGCCACCGGGGACCGGCGCGCGCGCCGACAGCTCCGAGACCGGTCATGCCGGTGGACACCCGGCCTTGGAGCATCGACAGGGGTCACCTCCATTTGAGGCGCTGGCGCCACGGCACGGCGGGCACACCATCACTGGCCGCTGACACGGCGCTGGCGCTGCCACTGGTGCTTGCTGCCGTGGCCCTGCTCGCACGGCCCGCCCCCGCTGAAGGGCTGTTCCTGCCACAACAGAGCATCCGCTCGGACTCTTCAGTGTCGTACTGTGGCTTCTACAGCCTGCAGGTGAGAGTCGCTGGGGGAAACCGGAAATGAAAGTGTACGACACTCTGGACTGGTCGCCCAGACTGAGACGCAACGCGCCGTTGGCACTGACTAGCACGGACATCACCCGCCGTCCCACCCGTCCCTTTGCCGCAGCGTTACAGGACATGGTGTGAGAGCAACGTCACGGCCTTCGTGGCTTCAAACACGGTCAGTTGGGGCGCTAGGGGGCCAGGCGGGAAGCGGATGCGAATGGGTCATAGGTGGCCCGGAGAGGGAGGGCACACTCAGGAGCGGTCAGGGCCCTATCCGATCACTGTGAACCACCAACCACCAACCACCAACCACCATCGGCCCCGGTCACTGTTCGGATCCCTGCAACCGTTGGGCTCGTCAATAACTAATGACCAACGAACCAACAGCTTCCCCCGCCCCCTTGGCCTGACTTCTCAATCGGCCCGCACTGCCGCACATCGCCACAGTCGTGTCAGCAGTACAGCGTTTGCATTCCCTTGGACGGCGACGCCGCCATGACGTGTACCAGCGAACAGTACTGCAGCGTCTGGAGGCCCGAGGGCACGCCTGTCGCAGCTTGCCTGGTGCTTCAGGCGGTGCTGCCGTACAATGGAAGCACGGTGATGAGCACCTTGTGCGACGTGGACATCGCAGGTGCGCAGGGAGGTGGGGAAAGAGCCGGGTCGTGGTGGAGGAGCTCGCCCCCCGCGGCTGGTGGGGGTCTTGCGAGGCTGGGGTGGTCACGTCGCCCTGCATAGGTTCGTACTGCCGTACAGGTGCGGGCGTTTACGCTGTTGCAGGCGTCACCGAAACCCGCCCAACAGCTCCTTATGTTTACCAGAGTGGCGGGCACTGTACTGTTCTGTACTGTACTATACTGTACTGTACCGTACTGATCTATACTGTTTGTGGCCGACCGTCCCGTGCAGCGTCCGCCTCCCGTACTTTGGTCCTTGCCTTCCTTTCCTCTAGTGCCTGCATCGTCTTGGTCGTTATGGAGGCGACCTGACACAAACTAACAAACATGTTTGGTTGGCGGGACGGTTGTTCGTTGTGTTTGTGCACTGCAGGCCCCTCGATGTTCGACTCTCCGCCGCCTGCCCCGACGCCCCCGCCGCCGCCCAAAGCCAAGAAACAGCGGAACTGGGCGCTGTGGAAGACGATGACCACCATCTTCTCAATCCTGGGCTTTGCGCTTGTCGTGGTGGTGAGGCCGCGGCGGGAGGGACGTTGCGTCACGTGCCGTACAAATCACTAGCAGTACAACACACGTTCCGTGGTGTAATGCATACCGTGGTGCACGGCTCACCGGCCCACCAGCTTATGTGGTTCTTTCGGCTGCCAGGATGGGCTACTGCATCACGTCGGGAGGAGGAGGGGAGGTGCTCTAGGACTCCTGGGGATGACGAATCTTCAGAAAATGAAAGTTTTGAGGAGTGGGGAATTTGAGAACCACACGCATCGAGTGCTCCGGGGTACGGTAGGAGGGAAGGTCATCCAAGTGAGGAAGGCTGGACACGTGGACAATGATGGGGACAGAGACGCGGAGGAACACCTACACCTCGGGGTTGCTGCAGGCGCTACCGCGTCGGGGTTTCGGAGCAGCGGGTCGGCCGTACGACACGACGACCTTCTTGAACGGCTCCAAACCCCCGGACGCTCTCCCGACCCCGCCCGCCACGCGGCTGTTCCGCCACATCGCCCCCTCCTGCACCCGGAGTCCGTGCGGAGTGCCGGCCACTCCAGGGGGGCTGTGCTTGCCCGCTCGCCCACGCCCACGAACTCGTGTGTTGGCCTGTCCTGCCCTGTCCTGCCCACGTGTGCTTGTCGGGACTTCCGGGACTCCTCGGGCTGCCGTGTTTGCCCCTCCTCCGGCCGGCGGCTGCCGACCGGCGGATTGAACAAAAAGGCAAAACACAAAACGCAGAAACGCATCCGGGCACGGGCGGCACCCCGGGTCACCCCTCACCCCGGGTCACCCCTCACCCCGGGTCACCCCTCACCCCGGGTCACCTCGCCTCGTCCCCCAGGTCGTCGTTCTGCTGGCCCTGTACCTCCGCAAGCGACGCGCCCAGACGGCGGGGTCGTCCCCGGTGACCGTCCTGAATGAGGAGTCCAAGGCGAAGATCGAGCAGGAGGCGCTTGCGGAGGCGAAGCTGCGCGGTACGGCAGACGCGACGGTGCTGATGTGGCCCCGGGCGCCCGACGGCAAGCCCATCTTGGCGTACTGCGCGACGCGCCCGCCGCAGCCGCAGCCGCCCTTCCCGCCGCCGAGGATGCCCGCCATCACGGCAGGGATGGACGGCCTGCCCCGCCTGCCGCTGACGGCCGGGGATGCGCTGATCCAGGCCATCGCAGACAGCCGACCCGCGTACAACAGCCGACCGATGAGGTCCGCTGCCGTCGATATCCCGCCGCTGGCGGGGCTTCCGCTGCCGCCGCCGCTGCCGGCGGGACCCCCATTCGGCTCGCCGTACACGCCCAGCTTTGCCGGCGGCGGAGTTGCGGCGGCAGCCAGCGCGTCGACGACGTCGGCGGCGGTGGCGGCCGCGGCCGCGTCAGCGGCGCTTTCTACCGGGCCATCTGGAGTGCCCTTGGGCTTCGGGCAGGGTCCGCTGCCGCCGCCGACACTGCCGCCTGATTCCGCCGCCGCCACCGCCGCCGCCGCCACGGCAGCAGCAGCCGCTCCTGTCCTTATGCCGGTCGTGACGCCGGCGGTCCTGGTCCCCCCTGCTGCCGCCACGTTGGAGAATCCAAGAGGTTCCTCTCCAATGTCTTGACGCCTCCCTCGTACGACTCACGTACGGCGCCGTACATCCATGAGTCGTCAGGCAAGATGGTACGGAATGCATTACGGAATGCAGTACGGAAGGCAAAGACTTGCAAAACCGACGGTACCAGGTTCAGACTCTAGGTCCTATCGGTACGACAATAAGTGACGCCGCCGAAAGGCTCGCAAAATGACAACATCGAATTCCATTAATAATATAATTGCTCGTATCGGAGTGCGAATAATGGGCGGGGGGAAGGCAACGAGCGAGGTGTAGTGCGCGAGGTACTGAGAATGTACGAAGTGAGCGACGGGTGTGTGCGTCACGTGCGTGTGCGTGCTTCCAGCGCGTGTGTGTGTATGTGTGTGTATGTGTGTGTGTTGTTGTTGCGCGAAGAGGGGTCGGGGGCCCTACCGGCACGGCAGAGTTCCGTTCCCGGGACGGCAGAGGTCCTTTCCGGTACCGTATCCTGGAAGTGGCGGGGAAGGTGCGAGCGGCACGTGCAGACAGACCTGCTGAGACAGCGACGGTCGCGACGAGGTGTGGGGTTTGGGGTCGCTAGCTAGCTAGCTAGCTTCCGAGCTAACTACCGACCTGGCTACCCACCTACCTGGCTAGCATAGCTCGACGTGTTGGAGAGGTTCGCAAGGGATACCGACCCGCGGGTCGGCACCCCGGCATGGGAACCTTACAGGGGCCGTGTGGCGCTGATCGCTGAGGTGCGCTAGGGAGGCGTCCAGCCCAGCCCAGTACAGCGGATACGGCAGCCTGAACGTCGTGTTGTACATACACATGTCGTACATAGACGGGAGACGCAAGAGGAATACAGCAGAGCGGACCGCAGATCCGCGGGGTGAGCGCGGGCTGCTTCTCCTTCGCATAATTTTAAGGGTGCGCATGCACGGTACCGTCCTGTACTGACACGACATTGTCGGATGCGTGTTCCACGTTTTGGCCTGATGCGGTTGGGCCGGAAGACCCGAGGTCCCGGGCGGTCGAAGGGGGAAGGAGCCGTGTGGCGAGCACCCGAGGATTTTGAATTTGTTCGGAACTTCGGGTTGCACCTTGCAGCTGTGGCTATCGTTGAGGGAGGTGCAACGGTCCGTTCTCAGGTTTGTGTTATCAGTCGACCCATGCAACGCTCGGAAGGAGTTGTACCAAGCCGTAACGTCGTGCAAGCTTTCCGTTACAATGCAACCGTTACAAGCAGCCGTTACGCCGTTGTGGTCGTTAGGGTGGTAGCGTCCTGGAGCGACCCTGGTGCGTCCTGGAGTGTGGGTCTGCGCGCACCTTGTTTGTTTCTGTAAATAACAGCTCGCGTGGGTTGCTAGTCTGACGTGAAGGGTTAGTTGTGACGGACGTGGACACCGACGCCTGCGGACGACTGGTCAGCGTGCGCGCGTGTGCAAAGGACGTGTACGGCAACCACATGTCACCTAGTCCCTACTGGTAGTTAGACATCCCGGATAAAGCAGTGCCATGATTCCGCGAGTTTGGGACCAGTAAGCCTAGGCACCGAAATGTTCCGCTTGTTGTACGACAACTTCGGTTACGCATATGGCGGTCCGGCCAACCCGATGACCTTGTACTACATAACAATCAGCAATCTACAAATGTGTACAGTAAAGGAAGTGAAATGCGCTCTGGATAAACGCACTACTGGGAAAGCCAATTACAACGGTGGGCGTTTGTGCGCGTTGCGAAAACAATAAACTTATCTCGAAATTCTTGTTATTACATAAACGATATGGTTACAAGTTTATCACTCGCATATGATCACCGATGACAAATACTACGCGACCAACGGTCCACCCCGAGCGCACGTGTTTTCAGGCGTGTAGGTTTGTAATTTGACGATAACCAAAATCATTACCAATCCACTGATTTACCGCGAAATCTGCAAATGATACTGGGTCGGATACCGCCCTTATGGGCTACTACGCAGTTGACAACTTATTCCCACAAAAGCGCGTTTTAACTTCTTTGTTGTGTGACACCGAGCATGATCAACCCATTGACAACGTCGCCCTGACGCGCGGTTGAGCATGGTTACTCTCCTGACACAGCTCGCACGGCTGGCCTTCGGCATTATGCTCGTCTGGGCTGGGGCGGATGCGGCTGACAACATTACAATGTACCGATTGCCTCCTGTGGGCAAGGTAGCCTTATGCGGCTACTACACCATCACATACGACATGTGGGCTTCTAGCAGTGCCGCTTACCTATACGTTACAGATACGGTGAGAAGCAGACAGTACGACGCACCAGAGGATCAAGCATGATGCGGCTTCCTCTTCCTCGCGTTCCTAAGCTCCCGCTCCCAACTGTTGGCCATCCACAGCTGTGCAATGCAGTGACCACTGCCCCTTGCCAGCCGCCCAGCAACCCCGCGCTCATCGCGCTCTCCTGCGTCGACAAATCGATATGCTCCGGCAAGACGGGCCGGCCTTCTGCGGTGCCGCTGTGCTTGGTGGTTTATAACCGAAACACGAATGCCTCTATGGACGTCAACCTGTACGTCAGAGGTACGGATGAGTACGGACAGGGGCTAAAGCGCATGTGGCCTATGATTCTCAGGAATCAAGGGTTACCCGGGGGCGTCATTGTCTTTTGTACTATGTTTTGGGGCAGTCCTTACACACCTGCGTCAGGAACGTGCACCCACGTCCATCACCCCGGCCAAACGTCCGACTGCCCCGCCCCGCCCCGGAACCTTGCAGGGTCCTTCTCGCCCGTCAGCGGCGTCATCGATAATGGCGACAGCGGCCTCGGCACATTCCAGATCGTGGTGATCGCTGTGGGCTCGGCAGCGGGCGCGCTGGTCCTGGGGGGCCTTACGTGCCTGGTCGTGTGGCTGCTGCGGTGCAAGCCCTCCCCCCGACCCCCCCCGGTGGGTCACCCCCGGGGGGCAACACGTTGGCACGGGGGACCGGCGGTTGGCCACAACCCTACTGCTAGTCTGCTACTGCTACCTGCTCCTACTGCTATTGCTGCCTGCCCGTACTGCTACTTCCACCTGTCCTTTTGCTTCCTGTCCCTGCTGCGACTGCCACTGCTGCTGCTACCTCACTCGGGGCCCCCGGCCCCTGGCCAGTTGACGTTCCGTCCGTCCGCACCGCATGTCGAGCCCTGCAGGTCCCGCTGGAACCCCAGGGGGGGCCTTATGGGGCGAAGGGAGGTTTCCCCGCGGCTGCGCCGCTCCTGAGCCCGACCGCGGGGATGTACGGCATGGCCCCGCCGGCGCCGCTGATGTCGCCGGCGGCAGGTGGGGCGGCGGGGGAAGGGCGCATCGGCGCGCGGGAAGGGGAAAGGGAAGTGTGTGTGTGTGTGTGTGTGTGTGTGTGCGGACGGACGGGTGACGGTGCCTCCTTCCCGAGCGGGGCGGCAGGCGCTGCAATCGCTGACGCGGGTCATGCGGGCAGGCCCGCTAGCTTGTGGGGAGCTACTCAGGATCCGGACATGTCGTTTTGGTGGTGAGTTGAAAAGAAAATTCAAACCAGAAATGTACCCGGGCACACGCGGTGGGTGCTTGGCAGGGACCGGTTGGGTGCTCTGCTCGCCGGTACTGTGTGCTGCGCTGTATTTCTATCGCGCGGGGGTCGTACCTCAGGGTGCCGTACTGTCGTACCCGGCAAGGGCGCCTGGGGCCCGAAAGACGGTCACATCAGGGGTCCACCTGGGGGCTGCCATTCTGAGCTCCCGTGTGCACATCCTAGCTGGTTGTGATGAGTGGCCTTGCCCAGCGCTGACGTCACGTGAGCGTGTCGTACACTCGTACGGCTATGCTTACTGGAGGTCCGCATCACCACCCCCCGCTGTACGGCCCGCAGTGTACCCTCAGCCCGACCCCATGCTGCCGCCACCGCTGCCGCCGCCGCCGTTGACTGTACGGAGCCCGACGGCGGTGCTGGCGCCTCTGCCGCCGATGGCGTACGGCGGGTACAGCCAGCCGCCGATGTCGCCGCCGCCGCAGCTGGTGCTGCCACCGCCGCAGCAAGCTCCCTGGAAGAGGTCGCCGGCGCTGCAGAATGAAAACCAGGCGAGGACCTCAGCCCCGCAGCAGCAGCAGCAGCAGCAGCAGCAGCAGCAGCAGCAGCAGCAGCAGCAGCCGGCGCCGCCGCAGCCGGCCCCGCAGCCGGCGCAGCAACAGCCGACTTCCCCGCAGCCCCACCAGCCGCAACCCGCTCCGCCGCCTCCGGGGCCGCCGGGGGCGTCCGCACCAGCTGTACCTGCCTCTGCTGCGGGTGCTGGCGCTGGTGCTGAGGCTGCTGGTGCTGCCACCAGCTGAAAGCACCTATCCAGCACAGGAGCAGCAGCAGCAGCAGCAGCAGCAGCAGCGGCAGCGGCAGCGGCAGCGGCAGCGGCAGCAACCGTCCTCTCAGGCAGCACCCGTCCTCTCAGGCAGCACTTCGTCGTCAGTCCAGGGACAGCCCGTTCCGGACGGCGACACGGCGCCGTCGCGCGGCCCGCTGCTGCCGCGCTTATCTGCATCTGCCCGCACAGCCACACGCAAGCAGACAGACAGACAGGCAGACATGGCCAGGTGCCACGCACCCCGGGTGGCCCGCCGGGGAAGCAGCGTCAGTGGCCCGGGCGGGGGCGGGGGAAGCAGCACCAGGACACGAACCGAAATGCAACGTGGAATAACAACAGATGAGATGTGCAGCAAGGGGTATGTGGCGGGGTTGAATTGAAAAGAGAAAAGAAACTCAGGGGCGTGTGGCGGGGTGTCCGGTCGCAGGCAAGGCAAGGGCCGTGTGGAGGTGTGTGTTGTTCGGCAGGCAGGGCACGAGACCGTGCTGTGCGATGGGCGCGGCAGTACCCAACGGGTGCCGGCCTGCATGTGTATATAATACAATTGAGCCCCGAGAATGCGTGTGTGTGGTTAATGCGTTTAATGCACCGATACACGGATCGTCTTGGCGCTCCGCCGCTCACAAAGTGCAGCCGTGGGATGTGCCGTACACAGCCGTGGGATATGCCGTACATGGCCGTGACCTGCAATGGTCACGGTCACATGCATGCGTTGAGGCGGGGCAGCGGGCAGCAGGGCGCGGGTGTACCTCTAGTGTGTGTTTGGTGCCGGGGCGGTGCTTAGCTGGCGTAATGGTAAACAACCAATGTACGGATAACGATACAGTGTCGTAAATATATGGATGTATGTACAGATGAACGATTGTTAATGGATTTGGCGCTGTGCGGACGTCCATCTGGCGTCCTTCTTGCGGACGTACATCTCATTACGCGGGTGTGGGATGTGGAGAGATGTTCAAGGCAGGCCGGCGCACAACTGAACAGGCCGGTCCCGGAAACGAGCCCATGCGACAGCCCAGCAGGTGACGGACGGCGTCTCGGCGGGGACTCCCTTCCCCTCCCTTCCGTTCCCTTCACGTGGACGATCGGGGATGGGGGAGGTGCGGGTCTCCCAGGGTTGCTCGCGCAGCCGCGTGTGGGTGTGGCCCCCGGGACATGTACACGGCACGGGCTTTCGGCACAGTGTACGGCATGCTGCAGGGCAGGGGCTCACTCGGGAAGGCGCCACTGGGGGCGGCGCGGAGCGCAGAGGGGTCTTACGTCGCCTCATGATGTCGCTTTGAGACACCGACTTCTTCCGAATATGGTAACCTTTCCCAGTTCATTACAAATCCAGATCCCGGAGTCGGTCCCGAGCGCCCAGAACGGCGCCGTACTTCTTCTCGCCGGGGGCCGTCCGTCAAGCATGCGGATAAGACATGTACGGCCGTCGGCGAAGGGCTGGAGGAGTGCCGGGTCCCATGACGCACTCCTGCCGAATCGATTGGCAGAAACGCCGCTTGACATATGTTCAAGGCAGGCAGACAGCAGCGTGGTAGCGCCTCGTGAGTCGTGACCCTGCTGTGCTTGATTTACTTCTCCAGCGGGCCAGTGCCAATGCCAGTGCCAGTGTTTCTGCACAATGCCGTACCGACGGCGCACGCCCGTTCGCCGTGCACCCATGCAAACCCGCTAGGTCAGTACACCCGCACACTCCCGCGGGTCTCTCGCTGTCTCTCTCTAGACACGCACCCGCGCCAAATCCATACGAATCAATCATCCAACGGTCAGTCCTTGCCATGCCGTACTATTTAGTCGATACTCCTCTACCACCATTTGTTATTGCTCTAGCCGCGCGTTCACCCGCCCGCACCACGCGCGACCTATGTGTGAGGTGCCTCCACCCCCAATCAATAACATGCGCGCACGCTCTCAGCCCCGCAGCAAACAATGACGGCAACCATCCTGCTGCAACGACCATTATTTCACCAGTGGCATGGACCGACACACCAACACGCCCGCCGTACAAAACACATCACATGCCGTACACACCACCCACCCACCCCTGCCCGGCATTGCTTGGTTTGGGTCGGGCGGGTCTCTAATCCGAAACACACTGTCCGGCATGGTCGCTTGGTCGGTTGTTTGCCGTCCTCGGAGTGCCGCGACCATCCCGCGGCCCCCCGGGGAGCGCGTTTGCGGAGGCAGCAGGGCGTACGGACGCTGGCCTGTCGTCTCCAGTGAGGCCGTTAAAATCGTCCTGTAACGCTCACTCCCTCCCTCAACCCTATCCAGCACACCATTGTGCTGCTGTTACCTGAGCTACCCGAGCAAGAATGTGCGTGCCCCGTGCCGTTTCGCTCGTCGGTTTCGTCAGGGTTATCCACCTATACGGCAGTGTTGACTGTCGTACAGCCCCCCCGTTGTCCGCTGGACTTCATGGTGCACGTCAGCGCGCATAGCACCGCACGCACCAACAGCCATCGTATGGTACGGCACCCATCGACCGCATGCGTGTTGTACACGTTCCCCCACACACACAACCACACACCCACACAGTACATTGCCACCTGGGATCGGGCGGGCATTTCTAAACACACACATTCGTACGGCATCCGACACGTTCGCAAACGGGCAACTCCCGGGCGCACCCACGCCCCCTGGTATGCCACGTCAGCTGCCTGCCACCTTCAAGACGTACGCTGCTGCCAGCTCTATGTACTGCAGTACGACACTTCGTCCACCCATGCACACTACCTACAGCCCCTGACTGCGGATGCCAAACACGGCGTCCAAAGCCGATAGAACGTGCGGCCATCCTGCCCTGCATGAGTTCTATGCGTGCACGTGAAATCGATAGAGAATCATCTTGAGCGATAATAAGCGAGGGAAGAAGGTCTTTCGGAAAGTCAAAGATGGGCAGTCCCTTAGTTGGGGCCGCCGACAGTTTAAAGACGTTTAATCCAACGCATCCTGACTTCTAAAACCAACTAATCGAACAAACACATGCCTGTTATAGGAACACACACGACCGAGAAACGCTGCCGCTCTCTGGGAGGGCACTAATTCCATTTGCAACGATCCCGATAGGTCCACGTCGGAACGCCACCGCAACCTTCCGCTCCACAACAGACGACGGCAACCACGAGACAACATTAAACCTTAAGGTTTAGTTCTCTACAGCCGAGCCGTACTCCCCGTTGTCGTACGATGACGTACCCGTACCCGAGACGGCGTCCTCCTCCACCGGTGGCGGCGCGCCGTCGAACGACGAGTACCAATCGTACCACGACTCGTAGTCGGGCTTCGGCTCAGCGCCCGGCGGCGTCGGCGGCCGCGGCGGCCGGTGGGGTCGGGTGTCAATGTACGGCGGCGGCGTCGGGCGACGCGGTGGTTTCGGAGCCTTCTCGCTGAAGGTGCCGTCGCCGCCGCCAGTGTCCTCTGACGGAGGCGGCGGCGACGCCGGCCGCTGCAGGGTGACCCACACGGCCCGCGAGTAGACGTCGCCGGAGAGCAGGAAGAGCATGTACATGCCCGGAGGCGCGACGTTTATGTCGGGGGGCCCTCGGAGGACCATGGCACCTGCACCCGTGTTGTCGCTCTGGATGCGCAAGCCGACCAGCCGTTGGTGTGTGTTGTACGAATGTGTACAGCTGCACGGCGCCACCAGTACGGCACGCGTCACGCGGATGGCGCCGTACCCGCCGTTGCCCTTGTGCCCAGGGCCGACGTAGTTAGGGAAGTCGTACGACACACGGAACGGCATGTTGTACGACATGATGCTGCCCTCGACGGCGGTGATGTTGGGCTTCTGGGACTCCATAAAGAAGTACGGCGGCGAGAAGATCTCGATGCGGTACTCGGATCTCGACGTCGGAGATGGGACGAACGTCCAGCCTGGCCGTACGGAGAACTTGTAGCAACGGTCACAGCCCGCCACGATGATCGTACCGTTCGTCGTTAGGCAGGCCGTGGAGTGGTACATGCGGGCGATCTGGGTCCAGCCCAGCTGACTAACGCGCTGTCCGAACGGCTGATCTGGGTCGTACAGCTCGGCGTACAGCATGGGGAGGTTGGCCCGGCTGTCGCCGCCCGAGGCGGAGTCCCCTGCCAGTCCGGTCTGCAGTACGGGCATGTACGGAACAAGGTCGGCACCGACATTAGGGGGCGGGGGCGGGGGCGGGGGAGAGGAGACAAAGGCTGGGACTTATGCCCTTGCGCCATTGCAAGGCCCTGGCGAGTGTGCATACACACTGCACTAGGGAGGGCGGCACAAACACACTCATAAACCCGAACGGCATCTTGACTTGGCGCTTGAAGGGCTACCCGGTCCCGGAATGCAGTACAGTAGCCAGGTAGGTTCCCTATCGGGGTGCCACCCGGCCACATCCTAGCAGCAGAAAGATATCCCAGTTCCCAGAAGCATATCCCCGACACATAGCCAAGAAAAAAGTAATCCCAGAAAGAAATAATCCCACGATTTTTTGGTGAAATGGTTCTGACACGCGCGCAGCGGGAGCGGAGCAACGGACAACGCCATCACCAGTTGGCGTAGCAACTCACACTGGCGCCGTTGAGCACAACGACTTTTCCGTTGGGCAGTATAACCGCATCCGGCATCACGCGGCCCATGGACAGAAACTCCTCGTTCCAACCGTCGAAGGAGTAGTTGCGGGCGGTGGCGTTCCACGTCAGCGAGATTCGGTTGACGCTGCGACTGGCGGGGATGCTGATGTTCCGGATCGCGGCTTCCTTCTGACCGCCGAACAGTACGACCTCAGCCTGTACGGAAATGTACAACATCAGGGACAACGTAGGGGGTCGCACACGGGAGTGCATGATAGACAGTTCCTCCAAGCACACTACATCGCTACTGTACGGTATGCTACTACGGTATGCTTTACTCGTCACTAGAAACACACGCACCGCTACATGTGTTATCACCAAAGCAAGGGCTTGTGCGACACCGCCTGAGTCAGGCAATTGCGCTGCGCGCGCGCGGAACGCAGTGCCGTACCTGGTAGTTACGATCGGGGTACAAGCCCAGCAACACGCTCGTCCCAGTGTACGGGTACTGCGTGTTGCCGTACCCGCGCAGCCGCGGCACCGACTGAATCCAGTCGTTGGACGTAACGTTCAGAATCCAGCCCGTACGGCCGCAGAAGGTGAAGAGCAGCCCCGTGGGCAGGACATAGTTGAACGGGTAGTACACCTGTACGAGCAAGGTCGTACGTCAGCACAGTCATCATTCGCACAAAAGCAGCACAGAGCCTGTAGGATGCCATCTGCACTACATCTATCTCGTCCCGCGATCACATCGATCGCCATGCACCGCAGCCGCTTGTGTACGTACGTCCCTGCTGTACGGAGCCATGCAGTACAACATCGTAGAGTCGTACCTGCATGGCCGCGTCCAGGTACTGTGAGCGCATGGGGAACTGCTGGATGCTGTTGTCCCGGGGGTCGTACAGCTCCCAGAACGGGTTGTTTGCCGTACCGGCACCCACGCCCTGCGTGCCCCCCATGATGACCACCCGGCCGTCAGGCTGCAGTGTGGCGGACGGGTACCTGTCAGCGTGTCGGCACCATTGTCAGCCAGGGGGGAGGGGGGTTTACACATATACAGAAAAGGATAACCAAATTGAGGGGGTGCCGTACTAGGTAACTGTCAAACGTCTTCAAGCTGCGCTTCGGCCCGGGCGGGGAGAGGGGGAAACAATTGACAAAATAAAAAGGAGATGGGAGAAGGGGTGGGGTGTTGGGGAGGAGGGTGTGTGTGTGTGTGTGCGTTTGTCCAGCGGGCTCCTCGCAACACCTCTTCAACCAACCCCCAACCAACCTGCAAACTACCCCTTTCCCCCGTTACTATATACAACCCACCCATGCACCCACCATCGCCTCCAATTGAGCTCCCGCACTTTCTGCAGCCGCAGGTCAGTGCACGTCCGGTTGAATTTGCGGACGGAGCGCATGCCGTCGGGGTAGCCGGCGTTGGCCTGGTGGCCTCCCACCACCAGCACATCGCCGGAGTCCAGCAATGTGTGGCCGCAGCAGAACAGTCCGTCAGGGGAGAAGATGTGAGTGAAGTTCCGTACATTGATGTCGTACCACCCCGCGATGGAATTCGAACGGTCGGGGTGGTAGCCTGAGGGCCGCTCCATGAACAGGAACCGGTCCGTGCCGGAGATCTGGACCATGTGTACGGCAACAATCATGCCGAGGCCGATGATGTCGTACCGGCCGTACTTGATGAGGTCGGAGGGCGGCGTGGGCGGCGCGCTGACCTCGCCCATGCCGGGGGGCGCGGGCGGGGGCCAGGGCGCCAGGGGGGGAAATTCCGGGGAGTTCGGCGGCGCTGGGGCGGAGGGTTGCTCCGGAACCAAGGGAGGGGACGGTGGTGGGAAGGGGAACGAGGGTGGCGGGCTGGGAGGGGGGGAGGGGGGCTGGGCGGCGGCGGCCGGGGCGGGGGAGGTGGCGGCGGCGGGCGGGGGCTGGGCGGCGCCCTTGCGCGCGTACCGATGGGGGAAGAGGGCGGTCGCGGAGGAGGGGGGTCGGGGGATGGTGAGGCTCGGAAGGCGAAGGGCACAAGACTGGATGGGCTGGCGGGTGGCGGGGATTGGGAGGGGGACGGGGGAGTGGGTGGAGGTGATGGTGGTCGGGGAGAGGGCGGCGGGGATGGAGGTAGGGGAGAGGGCGGCGGCGACGGAGGCGGGGGAGTAGGCGGCGGCGACGGAGACGGGGGCGAGGGCGGCGGCGACGGGGGCTGGGGAGAAGGAGGCGGTGACGGAGGTGGGGGAGAAGGCGGCGGCGACGGAGGCGGGGGAGTAGGCGGCGGCGACGGAGGGGGGGGAGAAGGCGGTGGCGACGGAGGCGGGGGAGAGGGCGGTGGCGACGGAGGGGGGGGAGAAGGCGGTGGCGACGGAGGAGGGGGAGAAGGAGGCGGCGACGGAGGCGGGGGAGCAGGCGGCGGCGACGGAGGGGGGGGAGAGGGCGGTGGCGACGGAGGCGGGGGAGAGGGCGGTGGCGACGGAGGCGGGGGAGAAGGCGGTGGCGACGGAGGAGGGGGAGAGGGCGGCGGCGACGGAGGCGGGGGAGAAGGCGGTGGCGACGGAGGCGGTGGCGAAGGCGGTGGTGGCGGAGGTGGGGGAGCGGGCGGTGGCGACGGAGGTGGGAGAGAAGGCGGTGGTGACGGAGGAGGGGGAGAAGGCGGCGGTGATGGAGGCGGGGGCGAGGGCGGTGGCGACGGAGGGGGGGGAGAAGGCGGCGGTGACGGAGGCGGGGGCGAGGGCGGTGGCGACGGAGGCGGGGGGAAGGCGGTGGCGACGGAGGCGGGGGAGAAGGAGGCGGCGACGGGGGCGGGGAGAAGGCGGCGGTGACGGAGGCGGGGGCGAGGGCGGTGGCGACGGAGGCGGGGGAGACGGCGGTGGCGACGGAGGCGGGGGCGAGGGCGGTGGCGACGGAGGCGGGGAGAGGGCGGCGGGGATGGAGGCGGGGGAGAGGGCGGCGGCGACGGAGGTGGGGGAGAAGGCGGCGGCGACGGAGGCGGGGGAGAGGGCGGCGGGGATGGAGGCGGGGGAGAAGGCGGTGGCGACGGAGGCGGGGGAGAAGGCGGCGGCGACGGGGGCGGGGGAGAAGGCGGCGGTGACGGAGGCGGTGGCGAGGGCGGTGGCGACGGAGGCGGGGAGACGGCGGTGGCGACGGAGGCGGGGGCGAGGGCGGTGGCGACGGAGGCGGGGGAGAGGGCGGCGGGGATGGGGCAGGGGAGAAGGCGGCGGTGACGGAGGCGGGGGCGAGGGCGGTGGCGACGGAGGCGGGGAAGAAGGCGGTGGCGACGGAGGTGGGGGAGAAGGCGGCGGCGACGGAAGGGGGGGAGAAGGCGGTGGCGACAGAGGCGGGGGAGAGGGTGGCGGGGTTAAAGATGGCGGTGGTGGTATAATCTGCGGGGGAGATTGCGGTGTCAAGGGCGGCGGTGACGACGGCAGGGAGGGCGGTGGCGGCGGAGGCGGAGGTGGAGGGGGCGGCGGCGACGGTGGCGGCATTGGCGGTGGGGGCGGAGGCGGAGGTGGAGGGGGCGGCGGTGACGGCGGCGGAATTGGCGGTGGTGGCGGAGGAGGAGGCGTAGGAGGCGCGGGCGACGGCCGGGGCGATGGAGGTGGTGAAGGCGGCCGAGGTGGAGGGGGCGATGGCGACGGCGGTGGTGATGGCGGCGGTGACGGCGGCCGTGGTGGAGGGGGGATGGCGACGGCGGTGGTGATGGCGGCGGTGACGGAGGCGGAGGTGGAGGGGGCGATGGCGACGGCGGTGGTGATGGCGGTGGTGGTGGCGGAGGAGGTGGAGATGGCGGCGGTGACGGAGGCGGAGGTGGAGGGGGCGATGGCGACGGTGGTGGTGATGGCGGCGGTGACGGAGGCGGAGGTGGAGGGGGCGATGGCGACGGCGGTGGAGATGGCGGCGGTGACGGAGGCGGAGGTGGAGGGGGCGATGGCGACGGCGGTGGTGATGGCGGCGGTGACGGAGGCGGAGGTGGAGGGGGCGATGGCGACGGCGGTGGTGATGGCGGCGGTGACGGAGGCGGAGGTGGAGGGGGGATGGCGACGGCGGTGGTGATGGCGGCGGTGACGGCGGCCGTGGTGGAGGGGGGGATGGCGACGGCGGTGGTGATGGCGGCGGTGACGGAGGTGGTGATGGCGGTGGTGGTGGCGGAGGCGGTGATGGTGGTGGCAACGGCGGCGGCAGCGGCGGGGGAGACGGAGGCCGAGGGGATGGCGGTGGCGGAGGCGGCGGGGACGGCGGGGGCGGGGACGGCGGGGGCGGCGATGGCGGAGGCGGAGGCGGAGGCGGAGGCGACGGAGGAGGCGACGGAGGAGGCGACGGCGGCGACTGTCTGGAGCCGAGTGGCGGCGGCGGCGGCGGCGACGCGTTCCGCTGCATCGGCGGCGGCCGTGGGCTGGGGGGTTTGGGCGGCGTACGAGGCGCGGGGGACGGCGGCTGCGGCGGTCGAGGGCTGGGCGGCGGGGTGTCCGGGGCGAGGGGCGGCCGCGGCGGCGGCCGCGGCGGCCGGTACCGCCGACCCGGCGGGAACGGCGGCGCCGGGGGCCGCCGCGGCGGCCGCGTCGGCCGCCGCTCCGCCAACGAGTACAAGTCGTAATCGTAGTCGGGTTGCTGCTGTGAGGGCGCCGGGCTGGGGCTCAAGATGTTTGACGGCCCGTTGCCACTGGGGCCGCTACTATGACTACTGCTGCTACTGCTGCTGCTGCTACCGCTCCCCGAAAAGTCATCGTTGCCGTACCAGTCGCCGTACGGGTCAAACGATAGCCCTCGACGGCCCCGGTAAGCGGCCGAAGCTGTCGAGGAGGGTAGGATGGTGGACAGCACCACCGCAGCTAACAATAGGCCGGCCCAAGTTCGACATAACCCGGTGCGGCGACCGAGGCGGACAGAATTGTCGCAGCATCGGCCGTGGCTGCCTCCTCGGTGCTGCTGCGATTCGCCGAGCAGGTTCTTTGATTGAGAAGACGGCGTGACACAAGGCCGACGGTAGTCATGGCGACCGGCATCGCAACCGGCTGTCGCAGACCAACTGCGCATGCCGTTGTCGGCACAGCAAGACATTGCAATTCCAAGCCAGTGGCTTCCAGCGATGAAACTATATAATTTGAGTCGCGTTCAGTGGGTTAAATCGAATGGCGTCTATGCTGCAGGCGACAGCTGCAGCTCAGCGATCGTCCGCGTTTAAAGGAGCACTAGGAAGTGCCGACGCTATAAAAGCAGCTCCGTATTGGGCAATAGTAATTCTATTTGGTGATGGACGATTTCACCAGCCGTGTGTGCAAGGACTATGCCGCTTGTTTTCGTCAGCAAACTATCAATGATGGATGCGACAAAATGAAAGTAAGCATCCAATAGCTATAAAAAGCTGAAGTTAAATTAAGAAATTCGTGGACCGCTTTAGACGCTTGATGCTAAGAAGCAGTCACAACCTAGGATTATCTTCTACACACCGCGATGTTCCTTTCTAAGTATTTATCAATGAGTAGTACTGCCTCCGTTGTATTATCAACTCCGATGTGTACTGTGGTACCAGGTAAAGCCCGCTGGTGGGCGCACCCGTACGACATGATTCATTCTCGTTTGTGCAACATTCTCTCTTTGAACGTCGGCATCCCCTGATCTCGGTGGCAGTATATTTGAGACAAAATTATGATGTCATTATTTCCAAAAATACAGCTATCCAGAGATCGCTTCCGGGCAACTTCAGCCCGAAGCGGGTAGGGGCGGCTTGTATGTAGTTGCGCGCCGGTCTGCCGGATACTTGTTGTTGTATTCTGCAGTATTGTTAAGAATACCTCTGTTTTAAAATTAATTATACTTATGTATATCTCTTTGCGTGCTTTGCTTCGTTCCTTGCCCGGCTTGCAGCAGCAGCACGCAACACGGAGACGCGAGGCGGAACAATGAATCGTTGAAATCATTCAGCCAAACAATGATTTTTGTCATATTTGCTGTCGCTTTTCTATGCGCGGCGCGTTAATTGACGCACAGTCTTCGGGCATTCGTGCGCCGTCGTGCGCTTGGGGATTGGCCGGGTTCATTCCTCAAATGTTACGAATAATAGCACTGAAGAACAACATGCCACCTCAGGGGCCAATGCGCTCTGGGCCGCCAGGACGTACCGGCTGATGTCTGTTGCAGTATTCGTAATGGATCGATCGCCGCATCGCCCGTGCTGATCAAAGGCTGTCAAACTCTGGTGGTCACCCGTCTGCCGAAGCAAACATTAATGTTGTTATTATTCCTGTGGTACGAAACATTGGATGCGACTGTTAGTACTTACTGTTTATTACTATGCTTGCAAAAAGTATGGAACGCAATGCGATTGGACTTCATAAGCCTGACACCATCGCACACGCGCACAGGAGATAGAAAATTATGCGGGAGATAATCCATCTGAGCAAACATGGGAAGCACACAAGATGATCTAGAAAAAATGTGTGTGGCTAACAGGGCCCCACGCTGGGCCACCGACACCACCGCCACTTCGCCAGGGCGGGAAGTAGCACCCCCCGCGAGATGAAATCTCCCATCCTCCCTCTTACGAAACCCCCAACTACCTCAACAGCAAAGTCCTAAACAATTCGACCGGCAATCAAACCCGTGTTGTTAAATGGCTGCGCAGCTGAAATCAAAGCCGCTCTACTGTCCACGCAGCTTCCGCCGCACCTGCCTGCACCTGCCCGCTTTGGAAGGGGGATCATCCACGCACCACGACTATTCACCATGCATACGACAGTCTTCGTTTCCTACACCCTAGCTACGCACACGCGGAGCCGACGGAGAGCAGCTGTTTCGGCTGCAAACAGGCGATGAGACGCGATGAGACCGGACACACAGACACCCGCCCCCACAACGCACCTTCCTAGGCCCCGCCCTGCACCCTCGTGAGCTCGCGTCATGCCGTCAGCAGCTGCCTGACCTACCCAGGGCGCGAAGTCCTTTGTGCACCCCCGCTCAGCCCCGCAGCGCATCAGGGCCCTGCGGGGCACACCCTAAGCCTTGTGCACTGTCCGAGTGGCGGCCTGGTTGGACCAGGGAGCCCTTTATATGATGCTCCTCCTTTCTCCTTTCTCAGCGATCCAACTACCATATGTATCCGCAGTCTTAACATGATCGGGAAAGGGGCAGTTGCTGCAACGCTTTGGAAGGCGGTGCGTTCTCACGTAAATACACTGAAGAGAATTCCGACTGCTGCTGAAGATACACCTTCACTTATCATTACATTGGGCTGCCAGGATGTTTTGGTTCTGGGCGCGAGCGAGCCTCGGGGCGGGCGAGGGGCGACATGTCCCACGGGTCGCTGTGGCGGGCTCGTCCGTCCGTGGCCAGGTGCCTGAGGTCCCCCTCAAAGCCTGCTGGGGACTACAAAACATCCTGGCACACGCTTTGTTTCTTCCTGGCAGTGATCTGCGCGGGTCTCCCCATGTAATAACATTGATGATGACCCGCGGCGTCAGCTGTAACACCCTCCTTAATAATATCCTTAACATAAGTCACACAGGTACCCAGCCGGGCGACCTTGGTCCGAGGACGGGAAACGGGGAGCTTCAGGACCCAGGCGGCGGCGCGCAGCCAAAACGGCCGCGGCGTCTCGCTCGGCATCATAAATAAAAGGCCCAGGCCATGAAGCATCCAGGCAAGACAAGGCCGGCATTGTCCCTGCCTTCGCCGGCGTTGCGACGGACTCGAAGTCATAGGGTGGCGATGAGATAATGTATCCAATGGCTAGGGCTGGATGGCGGGATCCATGTTCGACGTGGACGAGAGCGGTCGCCGAATCGAGAGCTGCCAGATCACCTGGGTCACCGCCGGCAGGCTGTAGTGCCCACAAACGCCGCGGCGCGAGCCTCAACTAACGTTTGGCTCCTCGCTCAACCCTTCTGAGCACCGTTTGGATGGAAGGAGATGAATGGTGTTTTGTTGTCCTGCAGTTGAGCAGTCCAAAGCGTAACCTGTTGAACATACAAATAAACCGAAAGTTCGGTAGTACACGTAGCACCGTACCTTGCGATTGTTTGTAGTACGCGCCTTGTGATGCGCACTGAGAACCTTAGCAAACGCGCCTCGGTTCCGTCAAGATGGAAGCGTAGGGAAAGAGGAAAGAGATAATGTTTGTTGTTATTTTGACGCGTGTCGCCTGCGCTGCTCGCTTTCTTGCACTCATCTCTTGGCAGCGTTCGACATTTACAGCGTTCGACACCATTTTTTTATCAAGGATGTTACAGCGGACCCACTTCCTGTCCCGCTGATCGGGTCACTCGCCCCGCTGCAAATGAACGGACGTGGTGCGGGCGTCGCACCGACCTCCGCCCGCTGGAGCTCTGACCTGTCCGAATCCGCCCCGTTAGCTGCCGCACAAGAACGTTAGCTGCCCCACAAGGCCACAGCCCAGCGAAAGACGTTGTTCCTTTCCACACGGCCTCAACCCGTCCCGTGCGTCCAACCGACCAGCTGGACACTTGCGAGTATTTCACCACACACACATACACATACATATACACAGGGGTTCCTCCTTTTCTAAACACACACAAGGGGTTGCCAAGGGTGGGCCTCTCATCGTGGAGCCGCGCCGCCGCTGCGGATGCCGTACGACCGGCGCAGCAAGCAGCACGAGATCAGCACCGGCGCGCACCTCGCAGCAGAGCCCGCTGAGGGCGGGGATGTTGACGGTGTGGCGGCCGCCGCTGCGGCGGCCCCGCAGCGTGTGGCTGCTGGTGGTGCCGGCGCTGGTACTACTGGGCGGCGTCCTGGGGTGCAGTGGCGCCTCGCACGGTGAGCGAGCGCGGGAGCGCGTTGAGTAGTCGGTCCGTGAATGTGTGTCATGAGAAGTGAGCTCCGTATGTGTTTAGAATGTGTGCGTGCGTTTGTGTGTTTTGCCGTACGTGAACACGTACGGCGAACCATGACGAGAATTTCGGTTCGGCTCCAGACTGTCCCGTCCGCAGCGCCGCGCAGTCATCTCTGCGCTGCTGTCTGTCCATCAGTAGCACGACTGCATGCCGACCAACCGAATAACCGACACTCGGTACAGTACGACAGACGCCTGCAACAGTGCATGCGTACGGCAGATCTCAATGAAGCCGTAAGGGCGGGGACCTAGGTGAGACCGCTGCAGCCGCTTCCGCCCCTCCCGCCTTTTTGAGAGGCAGGTTGGGGTTCGGGGACCTTGTGATGGCTTAGGTCGCAGGCAGATAAACAAATTCGTTTTGTGTGGAGACACGGCGCCCGAGTGGGCCCAACGTCACGTCACGGGCTGATCAACACATGCCAGCCAAGGGCGCTATAGCGCCGGCCGCGCCCGCACACCCTCCCTCCGCAGCTCGCCATTGGCCCTCAGCCGTACCGTACTATGTACCTCGCTAACTGTGTTTATGGACTGGGCAGGAGCGGTTGTGTGGCATATTGGCATTCTCCGGGCCTGACTATGCCCCTTGCATGTCACGCACCCCTGCTCTGCCTGCCGACGACATGCCCTCCCTGTATCCTGGGGTTCCGCGGCGCCGCCAGCCACCATGCCTGGGCGCTGCGCCACCCCGCCTCCGCGCCGCCCGCCCCGCAACCTCGGCGGCCCGCCGGCACTGCAAGCGGGGCCCCTATGCCCACTCCCTGGACGGTGTTTTGCTCCATCCCCATCCCCGCCCCATCCCCTATTCGCCTCATCCCCGCCCCATCCCCGCCCCGCCCCATCGGCGTTGAACTCCGCCAGGTGTTCAGCCACGCGCCCCATCCCCAACCCCAGCAGCAGCACCACCACCACCACCACCGCTACCACCACCATCACAACCTGCCGATGTTGAGCCATTCGTCCGCCAGTTCGCCCCCATCCTGGACTTCTTCCCGGGGGCCCAACTGTACCCCATGACCGCACAAAAGTACTACGCCGCCGGTGAGAACACCTGCCTGTGCAAGATATATACCGTTATTAGGGATAACGGGATACGGCAACGGATGTACGAATGCCAGTACGAGCACGCAGGAGCACGAGTAGGAGTACGAATAGGGGGTGCAAATTCGATTACATCGGATACTGTCGCCCTGTGGTGTGTAGCCTGCCTCGTCCTGTGGTGTGTGGCCTGCTGTGCCGCGGGCTTGTGATGACAAGTCCTTACCCGGAGGATCACATCAGAACAGGACGTTGTTACAGCGTGTGCCCCACAGATCCATCACCGGTGCCTCAACTCCTGTTCCTCCTCCTCCTCCTCCTCCGCCTCCGCCTCTTCCTCCTCCGCCTCTTCCTCCTCCGCCTCTTCCTCCTCCGCCTCTTCCTCCTCCGCCTCTTCCTCCTCCGCCTCTTCCTCCTCCGCCTCCGCCTCTTCCTCCTCCGCCTCTTCCTCCTCCGCCTCTTCCTCCTCCGCCTCTTCCTCCTCCGCCTCTTCCTCCTCCGCCTCTTCCTCCTCCGCCTCTTCCTCCTCCGCCTCCGCCTCTTCCTCCCGGGTATCCAGGCTGTACCGTCAAGAACTGCTCCCTGGCCACCTTCCAGCTGCAACCCCGCGACCCCGCCGCGCACGTGTACTGGGGCGCCTCCGAGTGCGGCCCCGCCCGGCAGCTGCGCATCCGCTACCAGTTCTTCTACGCCTGGCAGCCGCCCTGCCTGACGAGCCCCGGCCACCCAGCGGATTGGCAACAGGTGGACGTGATCCTGTCGGCGGACAGGACGCGGGCGGCGGCGGTGGTGTTCGGGCAGCACGGCGGGTGGTACACCCGCCTGGCCGGACGGAAGGGCTTCGAGGTGGGGGGCGCTGGGGTCCCAGCAGGGGGGTTGAAATGAAAAGAGGAATGGTGCCCCAGCGGGCGCCCAGGGTGCTTTAGGGGCGCGTTGTTGTTGTCGGCCGTGGTTGTTGTCCGGTTTCGGTTCTGCTGAGATTTGGGTCCGACGCGTCTGTCTGCGCGCTAAGGGACAACCTCGCTCTCTCACGCCGCTCGACGTGGTTGATGGTCTGGGTGACGGGGCTTGTCTGCGCCTTCTGCTGCTGCTCGCGCGGGAGGTAACGGCCCAATTGTGAACATGTCGTCACTACCGTATGTACAACACCGTTGCAATACCTTTTTGTAGTATCATGTTTTGTCACCATCTTCTAGTACCATGTACTAGCAACAACGCCTTGCTTGGTGACGCGGCTTCTCATGTAGGAACGCTCTTTCTGAATGGAACACTTCCGGAAGTTGTTATCGTCGGCCTTGGGCGCTGCGCATGTGCTCACGATGCCCCCCTGCTGCTGACAGGTCGTACCGGTGACCGGCCAGCCTGTCGTACACGTCGGGCAGTACTCACAGGGCTGCTACCACGATTTTCTCAGTCGTACGTCATCCCCCTGCTCGTACTTTGGGGACCTGCGTGGGGGCGGCATCCGCTGGGACACGAGCACCGTGCCGCTGGTGGAGCTGACGGTACGACAGTACGGCAGCACGACTTGACACGTGCGTGGCGCCAGCCTAGGAAGATTGAGGAAAGCCAAGCAAAGCTCGGATCTTTGTTCCCTTGTCGCGGTGTCGTTGTGTCCATGACATGACATGCATCGTTCAATGTCGCACAAGAGGGAGGAGGTTAGGGGCCTCCCTTCTGCCACTCCGTACACGCACGTGCGTTATCCCGTGATCTTCGAGGAGTTGTACAAATCACCAGTTGACCACCAATCGTGTTGACGTTCGGACCCGCCTAACCGACCTACCTGCACATCCGCCCTCCGGGCTGGGTGTGGCTGGGCTGTTTCCTCGCTTTACGTACTCCGCCCTCCGCAACCCACCTGGTTGGGGTCTGGGTGGGGTCATTTTGGGGTCCGCTGTGACGTCCAATCATTCAACCCACCCGCAGCCGGCGGGTGGTGGGTCCAACGAGAGTTGGATCAACGCCACGTTCAACGCCGCCAACCAGACCCTGTCCTGGGCCCCGGGGGGCATCTCCCGCTCCGTCTCGGACTTCAGCTCCGGCTGCGACGAGCTCGCCTGCTCGCTGAGCGGCTGGAGCACGGGTCACGGCGCGGAGTACACGCCTTCCATCACTCTGACCTTCGCGCCGCCGAACTCGGGTGCGTGCGGGTTGCAGAGCTGCTTTGGGAGGAGGGGGCATGAGGGGAGGGGTGGTAACTGTCCGATGAAGCACTCGCGGCTGTGCGGTGGCCGGTGGGGCACGAGCCGGCACGTTGTGGCGCACCGGCGCAGCCGGTCGTTGCTTTTGCCGTTGGTTCGGATGCCGTTCGTTGGGACTTGGGAGCATGGTCCGCGGCACCGCGTGCCCACGTATTCAACCCTGTTTCGGGGCTGTCTCTGATTCCCCGTCCCCCCTGCGCACCTCAAAAGGAAGGCTGCGCAGAGTCGCAGTGCCTGGTGGGTTGGAAGGACTGCTCGCTGCTGGGCTGCTGCAGCTGCCCCGGCGGATACATCGACTGCGGCGTGCTGTGCGCGCAAGGTACGGAGCTGTACGACTGCCTGAACCCGCTCAACGTCAACCGCAGGAGCTACGTCATCTCGCCGTACGACTACGCGCTGCCGATGAATGACACCGGTCTGCTGTGAGGCCGTGAGGAGTTGAGAGGCGGCGGGGTGGGGTGGGGTGGGGTGGGGTGGGGTGGGTGGGGTGGGGTGGGGTGGGGTGGGGTGGGTGGGGTGGGGTGGGGTGGGGTGGGGTGGGGTGGGGTGGGGTGGGGTGGGGTGGGGTGGGGTGGGGTGGGGTGGGGTGGGGTGGGGTGGGGTGGGGTGGGGTGGGTGGGGTGGGGTGGGGTGGGGTGGGGTGGGGTGGGGTGGGGTGGGGTGGGGTGGGGTGGGGTGGGGTGGGGTGGGGTGGGGTGGGGTGGGGTGGGGTGGGGTGGGGTGGGGTGGGGTGGGGTGGGTGGGGTGGGGTGGTCCACAGAACAAGGGGTAACACACACTGTAACATCCACACACATACGCTCTACCAAACCCGACACGGCCAGACCCCACCCAAAGCCGTACAGGCGGAGCTGAGGAGAAATTTCGTGAACCGAGGAGGAGCGGGGAAGGTGGTCTAGGGGGCCACAACCCGCTAGGAGGTCGGCAGGACCCCGGGGGCCCGACTGCGCCTTGAAGTGGATGGAAGGCGAGGAGGGGACGTTGGGTGTGACAATGGCCAATGAAACAGGGGGGATGAAGGCACAGGGGTTGGGTACTCCCCGTTGGGATATGGTAGCGGAGGGTAGCATCGGCTGGAGTGGGTTGCTCTGGGTCAGTTTCCGGCATGCCACCGGGCGGGCCAAGAGCGGCTCCAAACGAATGCGGACGGCGCGGGAAGGCTCCGCAGTCGGCACGCGGCGTGCCTCGCTCGGCTGCATGGGCCAGGGAACAGGGCCTGAACTGCTTATCACGACACAGCACGTGCTTGATACAGCGCGTGCCAAACACAGGCCACAGCCACTGGTGGCCCTGGCGGGTGGCAGTATGGCGGCTCTGGCGGCCGGCGGCACAGCATCTCGGCCCGGCGTCTCAGTTCCCGCGAGAACACCACGGCAGGAGCAGTACAGCCCACAGGACGACACGAGTACATCAGGAGGCAGAACAGCCAAATCCCCATCTCGAGCATGCCTTTGCAGCGCGGTACGGCAGGTCACATGTCGTACACGACACGCCAATCACGCAGTGTGTCGTGACATGCTGAGGCGCGCATCCCGCAGTCGTCGCGCAGCCTTCCATGCAGAGGCGGTGTTGTTTTGGGCGTTGGGTGCGGGGTTCGGGTCACGGACTACTGGGTACCAACAATAAACAGACGTGTTGGTTAGATACCAACAATAAACAGACGTGTTGGTTAGATACCAAAAATAAACAGACGTGTTGGTTAGATACCAACAATAAACAGACGTGTTGGTTAGATACCAACAATAAACAGACGTGTTGGTTCGCGCCTGCACCCATGCGTCCTGCATGCTGATGGACTCGAAGGATGGGCACAGGGTTTAGGGTCGTTTCGGCAGTTCAGCAGGGTACAAACGCGACGCATTGCAAGGTTTGTGTGACGCGCATGGTCAGTGATGACCGAACTGTGATGTGAGGAGGGTGTGCTCGTCTGACCGTACATCGTACAGCATGTACGGCTGGTACAGTTCGCTGCAGGGGCTGAATGCATGCAATGTTTGTTGCGACAAGCCATACGAACGGGCAAGTGCGAGCAGGACCCATAATAAAAACAGACCGAGTGACCGACCCCACGTGTACGGTCTGGATCCAAATCTCGTACATGTCGTACTGTGTGTGTGTGCCCTCGCGGGTTCCGCTGCCTCGAACCCACGGCAGGGGGGCCACGGCGGGATCTGTTTGGCTGTTGCTTTGCGGCAGGCGGGCGGCAGACACCGCGACGCTGCAGCAATTCCATGTTGGAATATCTCGCATCTCGCATCTGGCTGCTGTTGGGGACGGCTTCCAGGATTGCCGCACCTGGTGAAAACGCTCTGGCGATTGATGTGCCTACAATAATCTCTTGTAACACATGCACACTGCGCAGATTGCACATGCGTTATCACGAAACACCCGGGCCAAGCAGCCCTCTCCGCTGCGACAAACGACTGCGCAAGGGGGCCTCTCTGCAGCTGTCCTGTACCGGCGTCTTCCACACCCCCACAGCTCCACACACACCATGACAGGAGCCCAAGCGCATTGCGAACACCAGACACTCCACTTGGACTTGCCCCACCTTCAGACGCCTTATCCCATCTCCCCCCCCCAACCCATGCCAGCGTCCGCCCTATCGCTCCTCCACACCCAAGCAAGGACGGCAACCGGCGGAGCCGCGGGGCCCCCTACCAACGCACGTGCCGGCGGAGATCCCCGCGTAGCCGTGGGACGGAAGCCAGGGCCGGTGCAGTCACTTATGGCCATATGGGTCAGGCGCCGGTCGATTCCACCCGGCCTCATGGCTTGGGAAAACCTTCATAGCTCGGATAGGGCACCGCGCCTTTCCCCGCGCGGGGGGCATACACGCACGCGCGTTGCCACCTCAGCCAACCGTCAGCCAACCGCAAACACACCGTCGTATGACGAGCCAACCGATTCGATACGACACTGCGCGCGCCGGGGGTCACCGGGCGTCCAGTCCCGCTGGCACGCACGCAGCTCATGTGTCCACATCCAGTCCCGCGATTCAAACTCCGTGAGCCACCGGAAGAATCCGCGGACCTCCCTTCAATGGCGCTACATAAGGAGTGGAGTGCGCGTGTGGGCGTTCCCCAACACGCCGCCGATGCCCAGCCTGTTCGCCCCTTGAAGCTAATCAGCAGCCCCATGACTGCATCCAGATCATAGACGCGCCTCGCCTAATCCGTTCGACACGAGAGGGCCGGATCACTGCCCAGGGTCGTCTCGTGCCCTACCTGTCCGCAACTGCCGCCCCTGCCTACAGCACCCGTGCACTGCACATAGGGCATCCTCACACCTCACACGGCCCTGCCCAGACAATCCACCGGCGCGGTCTCTTGTCCGTCGGTGCCTCGAACAGGCGGGCGAGCCCGGCGTTTGAACCGGCTGTGAAGACGGCCAATGACAAGCTGCACAGCGAATGAACAAACCCATCAAGTGAGTCCGTCCTACGGCTACGGCTACAGCTACAGCTAAGGCTACTGCTACAAGACCCCGGACAGACCTCGCCGTGTGGAAACCACGGAATTGACGTACTTGACACACCCGTCAGCCGTTCCCCCAAGCCACGGGAATGGAGCGTGCGGTAAGGCGGGGGGGGGGATGGAGCGAGCGCATGGAGCCAAAGGCGCTGCACCAGTCCCGCTTCAGCGGCGGGAAGAAAGTGAGCACCCGGCCGGCAGAGATGCGCGGCGGCCGGCCGCCCGCAGCGCTCACCGGGCTTGCATCGGCTGGTAGCTGATCGCACTCTTGGTGCGGGTGAGGCACCTGGAACGCAGGCGCTGGACGTCACCGCACGCGCAACGGACGTCCGATGTCCTGCACCGGTTGCCCTGCATCGGCTGCGCCTGTTCAGGTCCGTGGAGCGCACGTCCATGCTGTCATGCGCACGCGCTGGTCAGCCCCGTCAGCCGTGCTGGGGGCGATGCACACGAGCCATACTGCCCGACGACGGCACCAACCAATGGAGGCAGTGGAGGCAATCCCGACCTTTGCGTCCGGCCGCTCGTGACTGCGCGGTTTGACTCTTGCTAAGGGGCGGCCGTGACCGCGCCGAGGGCTCCGCCGGTGGCGATGCGACGGTACAGCCCGCGCAAAACTCTAAAGCCACCGCCAGCACTGCTAGAACTATTGCGTCTCCATCATGTCGCTGTCGCCGCTCTTCTTGGTGCCGCTTGCTGCCGCCTTCTTGGCCCGTTTAACTGAACGGGGCGCCGCCTCACCGTCGACGTCCATTTTGGCCTTGGCTTTAGCCCTTGCGGCCTTGGCAAGCACCGACTTGACCTTCGCCTTAGACTCCGCGTCCACTACTTTTATGCCCTTGACGACGACTCCCTTCCGGATGCGGACGGTCTTGTTCTTCTTAACCTTCTTGATGCCCGCCTTCTGCTTTTTTGCAAGCTTAGCTGCCCGTTTCTCTGCATCCTCCTTCTCTCGTTGTATATCGAAATCATGGAGCTTCCGTTTTGTCCCCTTATTGTTCTTCTTACTCATGTTTGTTGCTTCTTCAGCAATATATGTTATGATCAAACAGTGGTCAAGTGCTATCAACCTATACAATGATGGGCAGCAGACTGCGAGACGCTTTGCATATTGGAGCCACGATACGGAAATCAATGTCGTCAAGCAGGCCGTGTGTTGTGTGCAGGTATTTAGCGCTGGCCATGTAAACTAGTGTATACGAATTTAAGAAACTTTGCGCATCCGACTGGTCGATGGGGCAGAAACTGGGTTTGAGTTTGGTCTCGCAGTGAACGCCCCAATACATTTGATTATATTCGCCCCATTATCACTTACACAAAGTGCTTTCCATTTCTTAAAGTGCCAAATAGTTTAGCTGAAGCCGGTGATAAATTCCGTCCGACCGCGTGCGCGAATTCTGCAACGAAGTTGCGATAGCTTGTATTGCGCAACGAATTGAAACCACGAATCTATCGGCTTTCTGGAGCTTGTGCGCTTTCGTTTGGTGGTTGTTCGTACGTCGCGATGGGCGGGAAGTGGAGGCTTGTTCAAAATTCATACCGACGACATGATTCTGTGGAGGCTGTAAGGTTGTTGGTTTCCATCGGAGTCTCAAGAACTCCGTGAACTCATCGTCGGGATTCACTGACTCCCTTTCGGAGTGCAGCTGGTCGGTCCCAGTGCTAACCTTACAACAATTGCTGACAACAAATTATAGCATCTTCCAGTTGCACTATTATGTTGGCCTCCAGTCTTGAGCTTCGTTCCGGTGCCGGCAGGAGTCGGCCAGTTTGCTTTCGCAAATGCAGCGCGTTGCGCGCGGGCCGGCCTGCGCGGCTGCCGCGGCTGGGCGTCTCTGCCTTCAAGGACTGGTTCAATGGGTTCGTGCAGCAGCAGAAGGACGCCCCGCCGCAGCCCCTGCCGGCGTCGCAGACTGCGGTCCTCGAGCTGCCTGCAACGCCGGGACAGCAGCAGGCCGCTGCCGCCCAGAAACCCGCGCCCAAGCGCGACTTCCTGGAGGCGCGACAGGTGCGACCGTCTCCCCCCTCTGCTGCGCCCCTAACTTTCAGATCTAACTAATACACATACGGGAAACATGTGAATGTGTGAGCGGGTCTACTTCTCATAGCGCGGACTGCATTCACTTCGGGTTCGGGTTTGGGAAATATGCGCTTAGAGAAACAGCCCAAATAGCGGGGGATGATTCAATTGCTTACGCGGGTGCGTTAACCCTCTGCCCTGCGGGCTGGCCCCGAGCATAATCGGCCGTGGCTGCGGGGCCCCTCCTTGGGGTGGAGCAAAGCACTTGCATCCCATGCGCTGATGTGCAGCTCGCACCCGCACCGCCTCGACAGCCCCACGAACCCAAATCACAAGGCCTCCTCGAGCCTTCGTAGGGGGTATAGGGGGTACCTCTGCGAGATATGCGTCTTCGCGCGGATCCGTTCAACGGACGTCGCATCGACCGTCGCGGCGGCTGCGAGTCCCGACCCTAATGAATGATGTTATGATATCACCGAAACGCTTTTATTACCCCGTGACCTCGGATTTGAATCGCATGGCTCGCTAGTCCAGTTTGTGGCTGCTCCCCCATCCCCATCCGAACGTCACGGCGGCCGCGATGTGTCGCCCCTCAGGTGTCGCTGTTTCAGCTGTTTGACTCTTCGGACTTCAAGTTTGACATCCCCACCTACCAGCGGCCGTACGCCTGGGGCACCAAGCAGATCTACGAGCTGCTGCAGGTGCGGTTGTGAGGTCGCACGCAGCGAAGGAGCGTGAGTGCGGGTGTACGTGCATGTACAGTGGGCGTATGGGGCAGACACCGTGTCCCTGGGGATCAGCGGGTCTGTTGTTACGTGGGGTCGAGGGTCATGTCGAGGATGATAAGCCATGTTTTGCTAGATTGATTGCCCTGTGTACGACATTATTCGCGCGGAGGAGGGCTTTGACGCAGTTCACTACCATGCTGGAAGCCGTGGCCTGAGACCCGGTTCGGTTAGCAAGGCTCTCGGAACGCATGTATGTGGGCCCGCCGCACCTCAGTCATTCCCTTTGGACGGTAGTAGTCTCCTTTTTCCTGCTAGTGCATCGTCATGCGCGTGCTTGTTGGCGTCTTCCGCGTGCCCTTGGGCCTACGGCTCGTAAGGGTAGTTGTACAGGTATGGGGTTATGCACCCCCAACCGTGTAACACACACACACACACACACAATATGCACATGTGAGAGCCTTCTGTTATTCTCGTTTGTCGTACTCTTGCCGTTCCTTTCTTAACGCCGGACCACTACGATCCTAACAGGACTTTGTGAAGGCGTACGAGTCGCGACAGGAATACTTTTTGGGCGCCGTCGTGGCGACCCGAGCGGCGGATGGTTCCAATATGCCGTACCAGGTACGACAGTGTGATTCTTTGGCATGTTGCCGTCAATGCTTTGTCAACTGTCTATCCTGTCCGGCCCCACTTGCATACCCGAGCCCTGATCTGCTTGAAACGAATCGTCACGGCCCCTCCTGGAGCTCGCTTTGCCAACCTGTTCCCCTTCCCCACGTGAATACGGGGGTCCTGTGGCCCGTGTCGCCGCCGACACATCACAAAGATCACAACACACCCTTGGAGCTCAGGACTCCATACACACCTTCATGCGCTTTAACCTCAACATCACACAGGGCCTTTTGCGTGAATCACGTTTCGAAAACTGCGTCGTCCCGCCTCCGCCCTTCACCTCCGCTTAATTGACGGGCAGCACACCGTAACCCGGTGATCGTGTGGATCTATTTCCGAACATGCACATGCAGACACACTTGCACATACACACGCTTGTTGCTGTTTTCGTGTTTTTAAATTCGCAGGTGAACATTATAAGTGAATTGGTGCTTGGGTAGGGTCGGACGGGTCTTTTATCTAAACACACTCGCCCACCCCTGCCGCCCTCCAGTTGATCGACGGCCAGCAGCGCCTGACGAGTCTGGTGCTGCTGCTGGCCTACCTGCACAGCTGGGCCCGGCAGCAGGGCAACGAGGGACTGGAGTGCCGCATCCGCCGGATGCTCTACCTGGAGGCGGACCCCCTGGAGCCGGGGAGCAGCGGCAGGTGGGTGCGGGGTGGTGCGCGGACACATACAGACACACAGACACGCAGCTTCTCGACTTCACTTCTCGCGGCTCATTTATCCTTTACACACACTTAGCCAGGTCCGCTTCGGTAAGGAAGGCGAGTGTTTTGAGCCTTTGAGGAACGACTTTCGTGCGTTGCCGTACTGCCGTACATCCTTGCCTCTTCAGGTACCGCTTGCAGCTCCGCGATGCGGATGACGGATTCTTCCGACAGAACGTGCTGGATGAGTTCCTGCCGTACAAGTATCACCTGGCGGGCCTGGCGGCGGCGGCGGCCGCGGCTGCCGCTGACGGCGCCGGCGACGACGGCGTCGCGATGGGTGTCGGCGCTGGCGCCGCTGCGAGTGTCGCGGGACCGCCGCCGGAGGACGCGCTGCCTCTGGAGAACGAGACGTGGTGGCGACTGTACGACAATGCGTCGTTCCTGCGGGCCCAGTTGGGAAAGCTGGTCGCGGAGGGTCTCAACTTGCAGGTAGAGCATCCCCGACTTGTACGGCGGGCTCTGTTGACGTCGACCGTCGACCGTGTCCTTCACTGAAGTGATTCCGGTCACCCAGTCTTTTTCGACGCCCGCCGCTTTTAACGAGGGCCCTAGATGACGGTCCGCCAGCATCCCCGTAACTCCCTGCAAATGTGTGAAGGCACCATCCGTACACCCTCGTACAACGTCTCCTGCGCATCCACAGTTTCAGCCGGCCCATCACTCGCGCACACATACACGCACGCACCAACCCACCCACCCACGCACGCAGGACTTTACGTTTCACGTGCTCCGGAACTGCTTCGTGGTGATGATGGTGGCTCGCGACGAGAGCGCGTCGTTCCGCATCTTCTCAACGCTGAACGGCCGGGGCATGGACCTCTCCGTGGTGGATAAGCTCAAGGCGGACCTGCTCGCCGGGGTAGGTTTCGGAGCTCCGCGGGTCTTGGGGGGTTTCGGAGCACTGCTCGGCGCACGGCGCTGCGAAGTGGGTTTGGGTCGGGAGGAGGAGCCGCTCGCCGGGGCGGCACACAGGCACCTCTTGCCATCCAGTCGTGCTGTGGAGTCATTCACCGTGCGCCGGATCCGAAAGATGTTCTCGCCGAGGCGTACAACATGCATGAATAAATGGCGGGGAACAGGGGATGAGGCCGGTTGCCTGGGCAAGTAATTCAGTGCTGACATTCGCCGGCACGGGGCTAGTCAAGACACCAAGTCGGACTGCAGTACAGAGAGGCGGCGCGGGGGGCATTTGGGGACTGAGGCAGCATCCGTGGGCGCCTGAGACCCACGAGAGACGGGGGCGGGGTCCAGGAAAGGGCGGTACGGCCCAGGCGACGGCGGTCAGCCAGGGTGGCATGGGGCAATGTATGCGGAACAAAGCCCCGTGGATCGTAATGGGGTTAGGGGGGATGGCGCAACGACCGGAGGGACTGCGAAACGCCGGGGCAACCTGTGTAGTGACCATTCAGCAGCCTTTAAGCTGATCGAGGACGAAATTGGTGACCCTCGTAATCGGTGACCCTCCTCGTCACTTCGCAACTTGTTCACTCGCAGGAGCTGACTCCGGCCGAGCGGGCGCACTTTGCGGACGCGTGGGCTGAGATGGAGGCTGTGCTGGGCCGGGCCGCCTTCCACCGCGTGTTTGACTACATGCGGGAGCTGGCGGCCGTGCGTGACCCACGGGTCAGGGAGACGTCGGTGCTCGAGTACTTCACGCGGCGCGTCGATGACCCGGTCGCGGTCAAGCAGGTCGGTTGGTTCGGTGAGGGAAGGAGTCTGCCGTACGACCTGAATGTAGAACGACGATGGATGGGATAAGCAGTTAGTATCAATCATGACCAATCATTAGCAATTCAGATTGTTTTTTTTGGGTGGTACATGAACGACATGTACCGCCTTGGGTTACGGTTCGGATGGAAAGGAAGCAGTGTTAGTGACATAGCGAGTCACGATTCTGGACTGTGCTCGGCTTACTGTCGTGGGTCCTCCAGCTGACGGGACACCTGACGCGGATCCCTCCCAGACATCCCCAACCGCCCGTCCGCAACCCACACTGCCGTTGGCTCTAATGCAATCCGTCAGTCCCGGCAGTCCCGGCAGTCAGGGGAGCCACAGACAGCGCACCTGGACCCAGTCGCACACAACCCACTCTGTAACCCTTTCCCTTCTTGTCTCGCTGAAAGAAGTAAAGTGCACGATCCGTTACCCCTAGATCCCCATCCCATGTGGTGCGGCCCTGAGTCATCGCGCTCTCATGCACCCTCCCTCGCCCTGCGGCGTCAACCCCGCAGGTACTCCAAGTGGCGCTGGACTACGCCCGTCTGCTGCTTCAGGTACGGAGTACGGCTGCCTCGGGCGTGCGGCAACGTGTTGTCTGACGGTTGGGGCGGCCGAGGCGGCCCCCTGCCATCGCCGGGTGGCTGCTGTCACGCGCGCCGAGTTGCGTACGTCGCCCAGTGCCGCATTCACATGATCCACGGATTAACCGCAACGCCGTAATTGATGTTCTTGCTTTACATCGGCATCGTTGTACCGCTAACTGTTGCCGACCGCCCGCCTTGCTCCTGCTGGTGCTGCTGCTGCTGTGACTGCTGCGACAGCTCCGCCAGGCGTCCTGGGCGCCGCCGGAGCTCGCCGCATTGCTCGCCACCGCCCCGCCGCCATCCCAGGGCCAGCACGCGGAAGCCGACACTGCCCGCAACGAGGCCGTGTCGGCCGTCGTACAGGCCGTACTCTTTGAGCAGGCTGCCGCCGCCGCGGCGCCGGTCCTGACGCCGGACGTGGAGGGGCAACTGCTGGAGCAGCTGCACGAGCAGCACCGCCAGTGGCAGGATGAGGTTGTGGCCGCGGCGCCGCTTCCCTTTGCGGAGGCGGAGGCGGCGGTGACGGCGGCAGAGGGTGCGGCGACGGAGGTCGTCGGAGCGACCTTGACGGTGCCTCTGCCAGTGGTGCAGGAGGAAAAGGGCGGCGCGGTGCTGGTGTTCCGGTTTGATGACGAGCCCGCCGCCGCCGCTGCCGCTGCCGTGGTGGTGGCACCGTCCAACGATGCGGCTGCCGCTGACGCAGCGCCGACGCCGACGCAGCCCGCAGAGGCGGCGGCGGAGGAGGGCAGCGGAGTGTTGGCGGCCGCGATGGTGGTCACGGAGGATGCGCCCGCTGCGGCTGCTGCGGAGTCGGTGGTGGTGCCGGCGGGCCAGGCCCACTGGGAGCCACCTGCCGATGATGTCCCAGGCGTTGCGGAGGTTCCGCTAAGCGATGGCGTGGCCATGTCCGCAGGGGCTGAGCAGCTGCTGCTGGCTGAAGAGGCGGCGCCTGAGCCAGAGGCGACGATTGATCTGTCCGCTCCGGACCAGGAAACGCTGTCGTTGCAGCAGCAGCAGCAGCAGCAGCAGCAGCAGCAACAGGAGCAGCTGGAGCCGTTGGCGGTGGCGTCGAGGGACGTCAGCGTCCCGTCCTTCCCCTTGGAGCAGTCGCAGCACCAGGAGGAGCTGGCGGAGGAGACGCTCACGGCGATGGTGACGGAGGCCGCGGCGGAGGAGGAGACGCCGTCGGAGACCCTGGTGATTGAGGCGGTGGCGGCAGGGACAGGGACAGAGGTGGCTGGTGCGGGCGCTTGCGTCGAGGACCCGGCGGAGGCGGAGCGGCGGCGGCAGGCGGCGCTGCAGGCGGAGCTGGACGTGCGCAGCCGCCATCTGAACCTGTTTAGCGACGAGGCCTGGCTGCCGCCCCTCCTGGAGTTTTTCTACCAGACGGAGGACCTCGAGCATCGGGTCGCGTTCATGAAGGTGGGGGAGATGGGGCTCCAGGGGTCGGGTTAGGAGGGCAGGGGGGGCCGCTGACGAACTCAAGACGGAAGGACGGACGGGGCAGAGGTCGGGGCCGGGAGCGAGCTGAAGTGCCTGCTGATTTCGGTGGCAAGCGTTGGGAGGAGCAGTGTAGGCAGGAGCAAGGTAATCGACTGCCAACCTTCCCCCAACCTGCCGCCAACCTGCCGCCAACCTGCCCCCAACCCCTTTCCCCCAACCTCCTCCACGCAGGGCGCGGAGGCCCTCCAGCTCCTGTTGGAGCTCCAGGGGGACCCCGCGGCGAAGGCGGCCCGCTGGGCGCGGGTGTCGGATGCGCTGCTGCAGCGGCCCTTCCTGCCCGAGCGGGTGCTGGAGGCGGTGCGGCTGTCGGAGGAGGAGAGGGAGCTGTTCAGGTGCGGCAGCGGCAGGGGCGGGTACTCGGCGTGAGGACAGGGCGAGTGGTGGAGGAGGGGGATGAGGGAGGGGAGGGGTGTGAAATTTTGGCAGGCATGGAGGGGAGGAGGACGAAGGATGAAAGGGGCAGGAGCAGGAAGGAAAGGGCCATACGGAAATGAGTAGGGACATTAGGAGATGAAGTAGAAGGGAAAAGGTGGAGGATGATTTCACAAATGAATGAGCGAGGAGCGGGAAGGCAAGGACTCTGTGCCATTATGCTCACCATATCTGTCAGCTTCTGAATGTCCAAAGAGTCAATCGCTCCTGCTTTGCCTTTGGCGTGTAGGGCCCGGCTGGACTCGAAGGATCTGTACGGCACCGCCGATCACCGTACTCTGCAGCACCTGCTTGTCAGGTGAGGATATGTCGTCAGATTGGGTGTCTGAGCAACCTGTTGGCGGCAAGCGCAAACTTTGAAGCCCTGTCGAATCCGGAAACTCGCTCGCCTCTCTTGAACCTGCCCGCATCTCTAAGGACAAGCTGAGGCGCTTGACGCCACCCTATGTTTGAAAGCACAGGACCCTGTGCGCCAAACACATGACGCTTTCAGGAAAGAAAATCCGCCCGACCGAACCTGTGTGTGTATCGGGGAACGGCGCCACGAGACGAGAATTGAGAAGGCAGTGATGACAGGAACATGTAAATCACCGTAGTCAGCTGCAAAATGACGTCCGTTTAGATGACGTGTGTGGTGTGTTATCAAGGAGAAAAGCTGAGCCGCGAAAAAGCAGACCCGTGTCCAGCAACGCAACCGACGACTGAGACCGAGACCAGAGTTACCAATATGCCAGGGCGAAGTATGTCGACCATAAGTAGTCCCAAGGCGGTGTAGTCCGTGATGCTGTGGTGTGTGTGCGCGCGCTATACTCTCCGTGGGCACACCCGCTGTACAGGTGTGAGCCGCCCTCGGTGTCCAGCTCGCTGGCGGGTCTGTCGGGCCTTATCGTGGAGCGGGTGGTACCGCAGAGCGCCCCGGAGGTGGGTGGGTGGAGGGACCGTGCGTGAATGGAGGGAGGGACGGGGCGGCGGAACACCTATTCGGGGCGGGACCCGGTGCTGAGCCCTGCTCTACCGGAGTTGTTGCGCCAGGCCATGGCCCGCGCGAAAGACTGCTATCAAAGCTTGAAGTATTATCGGTTCCGCGGCCCCAGGAATACGATGCACCACAGGGCTGGCTGATGCGCAATCTTTCGTGCCTCGTCCGGTTCTCAATATGGCTGCATGGAGCTGGGCGACCGTGCTTCAGTGCGGCACGTCAGGGGATGCCCACTTGTGGCAACCTACTTAAAAGGCGCTCGGCACCATTGGGTGCCGCACAGGCTTCCTGGCTTCCGTCCAAATGCCGCACATTCGTAACCAGCGCTGGCTGCCGTGGACACCGGAGAATGATGACCCTCGGCGGTTGGCGGGGGAGAGTGTCGGTCGGTTTCCAAACAGAACCGGGCCCGGCGCCCGTCCAGGGGATGTCGGGGTGGGGATGAAGGGGGAGGCTGCCAACACGGGGAGGCTGCCTCCGAAACCAAACCCGACCGAACCCGACCCAACCCGGCTGACATCGCTCGCAGGGCTCCACCTGGAGGAAGACGCGTATCTCATCGCCCTGCGACCCCCAGTCGGCCTGGCCCGACACCTGGTACACCGCCGCATCCACCACCAACACCACCACCACGGACGTCGCGGACCCGGCAGCAGTACCGGAGCAGCCGGCGGAGGCCGCCACAGCCGTACCCGTGTCGTACGAGGTCAAGTACTGGTACGAGGTGCAGCGGCTCAACTGGCACGGCAAGCTGGGGAACCTTGTGCTGCTGCCTGCTACTGCCGCTAGCGCCGCGTCTGCTACTGCCGATTACGACGCCAAGGCGGCGCTCTGGAGGCAGGCGGGCGTCGCGTCACGGCTGCCGGGCTTCACAGGTCCGGTTGTGGACGAGCGGGGACGGTACGGCAGGTTCAAGTTTTGCTACGACGAGGCGCGTCAGCGCCACGCGGGTGAGTTTGTCCGTCCGTCTGTCAGTGTGTCGGATAGGGGACCGCCGGGTTTGTCCTGGCCTGGGTGGCCTCTCCCACTGCGGGGACTACAGGAGAGTCGAAACGGATCGGCACCCCCCTTGATCCGCAACTGCCCGGATGCTGGCGGGCGCGGATGCCCCGGTTCATTACTCAAGGACCCGGACCTCAGATCGATGAGGGACACGGCGAAATGCGATCACACCGCACACGGGCCTGCTCCTGCTCCTGCTCCCGCTCCCGCCGCCTCCCTCATTCCGCCACGCGGCACCCCTCCGTCCCCTCCCCGCGCAGACATGCTCGGGTACCTGGTCGCCGAGTTTGAGCTTTAGGCATAAGGCCCTCGGTTCCAAGACGCGATGCGATGAGAACGGTCGCCACCACGCGGTCCGCGCATAATACGGCACAGCGCCTATGGCAGGGTTCCATGTTGGAACAGCGTGCTTCCGAGGATAAGGGTTGCAGGTGCTACAGGTCAGCGAGATTGAGAACACGGCCCGGTGGTCTCCCCGGTGGTTCCACAGAATGCGCAGGAGCGGCACGGGTAGTGGCAGCAGCGTGATTCGGGCAGGATGGATGGAGGTGGCGGGGCGTGTGCCCGAGGTCTGTTGCGAAACGTTTTTGATCTTGAGTGACGAGCCGGCGGAGAGGTGTATTCGACTTGCAGCGGTGTCCCTCGCGGAAAGGTGCGGGCGGTGGTTGCTCGGCGCCCGCCGGTGACTGACTGGTTTGTCTGTTTGTTTCGCAGCGCAAGACGTTGGGATCGAGGCAGGGCCGAGGGTTTTGCGGAGAGAGACTTGGACCTGTAGGCAGGGCATCTGCAGGAGAGAGCCCTTCCGTGTGCGTCGTGGGGCCCATGGCTCATTCACACCATTGGGCTCAGACCAGACTGTTTGTTTGCTTCACTGGAGGAGTACCTGTCCGCAGGAGGACCGATCTGCGTGCGTGTGAAGGACGAACGAGTGATCCGCGAGACGCGCCAGGACCAGAACGTGTGTGTCCAGAAATGAAACCCGTCTGCGTGTGCGTGTAAAACGAAACTGAGCCGCGAGAAGCGAATTGTACATTTTGTGTGTTTGCAGCGCAACCCTTCCGGCAGTGTACCTGTGTGTGACCGCTGATCTGGACGGGACCTGGACTGGGCAGCCGGGCGGATTGCGTAATCGCACCGATCCATGGTACAAGTGCGTGTTGCTTCAGGCTCCAGGTCTGTCATGCGAACCGTGGGTAACGGCTCTTGTCTATCTGTCTGTCTATTGAGGATCTATGAGCCCGAGGGAGGGGAACCCATGTTGCAACCCCATGTGCGCTGGCGAGTTGCGGTTTCTCGTCAATCGTTGCGATGACTTATTCAGGCGATGACCACCGGGTTCCAAAACCCATTAATTAGCTTACCGGTATCACACCGCCAGGGTACACCCACGCGAGGGTTCCTCTCACACGCGACCCCACCGCGATGCGCACAGGATTCGAGAAAAAGATGGACAGACAGTGCCTAAAACATCGCACATCACGTTGCACATCCCCGCGTGGTCCTGCAGGCCCTCCATTCACACATCGTGCGGTGTACGGCCTCATTTTAGCTGCTGCCGCCCCCGCTCCGGAACCTTTTACCTCTTCGTGCGGATTCGTCGCATCTACCTGGCCGCGTTGTCGGCGCGGCATAAGCGTTCGCTGTCGTATATGCGTACGATGCAATATTTGAACCAGTCGATCGAGCATCGGATATTACCGAAGTGCGGCGGAAGTATTATGTATCGAGAAACAAGAGCCAAACACGGGCGCCTAGTACCAATCCTAATCCCTAAACCCGACACCCTCCAGGCATATTACGCCGCCGCGTTTGCGATTGGTTGATGGCGCTGGCACGGCACCCCTCCCCCAATCAAGCCTGTGAGCGGCAAGTCCGTCATGGCTGGACCATTCTCGTTGCTTGTGTCTCAGTTCTCCTATACCCATACACACATCGCCAATATTACTGCTGCGTAGCATTTATGTATGTAATCGTTACAAGGTGGACCCGTATCCCGACCGGGTGTTCCAACGGGCCCAGATAGCGTAGCATTGTAAGGAGTCATTCGTTTATAGCCCCATGTCACAAGAAAAAAGACGAAGACGACCGCTGCTAACGCTATCGTACGCCTCATTTGTGCGGTGTACTCGCGACCCCAGCCATTCCTGCAAGCGCGCTCTCATAGCAATAACACCAGCCAAAGGAGGACACTAGTCCGCACTGATGACATCCACATGCCCTGCACGCACGCACCAGGCAGGTATACTCACTACCAACTGCCCACTACCCGCTGTCGACGCCGCACCTCACGCGAAGCGCGCCAAGCATGCAGCCACTCCCACCGCACCTCAGAGCGGCAGTATGCGTAAACGTCTGCTGCTGCAGCACCAATCGGCCAATCATCTGCAGACCTGCGACCGCCGGCGGTAATTCTAAATCAAGGTAGCCATTCTTATTTCCACCGCCGCCATCGGTGATATGCCGGGCCGGTAGTCCGCGCTTGCCACCCCTAGACTGGTGGCATCAAACAGATGCTCCATCAGTTTCCAGCTTAAGACACCTGCAGCACGACCGAAGTCCTGCCCCCGGTGCGACACAAGCGCATCTCCCCTTCCTCGAGACAGATTCATAGCCTTAGAAGAATTGTAACCCAAGTAGTTTCACTTTGTTCGCGGGTCTTGTTGTGGGTTCGACCTTAAGGTGCACGAGCAGACAGGTGCTTCCGTCATTCGGCGGCAGCTGAAACTTCAGGGCTTCGACTTTACCTAGCGAAGCCCGAATATCCCAGAGGGTGTCGATCGACCAAGAACCCAAAATCGGGGAGCTCGGGTTGTAAGAGTCGGCGCAGCTGCTGCTGTTGGTGGTGCGCCCCGTGGTAACGGTGACCGTCAAGATTCCCATGCCGTTGTACGACTTGAGCATGTTGACGTGCAGCCGGCCGACGCTGAGGCGCGCCACATCGTTTGGGGTCAGCCCCAACACGCAAGACGAACCTTGCGTCGTCGAGATGAAGCCGCGTTTCTCCGGGACGTCGCTGTACACAAACCAAGATGCACACGCCCCAACTCGGTGGGCTTTCACGGGGCCCATGTGAGAGAAAGAGAGCGAGATGGGCTTAGCGTCCAAGAAAAACGCCAGAGATTCGTTGTCCACAAAGATAGGATCCCTCGGTACGTAAGTCTTGGGCAGCTCGTACAGTTGCATCGTACGAGAGTGTGCGTAAGCCATGCCGATGTAATGTTGAACAAGTTCTGCAATCAGGGTGTGACCCCAGGCAGACGGATGGATCGGATCGCCTTGGTACCAGGTCGCATTCCACCATGCTTGGAGAGCTGTCGTACTGAACGGCCCCAAAGCATCGACAACTGTGGGTCGGCAGGTACGTAGACACGCAGGAAGGTAGGACGGAGGGAAAGTAGTTAGTTGGGTAGGTAAGTAGGTGGGTGGGCACGCTGGCAGCAGTTAGACAGTTAGGCCGTGAGGCAGTCAGGCAGTAAGGTCCCCTGTAATCTCTTCAAGACACGATCCAAAGCCCGGCATACCGTACTTCCAACATCATTAAAGATAACACTTCGGCTTAGCTAGCCGCAAGCGCACCTGAAACAAGTGGAACGCCATGATGCTGAGCGACTGGGACTTGTGCGTGCATCGCATCCGATATGCGCTCGTACGGCACCCCCGTCCTGAAAGGACACAAACACGTGAGGCGGTATGTGTAGCATTATTACTTGGGAGGCATTCTTGGGAATCTTTCTGGTAAGCCTCAACTGGCAGGTTCATCGAATTCATGCACACACACTCGCGGGTTGCATTTCTAAACACACTCGCGGTCAGTAGCAGGCCCGTGCGCGTGCACGACATTTACAAACGCGCATGCACACATCATACGTCCGCAACACGAAAGCAGCCCCCATGAACAAACACCATGTGCAGGCTCGCTGATGAGCTTGCTGGTGGCTGTGATTGCTTGTACGGCCACGCACCAAGTAAGCAATCCTGTTACTGACAAACCCACGACCGATTCATTCCGCAGTGATGGCTCTGTCATCTGGGTTATTTTTGTAACCGTTTCAAGGTGGTTACTCATCTGGGTTACTTTTGTAACCGTTACAAGGTGGTTACTACGGTGGGTCGTCGGCTCATCGACGGGTACCCTGCTCAGTGGGTCATCCGCGGGGAACCAACCCGCCGGCACCCGCTGTTATATTGACGCGCGCACGGTGACGACTGCTAAACACGTGCCATGTCAACCATGCAGCACATGCGTGGTACGGAAGCCATGCATGTCGTACAGGCCGTAGGGACAGCGCACTCACCATACAGGGGAGTACCGCCGGGTAGAAGCCACGACCCACATCGCTGCGGTGCCAGTGAATCCTCGACTTCCTCCGCCAGACGCCATTGGTGTTGAGGAGGAGTTGCTGCGACGCGTTCGCTTCATCACCAGTGACATTAGAGTCTCGGCGTCAATCTGGGCTTGAGAGCGCTCGGCTTCCTGGTTCACGGCGGTTTCCAATATGACCAAATCGGCGCCTGCAAACGTGTTCTCCTGCTGCCCGACCAGCATCTCGATCCACATCGCGGGTGTTGTGGACCCCTTGCCCATGTTCACGACTCGATGTTGCCCAAAGCCCACTGTGAGGTCTCCGCAGGGAAACTGGGTGTTCAGGAGCTGCTGCAGCTGTTCCGTCCACCGGGTGCCGTTTGGAATCATAGTGTGATTGAAGTGCCCACAGGTCACGCTGCCACCTGCGCGTGTGTGTGTGAGAGCGCAGAAAGAAAGGACGAATGAATGAAGCAGCCAGCATGCCCAGAAAAAATAGTTAAACCCTCCTGAGATACAAAATATAAATTGCAAAGTATCAAGGTGACAAAATCACTACCCTAGCAGCCGACGAACAACTGGAAATCAGAGCCGCTGGAAATCGAGAGACTGGTCTGACGCGTTGGAGCCGACGAGCAACTGGAAATCGAGAGACTGATCTGCGTTGTGTAACTATGGCTATGATAATCAATCAGGGACAGCAGTTTTGCGACAACTGCGTGCGTGGTTGTGCAGGGTTGAGCCGGCGAGGATGCCTGGCTGGTTTGATACTCGCGCTAACCGCAGGCGGTAAATTACTCACCTATTGCAATTATGTTTAGGCAGACCTTGTTGCTCAGCTTTTCAAATATTCCAGAAAACATGGCCAGGTCTCCGTGATTGACGATGGACTTGGACTTCATGAAATCGGTCAACGGCGAATGAGCCACGCATTTTTGAGTTCCTAAGATAATTGTGATCACGATAAGAGGCAGCAAAGTAGGTCGGAACGTGTGCTCGGGCATAATGTTCACAAATTAAAACGTTCTAAAACTTTGCCTTTTGCGCCTTGATAAATGATAATAGTATAATAGGAAGTAATATATAATTATTATTTAGGGAAGTAGCAAGTAGACCCGCATAAATAGATTTGATAAATTTCTGTTGCGAGGGCTCGGTTGTACAGCACCGTACAGACACGAAATTTAGGCGAGGCCTGCCATGTTTTTTATCGTCCGTGCGTTATCAAGGAAAAAATAATTTTTTCATTCCTATGTTGTCTGTAAAATCACTTTTTGTATTGGTAAAGCGCGTGTGAGTTTCCGCCAGGTAGGTTTTAAGGGTTTAGGGCCGAACGTTCACTTTTCCTCATGATACCGATCTTACGCAGTATGCATCCCTGCGTAATAAAACTATGGACAACTTCGATATGTTTCTGTTCCGTTGTTTCCAACATGAATGAATGAATGAACGTTACAGCGGACCCCAAAGGGATCACCAACATGTGATCGACAGCGTTGCGCGCTTTGGTCTGTAAGCTTGTTGCAATCGAGGCCACACACAGCTGCGCGGACGACAGCGGACGACGGTGCCCTGTATCGCCCTGTATGCCTTTGAAGCACCACCCAGCCAGCACCCAGCAACCCTTTGCCAGCAATGCATCCCATCCGTTTCTCCATGCATCGACGCCCGAGCAAGGTCGCCGAAGACCGAAGACCAGGCGGACGAAGACGGGCGCTCGTAACAAGTGCCGCTTCGAGGGCACCATCCTCTGCATGACCTCCGCGCCGCGTGGCAGCCAACACACAACCCGGGTTCCCCGAATTGTTCCTCGCCGGGCTTTGCCCCCTCTCTGCCCCCATCCCCCTCCGGGCTGCAGTCGCCCTCCTCCCTGGCCCGAACTCCGTCGCCGCCAACTGACACAGTGACCGCGCGGTGTATCGGGGTGCAGCGCTCGTTTCATTTCAGTGCTGCCGGCCTTGGCGTCCCATCCTAGCTCGGGTCCCCCGGTCGGTCGATCGACCCATAGGTACGTCCTGGGTGATGGGAAAGAAACCCACATGCAACCCATTTCCAAGGCTGAGAGAACGCATTTCCGAGGAACCCAATACTGAGAGACCCAATTTCGAGGGACCCAATACTGAGGAACCCAATACTGAGAGACCCAATTTCGAGGGACCCAATACTGAGGAACCCAATACTGAGAGACCCAATTTCGAGGGACCCAATACTGAGGAACCCAATACTGAGAGACCCAATTTCGAGGGACCCAATACTGAGGAACCCAATACTGAGAGACCCAATTTCGAGGGACCCATTTCCGAAGGACCCAATGCCGAAGAACGCATTTCTGAACGGCCCATTTCCGAACGACCCATTTCCAAAAACCCCAAATCCGCGAGCCACATTTACAATCCTCCATGTCCCGTCTGCCCGGTCCGCCAGAGGAGGACCCCTCGCCACCCGCCGCTGTCAACACACACGGAGAGCATCACACACGGAGCAGTTCCCTTCTCGCACCGCCGCATGTCAACGGTTCGGAACAACCGCACCCGTAACCCCACCCACACCCCTCGTCATAAGCCACCCTCCCTCCGGAAACATACCGCGCTTTCCAAGACTCGCCCCGCCCATCGCGTCACAAAGCGCACTGCACAGGTAAGACCCCCTGACCTGGCTAACTCGCTCACCACTAAAAAGAGGTCTGCACTCCACTCCACTCCACTCCACTGCGCTTCCAGCACTCGCCTTGTCGGAGCCCCTCCCCCTTGCACCCACTTGCCGCTCTTGCTTCCCTCCCTCTCTCCCTCCCTCGCTCGCCGTCTCACTCGCCCTCCTCCTGGCGCTCCTCCCGCCGTCCTCAGTCGCGGGGGATCGATTCCAAGCGCGGTGGTCACAACATTGCACGGCACTGCACGACGACGCCACACGCCGCACCGACCAGTCCTCCCCGCCCTGCGCGGCCGCGTCATGTCGTGTGTGTGTGGGTCATCGTACGGCCCCCCCCGGCGGTGTGTCGTACGTGGGTTACAAACAGCAAAGTTGCAAGCAGCCAGCCAAAACAGAGGCCAGCCGTATACAGGACTCGCGAGTGGGTGCAGGCGTGCAGCTACCACCCCTAGCTACCCTGGCGAAACCCAGTTGTAGGCCGCCGCCCGGCGATTGGATCCGGCCGTCGCCGCTGATCGGTGTCCAGACACCCACCGCGGATCCCCCTCAGGCGCGGAGCGAGGGGTTTGGTGGTCTCGGAGCTGAGGTGAGCCGCATCGCCCGACGACGCCATCCGGCCTCTACGGCAGCGGCACCTCCTGCCACCACCACGTTGCGTGCTCAACCGTCCCCATGATCACGAGAGCGCGCGCACACACACCCGTCACACCCGTCGCACACCCGGGGCAGTGGACCATTTCGCCCCTCGCCCCCATCCCACACGTCACCATAATTTCCTGCCCTCGAGGGAGGCCTCCCCGGGCAAACCCCACCACACCGTGTTCGCGTGATGTCCTCAACATCCTCACGCCGGTGTCTTCCTCCGTGTCCCAGGCGACATTCCTGCTACTGCTACTGCAACTGCTGCAGTGCACGGAACCCCAACCACCACATTCCCACCTCAACCACCTTGATAACCCCTGTTTCTGTGGCAACCGTTCCTCGCGCCCACCCCTTGCCCTCCCTCCCTCCCCAACAACATCGCGCCGCGCTCTCCTCCCCTGCACCTCCAATGCCACCCACCGACCGGCCCCCTCCCGACCGGCCTTCCTCCCAACGCCCCACCCGCCCATCCGAACGAACCCAGTAGCCCAGGTAGGCCTACAGGAACGCCTGCTCCGCCAGGTCGATCGCCCGGCCCAGCGCCGCCGCCTTGTTAACCGTCTCCTCGTACTCGGCCTCCGGGCGGCTGTCCGCAACGATGCCCGCTCCCGCCTGCGCATGCACAGTGCGGCGCATGAGCACAGCATGAGCACAGCACAGCATGGCAAAAACGCAGGTGTTTAAGTGTATATAAGTAAACTGAGCCGCGAGAAGAGGTGTCTGTGCGTCAACTCCCGACCCAGATCCTGACACTGACCCGCGGGTCTGTGCCCGCACGATGCCCGCCCACCTGGATGTGCACGCTCCACTCGCGACGCGGCGCGGCGCCAGCCGGCCCGGGGGCGTCGTACTTGTACAGCGTGTCCTCCGTAGAGTCCGGAATGATCATTGTACGGAGACCCAGAGCCATGTCCATAGCGCCTGGACGTACGTACGGGAGGGACCCCCGGGGAAGGCAGGCGGGTGCGCGCCGGCGTTACGAGGCGATTGGTAGACCAGATCAGTAGGGTACGGTACGAGAGGTACGGGACGTACGGAGGTCTCGAGACGAACTGCGTGCCCTCGCCCAACGACGGTACTCCCCAAGCCCGATTGTGTCATGCTGACACGTGGTGCACGACTGCACGTCGGACGACGGGCGTAACGGCAGTACAGACCAAAGGGTCATCGTCGTACGCCTCACCCGTGAACGACACGTGGCCGATGCTGCCGCCGTACGGTCCGCGCCTGTTGACCTCCAGCTCGTCAATGATCTGCATCGCCCGGACCTGCCCGGATGGGTCGGTATGGGAGGGGGAGGTTGGCATATGGGTTTTGGGTTTGAATGTTTTGAGGTGTTAGGACATTACGTGCCATGAAGACGACCCGGGCGAGGCAGAAGCAAAGGGGAGAGCGTGAAAGAAAGACAGCCAACCGACCATCCGGCCCCCCAGCCCTCCAGGTCGCGATCCACCGGAAGCCTGGGCCGTTTTCCGGCCCTCCAGGCCCTCCGATCCTCCAGTCCCTTCCCGTCCCTTCCCTTCCAGTCCCTTCACGTCCCTCCAGGCCCTCCACGCCCTCCACCCCCACCCACCTTGGGCGCCCCGCTGACGGTCCCCGCCGGCAGCGCCGCCCTCAGCGCATCCCACGAGTCCAGCTGCGGCAGTAGCTCCCCCGTGACCGTGGAGCTGATGTGCATCACGTGGCTGTAGCGCTCCACCTCCATCAGCTTGCGGACCACCACACTGCCGGACACCGACACCTGCGCCGAGGGGGGGACAGGAGGGGGGTATATGAAATTGGTAGACAGGAGGGGGGAGAGAGGGGGGTTGTCCAGGCCGGGGGGCCGCGGCCGGAGCAGGGGTCAGGTGGGGCAGGGGGGCAGCGGGAGCCAGGGGCGGGTGAGGAGGGGCGGGTGAGGAGCGGCGAGTGGTCGGCGGAGTGCGCTGTCCGATAGAGAGCACTTGTCCACATGTGACCCTCCTTCCGAACTGCACACAACCTCCCCCGGGGGTAGTTGCCCCGGTGGTCCTTGCGACCTCTCGGTTGTAAGGACTGCGGAGCTTCACTGGGTTGGCCCCACCCACACCACATCAGATCGCCAGCAGCAAAAGCAGCAACCCCATCACCGCGTGGCCGGCGCCGGGCTGGACCCGCGAACCACCCAGATGACCTCGCCCCCACCTCGCCCACCAAGCTCCTGTAACTCACCCCCTCCCCCCCTCCCGCCCTCCCCCCCTCCCGCCCTCACCCCCTCCCCCCTCCCCCCTCCCCCCTCCCGCCCCCACCTTGCCCACATCGTTCCTGCCCAGGTCCACCAGCATGACGTGCTCCGCGATCTCCTTCTGGTCCGCCAGAAGGTCGGCCTGAGGGGCAGAGTGGCGCGGAATTGGGGTGAGGCGGGGCCACCCCTCTGGCGTACCCTCGCCCATACCACCACCCCATTTGTAAATCATTCCCCCGCGGCCCCGCCCAAAAGTGGCCCATGCCCGCTACCCTACACTCCATCGCCCCAACACAACAATCCTCGCCCCTCTCCACTTCTCGCACTGCCCCCCTTCCCCATCTCCCCGCGCCCCACCTCCAGCGCCTTGTCCGAGTCCACGTCCTTGCCGCGCGGCCGGGTGCCCGCCAGCGGCCGGTTGGTCACCTCGCGCTGGTTGTCCACCCGGCACAGGATCTCGGGGGAGCTGCTCACGATGTGACACCCGCGAGACTGCGTGGGCGTGGGCGTGGGCGTGTGGGTGTGTGTATATGTATTGGGGAGGGGAGGGGTAGAGTTGGGGAGGATGGTTTCGCGAGGGGTGTCTGTGTGTGTCTGTGTGTGTTGGGGCGTTGTGCGTGATTGGGGAAGGGCATTGTAGAAGGGTCGGTGATATGATGTGGGTCTTGAGCGGTGGGCATTTTGAGATGTGGATATTTTGAGATGTGGGTATTTTTGAGATGTGGGTATTTTGAGATGTGGATTTTGAGATGGGGGTATTTTGAGATGTGGGTATTTCGAGATGTGGGTTTTGAGATGTGGGTATTTTGGGATGTGGGTTTGGGATGTGGGTATTTGGGGATGGGTTTGGGACGTGGGTTTTGACATATGGGATGGGATGGGTTTGGGACGTGGGTTTTGACATATGAGTCTGGGATAGAGGACACGTGTGTGGGGGTGCCCCGACGTGGTGAGGGCGGTGACGCAGCCGAGGACGTCAACGGGTTGCCGTATATCATCGGCTGCGTTGACTGCAGGCTCCAAGGCCCGACACCTTAACTTTATTCCAAAACAACCAACCAGGTTCCAAACCAAAACGGCGGGGCCGGCATGAGACCGCACCCGAGACCGCACCCGAGGCCACAGCCCGGCCCCGCCCCCGCCCCCACCCCCCCCCCACACACACCTGCATGTAGACCATGTAGGGCGAGGGGTTGACCACCCGCAGCGCCCGGTAGACCTCCAGGGGGGTGGCGAAGGTGCGGCGCTCGAAGCGCTGCGACAGCACCAGCTGGAAGATGTCGCCCGCCTGGATGTGCTCCTTGGTGGCGGCCACGGCGTCCAGGAACTCCTGTGGGCGAGGAGGGGAGGAGGGGGAGGAGGGGTCAGGAGGGGTCGCTGTCTTTGTTGACATTCAGGGGGTAGGAGGGGTCAGGAGGGGTTGGGGGGAGGGGCGGCGGTGGGATATACACAGACTCACGCGCACACACACATAGTGCTCACTTACCTTTTACACACAGCCGCGGGTCGTTTCCTTGAAAATACTTGAACAAAAACACAGGGGTTTCTCGCTAAATACACATACACACACACGCACGCAGTCAAACCACAGCACAGCGCAGCACGTTCCAATGCCCCTCCTCCCTCCCTCCCTCGCGCGCGGCTCAGCTCTCTCTTGACACACGCGCGCGCCCCCCCCCCACCTGCTTGGTCATGTTGGAGGTGGTGGGTATCGCGGGCCGCTTGTTGAGGTCCAGGGAGATGACCCCCGGGGTGAGCGCCCCGGGCGGGGGAGGGGACGACAGACGCTCCGCCAGCCGGGCCAGCCGGGCGCACCCGGCGTCGTAGGCGGCGCGCAGCGCCTCAGGGCTGGCGGCGTCCTGAGGGCGAACGGCCGCGTGTGTTTAGAAATGCAACCCGCCCGCACGCCCGAACCCAGGCGGGCGGTGTACGTGCAGGTGTATACATACATTAGACTGCCGAGCCGCGAGGAGCCAGCCGCGAGGAGCTAGCCGCGCGGAACGAGCGTGTGTGTGCATGGGGTTTCGGCAGGGGGGTCGACGGCGTCGGCGATTTCTTTGCCCCTGGATAATTATGTGTGGGGGGGTGGGGGTGGGGTCCGCGGGCAAATGAGTAGGGCAGGAGAAGGAAGGCGCGGGCAGCCCTGTGTGTGATGCCGTACCTTCTCCGTGACGGGCACCCAGGCGATGGGGTACAGGATCTTGGTTGCCTGGTCGAACACCACCACATCGTAGTAGAGCCCCAGCTGCATGTCGGGCAGCCGCCGGTCGTCTGAAGGGGCAGGAGGGCGGGAGGGCGGAAGGGGGGACGGGGCGGGAGGGGGGGCCGGGTAGGCGGCGGGTAAGGGAGGCAGGGAGGCGAGGCAGGGAGGCCGCGAACCCCGACGCGCAATGGTCCACGGTCCAGAGCTCCAGACAGAAATGGGTGGGTATGTTAACGATGAAAATGGGCCTCGAGAACCGAGGGGTCCAGCCGGGTGGCGGGGTGGGGTGAGGTATCCGGGGAACAGCAGCTGGGCTCATGTCGAGAACGCGGGTGTCAAGAGCCCAGGCTGTGGCTCACGTCCCGTCGCACGGTCGTTTTTTAGAATCGTTCCAACCCAGCCACAGGGTTGCCACAACACAGTCGGCGCAGGTCGTGCCCCCAATCCCAAGATCCCATGCGCTGCACTCCAAACCCTCCCCCATTGCGCCCCTAACTCTCTGAAGAACCCCACCTCCCTCCCACCCACCGGAGGACTGGCATCGAAAGGCCTCCTAGGTGCCACCGCGCTGCTCCGGTGCTACTACCGCAGACCAACGCTGCCTCCCTCCTCCCACAAACCCATCTGAAACCCCCCTCCACCCCTCCTCAATGGCAGTGGACAGCCCTACGCACCCGTCGGCGCCGTCTCGAACGGCAGCTTGTTGCCGTACACGTAGCGCACGGTGTCGTACCCAGCGTACCCGACCCAGCCGCCCGTGAACACGTCGGGGATGCCCTCCACGCGGGCGGGGCGCCAGTTGCGGCTGAGGCTCTCCGGCAGCTGCACGGGCAAGTACGGCAACCGTCACGACAACAATACGGCCACAGTTACGACAGCAGTACGGCCACACTTGGATTGGGGTGGGCGGTTGCTAAGAATCGCGAACCCCATGCCGGCGATGAAACCCTAAACCCATTCTCCCCGCGGGGTGAATGTTCATCGGTGAGGGCGCCGAACTGGTGGCCTACAAGCAAACGTCAACCAGCAGCAAGCGACATCTACTCGTAGCGCAGTGCGATTCCGTTTACATGTAGCCCGCCACCCCGCCACCAGTCAGCCGCCACCCGCCACCAGTCAGCCGCCAGCTGCCCATTAGGACGGGATCACGGCCCTGACAACGCGCATCGACCAGCGACGCGGTCAGTGGACGGTGCGACGGCGGGGAGCCGCCTCCCTCCGTTCGCTCAGAGTCCGGCTCAGCAACCACAAAACGCCCCGGCCCGCACACCGCCCACGCAAAGCGTCGCGCGTCCGCCCTCCGCCCCTCCGCTGTCGTCAGAGGTGCTACTGCTGCCGCTACTTCGGTCAAGGTGCTGGTCGTAGGGCTGCTGTTGTCGCTGCGGCTGCATCTCCCTGCTGATGCTGTTGGTGCTGCTGCATCGAATATGACCACGGCGGCGCCGGCTGCTGTTGCTGTCGTTGCTGCTGGTGATGCTGGTGATGCTGCTGGTGATGCACCTGCTGCTGCCAATGCAATCCAGCCATGCAGCGGGGGGCCTGCAGATCCGTCCGCCGCCATCTGCCCCTCTGCGCAGCCGCGGGACAGAGGTGCCACGCTGCCACCCTCCCTGGGCACTGCCTCCCATCCCTCCCTACCCCTCCCTACCCAAGCATTACCGCTCTGTACCCAAACCCAGCCCGGCGCCCCGCACCCCAAGACCCCACCCGCACTCCGCGGCTACCCAAGACCCCCTCAGCCCTCACTGCCCTTCCGCACCCCACCTCACCGCCCCACCCTGGGACCCCATCGCAACCCTCCACCCTCCCGCCCACCCACCCTCCCACCCCACACCACCACCCCGCCCCACCTGCATGGGGTCCTCCATGGTGGTGACGGTGCGGCTGCCCGTGGTGTGGTCCAGCATCACCACCCGGTCCTGAGTGGCCACCACCTCCAGGGCGGGGCAGGCGCCCAGGAAGGAGTACCTGCCCTGCTGGTCGCCATTCACCACCGACTCGAACAGGAAGGACGGCAGCTGGGAGTCGGACTCGGGAACCAGGCAGCTGCAGGGTTGGGAGAAAGGAGGGGGCGGGAGTAAGGTAAGGAGGGAGAAAGGGAGGGGGCGTGAGGACTAGGGCGGTGGGCAGGGAGGGGAGGGGGGGGTGCAGGGGCGAACAGAGCTTGGGAAGGAGGGGAAGCGGGAGGGGAGGGGTGCCGCGGGGAGGGGGACGGGAGGGTGCGGGCGGGCGGGTGAGTGGTGCGGAGTGCGGCGACATCATTATGGGCAGACAGAGAGGGTCGGGAAGGTGGGTGATGCGGTCGCCAGCCGGGACCGGCGTGCCCGGCAGCTTGGGGGGTAGCTAGCGGTAGCTGCGGACGCGAGACCAGCGACAGAGAACGTGGGCGGAGGAATGAACATGGACACGATCACAGCCACAGCGGGAGATGAGAGGGTGGGGGGAAGGTGAAGTTCAGGGGATGGAGGGGTAAAGCGAGAAAGTCGCGCCACTGACCGGTAGGCAGACACCGGGTTGAGGTGATCTGAGAAGAGCCGCTTGCTGAGGGGGACCAGGTTGGCACCGCCGTTGACGGCCTCCAGAAACTTCTCAAAGCCCGCGTCATGCGCGGTGCCATTCTGGCTGGTGCTGGTGCTGTTTGACGACGCGTGGTGTGATGCGGGCGACCCTGCACAGGGACCGAACCCCAAATTGTTGCCCAGACAGCATCGTTGGATCTTGAGATGTTCACATGCATAAATTGGTGTGTTTGGACGCTGCAGCCCACATTCTTGCGCCAAAAAAAGGTACCACGTGCCTTGCTAATATTTAGACAGCTGCTCTCAGTAATCTCGAGAACAGAAGATCTTCCAGTGCATCTCATTATAATACTTCTCCGCAATTCGCTCACCTGTTTGGTTGCGTGTAGACGCGCCCGCGTCAATCGTCGCTGTCGCCTTCACTGGGACGAAGCCCCGCCCAAACGCGCTTCGCGACACCTAATTTAGGGGATTGAAAGTTCGAAAGAACGTATAGCAAATTTGATGTCAAGATTGATGCTGTCTTCAGCGACAATTGCGCTACGCGGCGGCTGGCGAAACTAACCCAGGTCTGCGCCACAAGCTTCCGCCTTACTGAAGATGACTGAAAATCGCGAGCATTGAGCTGCGGGTGCTTGCCAAGAAGCGACATTGTCGCTAAAGCGACCGGGGTGAAGACTCGGAGCGGTGTTGGGGCCTATTGCAATTGGAATTGTGTATGAAAAGTACATACAATCTACATAAATATAACTTGGCCCTGCTTCGGTGTTTCTCATGTGGTGCAGCTGCGGATTTTAGCTGGTCGTAATGGTGCAAGTGTCTTCTGCAATCCGATACCAGCACGAATATCTTCCCCCCGATTAGCATAACGCATAAAAAACAGCGATAAGTAGGCATGGCAACGCAGTCGCCTCGGCGCTTATTCGGTCGGGACGCCAGGCCCGCGGGTCAACATCTGGGTCGGGTATTCTTCGATACTCTGCAGATCCCCTCTACATTTACGTCATTACAAAGATATGATACCGTTGCAACGTTTGGATACTGCTTCCTAATGCTTCGATGTTCAGATTATTAATCGCGCCCCACCGCACAGCAGGCGCTTCACTACCACACGCGAACCAGCACCCGAGCCCGCCGCGCACCGGCTGCTGCTGTGGGTGGGTGGCAGGCTGGCTGCACACACCAAGTCGCGCCATGCAGAACCGCATCACAAGCACCCTAAAAACCCCAACCCATCGCGGGTCGCCAACACAACAAACGCCATCCCAAATCAATGGTCATCCGAAACCGACCCAGTGAACCACGCAATACCTACAAATGCCAGTGGCACCTAACCACCCGATGCTGCTCAGCAGCCTCAACCCCGGCCCCCGGCCCCTCATGCCACCCGCGGCCATACGACAACATGGGTACGGACGAGGGCAGGCTCAGCTGCGCTTAATCACGAGCACCACTTCTCCCCCGCCCCGCCCAGCCGCCAAGGACACCGCCATCCTCAGTTGCCCCCATTCGACGGCACGCAGTACCTCGAGGCGATGGCGGCACCGCCCCATTGCGGTACGTGGCCGGCAATGCCGCACTCAGTCCCGCGATGCATGGCGGGCGTCCCTGGGGGCCCGGGGGGAACAGCTCACTTGCCGCTCCGCAGACATCCCGCCGGAGCAGCCCTCGTTGCCGCACAGCCGCGGGTAGCCGTACAGAACCGTACAGCCGGTTTTGCGGTACCCAAATGATGCGCATCGCCAGGCGTTGTGTCCCCCAGTCGTACAGGCAGGAGAAGGTCTCGGCTCTGATGCAACTCTCATTGACAGATCGCGGGACGCCGCGACCACCACAATCACCATCAACGCCACGCTTGACACCACCACCAACATACCATGCACACCCCTGCCGCTCCTCCGCTGCGCGCATCACCGCCCGCAGCCCCCAGGGGACCAGCCTCCCATGCCTGCACCTCACTGCATATCTGTACGATCATGTCTCCCTGCGCAACATTGCCGTATACTGAAAAATTACGTCCTGAAAATCCTGCAAGGCCCCCAGAACCAAAAACCTAGATCACTTCAGAGCCACGGATGCCGTCGTGCCACTACCCCGACTTTCAAAGTACCCAACCCAGCCGACACGCACCCAGAACAACACTACAACGCCTGGGATGTCTCTGGGGAGGCTGCCCTCCCTCCCGCCCTCGCCACCTTACTCACTCCCTCGCCACCCTCCTCCCTCCCTCCGTCCAAACAATAGGTTATACAGCCTGTTCGCTTCACATTCCCCCCACAGCTGTTCTATGGCACTGAGCCCTGGCGCCCGGTCGACCCATGGGCCGTGGCACCTCCCGGAGCCCCACTGGGGGGCGAGGCAAACCTCGCGCGACAGACTGAAACACGTTCGGCATCCTCATCTGCATGCCGCGTCACCTCCGACCCGTGGGTCACGCCACATCACCATACGCCTTCGGGTCACGGCGGAGCTGTGGCGGCGGCGGCATCCCAATGCCCCGCACTGTATCCAGGCACCTACATACCGTACATTGGATCACACACCGCAGTCAATGCTCACGTATATTTTGCAGTTTGCTGATATCATCGCAGGTTGCTGAAACGAACACCCAACACACCACCATTCCACAATCCAACTAAGGAACCCCACACACCTCCCCGCATCTTTCAGTTCTCGCACAAGCTTAGCAATGCCAATATGGGGTAGGGGTGTTGCGCTTGGCAGGGATAGGCCTCTAGGGCAGGGCCAGCCGACTGTGCGCGCAGCCTGAACCCCTGCGCAGAGGGTCGTTGTGAAGCGGTTGGAAGACCGTTACCGTTACCGGTCTCGGGCCGGCCATGCGATACGACAGCCGGCAGGCTTGGTTCCATCATCATCCGAGTGCGGCCGGCAACCGACCAACGAACCAACCGAGCAACGAACCAACCGCTACACGACGGGTCCACAGGCCCACCGGCTGACTTGAGTTCTGTATCCGTACAGTCGGTCAAGGACCGACATCTGATCCACGGCAGCGGCCTCCCTTGCCGCCGCCGCCGCCACAGGACGACGACGGCGACGACGACGACGACGACGCAACGCATCGCGAGGCATTTGATCCATGCGTCGAAACATGGCCGCGATGCGCCTGTGATGGCACCACTGTACCGTCAGCGTCGCGACTGTCAGGCCACTTCAACACGCCTCAATGGACCGCCGCGAACGTCTGCGACTGTGACTGCTGCTGCTGCTGTTGCGCTGCCTCAGGTCGCTGGTCGGCTGCCGCCGCCGCCGCCGCCGGCAGCACCAGCACCGCCCCCCGCCAGGAGTCCCGCAGCTGCAGCGGGTTCATGTGCCATTGCTGCTCGCCCTCAGGCCCGCTCGGCGGCGGTGCGGCCACCGCCGCCGGTGCCGGCGGTCCCCGAACGGCCTGATGGATCCTCGGTGGCGTGCTACTGCCGCAGTGCTCGTCCCCACCGTCGTCATCCTCGTGCTCGTCCTCGTCGTACGACTCGTCATCATCGTCGTCGTACGACCCATCATCGTCGCCGTGCGGCTGCAGCAGCGGCTCTGCCAGGTCCTCAATTCCCCGTTGGGACTGCAAACCCCAGGCACCGCAGCACACCACCTGTTGGCTGTCGTACAATACCTCCGACTGCATTCGCTGCTGCTGCTGCTGATCCTGCATTTTCGCCGGCGGCGGCCGTAGCAGCTGCTGTTGCTGCTGGAGCTGCTGCCAGTAGCCCTCCGCCACCGCGGCCTCCTCCTCACTCCAAACCCCGTGCAGCTGCAGGGCACCGGAGGACGATGGAGATCGGGCGCCGCCGCCATTACGTCGCCTCCTGCCCCATTTTCCCCCCGCCAAGGCCATGCCCGTGATAACCAGCAGGGAGAGCGTCACCGCCACCAAACAGATCAACTGTACAGCAAGCAGCAGTACGACCCACATCGGCGACGTCGGCACCCGGACCGCCGTGCCGACGACGCCGACGCCAGCAGCGGCGGCGGCGGCGGCCGCAGCAGCGGGATCGCCGGTGCGGTCGGCCCGCAGGACCAACACCTGTTGTACGGCCCAAAGCTGCGGCGAAGCATCACCGTCACTCTTCGTCACCACCGCCAGCGTCGCGCCGCTTTCCCCCAGCGACGCCCGATCCGCCGCTTCGTCTGCACTGAATGCCACGTTGTCGGCGCCGCTGCGCAGTCGGGAAGCCCACACGAAGTCACCGGCGCCGCCGGCTGCCGCGGCGGCGGCGCCGCCGTTCGGTTGCGGCAGCTCGTCGTCGTTCATCAGGTCAACGCCGCCGCCGCCGCCGCCGAGGCCAAGGCTGAGCCGCTGTTGGAACCACAGCATCGCTATCCTCACACAACCCCTCAGCGCCGCCAGTGCGCCGCCATCCTCGCCCGCCGCGGAATCTGTCGCCACATTGACCCGTGGGTCGTTTGCTTCCGAGCTTGCCAGCGCCGCCGCCGCCAGCTGATCGTCCTGCTCCAGCAGCCGCATCTCGATTTCCGAAATCTGTTGAAGATCTGCCAATTGTTGTTGCTGCTGGACACCATACTCGGGATTTGTCATGGCGTCGCCGTACAGGAAAGAGTACGACGCCCCACGGGTCGAGCCGCTGGCGGCGCTGTCAGCGGCCTCGGCAGCGCTCGAGCTGACAGTGGCAGCAATGTCGGCGCCAGCAGCCGTGGACCCACCAGCGTCGCTGTCAGCTGTAGCAGAGACATCAGCAGCATCAGCAGCAGCGGCAGTAGCGGCGGCGCTGCGGCCGCCATCGGTCGCGGGCGATGCCGCCAGCAAGGCCGCGGCATCTGGGTCCAGCAGCCAATAGATCGACTCCTCCACTGCCGTACCTTCGTATTCACCCCAGTACCCAAAATACTCCTCTGCAGGCGACGACGACGACGACGACGAGGCGTCCGACGACCCGGATAGCGACCCCTTCGTCGTCGTGTCCCCTGACGTTTCCTCCTCCTCCTCCGGCACCCCGCCCGCTCCCTCCCTCGCCAGCCGCCGGCTGCGGCTACCCTCTAGCTCCCACTGCCTCTTCAGTTCGTCCTCCTGCTGCTGCTCCACCTCAAGCGCAATCCAATCGGCGGCTCGTCCCAACTGCCCCAACGCCTTGCTCCCCTCCACAGCCCGACTCCGACCCTGTTGCAGCCGTTCCCGCCCCCGAGGGTGTTGCTGCCGGTGCAGCCCGTCCTCCGCAGAATCGCCGATTCTCGCTACTCGTGCTCCTGCTCCCGTTGCTGCTCCTGCTCCCGTTGCTGCTCCTGCTCCCGTTGCTGCAGCTGCTTCTGTTGCTTCTGCTGCGATGTCTTTAAGGGGCGGGATAATGACCTCAGGACAGCTGCTGCCGTCATCTTGGGAGGCATCACAGTCAAAGGGCTGCAGGTCCTTGTCGAAACACATCCAGATCTGCACACGCGCACACACACCAACAGGAGAGGGGCGGATGAGGGACGGCGCCGAACAGAACCCGGTTCTGCGTTGCCTTTCATAATTGTTACGTCACCCTTCAACAGCGACGTAGACCTCCGGGACAACTACAACCAAACCAATCCGGTGACCATTCGCGGTTTCGCTCTCTTAAATGGCATGAGGGGAGGCGCGGGCGATCAGGGGAGGGAGCGAAGGGAGCCCGGGATGGCGGCTGAGGAAGCCTTGGCGCTGCGGGCCGGGGTACAAGATGTTGGTCAACAGAGGCATCGGCAGCAGCAGGGAGACAAGGGTAGCAGCAGTAGCAGCAGCAGAAGAACCGCCATTGACAGCAGTAGATGTGCATGCGTTCTAGTCGCTTGTCGTACTTCTCATCTCCCCCACGATTGCCGACCGGGGGGCGGGCGCCAGGCTGGGCCCCCCTGGAGTAGCCCCCACGCCGGGCCGACCCTCCCAACAACCCTGGACGCCGCACCTCCGTGAGCTCCTTGTTGTCACAGTGTACGAGCGGCCGAACGCCGTACATGTCGTGGATGGCTTTGACCAGGTCGTTGGAGCGGTAGGCGGTGCTCTTGTGCGGCACAATGTTGGCCTTGCGGAGCGCCGCCTGCAAAGCGGCGGACGACCATCACCGGGGGGCACATGGACGTGTTCGTGTGCGGTGGGTGGATGTACGAGAAGTGTGGGGCATGACACGATAACAGAACGGAATGATACCAAGAGGCCGGGAAAGACCGCCTCCGCAAGCTGCCACTCTGGTGCCCATCTTGCACGACGTTACACCCTGAAGCCTAGACGAAGCCTCGAAGCTTATATGCCATTCAGAGGCCCCCGTTGGTCCCAACCACCCTGAGCAGCCGCTCCTCCGAAACCGTGTCCGCGCACCCCGAGCGCTCGGCAACTCCCCCTGCCCTGGCTGTGCCTGGGCTGGGTGTGTCTGGGCTGTTTTCTTTTAATATCCCCGTGCCCTCCAACTTCCCGTCACCCGCCCGCTGCCCCGGCCCTGTCCCCCCTCGGCCTCCTCTCCCTGGCCGTTCCCATCCTCCGCCGTGTCCTTCGCGTGGTCTCCTGCCGTACCGCGAGGTCGTACTTGGCGTGCAGGTCCAGCACGTGTTTGAAGTACGAGTGCTCGGTGGGAAATACGTCCAGCGCGCAGGTGCCGTGCTTCGACCACTCGTGCTCCCAGAAGCCCTCCGAGTCCCAGTCCTGGTCCATGGTGGAGGGCCACTCCTCCTCCATTTCCGGCCGCAAATCTTTGATCTTGCTGACATCGAACTTATTGTCCGCGTCGCAAAACTGCGGCCAGGTGCCGTCCTTAAAGTTGGGCCACAGCCCGTGGATGGTCAAATGGAACCTTTGCGGGGGGAGTGGGGGAAGAACAGCGGGGCGGGCGCGGAGTGGAAAGGGGTTTGGGGCGGCACGGCGCGGCGCGGCGCGGGGCGTTGCCGGGGAGGTTGGCACATGTGCAGGGGAAAGCAGGGCAGGAGACGGGGTCGCGCGAGTTTCGCTGGGCACTGCGGGCGATTCCGGTATGGATTCGAATACAAGCGGCTCCCGACCCCTTATCACGGTGGCAGCTCGGGCGGCCATCGGTACAACGACAGGGAGCGGGCAAATTGTGTAAGAGCCTCGGAATTTGCAGGATTCAAGAGATTTTCAAGCGGGAGGATGGAGGGAGAAAAATAGTAGGAGAGGTGGGGATCAAGACTGTGGGGGCAGAGGTTCTTGGGTGGGCGGAGCCCCCGCGTTGGTGTTTCGCCCGACAGCCGGAAACCAGTCTTACCCATGATTGTGCACCTCGGCACATCCATTCTTTGAGCAAAACGTTCCTGGCCATTGCCTACGGAGAGGACACCGCTATGTTCAAGCTTCAGACATCGATGAAGCTGACCTAAAGCTCGACGCACACACCTGACCAGCAAGAAGTAGTCAAAGTCATGTGACTTTTCTTTCATTGTCTGGTATGGGCCCAGCTGCCTGGCGCGAGCCGCTACCGACAACGCACAGGCCAGGACAAGCGCGCGAAGCATCGCAGCGCCAGTTGGGCGCGACGCCGTGGCCATTGGCGTCAACGCTCGAGTCCAGACGAACAATGCGTAAAATGAATCGTCGTGAGCAATCCGCGTATGGGGGTGTAGCGTTGAGTTTGTGAGTTGTAGAAGTCGCTACCTCATCCTAACTAAACGAGCTTCAGCAGGCTCTCAATTAAAAATAGATAAGAATGCGTGCCAGAGTGCGACGATTGCTTGACCTTTGCTCGGCTGAAAACCGAGTGAAAATGCCGTACCACTGATACGAGACACTGGTCGGTCAAATCCAAGACTTATCCATCCTATTGCATATTGGTCGGCACAAAATACATCCTTCAGCATGTGAAGCGGCTGCCTCGCGGCCTGTCTCACGATTGGGCGACTAGCTAGCTGCAGCTTACGTCACATGAAGGACTGAAGAAACGCTAATTGCATACTGGTTACTCACACATTGTAAATTAAGTTTTGGTTGAACAAGGTGACACAGGTATTCGCTTTTCAGGTAGCCCTAACCAACGCCTGCGCCCGCCAGTGGGAATCAAATTAGCGACGCCAGCGCTTCAGTGATATTGTAAGTGAAGTATGTATTTATCTGTCAATGCTGCTCAGTTGAGGATGGCACCATTCTAGTTGCGCAGCTTTTCTGACCGACCCCTGCACGCCCCGGCCGAACACACATACTACAAAGCATTCGGACTGAAGTCACAGAATGGACAAGCAGAAAGACTTCATCTAAATGACGTGCAGGGAAAACCTGTTGTGGTTTCGGAGCGGGATATTCGATTTCGATACAGGGTACCATCACGTGCCTGCGGTAACAAGTCTATGAGCCAGCTTAAAGCGCAATGAAGCGGCCGGTAGCGGTAGGGCGACTTGAAGCCCAACGCGATGGGACGCCCGAACCCTCCCTCCCAGGACGGTGTGGGAGGACACCGCCGATGCAGGACGACAGGGATCTGCCACTGAGGAAGCTTCGTTGCTCGTTAGTGCGACCGCAACACAGCAGTCACAGGCGTCATTCGTTAACCGGTCATTCGTCGTTATCGCCTGGACTCCCCAACCGTCGTACCCCCGCAAATCGTCTGTGCGACCGGGTGCAACTGTCCATGGTGGCGCCTCCCAAAGCGGGCTCCCCGGGCTAAGCACGACGCGTCCCTGCCCTCCCTGTCCTAACTTTGCGGCTCAACTCAAGGCACGCGCCACGCCGCCACCCCAACCCCACAACCTTTCGGATTTCTCTCTTACAACCCGCCACGACCTCTACAACAAATCCACGGTCGGTCCAGGCACCCGGCTAGAGCACGCCCCTCAACCCGCACGTCCCAGCTCGAGCGTAATTCCGTAATTCCGCGCGTCCAACCCTCCGTTACAGCTGTCAATTAAAATTTAAAAACACCGATGCCAGTGGCCCAACTGCGACGACGGCACATCTTCTTGGTGCAACAGCCCCAGCTTCCCAGCCATGAAGGGCAGGCCATGCAGCAACCCAGATCCGGTGCAGATCCGGATCCAGCGCTATTCCTTGGGGTTACATGGATCGAAACCTTCACATCACATGGATTTTACCTTTTGAAATTCACGCCGCAGGTCACCCCGTGTGTCCTGATCAGGCCCGCAGGAACCAGTTGAACGCCTCTCGGGCGATGGGCAGGGTGATGATGTGGCCGCCTTCGAATCTTTGAGGACCGTCGGGGCAAAAGGATTGAGGACGAAGGGACGAACGAAAGGACAGGCAAACATGTTGGGCGGGGAGAAAGCATCTCGGTTCGTACCTCGAGCGACGGTGAGCCAGCGGGCAACGGGTATGCATGACGGGAGAGAGCCATAAGAGGTAGCGCATCAACGACCGGTACAACCGCCAGAGAGCTGTAACGTTCATTCATTCATTTACCTGTGCACCTCGCCATGCTCCCTTGCCCTCTGCAGCCTCCCAACTCTGCATCCCCCACCGGACTGTCGCTGATTGACTCTGTAGCATCTCGATCTGGGTTACCTTCAAATCCAAGTTCATTCATTCAAATCCCCTAAGCCCTACCTGGTTGTTCTAGCAGCCCTTGGCAGCCAGCGCCCGGGCTCTCATCCACCCCACCCCATATGTCAATAAAGACAGCAAAACCGCGAAAAGTCACCCCCCCTTCCTTGTGCCACTCAACTCACTCGTGGTACTGCACCTCGCAGCCCAGCTCCTCCAGCTTTGGCACGATCCGCCGGGAGCACATGACCGGCAGCACCGCGTCCACCTGGTTATGGCGTCCAGGTTCTGTAGCCCGCCAAAGCTAAGGTACAAGTCGAAAGGCACCGCCCGCCCACCGGCGCCATGCAGCATCACGATCAGCGGCGACGGACGTGACGGGTCATAGGTGGGTGGCACGCAGAAGAAGCCGTCGCGCCGGGACGCGGCGGCGCGCTGCGCCGGCGGCCGCGACGCCCAGCGGCTGCGGATTGCCGATGAGGTCGTGGGTGGCGGCGCTGGGAGGGCCCCAGATGGACCGGGATGTCGTATCTGGAGAGGGCGACGTGTCTTGCGGGGAGGAATCGGAGATGACGCGGCCGAGTGGCCGCGGGCGGGCGGTCAAACGAAACGGAACTGCGGTGTGCATCTCTGCAACTTCGCTTGGGCAGAGGGTTGGTTCAGGGCTTCGGCCCCTGGAAAGGTTTGACCGTTGACGATGGGCGATCGGACGACCGTCTGAGTGGTTCGGACCCTTAACGTGTGCGGACATGGTGTTGATTCGGTTAGGTTCGGTTTGCGAATGACGTGGTCAGCAGTTCAGTATCGAGAGTGCGAGATGGTAAGTTGCACGTTCAAAGTATCTTGCGCCATGATGAATTCATGGGATTTATTCATATAGAAGCACATGCCGTTCCGAATTGCGGACCCATGGGTCATATGGGAACCACGCACAGCAACGATTTGTTAAAAAAAACTGGCATAGATATTGCATGCGCTTTCTGCGGTGAACCAACCATTTCAGTGAGGGTTCCCATCCCGGCACCGGCAGTTATGGTCGCCCACATTCGATCAAATGCAGGAAAATTCGCGTTCATACCTCCAATGAATCTACGCAGTTCTCAACACTGAGGACTGTGGAGGGTTAAATGCCAACAGGCACACTGTGAAATGCGATCACGACATCACGTGGCCTTTTAGCCCCGAGGCCCCCGACCAAGGAAAGCAGGAGGCATAAAGAAGGCCAAGGTGTGCACTGAATGCACTTGCGAATTGTATAGGTTCATAATTAGTTGATTAGTTGATCGTTGATTCCGATCAGAATTTCAAAGTCCGCATCTGCTCCAACTGCCGAAACCGTTACGGGACACTGCACGTTCCGAACGCCCTGCCTGGAACTTAAAAGCTATACATACTTACAAAATTTTGTTCGCGCATTGCAAATAGGGTTGCCAGCCCTCGAGATTCCCTGTCTGGTGTAATGGCGCTGTTTTTGAGGGTTCTGGGGCTGACCTTGTTCCTTTGCGTCGCCAGCGGGGCACGCCAATTGTCGTCATTGTTGAGGTCTAGCCACGCAGGATCGTCTTCTATGCCCAAAGACCAACGCGAGTTCGACTACTTCATGTTTGTTAGGTCAGCCAGCCGTTGGCATCGCGCACGGTCCGTCCCGGCCAGGCCCATGAAAACTATGGATAACACGGCTGTTGTTCACGCAATGCAGACAGTGGGCCGGGCAGTATTGCTCAACGCACGAGTGCCCCTTGGTGACCGACCGAAGGTAAGTCGGGGCACGTCATCACCAGCCCAACCTTGCTCTCCAAACGAGACCCAGAAGCGTAAAGACGGCCCCCCGCGCAACTTGTTTCCAGGACTTTGACTGAATAACCCAACTCTGGCTTTTCCACTTTCGGACGCGCATTTGGGCGCAACTGTCGCACGCGCTTAGGCACCATGCCCGCCCCCGCCCGGCTCACCTTCCCGCAGCTACCACTTCACCATCCACGGCTTGTGGCCCAACTACGACGACGGCACGTGGCCGCAGTTTTGCAACGCGGACTACAAGTTCGATGAGGACCAGCTCAAGGACCTGATGGACGAGATGGAGGAGGAGTGGCCGAGCGTGCAGGACTCGGACGAGACGTTCTGGGAGCACGAGTGGTCGAAGCACGGCACCTGCGCGCTGGACGTGTTCCCCACCGAGCACTCGTACTTCAAACACGTGCTCAAGCTGCACCTGCGCTACGACCTGGCGGTACGGCATATGGGATATGTGGGTTGACAAGTTGAATTCCGGGTGGACCAGAAGCCATGAGATCTGGATCTGGGTTTGTCAGCATCCACAACGACGTTCATAATGGCGACGCGGGCGCCCGCGCGCAAGAGTGCATCGGAACGGGTCAGCCCCACGGCAGGGTGGCACGCGGTGGGGCCCTGGACGCTGCGTTCCGACTCCCCTTACAACCCCATCCGCCACCCATGCTGCGGGCACTCGGCGATGTAGTGCTTCGGCTTAACTTATGCCTAGCCCCCCTCTAACCGGGCATCTCGTAGCGTTTCTACAGCTTTTAGGCCTACATAGCTTTGAGGCCCTCACACGCCTACCCCTCATATCCCATCGAAGGCCGTAAATCCTACACCCTAGGGCGCAAACCCTCGCCCCGGATTAACCAAGCCGCCGCTGTATCCCCTTCGCATAACCCCGCTGTGCGCTGCCCCCCTCGCGCTGCAGGCCGCGCTGCGCCCCGCAGGCATCGTGCCCTCCCGCAACCGGGTGTACCGCGCCCAGGACGTGCGGGACGCGCTGTACAAGGCGTTCGGCGTGCGGGTCCTGATACACTGCTACAACAAGCAGCTCTCCGAGGTGCGTAGGTGTGCCCCGGGGGAGGGGTGGGGCGGTGCGGACAGCAGGACACCGACCGCCGGGCGGCTGGGTGTGTTAAAAAGAAAAACAGCCCAGACACACCCAGCCCGGGCGGCTGGGTGGCGACGGGGCACAGCGGGGTTCCCTAAATCCGCCATTCTGGGTGTGCCCCGGGTCGTTTCTTGGATTTATTTCCTGGTACTCTTTTTATCCCCGCCCCTCTCTCGTATCAGGTGCAGGTGCCTCTGTCACGTGCTCGCGCCCTAATCACACACCACTGCTGTCACAGCCTGTTCCGATCAGCGTTTCCCCCCGCGGCCCCCGCCGCATCCGTCGATTCTTCGCTAGAGGGGTTCGCATCGCAATCGCATCCAACGAGCGGATCGGGTCGGACGGCATCATGAGATGCGCCGCTGCTGTCCCGCTGTTGCGGCGCGTGTTCCGCACCTGGTGCCGCGCCCCGCGTGCTGGCTCCCTGCTGCACCGCCTGCCCTCCCCCGGTCGATGTGTTTAGAGAAGAGACCCGGTCGGTGTGTCTGACTGAGCCGCGAGATGGTCTCTGTGTGCGTGTATAGCAAGAAACCCGCCCGACCCAAACCAGTTACCAATATACTTACCACACTCTGTGTGTGTGTGTTATCAAGGACCTGTGTGTGTGCGTGTGTGTGCAGATCTGGATGTGTTTCGACAAGGACCTGCAGCCCTTCAACTGCGATACCTCCCACGAGACCGGCAGGTGCGACGAGATGACCATACCGCCCTTCAAGTCGCAGTCGCTGCGGGGCGGCGCGGTCGCAGACGCGGACGTGGCAGCGTTGGCCGACGCGGACGAGGTCAAGGCGGCGGCGGCGGCTGAAGCGGTGGCTGCATCTTAGGCCCCTGGTCAGCGATCAAGGAGTACGGGTTTGGACCGCGGGGTAAATCAAAAGGTGCCCAAGGTCCAAGTATGCTTCTTCTAGGATGGGGAGATAACATGACTCTTTTTGTTTTAGCGATATCGCGCCGCGAACGAGATGGTGGGATTGATGCCGGCCAACGCGCGCGCCAGAACGGGCCGGCCGACGGTATCGTTAACACATCAGCAGAGGGAAGGGGTACACACCAGCAGCAGGGGGAGAAGGTGTACCAGCAGCCGCGTGGGCCAGGGGCGGGCCAGGGGGGCGCCTCGTCTGCGACTGCCGGACCGGGTCACGCGCGGCTGCTGGGCGCGGTGGTTGTAGCTGTTAGCGCTTCGGCAGGTTGGGATTCGATGTTGTATTTGTACGACTACGGTAACATATGCGGGAGCTTCAAGGCGCGTACCCACACATGTCTTGAGCTGTGCAATAAGTTAAATGTGGAAGACTGCATGGCATCAGTCCCAGGCGCAACAAACGGCGCGCGGAGCTCGCTGTTTTTTCGTACTGGAATGTCAAGGTAATACGCGGTCCCTACGCGGTCCGTTTTTATCGAGGAGGGGGCACGTCCCTGGCGGCGCTTCATGTCTGTGAGCGTGCGTTGAAAAAGGAAGGTGCCGTCCTTGGTTCCAACCGTTAGGCGATTGTACCCCTTGTCTGCTTTGTTGTGCGGGCAGGATGTGCTTCCGGACGCCGCGCCTGCGGTCCTGCTCGCGGGGGGTCCACCACACGTGCCAACCCCGCGTGTGTGGCGCCTGCCCGCAACACGTTTCTTGGTTATCGTTGTCCATGAGGGGTCGTGAGGGGTCTCGGTCTCGGAGCTCGGACAATGAAGATGCAGGTCTGGGAGAACCATTATTTCTGACAGCCGTCGGCAGCTTGCAGCTCTCAGGATCGCCAGGTGTTTCCACCGGGCCTCGAGGGAACGATGCCGCAGGGAATCGCACTCCCCCCCGCGTGGGTGTGTGTGGGTGTGCTACCGTATGTGTGGATGCTTGGCGAGGTGTGTTGGCTCAGTCCGCAGACGCCTGGCGTTTCAAACGCACTCCGGCCGCCTTTATCTGATGGCCTTCTTGCGTTACACGATCGCATCCCCGATCTCCTGTGCTAGGCACTTCATGACATCCTGTCTCGGGTTGTGCAAAACTCAGATGTCCTTGTGGACACCAAGCTGTAATGACATTTGCTGTGAGAGGATCAGGCATCGGCGACAATAAGCCGAGTCCACATGTTCAGCCGCACAGAGAGAGCTTGCGCCCCTTGTGCAAGAATCGGTCCCAACGAGACGTATCAGCACGGGCGCCTGCGACCGCTCTCTCGTCAGCAGCGTGTGCAGCCAAGTGCATGCGCTGCGCCGCGCCGATCAAGGGGTGACGTACGGCGTGGTAGGTCACCCGAAAGCCTAAACCCAGTCGTAAGGGGCTACAATGGGCGCCGCGCTCCACCGCACCACCAACAGACATGATCACATGAAAGTTTAGTGTGGTACGTCACCCCGCAGAGGGACCTCCCGCTGCGGCAGCAACCCCCCTCCCCCCAGCCACGACCCCGAAACGCCCGCGCGATCACGTTGTCCCAGACTACGGCACGCGTGAATAAAGAAATGACGTACGGCCAGCCTTACATGTGACATCCCGGCTCTGCAGCAGGTTTGTTTGTCACGCGGTCACGAGGATGTGGAGCCACGACGCTTGCCAGTGTGCGCGGACACCTCTGTACCAATTTCAAATGGCGCCCTGCTCTCTGTCTGTCTCTTGTCTCTCTTTCTGTGCCTCGATCTCTCCTGACTGACGGCAGTTAGGTATAGCTAGGTACAGCCATCCCCGGCCCCGGGCCCGGCCCGGCCCAGGCATTGGGAGCCAGCGCCACAGGGGGCGGCACCACCTCATCTCCGCCGGGTCCGTAGCGCAGCACCTCATATGACCTGTCAGTCGGCGACTTCCTGTCGGCGAGGCTGACCCGGGGGGCCCGGCAGCACCAGCAGGAGGAGGGAAGGGCACCTCTGGCCCGCCCCCATGAGCCGGCGGCGGCCAAGTCGACCACTGGGCATCTGGGCTCCTTTGCGGAAGGCAGGTCCGTCCGTCCGTCCGTCTGACAACGGTGCTTGAAGCGCCGGTGATGGGCTGTGTGGGTGGGGGCGACGGGTGTACGTACGGGGGCCAGAGGCGGCTGCTACAGCCCGAGGTAGCTGCTACCAGCTACTGTAGTTACAGCTACTGTTGCCCCAGCTCCGCGGACGTCTCCTGCACCTCGGACGCAGCGGTCGCGCTGCGGCCGCCGAAGTGTTTCGCGAGGCGCTGCACCGCCACGGGCAGCGCGTCGCCCGGCATCCAGGCCCAGCAGACGCGGAAGAAGCCGGGCTCGGAGGCGTGGCACTGGTCGCCTGCAGCAGGAAACGCGGAAAAGGTTGCAGGGCTGGGCTCAGGGAAAGTGCGGTATCGCGTAGTCTCAAGGGTTGTGGCTTCTTGGTGCATCTCCCTTCGGTTAATCCAACCAGTCTGCCGTCCTAAAGTCTACACTCCTACCAGTCTGCCGTCCTGAAGTCTACACTCCCAGGAAGCCACAATAAAATGAGGGGCGGAGGGCAGCGGACAGGGTAGGGCGGGAGGACCCCTATCGGCCTCCCAAGCGAAGGGTGCTTGCCGCGTCACGTCCGGGAAGGGCGACGCACTTCTGCCCCATCAAAGGGCCCATCCACCCATGCTTGCGGGGGCTTCGCTCCCCAGGTCGCACGCGGTACCGTACGGTACGGCAAACCCACCTGGTGTCAGCAGCACCCGGCAGTCCTGGCACATCTCCTCCCAGAGCTGCGCCTCGCCCGCCCAGCTCTTCTCGGGCAGCCAGGCTCTGCACGGCCCGGAAGCCCAAGGGCGGGGGCACCAGGGACCATGGCGAGTGTCATGAAGAGCAGGAGGGAGGGTGATGGACATCGGCGCGCAGGGCGGCAACGAGCTGACTCAGGAACAGCTCCGGCCCGGCCCGGCGTCTGAAAGCCGGAGCGCTGCAGCCGCGCACCCACAGCGTACGCGATCGCCACAGCAGCACGAGCACGAGCACCCGCATAAAAACATCAGCAGGAGGCGCTCCCTCACTAATGAAGTAATGAATGAACGGCAAAGTATTACAAGTTTACAACTGACCCCACAAACGTCATCCAAATGCCCTTCCGGATCTCCTCCGCCCTCACCCTCGCCCGCCCAGGCCCCTGCGCCCCTCCACCCGCCCCCACCCACCTGAGGTCCACCCAGCAGAACATGGCGCTGTCCGCCTGGATGTGGGGGATCCCCGCCTGCACCAGTGCAGCTGCGGGGGGAGGACGGAAAGGGAGGGACGCCGCGTCCACTTAACCCATTGTACAATCACATACACACACATACGGTAACCCCCCGGTCATCCCTGCGCGGGGGTCCAGGCTGCTCTTCTCTGTATTTTTCCAGGTGTGCCGAAGCGCAACTAGCCATCCAATTTACTAACCAACTAATCAACTAACCCACATACACATGCTCGCGTGGGCATGACGACGTGAAGGAAACCCAGAGGGATCCAGTGCTGATGCAGGTCACAGCAGGTGCTGACGAGGGGCCCCACCTCGCTGGCCCGATTGGTTCGTGTCTTCCTCTCAATCACCACCCCCGATCCACCCTCAACCGTCGGAAGCGCAACGGCGCCGACTTCCGTACATCCCGACGGCGGCGTTCGCACAGGGCAGCGACACACGTGGTGCCATGCGTCACTGCCGCACCCACAGCTAGCTGATACGGCAAGATCCAAGATCTCAAATCCAAGATCCAAGATGCTGCGAAGGCAGAATCTCAGCAGCGGCGACGTTGCACCACGTGACGGGCACCGCCATGGAGCCCACCTTCAAGCTTGTCGTACGACGACTTGAGCCGCGCTCGGTTCGTGGCCAGGAACGCCGCCAGCCAGTCCTTGTCCTCCAGCGCGTGTATGAGCGCCCACTGCACGGGGTTGGCCACCGCGCAGAAGTAGCCCAGGTTATCCAAGGCCTGGGGGGAGGGCAGGAGGAGGGTAACAGAAGACCGGGATGTGGTTGGGGATGAGGGGCTTCGACAACTGCTGCCAACCCGGGGACCCCATTTGCGGTTTCGCTGTCTTCGATTAACTCAAGGGGGATGAGGTTGGGGGTGAGGGGGTTGGGTTGCGAGAGGCTCGGGAGGCCAGCTGAGCCAGGCACAAGCTCAGCAGCCGAAAGCTTCTTCCAGTCGGTCGTTGCCGCCGTTGTCGTTGACCTTTCCGCGGGACGCGGCCGACCAGCGCAGTCCAGTTAAACATGCCGTATACCGTACGCCTTTTCGCTCACCTTGCAGAGGTGGTGGTTCCTGGTGTGCAGGCAGCCGCAGCGCAGCCCGGAGGCGCACATGTCCTTGGACATGCCCCACACCACGTGGTGCAGGTCGGCGAGCCGCTCCGAGTGGGGCAGGCCTGCGCGCCCGGGACGCGGGATGCGGGACGCGGGGCGAGGGGCGAAGGACGCGGGGCGAGGGGCGAAGGACGAGGGCAGCAATGGAGGGGCAGGAAAGCAGGGCTGTGGGGGACTGGGGCTGCCCATCCGATGACACAACGGCGACATGTTGGGGCTCTAGTGGGAAGCAGCAGGAGGAGGAGGGGGAGGAGGGGTTGAGAAGGGGGCGGAGGCGGCGGAGGAGGAGGAAGAGGAGGAGGAAGAGGGGTTGAGAAGGGAAACACACCACGATGGGATAGGAACAACGGACTGCCATGCCTTGCCCGCTCAGCAGGCATGACCAGCAAGCACCCGCCGCCTTCACACGAAGCGGAACAGCGTCAGCCGAGGGCAGGCACACACACACACCCATGTGTGGGTTGGGGCGGGCGGGCGGGCTGCATTTCTTAACACACATGCACACCCATGTGGCGCGGCTCAGTTATCTTTACACACACCCATGCGCTACTCCGCCCATGCACTTCACGCACTCCTGTTCTGCCTGCCTAAGCAACACACACACCCATGCGCGCGCCCCGCCTGCGGCCTCTCACCCGCCGCCTCCTGCCGGGCGATCACCTCCGCGCTCGTGAAGGTCTTGCCGTCCGCAAACACGCTGTTGCCGTAGATCTCGTCACTGGGCGTAAGAGAGGCGCAGGCGGGGTGGCGACGACCAGCGGGGAGGCGGGCGTGTAAATGGGCTTCACACGACGCCAGGACACACAAACACAACATACACGCATACAGTTATCTTTTATACACGCATACAGTTATCGTTTACACACGCACACACACACACGCGAGTTCCATGAAGATCGTGCGTGGAATGGGGGCGGGGTCTGCAAGGCTCCAGGGGGCTTGGGCACCAGCGGCCCTGTACCGGGCTTGGGCACCAGCGGCCCTGTACCGGGCCCTCAAAAGGAAAACGGTACGGCAGGATCTTGAACCGTACCGCTGCCCGGCGAGGCCTGACTTGGAAACCCCCATGAAAACCCCCATGAGCCATGACTGAACCACCGAAGCTGGACGTCGGCTGGCGAACGCGGGAGCGCCATCCACGGCCATCTCCCGCGCAGACCTCCGCGCCTCTGCCTCCGCCTCTGAGCGCACTCCACTCGAAGTGCCGCCGATGCCGAGCTCCTTTCCGCACTCTCTTTTGCCTCGCCGCCGGCCCTTCCCGACATCTGACCGAGTGTGCCCTGAGCGGAGCACCGCCCAGATGTGCTCTGGCCCCCGGGTGAGCCATTTTCCGCGGCAGCGCAGTTCGAATATCTCGGTCGATTTCCTTTACCCCCTCCACACACCTGACCAGGTGCACCCGGCGGGTCAGACACCACCGCAGCATCTCCACAATGGTTTCCCGGCGGTACATGATCCCCAGGGGGTTGTTGGGGGAGGTGTACAGCAGCGCCGCCACCCGCCGCCGCCCGCCGGCACCGCCGTCCGCGTCCTCGGCCGCGGCCGCCTCCGCCGCCGCGTCCAGCTGCGGACCCACGGGTCGGTCCTCGTCCAGCTCGAACGGCACGGGCCGCACGGCGCACTTCACTTGCAGGTCGTTGTCGAAAGCCGGGTAGTACGGCGCAGGTATGAGTACGACATCCCCTGCGGCGGTCAGGCAGGGACGATTCAACCTCCTATCTCCAAATACGGTACTGCACAGACCCCCTCCTAGGAGGATCTGGTTGCCCGAATCGGACCGGCAGTCCGGCGGCGGGACCCGGTTCAACGGCGGCGAGCGCGGTGGGGTCACGAGGGAAGGACTCCACCACACGCCACCCACCCCAGTGCGCCAGGTGCCGGGTAAGCGCGACGCACGGGTGCAGGCGGGGTCGTGCGGCGAAACCCAATGTTGCAGTCAGGTGCGCGGGGACTGGCACGTCCCTGAGGAGCACGTGCCCCGTAGCACAGTGCGGCATGCGCCGGGTGAGGATCTCTCGGCGCGAGCCGCCGCAAGGCGCAGGCCCCCCCCCTAGGGGTCGCGCGACAGACAGGCGGCAGCCCACCTTGAGAACATGAACCGCTCCTCAGCCGCTGCTACACATACGAGTCACCCTAGCGACTCACCCGGGCCACGGATCCCCCGCCTGGGCCCGCAGACCCAGCCACCCACCTGGGCCCGCAATGCAGTGGAAGAGGTTCTCGATGATGGCCCCCACACCCGCGCTGACCGACAGCTGGTCCGGGTCAACAGAGATGCCCTGTGGGGCCATCAGCGGCGGGGGAGGGGGGTGTCAGCCGGGCAGCCAGGAGGGAGGGAAACCGATGTACCGCGGTCCTCGGTGCCGGATTGGGATGCGCACCACAACAGCGCAGAGCCGGCCGGGACGAGCGCGGTGGCGCTTGTGGGGCCCTACGACCTGGGTGGCACGGGGGACCGCTCCACGTTTGCCCTTCGCGGTGCGACTCCCCTTGACGTCCACCAAGCCGCAAGAGGCCCTCGCCTCCACGCGCGTGGCCCGCAGACCACCACACCCGCTGCAGTACCATGAGAGCTGCAGGAGCTTCTCGAGCCGCTGGCAGAGTGCAACGTAAACTCTAAAGATGACGCACACTGCACGGCACCTCCGACACGCACATGCATACCCACAGAACACAGACCCACCCACCTGCATGAACGTGTCCTCCAACAACCGCGCGAGCGCCTGACGCAGCCGGGGCAGTCCGCGCATGTCCTGTGTGGGTTTGGGTGTGGATTTGGGTGTGGGTGGGTGTGTGCATGTCGGTGTGGGTCGGTGTGTTTAGCAAGGTAACACGATGATTGTGGGGTAAGGATTGGGGAACCGATGATTGTGGGGGTTAAATTGAGAAAAATAAATAAACCCGCAGAACGACCCCGATGATTGTGGGGGTGGGGGTGTCGGTCGCTGGGATCCCTAGGGGTGGGTCAGGGTGGGACTGTGAAGGCGCTTACTCGTCGCCGAAACGATCTATGCACCACTCGCTGCGAACCCAGGACGCAATACAGCCATTACACCGCGTCCTGTGGGGTGTTTCACTGTGGGTGATCCCCTGATTCGCCGTCCGTGTACGGGACTACGCGTCCTAGGGTGTATATGATGTGGGTCGCGACCTCCCTGCCACGTCAGCACAACAACGGACCGGAACTGCCTGTTCACGTGTATCAGAGAACCTGAGCCGCGGGTAACGTGTCAAGCGTTAGCACCTGTGATTGTCCGGCTGGTGGCGGCCGGCTGTCTGCTCCCCCAACCGGAGCGTCCGGGTGGCTGGTGCCCCACGTTACCGCCCTCAACGGTACACCCCGGGTCGTACCGAGCTGTTTTCTTTGTAACCCCGGGCCGTACCGAGCTGTTTTCTTCCTAACCCCGGGCCGTACCTGGTAGCACAGCGCCTCCTCGGGGAAATCCGCAGCCGATCGGCTGAGCCGCTCCTGGAAGGGTGACGACCAGAGGGTTGTGCCGCGGTCAAAGGATCGCGGTCAAAGGATCGCGGGTCACCGAGAGCACTGGTGAGTATGTTTGGCACATGTCTGTCCTGTCGGACAGCACTACTCCGGAACCTCGGTGCACTATCTGCAACCCAGGTGTACGACACGTCCACATTGCACCTGATTGCATCCCGGCGCTTGCGGATTTTGGCAAACTTGCACCCCACTTGGATAGCTGTGCAGGCCTGTGCCGGCAGCCGGCGTGCACGTGCACCCCCTGGGGCTAGCCATGTAAGCAGCCGGCGTACATAGGCCGGCCGAGGAATAGCGCTGGCACAATATGACCTGTCGTTCAGATCAGGGATACCAAAAAAATGTTGGCTGCGGATGTAGAACGCACCTTGACCATGTCTGAAGTAAGCCGGTTCTCGGCGACGGAGAGGATGATGTTCCCGTCAGGGTCCTCGGGAGACCATTGTCGTGACTGAGCTTCCATAAATGCCTTGAAATAAGACAGCGCTGGTCTAATCGCACGAGCAGCCCTGGCGCTTAGATGGCCTGGGATACGCGAGTCTGAGTCGCTCATGTTGTTTGAAGGAAACGTGTAATAATGCCTTCAGAATAAACGGATTGATGTGAATTGGTAAACTGACATAGTCATGTTACGTTCTCAACACACCAACAAGCAAGTTCCGGAAACCGAATGTCATTGATGACCGCCAGATTATGGATCCACTACGATGTCGTCCTTGCAGCTGAGAACAGGGGCTCTGAAGTGTTAAACAATATAACATGTCATCGATGGTCGTTGAATGCTCAGCGGTTGATCGCGATGCGAACGGTTTGTGGTTGGGCAGCCCAGGGCAACTTTCCGACATTCCGAGGACATAAATATGAATTTCGGGCGTGTAATTGCAGCCGCTTGACGCTGCTATTTGGACCACATTGTCTGCCGAGGACATCAGCCAAGAAGCCTGTTGACCAGCCATGCCGGTCGACCGCCCCAGTAAATTCGCAAGCACCCGACACTTAGTCCGGGCTGAGCACCGTTCCCCAGCAGATACCTTTCCCTTGCGGATGGAGCTACATGTGACGTGTGCGAGAATTCGCGTGTGTGAGCATAACAACACGCAGATGGCGACCGCCAAATCTCCCTGCAGGTCCCAATCTGCTGATGATTTCCCCATGAGGGTGGTCTCCGCAACCCTTTCAAAGCGGAATGAATGAGTGAACGTTATACGCGGACTGTGATCTCCGCAGCCCTATGGAGGCGGAATGTGGTGTCCGCAGCCCTCTCAAGGCGAGGAATTCCTGAGAATTTTCCGTCGGGCACCCACGGCAGATCATGGCTATGCCCCGGATCTGTAACGGAGCAGCTACGGTAGTGCCACGCGGCGTTTTACTGAATGGATGCAACACATTATTCTTACAAGTTCCAACTGCAGCGCCGCAGTAAAACCGCCGCTGGGCTGAAGATGTGATATCACCCACACAAGCTTCCGTGTCCGCAAGCACACCAAAAATGTCAAGTAGCATGTGCGGCGGTGCATCCTGACGCAGGATAGTCAATCCACTGCAGTCAAAATAGCGCGGTGGGCGTCCGTGATTCCGTTCAACTGTGCACCTACATTACATAATCATGTCAATCCGAGCTCACACATGACAACTCTCATCTAAACTATTGTCCCTCGCATACCCATCCTGCCCGCATCCAGAATGATTACAGAGTTACATCCACACACACCATACACACGATGCAAAGCTGTTGACGAGTACAAACGCTCCAGTCCGCGACCCACACGTCGTCCCCCTCGTCTGTGCGCACCATCTTCACTGTTGGCCACTCCGCTCCAATCAACTGCAACCTCCGCTTCTACCATGTCTTGACGTCACCCCGTCTGCCTGAAACTCCCTTCGCAACGTGCGGACCCGCGATCCAGAGCGCGAGAAGGGCACTCCGCCTTTCAGACCTAATATACACCGTGTCGTTGCCGCATGCCCGGCGTTTCAGAGGATCCATGCCATTGCCCCGAAAGTTGATTTGCCCCTCCTCTCAAGCCGCCCGATCTTGAGTCAACGCACACAAGGTATCACTCTCCCCGGGCTCTTTGAGCTCCACTGCATGCAGGAGAGCGATGAAATCTGAAGTCCTTACTGCTGCTTGAGCTCAGACCAGCTCACGCCTACGAGCGGGTCCGGCTTGGCGCTGAACTTTCCTGTGGCGCCCTTCCACTCGCCAACGCCTAGCGAGTAACCCCAGTCCGATTGCGTCTCAATGCTGAGGTCCGACGTGGCCCTTGTCATGCACAGCAGGGCCATGCCGTTCTCCTGCTCCTCCTCCGACACAGTGAAGCTCAGGTCAGCAATATCGGACGGGTCGATGGTGCCCTTGACCACGCGGGCCACACAGGCGCCGCAAATCCCGCCGCGGCAGGTGGCAGGTAGGTCCAGACCTGCCGCCTCTGCGGCGTCGAGGATGTACTGGTTGTCTGCGCATGAGATCTCGCGCTTCTCCCCGCCAGCCCCGATGAATGTTATGTTGTAAGTGACGCCCTTGGAGGCAACATCGTTGCGCACAACGGACACCTTGTCGCGGCAGAAAGCGTCGCTGGCATGAACACGGACATAGCGGGCGCGGCTCACAACTGTGGGGCGGTAGACTTGGAAAGATGCGGAGGTACTCGTTGGGTTGCAGCTACGCAGGATAGCCGTCGACGCCATTGTATATGTGCACAAGGAAAGGAAAGAACTCAACAAAGGAGTATCCACGAGTCACAAAATCGCGGCTGAGGAGCGAATGCATAAGCTTCTATTCTTCAACAAGCAGTAAGTTGAGAATGGTAGATACTTTGCTTGAGAGTCGCTCGTGTACGGCGCCGAACGGCAGGGAGGGCGCAGATCCGAGGACCAAATTACAGTGCCCGATCATGTTGACACCGTTCTGTTTGCTTGGTAATCACTGCAGCTACCATGGCCCTAAACATGCGCACCGTTTCCACCAACGTGGTTGCTCAGCAGCAGCAGGGCGCTCGCACGCCGGTGCGGGTCTCGGTGAATGCCAAGCCGGTCGTCACTCTGCGGGTCGCGCCTTTCCAGGTGTGGAATGATAGCGTTGCTCCATTGAATGTTAATTGTCAACTTGGATCTAGCTCTCGTGATGAAATGAAAATTTTGCCTGAACATCGCGGACCTTCGTTCCCTTCAGGGCGCCTCCGTTGTCGCTCAGCGTGGAGCTCTCCAAGGTAAGGAAAGGTTTTGTCCCGATGGAGGATCTAAGAGCGGTTTTCATGATTAACTTTGTGGCTATCACCCTTTGTTCACAGTGCGAGCTGCTGCCGCGACTGAGGTCAAGTCCGAGAAGGAGCTTGGTAAGAACTCCTGAATTCTCCTATGAGCGTTTGGGGCCGACGGTTGAAGGCAGCTTTCACGTACAGCGCCTCCACTTCACGCCCACAGGCCAGGCGCGCCCCATCTTCCCGTTCACGGCCATCGTTGGCCAGGATGAGATGAAGCTTGCGCTGATCCTGAACGTCATTGATCCGAAGATCGGTGGTGTGATGATCATGGGTGACCGTGGTACGGGCAAGTCCACCACCATCCGTGCCCTCGCCGACCTGCTTCCGGAGATGAAGGTGCGTCGTGGAATGCGAAGGTTGCCAAACGGCAAGGACTTCAGATGATAGCGCGTATGATACGGCCTACTACAGAAGGGGGGGTATGCGTCATGGGCCAGTTCAACGACTCGGGTACATTCGGGACGGATGTACGACACTGAAATCCTGACCCCGAGCTTTCGCAGCTCCGTGATTACATGCGAAGTCCCCGGTAGAGCAGGCGTAGCACCGTCGACTATAGTATGTTGCGTCTCGCCGCTTGATCTTGCCGTGCCCTGGCTTGGGGATCACGTACGTGATGGCGTATAGGTGGTTGCCAACGACCCCTTCAACTCGGACCCGGAGGACCCCGAGCTGATGTCTGAGGAGGTCCGCAACCGCGTCAAAGGGGGAGAGCAGCTGCCCACCGACTCGAAGAAGATTCCCATGGTGGATCTGCCTCTGGGTGCCACTGAGGACCGCGTCTGCGGTACCATTGACATCGAGAAGGCGCTCACGGAGGGTAAGATGCGGGGTTGGAGCCTCGTAGGATGGCGTTGTGGTGTATTTGCATGGGACCACCTGGCACGAGATGGCAAAAAGCGGGAACAGAAGGGCTGGTCGGTTGGTCCTGGGAACTGGGTGACATGGGGTCGATGAGGGGCGTTCACGCGGAACCCAAATGACAGCGCCCGCTGCGCTCGCCAAAGCTGAAGATGGGCCTTCACGGGCATGAGGGGGGCCCAACTGTGAGGCGATTATGGCATCGCTACGGGTCAAACCTGGAGTGGAGGTCTTGACCTAGATCAGCTGCACAGTGATCTGAGCGTGATACCTAATGAAGCAGCGCGTCTGCGAGTACGGCGAGCGCTCGGGTTACCTGCCGTTTATGCGATGGCGATGGCAAAAAGTCTTCGAATTAATGAACATCGCCGTTCAAAGTTGTCGGCGGCTTCCTGTGCCGCTTATACGTTTGGAGCTAGGAAACAAAGGGTGCTTATGGAAGCCGTTCAGAGGTCTGCGTGCCCGAACGCCAAGCGCGGTGACGGCTTTGGGTCGCGCAGCCAAACCCCCCTATAAGCTCTCGTAGAAAGATCAGCAGGCGCCAGTGCGTCCGCAGTCGCCTGAAGTCTGACAGAAGAATAATGCTCCGCCCCCCCACCCCCCGATTCCGTGTCCAACCTCCTGTCCGGATATCCCATGGCTCCAAACCGATGTCGCAATGCCCCGATGTGTTTTTGTGATGTCGCCGTCGTTATGTCGCCTCTGAAAAAGCAACTTGTTTTTTCCATTCCCCGCATCGCAGGTGTCAAGGCCTTCGAGCCGGGTCTGCTGGCCAAGGCCAACCGCGGTATCCTGTACGTGGATGAGGTCAACCTGCTGGACGACCACCTGGTCGATGTGCTGCTGGACTCGGCGGCCAGCGGCTGGAACACCGTGGAGCGCGAGGGTATCTCGATCAGCCACCCGGCTCGCTTCATCCTGGTCGGCTCGGGTGCGTGAACTGTGGGAGAAGTTTTTCGGCCGGGGACGGGGCTGCATGAATTGATTATTTGATTCGGTTGTTGAAGGGTAGGGCGGGACGGGCGGTGGGCAGGGTCTCCGCAGTCGCACCAACGCCTTTGTGGTGCCGTATGCAACTGCAGGTACTACGCCGAACAATTTGCGTGGCAGTTTGTTTCAGTTTGCATGAACGGTTGGCCTGAGGCGGCAGCCGCTCGTGTTACATGTTTTGTTTTTGGTGGGCGTGCTCTTTGTAGCATGGCTGGGATCCCGGGGATAATGTTTTTGTGTTAACCAAGCTGTCTCCTGGCCGTGCCCGGTCCCCGCAGGCAACCCTGAGGAGGGTGAGCTGCGCCCGCAGCTGCTGGATCGCTTCGGCATGCACGCCCAGATCGGCACCGTCAAGGACCCGCGCCTGCGTGTGCAGATCGTGTCGCAGCGCTCCACTTTCGATGAGAACCCGGCCGTGTTCCGGTGAGTTATGGCGACGAGATCCCGTCGGGACACAACAGCGTTTGGATAGAAATCGGCCGCAGTTGTGGGTCAGGGGGAAGCCAGAGGCAGTTCGTTGATGCGCTACAGCTGTGACGGTACACAAGCCAGCGCTGCGAATGGGTCGGCGCCTGCCGTGTTGGAGAATGTCGATACTTGTTACCTGTTACAGCTGTTAGCGCTGAACGAAGGCCCGCATTGGTCCGAATGTCAAGATGTAAGTATCGTATGTCGGCACAACCGCGTTGTCGTGCTCTGTACTGCCCCGTTCACCTCCACAGCAAGGACTACGAGTCTGGCCAGAACGCGCTGACGGCGCGCATCGTGGAGGCGCGCAAGCTGCTGAAGCAGACGGAGGTGACGTACGACTACCGTGTCAAGATTTCGCAGATCTGCTCGGACCTGAACGTTGATGGCATCCGCGGTGACATCGTGACCAACCGCGCGGCCAAGGCGCTGGCTGCCTTCGAGGGCCGCACTGAGGTGACGCCAGAGGACATTTACCGTGTCATTCCGCTGTGCCTGCGCCACCGCCTCCGGAAAGACCCGCTGGCGGAGATTGACGATGGTGACCGCGTCCGTGAGGTCTTCAAGAAGGTCTTCGGCATGGAGTAAATGGCGTTGCCCTGCTGGAGTCGGACAGCTGTGGCTTCGGTTGCAGTTTCCCCCTCCTCGTAGCGTGGACCGCGCTGTTATCGTGAAACGGCGGCGCTCGGGGGATGGGGAGGAAGGGCGCCTAGTAGGAGCCACTCCTTTTTAGACACTTTGCGGCCCGTGCTTGAGTTCATGTGGCGCAGCCTGTTGCAGCCGGGTACCGTATGTTCATCTACAGGATGCGACGATGGACCCACACAGCGAGTCGGCCTGTGCACGTGTCAGCCGATGTGCGTGCATGGGGCCGGAGGGCACTGTCCTGTACAGAATGACAAGCGTCGTGGAGTAGGAAGCGCTGCAAGACGGCCATTGAACGGGGATCGTATGGGCGATGACGGGGTATAGAGGGTTAGGCCTGACTGGAAGTTGGCGCGTGAGCCGCGACCGCTTGACAGGCGACGTGCACTCGCCTTTTTAGGTAGTTCACGACTTAATTATTGAGCTTGCGACTGTCCGACATTGCAGTGGCACCTTGTGGGTGAGCGGCACAGGGGCCGTCGCTGAAATGCCTTTACGTTCATGGTAACGCTGGACATGCATTGTGCCGGCGAACGGGTGGGGTGCTCGTCCTATCTATGTGCAGACGTCCTATCTATGTGCAGACGGTCAATGCGGTTCGGCGGTTCCTGCGGTGGTGTGGGTGTGTGTGGTGTTGGAGGCGCTGAAGTTTTGCTCCGCGAATGAGTGACCGGACTGATCCTCGCCGGAAGCCTGACGGTTCGAGCCGGCGCTGAGAGCTCATGGATGATGATGCACAGAGCAGCGTCTCGGGCGTCCCGAGCAATGTCGTTGTGAAAGTGTTACAAGTCGTATGCGGACTACACGTCGCTCCTGACCACCCGAACCCCACACGCCTCACCGACTCGGCGTGTCACGAGATACGAGATCCATCATTAGCACTGTCCAGCTGCTCAAAACGCTCCGAAGCATACGCGACATGCAGTGCGAATGATCCCAAAACGTCGGCAAGTCAAGCCAGCACCCCCCTTCCGTCCTTGCGGCGAGAAGTTCCGCGGGACCCCTTCACACGTCACGTCGCCTGAGATGCGGCACTCCAATCTGGCATCCGGCAGTACGGCAACGAGTGCAACAACCGTTCGAACCCTCGCATCGTGTCAAACCACATGTATCTTGGGCCTGCATTCGCCACTTACAGCCTAACCTGGAACGGAGACCACCTTAACAGCTGCTCTCCCTGCGCAGCTGCGCACGCTTCACCCCAGCACACTACCGACTGCGCATCCTCCAAAGTGTCGCCTGATCAGATTGCGCCATGATCCGCAAATTCCCGAAAGCAATGTCTATACGCGTGACATGATGTCACTGGCATCCGCTGCGCTCTGGACCCCAACTTCAAGTCGACATTTATGTGGCAGCAACGCAACGACAAGACCCACACGCAAGGCGCTCGCGCAACCAGCAGCTCCTGGCCCGGCACGTGCAACTCGCACCGCTCGAGTCCCCCGGCAGATCCACGGTGGCGAACAAGCCACATATCACTCGTGGACCCCACACCGCATCCGGACCTCGCATGGTCAATCCGAAGCGGGGCCTTGCTCGGTGTCCAAAAGCGCTGCGACTCCGTTAATGTCCTCCCCACTTCACCACCTGCGGCCGCGACCTTCAGGCCCCAAGCCAACCCGCACACATTCCGTCAATCGCCATTGCATCGCCCCCCGCCTCACGCTCCTTGGTACCGCACAGGGGCGTAATCCGGATTCCGCCCCATCGCGCTCATTTCCGTTCCTGACTCGACAACGCACGATCAATCACAAGGTCTTATTGAGCACCTTGACGAACTCGTCCTCGTCGTCCCATTTGAGCTCCTCGATGGACTTCTTGAAGTAGGTCGAGATCCGGGTCATCACGTCAATGTCCTGAGAAGGGTGACCGCAAGCCACAGCGCACGGGGGACCGTACGAGCATGAGGCCATCAGCGCAGGGAGGTAAGCGCAGCAACACAAGACGGTGTGGGCCGCGCAAGGATTCATCCCCACCATTGCACGTGGACAGCGCCGACTGCTACTGCTGCTGCAGCTACGGCTTGCCACGATGCCACACGCACCGGCTGCAGCGCGCAGGCGTTCCCTTTCAGGGCGAGCTTGAATGTGGGTCTGAGACTAAGACTCTTCATAGTGCCCCATGTTGCTCAGACACGCACAAATCATTGTCTGATTGCGCCGTCACCGATCGGTGGGAGGGCTGATGCGGCGGAGCGACCGGGGCGTCGGAGGCGGTCCTGGCCGCCGCCGCCACCCCCGGCCCTCCGCCAGCATCGCCCCGCTACCTCCCTCGGGCGTCTTCTTTGTGTCATCACCGCAACACCGCCCAGCATACCCCGTGCTGAGACCCTGCGAGCCATACCGCCCTGTGCCATACCGCCCTGTGCCATACCGCCGCCGAAACCTGTCTTCCGGCGCGGACGGTTAACGTGCCCTACAGTACACAGCACCAGCAAGCAGCCTTGGCGCCCCCCTGCATTGCGGGGAGTTCAGCGCCCCCAGGAGAAGGGCCCCCCAGCCCCAGCCCACAGCGCATTAACACGCGAACCAATGTCGACGCGAAACGGGGGGAGGCGGGGCGGGAACGCCGAGGCGCGCACCTGCGCGGTGCACATGAGGTTGAAGGCGGCGCCCTTGCGTCCGAACCGCCCCGAGCGACCGATGCGGTGCAGGTAGGTCTCGTAGGCGGGCGTGAAGCCGTCGCGCTCCACGGGCACGTCGTAGTTGATCACGAGCGTCACCTGGAAACAGCCGGTCCGGGGAAACAGCCGGCGGAGTGGCAACCTCAGGCTCCTCGACCCACATCCCAAAGCCGCGTCGTGACCACAAGTACAGCGATACAACATCCTTTGGGCACTCCCGCCGCGACTGTACGCGAGCGCCACAAGTACGGCAAGGGGCGCTTGTTCCTGTGCTGCAACGACTGTAGTAAGTTCCCGCCCGCGAGCCCACAGTGGGTTCCCGCCATGGGTCGCAACGCATGGGTGGCCGGGTCGCGCTCCAATCTCAGTAACTCGGTCTAGGTGACCCTTCTCAGCTCGTGCGTGTGAGGTACTTGAGGTTGGTCGCCGGTCAGCCCCGTGCCCCGCGCCGCACCTGGCTGACGTCGAAGCCTCGCGACAGCACGTCGGTGGAGATGAGGATCTTGGTGGTGCCGTCCCTGAACTCCTGCACCACCCGGTCTCGGTCCGCGTGCTGCATCTCTCCGGTGATGGAGGTGCACTTGTAGCCGTCCCGATCCAACTCCGCGTGCAAGCCCTGCCGCGCGAGGAGGAGATGAGGTGGACGGTGGCAGGTGGGCAGGGGTTGCGGGGGCAGTTGAACCCTTGGGCCCCACCCGCGTCATAAGGCATCCGGACACGGATTGGTATTGTGTCTCAAACAACCTCGGTGGTTTAAGATTGGGGTCTTGAGAGACGCAACGTGGCGCATCAGCCAGTGTGGGCAAAGTGGCGAGCAAGCTGTCGGCGTGCGTTCGCACCCTTAACCCCTCACCCTCACCACCACCACCACCACCACCACCACCACCACCACCACCACCACGGGCCACAGCCACGGGCCCCACCCACCCACGCTCATCGATCCATCCATCTGCCAACCACTCGCCCACGCACCTTGGCAGCCTCCCGGGTGCGCACGAAGATCATGGTCTGCCCCAGGCGCTCGCAGTTGGGGAAGATCATCTCCTTGAGCACACGCGTCTTGGCGGTGCGGTCCGGGCAGCTGCGGGCGGGCGAGATGGGCGAGGGAGAGGGAGAGGAGCGGAGCAGCGGGGCGGGTCACACGTGGTTGGGCGGTCCCGCAGTCAAACGGACGGCGCAGCCGCGGAAGATCAGTTTGGGGACAACCCAGGGCGCTGGTACTAAGCGAGCGGCCTTCCGGACCCAGATGGCACCTGTCCTGAAGGCGGATATAGCACTGCCAAAAACGGGTACCCCAACTGCGGAAGGGTAGTTGCTCCCAGCTGCTTTCACAGCGCTCCTACAGCGCAGTATGATGTGCGTCTGCCCGTTCGCTGTTGCCATGTGCCTGGCCAGCCCCGCCCCGGTCCTCACCGCACGTTGTACTGCGCGATGACGTCCAGGGAGAGCTGTTCCTTGGCCACAAAGACCTGGTTGGCCGTGGGGGCGATGGTGACCGCGAAGCGCTTCACCGCATCGTTGAAGGTGGCGGAGAAGAGCAGCAACTGGACCTGCGCTTGTGGGAGGGGGTCACCCAAGGCCAGGGGCGGCGGCAGCGAGAAGCGAAAGTGATGCGAAGCCAACGGATGGAAGCAGAAGGGGTCAAGGTAAAGCGAAGGGAAAGCAAAGCGCGCCGAGACGGGTGCGGTGGGCAGATCTCGGTAAGCTGCACGTGCCTCACGATCATCCGCTCAGCAGCAAAGGGCGAAGCAGACCGGACCGGCTGTACCACCAAAAAGTGATCAGAGTCCGCCACGATGACCACCTAGAGTCCATGACTTCAAAAGCCCGGGCCAGCAAGGACCGGCGAGCCAGCGGCGCGCAGCTGTGTCAGTCCTGAACACCCGCCGCCACCCGCCAGAACGCTGCCGCCTCCGTGGTGCAACAGCGCTGCACCCCAAAGCTCGTGCCCGGAGGCCCAGCGCCCGCCCTACCAACCCGGTGTGAATTCCCCCAGCTGAATCCCTCGGGTGAGCACGACAGGAAACCTCACCAAGGACCGCCATCACGGATCAATTCATCCGCCACATTGCCGTCCTCCGCACTGCCGCAGGAGGGTACCCCGCACCGACGCGCCCGCGCGCCGTCTCGATCCCTCCATTGCTATGCAGGTGCCTCACCGCGTAAGTATACTGAGCTGTTCTGGGTGTGCCTGGGTTCGTTCTTCGAGTTCATTTCCTCTTTCAATTTAAACCCACACCGGCCCCACACCCACCCACGCCACCCACCCGCTCACCTTGGGGTTCTTCTTCCGGATCATCTTGATCAGGCGCACCGAGTCGTCCGCGAAGCCGTCCGCCTTGAGCATCTCATCCGCCTCGTCAAACACCAGGATGACCACGTTGTCCAGATCCAGCAGCCGCTTCTGAACCCAGTTCTTGAGCTTGCCGTGCGTGCCGATGAGCACCTGGGGCAGGCGGCGAGGGTTCAAGGGGCGGCACGGGTTCAAGGGGCGGCACGGATTCAAGGGGCGGCAGGGGTTCAAGGGGCGGCAGGGGTTCAAGGGGCGGCAGGGGTTCAAGGGGCGGCAGGGGTTCAAGGGGCGGCACGGGTTCAAGGGGCGGCAGGAGCGCCGCAGTCCCTTGTGGATGCGCCCGCTTGTCCCTTCCCTCGTCCTTCAGGAAACTAGACCCTGGTTACCCTGATTGGAAACCGCCGTTGCCCCAGCTTACAGAACTCCTCCCTGACACCACACCAGTTCCCGCGCCCGGCTCAGCCCACGTCCGTGGCTGAGCTCCTCCCCGCCAAGTCCCATCCACGCCGCTGACCCTACAGCCGGAAAGCAGGTGGCCCCGGAGCCGGCGAGCCGCGCGGGGCCCCCAAACCCTCCAACCCCGCGCACACCTGCTCCCGGATGGGGTCTCTCCGGATGCCTGTGCCCCCCGTCTCCGCCTCGCTGGCTGTGGAGGTGGAGGTGATGGACGTGTACTTGGCCATCTTGCGCAGCACGTTGAGGTTCTGCACCACCAGCTCGCGGGTGGGGCAGATGCACAGCGCCTGGGGGTGCGGCACCTTGGGGTCCACCCTGGTGGAGAAACCCAAGGAGAAGGGAAAAGTTTGGTAAGGAAAAAGCATGGTAAGGGTAAGGAAAAACGCATGATAACTTGATAAGGAAAAGCGCATGGTGCGGAAAATCATGGGGAGGAAGGAAAACGCATGGTAAGGAAGGAAAGCGAAGGGCAGGGGAGGGCAGGGGCTGCCGATCTCTAACAGCATAAACACGAACGCCATCTCAAATCTCTAACAGCATAAACAGCCGGTATAAACAGCCGAGGCGCTGCCGGTGTGTCCAGGCGCGTGAGCAGGGCCCCCGTCGTAAGGCCCCCAGCCGCCCTCCCAAAGCAGGAGTCGTTGGAGGAGAGGTGGGAGGAGGAGGAGGAGGACGAGGAGGAGGACGGTCAACCCCTGCAGGGGCCCTGCCCCCGATCGGCTCCTCACCCTACCTGGAACCCTACCTGGACAGCATGGACAACACGAAGCAGGTGGTTTTGCCCGAGCCGTTGTGCGCCTGGGCGATCAAGTCCTTGTGCGGCGGCGTCAAGATCATGGGCAGCGTCAGTGCTTGGATCTTGGAGGGCCGCTCGAATTTCATCTCCACGTACAGCCCCTGCGGTTGAGGTACCGGTTGCGGGTGTATCTAACCGTTACAAGGTGGACCCTCGTGGTTGGTTGTTGTTGGTTGTTGTTGTGGTGGTTGTATTGGTGGTTGTGACCCACAGACGCCGCGCCCGGGGTTACCAACGAACCTCAACCCGATTCCGTGCTCGCACCTCCCATCCTCCCATACCGCCATCCATAGCGCCCCTTCCGCACTTCCTAGCGATCCTCATTTCGGCGGCTCCTATGTAACAGCATGTGCCTCCTGCTGAGCTGCTGCCGTTTGGCTGTTTGACCCGGGGGGCGATGCGCGTCGCAGTAATTTGCGTGTCAGGCATTCCGTTGGATGTTACTGTACGCGCAATCATGGTCAGAGTAATCCGAATCCTCCGTACAAGCGCCGTCACACCGTCGCACGCCGCAGGGTGCCTTCACGGCACACGCGAAACATGATCAGACCAGTTCGGAAAGAACCCCCAGTTTGAGGTCGAAACCCCAAACCCCACCTCACTCACCCAACCCACCCGAACAATCTGCCGCTCAACCTCATCCACCCACGCACCTTGAGCAACTCGGGGCTGATGGGCAGATCCTCAAACTTGGACGCCGACGCGTAAATGGAGTCACCCTACACGAACCCATGTGGGCGGCAGCAACATGTGGGACGATAGCTGGGCGGAGCCTGGGAGGCGCACCGCCGCCATATGCCGTTCATCGTCCATACCGCAATGTCAATGTCAATGGAGGTAACCCAATGCCTGCCCCGCATCTACACGGCGGAACCCAGAGCCCGCCCGCCTCAGCCGCGGCGTCCCTCACGCAAGATGGCCCCGAAAACGCTGAACCCCCCCCCGGCTGAGGTGGAAGTGCCCAACGGCCCAAGCGCCTGATCCCGCCCCTGTGAACCCCATCAGATAGGCCCCGGTCGTCCCCTCCGGCCTTCGGGCGGGGGGTTTCCCCCCGCAGCCGAGGCCTACACCCTGCTGCATGTCCGCCGTCCGCACTCCACATCCCGCGCCCGCGGACCTCCATACTGACAGCCATCATCCCTCGGCTGGACGTGCGGCGAGAGCTTTGAAGGGATCGGCACCCAGAGCCGTTTCCAAGCCCACTGGCGGACCACGGCCGCTGTTTACCTCCGTCTTGGTGGTGATCTCCGCTTCCGGCCGCTCTCGGAGCCCATCCGTCTTGAGCGACACATCCGGCTCGTCCACCACGCCCGCCTCATCGACCTAAGGCCAGCAGAGCGGCAGATTGCTATTTGACCTTGTGGTGCGTTCATGACCGGGTAGAGGGGCTCAACATGCTCCGAATTACAGGTACCGCACAAACGTACCTTGGCCGCTGCCTCCAGCTTTTGCGTGATATCCTTCACAGCGTCCGACTCGTTGTCGAAACCCGGAGGCGCGCCATCCTCGTCCGCCTCATCCGCCCAGGACTTTTTTGGTGTGTCTGCGGCGGCGTGTGTACAGCACCGGTGCCTTGCCGCAAGCGCTCCGTACTTCGGGGTTTTCAGCTCACGCGCATGGTATGCCTATTTGCCCATGTAATCCAAAGCTCCAGCTGCAGAGAACAGCTAGCAGAACTTCCCGATGGGAGGGAACAAACTACCCGGGATGGCCGAAGGTACTGGGCGCTGGGATCAAAGGGTGCACATTATTATCCCGCGTACCTCCTTCGGCCGGCTTTGCCGCCGGGGCGTCGCCAGCCGAAGCCTGCAAGTCGCGCCAAGATCTTTAGAACCAACCCACGGAATGGATATTTAACGTAGCTAAAGTTCTTATCGCATACCATGATTTGCGTGCTCCTGTTGGTCCTAGCGATCAGTTGTTTACGTTGGGTTTCCTGATAGTTGGCGACTGCCTTGCCTCCGTTGGAATCAACAGAATTGATATCAGCGCAACCAATAAAAGCAATCTACTTACAAAATCTGAATAATGGATTACAATCGTTGTTTTACTCACTCAGTCATGGCTGTCGGCCGAAAATGTCGTACTGCGCGACTGCAAGGACGCCACGCAAGTACGTTTAAGGCGTTTCTTATTACAACATGTAATGAAGCCTTGAATATGGCTGGGCAACAGGAAGCTGTCGATGCCTCGACAATTGGGAAGGAGGCCATTAACAGCTCTGCCGATGGCACTGCACCGGTAGGTGTCATGCGCCACAGCGACCCTTACACACCATGGTAACATCATATGAACTGCGGCCGGTGTCACCAATGCAGACAACCCTGTTGGGCCGCAAGGTCGTCGTACTTACACTCGGTTCCGGAGGGTCTACCAGCGGGGAGCGCCCACAGAAACGCCCCCGGCCAAACGACGCCGGCGACTCTTCGGCTACAGATGGCGTCCCTGGCGGTATCCGTCAGGTATCCCTACCTGATACGCAAGCGTGCTGACCATCCGCAGTCGTGTCTCCTTGACCATGCTCACGCTTGCGTTCCTTGCTTCGTCTCGCCTGCGCAGGTCATTCGCAGTATGCTAAGAGCGCAAAAGTTGGGCGTGTTGGTGCCGCTCGTGTTCCACGCGGACCCTGTCACGGGCGTGGCCATGCTGGAGGACATCGCGGGCCGATCCCTGGGCGAGCTCCTCATCACCGCTGCGGCCGCGCAGGCGGCCGCCACCGCATCCGCGGCAGCAGAGCTGCAGGCACCGGAGACCGTCCCCGCCGTCGCCGCGGCTGAGGCCACGAGCACCGCTTCAGTACCAGACAGCAAAGCTCTGCCTCCAGGTGCACACAACACGGGGCGGACCGCTGGAGTGAGGGCAGCGAGGCTGAGGGCCAGGCTGTCCAGATATCAACTGCTCGCTAGGCTGTCCTCCCGAAAAGTTGAACCCGACAGCAGTAGCGTCTTCATCGAGGCTGTAAGCCCGTGACTCCACCTCAACCCTTCTTTTGCTTTTCTTGGTACGCAAAGCGTGTAACCCTCTCCCATGGCTCGGTCCTCCGTCCTCCAGACCTTGACCGGGCCGCGGCGGCGCTGGGCCGCACGCTTGCCGTCCTACACGACGGCGGGCAGGTGCATCACCGCCTCGGTGGCGACTCGGTGCTGCTGCGGGACTCGGACGGGGCGGTGGTGAGTCGCTGCTGCGCTGCTGGTCCAGCTGCGTCGGGTCTTCTGTGTGCGCCGCCCCGCTTCCCGCGCCACCGCGACTAATGCACCGGCGCCGCGGAACAGGCGGCCCACAGGCGGGTTGTAGGTGTTGAACCAGGAAGTGGGGATCCCCAAACCAATCTGAAACCGTCCCCTGACCCAGCCAGAGGGATGGGTGTCGCGCCATGGCGTGCCGCCGCGAGGTCAGGGCGGCCCTTTCAGCGCCCAGGGAGGTGCGGACCTGCGCCCGGGTGGCGGCATTGCCGACCCAGATGTGCCTTGCCGACCGCCGCCGCAGGTCCTTACGGATTTCAGCCGCTCCTTCAACACCATAGTGGCGGTCGATAAGGCCCGGGACCTGGCGCTGCTGGAAACAGCGCTGCTTGAGGCGGCCGAGGCCATCGCGGCAACGTCGCAGCCCCGGGCGAAGGTCCTGGCCGAGCAAGTGGTAAGCAGGCCGGATGACGGCTGCGTCACAAACTGGGTACGGAACCTTAATTGGCCTCCCTTAGGTCGCTGATGCACCTGCCTGTGTGCGTGCCAAGTTTCCCCATACTTTGGCCTAGCTTCGCACGAGCTCATTGATCATGCGGCGTGCTGATGCAGTTTGAGCAGGTGCTGGTGTCGTACCGCGCCGCATCGCGCCTCTGGTCCGCCACGCACAACAAACTCCCCGAAGGTGAGGCAGCGCGGCGCGAATGCTCCCTGTCTGTTCCTGCCGGGACCTGTTTGGTACTTTGGTTGGCGTACGGCTGCGTGACGAGGTTGGATGGAATTACATCCTGTGCACGTGCACATCAAATACTATTGATAAGTTGCCGGATGAGGAGAGAGCAAACCGACTCAGTCCATCCTTGAGGGGCGTGCATCATACCGTACATGCGAACCCCATCCCTGAATCAGCAAGACGCTGCCTGAACCGCCCGAACGTTCGCAGCATCACGAAAAGAATTACCCAGCACTGCACTGCACTGCGCGTCTTGACGTTGAAAAGCAGTTTTGATATGGTCGCATCACAAGAATCCAAAGCGCGCGTCGCACCACGTACCGTCACCCTCGCGAGTTCGGTTGATTGCCAGCAGCCCAGCATTGCCAGCAACACCGCAGCGCAGCAGGGACCCATTCCTTGTTCCGTCCCCCGGTTGCTAAGTTCCACGAAAATGTTTGGTTCACCCGTCAAGCTTACCATCTCGCCCCCCGGTCCCTGTTTATGCATCTTTTTCGCCCCCTGTCCACAGCCCGTGGAAAGGCGCAACCGCCGACCAAGAAGGCCAGGGCGGCTCCGGAGGACGGGGCGACTTGACTCGGCAGCGTGGCGACGGACGGTCTCAGAGCCCCCGTCAGGATCATAACTTCATCCGAGGACCGTCAGACGCGGAGCAGCATGTCGCAACGAGACAACCGACAACCGACAGCGTAACCGCTCAAACTGACACGCATGCGGCTGCAGCCCTGCCCGACGCCTCGCACTCGGTGCCGCAGCGGGTCAACGGCCGCACAACGTAGACAGCAGGGACCCGAGACCAAGCACATGACGGGGGATGTACTGTTTAGGGTGCGATGAATACGGCCAGTGGCCAGCCGGGGCCTTAGCGCAACACGCGCACGGCATGCCTCCATAACGCCCCCGCCTGCCCGGGGGGCCCCGGGCGCACGGCATACCTCCCTTCCGTTCCGCCCGCCCGCCCGGCGTCATTGAGGTTTGCCACATGGCAATGAGGTCGCACGTACCTCGCCGTCCTACACCCAACACCGCATTCCCCACGTTGTGTGAGTGATTGTAACGACCAAGGGGAGAACCATACAACGGCTCCGATAGACTCCAAGAAAAGCCGAGACATAATAGCAAAGCGCCACGTGGGCCAACAAAACTTCGTTTAGAATTCAGGATCTCCTCGATGACCGGGCCCCAGCGAGAACGCACACGCTCGGCGCAACGCCCGTCGGCCAGCAAGGCTGGACCCTGGAAAGGCAAGAAGGAGGCCCCCGGTTCTACAGCATCGCTGGCCCTGAGTATTGAGTTGGCGCCCCCCTCGTACGACCAAAGTTCTACATCACGAAGCGGCATGTCGCAGCTGCAGCATTTATGATTCTGTAATCATCAATCACGACATCTCCAGTCGTTCGTTAATGGTCGAGTATCATGCAGGAGCACAAATCGAATGCCCGCGCCGCTGCCCGAGTACAACTGAGCTCCCGTGTCCGAGGGCCTGTCTCACACCCATGCACACCGATCCGCTCCCCTCGCCATCACGTCCCGACGCCTACTCGTCAAGTCAATCCGTACTCCCTGAAGCCATAGCACGCTAGCTTGCCCTTGGGAGCTGCCCGGGCCAGGGCGCATGCGTGCGGTCATCCCGTCCAGCAGGCCGTCGCCAGACACACAACTCCCAACGCACACATCGCGCTCGAGAACACAGCCCCAAACAGGGGGGTGTGTGACACACTTGCCCAAGCCTTAGCACAGACAGCCTAAGCATTGACATCCGACACGGATTGGGGCCTTGCAGTGATTGCACGTGCGCCGTCTTGGATGCAAGCGATGACGCGAATGCGCGTGGGGCAACGAGTCAGCACACGCGGTGAGTCATGCGGAAGACTGAAGCAATGACCATGCCAGCGGACATGCCATGTCCCTCGTGACAGAAGACGAGTGGAGCGCAGCTGCCCGGGCATCAGCTCACCAACTTGGACAATGTGTTTCCCATATGAAACATCGCACCCGCATGTGCCTGGAAAGCCACCCCCCCCACACACACACACATGTGTGCGATGGGCTGGTGCATTTTGTGCGCTCACGGGCTTTGCTTGGTGATGATTGCCATGCCAACGACAACAACCAACCGCAAACGCGGCGGCGTAATTAGCCCAGCCGCGCCCGGCGGCGGCGGCACTAGACCGCCCAGCATGCGCGCGCGCTCCGTTTCGCAGTTGCCATCCCCGCGCGGAAAGTAAAGGACTAAATGCCCACCCTGCTGCATACAATACATGGCCCAGTGGTCAAGTAGGAGTAGAGCAAAGCGCCAGCAGACACCAAAGTGACAGCGCTGCGGTGGAGCTGTACGTATCACTCAACAGGGGGCATCCGTTTGCCTACATCCGATTAGGCCCCCATGCGTGCAACCGTCTTCCAGTGGTTCGTGCCATGGCTGCGCAGACAGCAACAATGTGGATAAGCAGGTACACCCCAACAAGATACCCTTACGTCACGCGTGGACGCCTCTGGGCAGTCCCGCCCCCCCGCAACAGAAATCACGAAGACAGACAAACCCGACAACGCGGATAATGACAACGCGTCGCAAAGCAGAATCTTTCATCCGCAACCACGTACCGCCAGAAACCACTACCTTTCGCTGGGGCCGTGGCGTCGAGCTGTCTGTCCGAAACGCGGCGTCGCAACCGACCACGATGTGGGTTACCCCTGGGTATCTCACAGCGCGCCGGTCCCAGACAACGTGAACGGGCGCACGACGTCACTTTCCGCGGGTGCCTTCTCCGGCGACCCCGACGGCGGCACCAGCGCGTCCTGTTCGACCGCTTCCGCCTTCTGTGCCTCCACTTTTCCCGCCCCGCCCATCTGTTTGACCTCTTCCTCGTCTAAGTCCTCGTCCATATCCTGCGACGGGGAGTTGAAGCGACAATCCCATCGGCGGGCGAATGAGCAGAACGCAGCGAGTCCATCCTCAGAAGAGCGTGCGCAGCATGCACGGTGCGCCGCTGTTTGGCGACCATTTCCCATGGCGCGGCAACACTCGCGCGCGAACTAACAAGCCCATGCAACCTGACCGAGTTGACACGCACACTCAACCCTGTGATCCTGTGTAAAGCGGCTTCCAGAAGAACCGCTGCCGTACTGCTGGCCCGCCCTCCTCTCACCCGCGCGTATTCAATGTCGTCGTCCTCTGCCATGCCATCTTCCTCGTCCCCCGCCGTCTCGATGATGATACGCTCCATGCCGATCAGGAACTCCTTGAACGTTATCTGTCCGTCCTTGGACCAGTCCAGCTGTAGCCCAGACGGAGGAGCGCCGGCGGGAGTGCCGAGCGTCGGCGGGGGTGAAAATTCAGAGTTTCATACCAGCGTATGTGGTGACAGGTGTGAGAAGCGGTAGCGGATCGGGAAAACAGCCAGGGTGGTATTGAACTGGCAAAGCGAAATGAGGGGCCGCCCTCGGGTTGTGATCACGGTTGCACAGCGCCCGTCATACCGTAGTCGGGGACACGGCGAGTTGATGAGACCTGGAATGTCGCGTCAAGGAATGTGGCGCGCAAGCAATAAATCCCCGGTGCGGGCGCGCAAAGCTGCGGCAGTCCCCAGGCCGTTGCGTGCGCGGCCCTCGTACACGTTTGGTTCGTCCCGCGGCCCTCGTACACGTTTGGTTCGTCCCGCGGCGCTCGTACACGTTTGGTTCATCCCAGCAAAATTGCGGCGTGACCCACTTCGCGCAGCACCTGCCTGGTCAAACAGTTGGTCCGCCAGGTTCTTGGAGGCCTTCCGCCCAAACACCCGCGTGCCAGACTTCATGGCCATTGCGAGCTCCTTACGCTCGATGCAGCCATCCGCGGACGAATCGAAAAACATGAAGCTCTTTTCCATGAGCTCCAGGCAGGCCCGGATCTCGGGCGACGGGATGGACTTCTGCCGCGCATTGTTGTCCAGAATGAAGATTACCTGTCGTCGGAAGTATGGCACACGTGATGGGGGCGGCGGCATTGGTGGGCAGGGGAGCCCGTGTCGTGGCGGGGTGTGGTTGCGTCCGTCGATCAACATGCGGCCTACGCTAATGACTACGCTGCCTTCTTTGTGGCATTTGAATCCCTGACCCTCTCATGCTCGGCCTGACGACGGCAGGACGCGCGCTGTAGATGCACTGCTACCCTTCCCAAGCTTACAATTCCATGCCTCACATCCTTTTCGGCTACGGTGGGGTAAGACTGCATTGGAAGCCCTCGCTGTAGTGGACTCGCGCACCGTGTAGATGACGATCAGGTCGGCGTGGGTGACCATCACCCCCTCGGCTATGTCGGGCATGGACAAGACTTCCTGGACGCTTGCCGACTCAGGGTCCAGACCGAGTTTGTCCTTGCATATCGTTCGAAACGCCCCCCAAGTAACCTGGCCGCGGGGTCCAAACACGGGAGAGTGTGACTTCGTCGCCAGAACAGGAGCGGCGCGCCCGCACGACAACAGAAGGATGCGCCCGACCCCACAGATATCGCACCTTGCCTGTCGATCCGCTGATGGCGACATGAGACTCACGGATCTTTTTGAAACCCGCGGTCAACCGGGGCAACTGCAACATAAGGTTATTGAAGGAGCTCTTCTTCACGACGAATGATTTCCTCCGCTTTGTGCCGATGATTGCTTCAACAAGTTTTCGCTCCAGCGCCTGAGAAAGCGGAGAATCCTTCACAAACAACGCGGTCCTGCTGCCCGCGCACCCCATACCAGCCAATTGCAAAACAATTTCCCACGCTCCAAAAAAGGACGGCTTTTAATCAAGGTTAAGAGTCTGCAACTGATATGAAGGGCTTGCAGACGTTGTGTGGCTTCGATGGACGGCCTGACGCCTGACAGGAGCCAGAGCCAGTTTAACAATCAGCCATAGGTAACATTACAGGTAGCGTCGGTGAATACCAGCTATGGCAAGGTGGACGCATTGAACAGCACTCTTCGCAAAAGGAGGTCGTCATATAAGAAAAAAATCTCTTCGCAAATGGTTATCATGTCCGTAGTAACCTTACGATTGCATAAGATGTCATGGCTACTAATGGCGCTGGTGGAATCATCTTAGGGTTGTGCATAATCAAAGTGCAGGAAAAGTCGTCGTGCAGCGAGGTAGGGTTTGTCTTAACGTACCTATCACATGGCAGCTATATAATTAGATTTTATCAGAAGTAACTTGAATGTGGCACATTCCGTGACAGCAATGACGCAGATGCTCATACCGTTACCGTCACCGTCAGCCACAATCAATCGTTGTGCCCTACAGCAGTTCTGATAATCCACTCAATCGTCCTTGGAAAACCATGCATGACGGTGTTGGAGGATGAAAGTGCCAAAGGCCAGCAGCTCAATAGGGCAACAGCCCAACACGCAACACCTACTGCCTTGTCACAATCCGTAAACATTTTTTTATCAGAAGCGAGATCAGACATTAGCGTTCCAACTTATGTTTTGCTGATCCAAATTGTTGCAGCACTTTCATGTTGTGGCACGGCATACGACCGACAGTTGGACGCATCCAACTGCAGAAATCACGCAGCAGCAATTCACATCCTTCGTAGCTTTCCCACGAACACAGCAGAGCCGGGCGCGTCAAATAAATGAAGGAACGTTACAGCGGACCCCGACAGCGCGCTCCGAGGGCACAGCCGGCACACACCCCAGACCGCCGAATCAAATCGCGCGGGCCGGAAACCCGGACACACGTCCAACCGTGTTGCAGCGTTGTCTGGAGACCACAGACCAGCATCGAGCCGTAAAGCCCGATCGCATCCACAACTCCTGGCTTGAATTGCATTGCGAGCCACTCTGTAGAACAGTTACATAGTTAGCCATACTCATATGGCAAGGGCACCAGGAACCTGGTGCAATTTTTTCGTCTACCATTTCCTCGTCTATGTCGGCGTTGAAACTGACCCATGGTCCCGTCACGCCCCCGCACGCGTCAGGTTGCGGTCTATATACCGAGATACGATACGTACTCGAACGTACTTCCCGGAGCGTCCCGCATCCAGGTCCCTCTCCGCCCTCGCCAACACAATGGACACCTACAACACAACCCACCCAACTTGCAAATGTTGATCAATCAGCCACAGTTCCTGGCCCTCAAGTCCGCGATCGTCCACTATAAGTGGTCCTCCTCCCGTGAAACGCCTCACAGTCCGCATAGAAAATCGAATCCCAAGAACGCTTGGCACGCCCATCTGCCGCTCCCTCCATGTCCACTGCCCCAAGCCAGATGGACCTCTGGTTGTCGCAGTCTGTGTTGCTGCCGCGTGCGGCTACGTCCGCCACCCGCCCAAATGAATGCTCTCAGCAGTGCGAGGAAACCCCCTTTCTGCACATGCAGCGCGCGGGCCCTGGGGGCCTCCCATTGTCACCCCGCGTGAACAATCAACCGATGAAAACGACACCGCCATCATCCATCGACCCAGAGAAGGTACTAAACCAAGTCAGGAAAGGTCATGATGAGCCACGCACGGCCCGGCGGAGGGCCGAGCATAGCCGCCTGCAGGGCCCTGCCGGCGCGAAGGATAGCAGCTGCACACCGGCGCGGGCGGCCGGGCGGGCATCCGCAATGGTCCCCAGGTCGCCGTTGGGTCCCCCTTGCTACGCATCCTGCGCCCACGACCCACGACCCATCGCCATGCCCGCCGTGTCGACGCATGCTGTTGCCACGTCAACGACTGGTGCAGCACCTTGTCCTCGCGCGCGGCGCGCCAGGCCCCCTCCACCGCCGCGTGGGGTCACTGGAAGTACGTTGTTGCATGGGCACGGCAACTCCCTGGCGAATTAAAGCGCGGTGCCAGAATTCCGCTGCCAGCCACCCGCACCGTCAAAATCGGCAAGTCAGCCCCCCGCCCGCATGTTCCCGACTCCCGCGGCCACCATGCGACCATGTAAGTCTGACAATCCCCGGTCGCACACTCACACATTCTTATGCAGGACCCAAAAAGCACAACACAAACCGGCATGCAGCCACAGGGCGCTCGCTTCCTGGTCGCGCACCAGCCGCCAAATATGGTCTGCGTCTGCTGTGGCGGTCTCCCTCCGAGCCCAGGAAGCGCCAGCCTCGGGCTGCGGTCATGCAGTCGATGCACACACACACACATACACACCCCTCACAAACGGCTATTACCCCTGACGCAACAGCCCCAACAAACGGGCTCAGAGCTCACTCACGCGCAAAGGCCGCAGGATGGCGGCATCCAACGACGCGCATCCAGAACACACATGGGACACACACGGGTCTCTTAACTGAACACATGGGACACATTCGCTCCACGCTCACACACATTCTCGCTCCACGTGATCCACACACGGCGCCTTGTTGACAGCATACCCAGAGTGGAAGCGTGGGGCCGCCGCCCGCCCCAACTTCCGCTGCGGCACCTACGAATCCCGCTGCGGCGGCGGCACCGCCTCCGCTGCCGCCCCGGATTCACCAGCTTTCGTGACCGCATCCATGGATTTCCGCAAGGAGTGCTTCAGCGACGACAGGAAGCCCCCAACTGATCCCTGGGTCGCTCCCTCCTGCGCACCCCCGAGCCCGGAAGACCCCTGGGTCGCTGGCGGTGGCGCCCCGCCCACCATCCCCGTGGCGCTCGCGCTGCGCGCCTGGTTGCGACCGTAGCTGCCCTCCTTCTGCGAGGAGGACTCCACACGGCTGCTGCCGCAGCGCCGCGGCGACGCCAGGGAAGATGCCGGCGTCGCCGTAGCGCTGAGCTCCTGCGGCGGTGATGGCGTTGCCGACGCCCAGGTCGCTGCCTCTGCGGGCGCGTCCTCCTCGCCCTCCTCTGGCACGTCCCCGAACTCGTCCTGAACGAGCTGGAGGATGCCCCGAAGGAAGTTCTCGAAGGTGATGGTGTTGTCGTGCTGTAGGCCCGGATTCAACAAGGGAGGAGAACAAGGAGCGGTCATTGATGTGCGTGGACCCCGCAGCTGGCATCATGCATGCGATCAGCGGTCTTGACCAGGCGCGCCCGCGCATACGACTTTCAACATCTAGCACCCTCCACCAATACACAGAGTCCAGAAGGACACCACTAAGCGCCCCAGCGCAACAGCCCCTCCAGGCCAACGACATGCCAGACCCACCGCCCAACCCGGCCACCGGTCCCACCTCCCAGTCCAGGCCCTCGAAGAGGCGATGCGCCAGGCGGTTGCTGGTGCGTCCGCGCGCGCCCTCCTTCATGTGCGCCTTCGCGGCCTCGTACTGCAGCGCCTCCGCCACCTGAGCGGGGGGCCAACATGGCGGACGCAACAGGACACAGCACTTATCCAGATGCCCAGAGACGGCATCACGACGGGCGGCCCGCGCCTCCATGACCTCTGTCGGGAGTGACCCTTCCAATGGGCAACCGATACCTTATCAGCGATTCAGAATATCCACGCAAAATCGCTGCCCGAAAAGGGTAGTTGCTGCGCCGTTGCCCTCAATACTATCAAGTACTGGCAGCCTAGCGCCAGGCAGCACACCCCCTCCACTGTGACGTTTGCATCGGCTGGTCCCGGCTTCTGGGGCTGGGCTCTTGCAGGACAGCGGGGGAACCGCACCGCAGGGGGCGCCACAGCGCAGCGCCACAGCGCGAGGCCCGTCCGGGCTCCTATATCCTCCCCGCGCACCTCCCGCTTGTCCAGCTTGCCCCGCCGCGCCGAGTTGAAGTGCGTGAAGGCCAGCTCCAGGCATGACAGCATGGTGCGAACGTCCGCGTGCAGGCTGACTGAGGCGGGGCCGGGCTCCGTCAAGTGGACCACCAGCAGCAGCATCACCAGCCCCACGAAGTCGATCTGGGTCGGGGCAGGAGTCCCAGAAACAGCACAGGGCGGGGTCAGCACCCGACATCGCGTGGGCGCTATAGCTCCGATGTACGGTACTCGCCAACAGGCGACTCCAGTTAACGACTCCAGTTAACGACGACAGACACACGGGAAGGCTGCGCTGACCCATGCTAGCTGAGGGTGACACGATGCAGACAGAATGTCCTCGCCTGGTTGGCCCACTTGTTGTACGGTTAATGCACTCTGTGTACAGTGTTACACGCACGTGGTGGGCCAGTCATCGGTTGGCGAATGGAATGGGCAGTGCGGGCCAGCCATGTAGACCCAAGCAAAAACGGGCACGACGGGCACGCCCATCTCGCGCCGGGTAGACGCGGCGGACAGCCCGGTCAACCAGTGGTTGTGCTTACATCCGTGCACTTGTGCGCCACGGCTTTGCTGCACAGCTCCCGCAGGACCACGGACGAGTTATCGATGCCGAAGTCCTGCGAGTTGGACTGCAGCACCGCCAAGGGCAGCGGGCCCTCCCGGCTGCCTGTCCGCGCCTCAAGCTGCCGCCGCAGGACCTCGAATCCGGCCTCCAGCTTTGGGAACTGCAGCCAAAACTGCGTGAAGACGTGCGGCTTCGCCTCGCCCTTCATAATCGGTTGTGGGGGAGACAGACGAGGACAGGCAGAGGCACAAGGGGATCTTCAGATGGCGGTCAACGGGAATGATCTGACTGCGTGTGAGCGGTGTGCGCGGTGGCTTCTGTTGTTCATGGTCTTGATGATTAAACGGGCGAGGTGGACCCTACATCAGTAGGAGCCCGCCGAGGCCACGTGCCGCACCAACGCTGAGGCTGTCATCAGCGCCGCGCCGGGATGTGCTGTTGATTATGTGTGGCACTAACCAATGGGTCCAAACCGACACCGTCACGTCAGGCAGCGTCTCATAACGCTAACGCTGCTGACTAAGGGCCTGGGCACGCGCTACTTTTGACCCAGTTAGCATAGTCGCTGAGACATGCAGCGCACCTTATCCCATTTTTCCTGCACAAAGGCAGATATAGCGTCGCGAGTATGCGCTTCCAGGAATCCTAAAGAGGAACTTGACTGTCGCGTCTTCCCTCGACTGCTCTGCTTTGAAAGCGAGCGTGGGGGGCCCTCATGTCTCCGCGGAGATTCGCCGAAACCTAGGCCTTCTTTGAAGCCAGACGCGATTCGCTGCAGAAAGGCCATCACGGCTGACAACGGGGCAGCGCTACCAGTACTGTTTCCGCTCAAACTTAAACAGAAAGTAGAAGCGCCATAAGCGAATGCAACAGAGCAGTAATTATAAATGCATGAGCACCATTGGCAGCGCTGAAGTACCAGTGTCCGGCGGCAGGAGAACGTTGTGAAAAATGAGCACTTTGAATCTGTGGCACATCACTCATGATACCATGTTATTGACGTTTGGGAAGCGCTGTGATGACTTTTTCCCTGAATCCACTAAAGAAGTTGTAGTACAAACCCTTCTATTTTCTTTCACTGAGCACTCGATAAAGCTCCGGGATGCATGCTTCTGCGTGTGATTTGGGTGTCCGCTTCCAGGAAAACGTGCACACAAATCACATTCTTGAGCTGTCCCGGTGCCATCGAGCACTTCCGTGTCTTATGGAAAATAGCATCCATGCAGAAGGGACTTTTAACGTCGCATACGCCGCATTCCTTGCAATTTAACGTTCGCTTGCTTTAAAAGCTTCGCGGCACCGGCGCACCGCTGGTGCGTGACGTACCGCAACAGTGCAGCGAGGACCCGATATCTTGATCGCCCGAGCTGTAGGATCGACATAGTCGGGCCGACGTCTGATACCATTGATATTGGTTCACAAGCGCTCAAGTGCTGGTCGGGGGAGTGCCTACAGCGCGTCACAGGCCGATCCCATGTCCCGAAGTAATGCGCTGCTCCAGGCAGCGGCGAAATCCCTGCGTGGTGCGGCCCAGTCCACCAGCACCGCCGCTGCTTCCGCCTTGGACGCAGTCTCGACTCAAACAGCGTCGACCCCAGCGCTGACGGCAACATTTGTCAAATCAAGCACCGGCCAGAGTGCGGTGACGTCGGGTCTGAGAGTGCCTCTGACAGTACGACAAGCAGTTACGGCATCAGGCGCGAGCGTGCCAACGGATTCAATCTGCCGCCGAACAGTTCCGTGGGGCGTTCGAAGGCCAGTGCACACGTGGCGGAAACTGGACGCGCCACGCTCCACACCCGAAGTGGATGCCGGTTCAGCACCGCATCTCGGAGGATACCTTGGGAGGGCGCTGCGGCAGATGTACGGCAGCGACCGGCGAAGTACGGCCGAGTCAGCTCCGGCGGCGCTCGTGCGGCACCTCAGCGCGGTCACCTCCGCCCGGGGTTTGCCCCGGGTGTCCCCGGGTTTGATGGCCTCGATGGGGGCAAGACGGGCGCCGGCGGCGGCAGCCGGCGCTGCCGCCGGCGTGACAGTTGCGGCGGCGTCGGCGACGGCAGGGCTCCTTGGCTCTGGAGGCTTGTTGACGGTCCGTACCGTGTGGCGCGATAGCAGGTGCGGGACAGCGACGCCGCTAGCGCGATACTGCCCGTTTGAACCATGCTACGAGGAAAGGACAGCGATACGGATTGCAGGGGCGCCGGCCGTCAAACTGCCGCTTGCCGCGCCCTACGCTAAGCAGCAACTGTTGAGAGCGAAGGCGCTTGGCGCTCCACTCCGTTTGAACCTGCTGGTGCCCTTCGGCTCGCGCAGTAGTTGCGTACACATAATGGCACAGTCGCATGGCCCTCTACGCCTGCCGTACTGCCGAGCCAGACCCCAGTGGTACGGAGCGCAGAGCCCCATTAGTACGGAGCGCCTGTTGTACTGACGACCAACCCGCAGGGGCTACGAGCACTTCCAAGGACGCGGCACCGCCTGGTCGCCCCACAACCCGCGGCTGCTCTACGCATCGGCGGCGGTGGCGGTCACGGCGGTCCTGTACTACATGTACTGCCTGGAGACAGTGCCGTACACCGGCCGCCGGCACTCCATCATGCTGGTCAGCTCGTACAGGGAGCAGTGGATGGGCAAGATGGGATTCGAGCAGGTGCGTTGGGGATCCTCCAGGGAAAGATCCAGGATCCACCCAGATCCAAAAGCCTAGCTACGGAACGGATCCGCAGCGGATCCGGTTCTACCGCATCCGGTTCTAACGATCCGCATTGTCTCCTCTCAAACCTCCCGCACCTGTTTCTGTTTGCTTTTTTGGGCGGGGCCCCAGCGCGAAGCGCGTTCGGGGGGCCCCGCCCCCTAGGATTGCCCATGTCCGTGTGAGTGTGTGTGTGTCCGGTAACGGCAAAACGTTCATTATCCGCTAAACTAATTCGCTATGTTTGTCATATTAATTGTCCTCTATTGCAAGGTATCCTTGGTTTGGCTGAAAAAAATTCTTTGCGCACAAACGGTCAAAGTAAAGCTCCGCGGTCTCCATGGACCCGAGTCAACATCCACCCAACGCCTCTCGCGCTCATGTTTGTTGCAACAGGTGCCGCGTGATGAATGCTTGGATTAGGAATGGGCGGCGCGTGCTAAATTGAACTTCGATAGTGTTCTGATGTTTGAACATCAAGATACCACCAACATCAAGATTTGCCTTTCTGTCTTGCCAGATGAATACAAATCAACAATATGTATTGAATCAAAGTTTCAAGATGCAAAGGGATAGCGTACCGAGTGCCAACGAGTTCTCCAGTTCCGATGGCCCAAAGTCAGGGTCTCACCGCGGCTTTTTCGCACCCTGTTTTTGCCTTACATTTGCTATGTAACTATTGATAGCAAACTTTAGAGGTTCACGTCTGCTGCGGGCGTGCAACTGAAGGGTTGCATGCCTGCCGACGGACCAAACAACTACAGTTTCACGGCAAAACAAGGATGCTTCAAGCTTGCTTTGTGATCATCTGCTTGACAGACGTATGTGAGGCGACTATCGTTACCATAGTGTCGATACGGTGACCGCCGTCGCCGGCGGCGCGTACTGCAGGATGGTTTCGGGGCTGCCGACGTGTTTGGGCTTGGTGAATCTATGCACGCCGATCCCCCTTCAACATCAACGACACCCCCAATGGCAACCTTTCACTCTCTCACACTGTTGCGCGGTAATAGAGTTTTCCTTCTAAAGCAAGCGGCCTGTACGGATTATAGGGGGCCCCGCCCTTTTCCGGCTTCGAGGAAGCCGACCCCTACTTGTCTGTGTCTGGTCACACTGCGCCGTGTGACCCGAGGGCGCAGTTCAAGGCGCTGGCTCGCGCGGAGCACAAGCTGCTGCCCGACACCCACCCGGACGCGCTGCGCGTGCGGCGCCTGGGCAGCGCCATCGCCGCTGTGGCCGCCGACGGCGCCGGCGGCGGCAGCTACGACCACATGAAGGGGCTGCAGTGGGAGTTCGCGGTGATCAACGATAACATGGTCAATGCGGCGGTGCTGCCGGGCGGGAAGGTGCACATCGGGGAGGGGAGCCGTGGGTTTTGAACCTTAAGAGCAGGGGGGCCGCCGGATGCGGTGGGGATCGTGGTGCAGCGGGGCGAGACGGAGGGCCGGAAGGGCGGAGGAGGGCAAGGGAGGCGGGGCATGGAGAGAGAGCGGACGGGACAGGACGTAACGTTGTGCGGTGTGCAAAGTGTGCGTCATTCATGTAGGTGAGCGGGCGGACTACACCCCCGCCACGTCTACAGCCGCCTGCGTGCACCGGTGCCGCCCGACAGGACGGAGCACCTGCGCGGCGGCCCGGCCTCACACGCTGTCCTGGCCATTGCCCTCACAGCTTCCTCGCTCTGCCGTGCTCCGTCGTCCCTTTCGGATTCCCTGCATTCCCCGCATCCTTTGCAATCCTCCTTGCAACCCTCTCGTCTTCTCTCCAGTGTCGTGCTGCCTACCGTACCCCGTGTCCCCTGCCCCTCCGTACCCCGGTCCTCCCTTTGTCAATATGACAGCGAAACCACCACCGCAGTAAAGCCCAACAAACCGATAACCGCCGGTCCTCCCACCCCATCTCCCAGGTGATCGTATTCGGGGGTCTGTTGCGGCTGCTGGGGGACAACGATGACGAGCTGGCAGCGGTGATGGCCCACGAGGTCGGCCACGTGCTGGCCAGGCACCCGGTGGGTTACAGAGAAGGGGGGCCAGGTTTATGGCTGGGGCGGCTGGCCACGGAACGGTCAGGTGGGGCGGGGGTATCGACCGCACCCTGGGGGTTGCTGGGCAACGGGCGGTGCGGGTGCGGGTGCGGGTGCGGGTTTCTAGGGTTGCATCATGTCACACGGCGGCGGGTCGGGGCGTCACGGGGCCGCGTGGGGCCCTCTGCCCTCTGCCCGGGCCCCCGTCCCGGGTACCTTTTGTCCACTAAATCGCCATCCACCCCGGTCGCCTTTCACCTGTATCCCCCCCCCATCCGACAATCAAAGCCTTTCCGTCTCCAAGGGTGCTACATCCACACACTCCGTGTAGCAACTCCCGCTACCCCCTGCCTCCCGCCACGTGCCCTCCCCTCTCAGGCTGAGAACATGAGCACGCTGAACGTGTGGCTGCTGGTCAATACGGCGCTGCGGCTGACGCTGGGCTTCGCGCTGCCCGACGTGGCCATGTACCTCGCCCTCATCCTGCCCAACTCCAGGTGGGCGATGGGGAGAGGCGAGACCAGGGGGGCGGGGCGGGCGCGCGGGCAGGCCGGATGGGTGGGTGGACGGTGGAGAGGAGCCATGTGTCAAACTCGGTGAAGGGTTGGATCGATTCGGGGGATGCGGGGTTGGAGGTTAGGGGGTACCAAGTGCATGAGGGGACACATGGGACATTAGCGCTGTGCGGCGGGGTCCCGCCAGGCACAAAACTTGAGGCGCCCGCGCCTGTAGCCTAGGGCTCACGTCGCTCCAAGCTGTCTCCCAGCAGTCCAGCCCAAGCTCGCGCCGCTTCTCTTTAACTGCTGCGTACCTAACGAACCCTAGCTTTGCTCCATTTCGGATGAATGGGCGGTCATCGGGGTGTACAGCCGCCAGCTAGCCAGCCAGCCAGCCAGGCAGCCGGCGCAAGCCCCAGACCCCGCCCAGCCACCAACACCCAGATCCAAAGTTCCAACTCCCCCTCCCTCCCCAGGAAGAACGAGCACGAGGCGGACGTCATCGGACTGCGGCTCATGGCTCGCGCCTGCTTCGACCCCGCGGCCGCGCCGTCCATGCTCGACAAGCTCCACCAGGCGGAGCAACAACAGGTACGGCAGCCGCGCGGCGGCGGTGACCCATGGGTCCGCTGTACATCCCGGCGCTTTCCACCATGGGGACACAGTCCGTTCGTTGTCAGAGGTCACTAACAAGGCATTTTCACAGTTGGCGTTGCAGGTGATTGCGGTTCAGGTGTGGCTGACCGAGGCCGTGACCTGGCTGTTGCCTTTGTGACCTGGCTGTTGCCTTTTTGCCTGAACCCGGATGGCCCCTCTTTCACGGACCCTCCCGGTGCGCTCCGCGCTGGTTTTCCCGCCGTCGTGGCGGATGGGGCGGCGCCCTGCGTCGCGGGCCCAGCCGGGCCCGCGCCCTTTCGTCCATGTCGCGGTGGCTGCGGCCGTCGCGACGTAGATTTCCATCCACCCCAGCCCTGCATGTCAAGCAGGACAGCTAAACCGACCAAAAAAAACTCCAAACCGGTAGTCTTTGTCCGGGCTGACGATGCCGGCTTACGTCGCCACCACAGCCCCTCAATCCTCGCCAATTTCCCGCGCTTTCCCGTCGATTTCGGCCGCCCGTCCATTCAATCTTCGCTGCCCCCTTTTGTCAATGAAGACAGCGCTGCCCCCGGCCCCCCCTAAATCTACGCTGCTGCCCCCCATCCCTCCCCGCCCTGCCCGCCCAGGGCCGGCTGAAGGGTGGCTCGCTGCCGCCCTTCCTCAGCACCCACCCGCTCACCACTGACCGAGTCAAGCTGCTGGAGAGGGACCTCCCTGAGGCCTACAAGCTGTTCGATCAAGCGGGTGAGTGGGCCGGGGCCGTGGGCGCCCATCACCCGCGATATAAGCGTGCTCAGGTGCCCGCGTGCGGTTTGGCCCGGGGAGCGGGGTTGGCCCCAAGGGAGAAATGTGCGCTACCTTGCGTTTCTCGGGCTCGTATGCGCCGGGGAGTGTCCTTGCATTTTCGGGCCCTCAGACCCAACAAGGAGGACAATGGTTGCAGAAGAGCTGCCTCCACGTTTTGTCAATAAAAACAGCGAAATCGCGAAACAATCACCGATTGCGTAGTAGTTGTCTGGTTGGCTGACGCCGCCGGCTGACACAGCAGAGGCAAGCATCTTTTTGTGTATTCGTGCACGGCAAGCAGGCCCCAACCCACTCCTTGCCCTCTGGACGAATCAAGCCATAAAACACGAGGCATTGACCTTGCCGGTTGGAATGCCGGTCTGTGTATGTGTATGTGCAGGCTGCGCGTCGAGCCGCAGGGACTTCCGGCGGGGCATGGAGGCCTGGCTGGGCGGCGCTGGGTGGGGCTTGGCGGACGAGCTGCCGCCGCGCTTCCGCAGCATGTGAGGGCCGGCTCCTCAGCAAGCTGCACCGTGGGGCTCCTCAGCAAGCTGCATGCTGGCGCCACCGGCGATCAGCCGGGGTGGTAGCCTAGGCGGCGCGACGGCTTAGGCCGACGTCGAGTACGGTGTTTAATTGTGTTGTTAGCCGGTGATGTAAAGTGTTTCGGCAGAGGCGACCCAAGGTTCTGGCTCCCCCCGTTCCGATGGCTGGCCAAATGTTCCGTTCGTTGGCGGCATGCACCTAGCTAGCCTTTGTGGAGTGGCACTCACCTTGGTTCCGTTCTTGTAGTGTTGCTGTGATTCATGACCGGGTTAGCACGGCCCCAGAGCTGAGACCGCTGCGGTTGTCGGCCATGATGACGGTGGGTTTGCGGTTTTCGCTTTGGTCGGTGTGAAGAGTGCCTTGGGGAGGAGTGGCCGGTGGTCTGTCGGTTGTACCAGCAGGTTTTCCGCCCTGGTCGCTGTGTCGGTCTCTGCTGGATCCCGGCGGCTGGTGGCCCATGTTTCGGTTTCATGGATTGGTGCTGTACCGGCTGCTTCCGCTGTAAGTCCCGAAGAGGCAGCTGACTGGATGCCGTGGGCGACCGACCGAGACAGGGCAACAGGGGAGACCAATCACCAATGACACGCCCGGTCGCCCGCCGTACACATCACAGGCGGACCCGTGCGCGACTCGTTGCATGGCTGAACCAGGCCCCGCGACAACCCTCCTCTTCGACTGGCCGCGCATACATCAGGTGATGACACATTTGTATATACCCAAATTGCTACACGTTATCTGCCGTCATCATCGCCATCGGCAGTAACATTTGGTACACATGTTTGCATCCGCCCCATGGCCACCAGCGTTTTGAAGCGAACGCTTCAAAACGCTGCATGTTTTTGTACGGAATGCGGCGGCATGTTCCATCTCTCCAAGTCGTACCATCGAGTTCTACTAACGTGGATCGGAGCGAGGCCACCATTTTATTGGACCATGGAGCATGGACCAGTAAAGATCGCGTCACCGAGTTTCCGCACTCGCTCGCACGGGTCGAAGACCGCCAAAGCCAAGCACCGTATACCCGTAAACTGTATCAGCCCTCCGCAGACAAACGAACATGAGGATCCTGTCCGTTTGCGTACACAGAACGTGTATGCACACACTCACAACGGAAAACAAATCCAGTTGCAGAAACATACTTCCGCTGTCATGACATTGCCGGCACACGGGCCTATACGCGTGCGTGCCACCAGTTCCAAGGTGCTTTCCCCCGGCGTCAAGGCGTCTCAGGTGAAGTAATAGCTCCAGAGCCAGTGCTGAAGATCCCTTTCAACTAAATGGAAGTTAAACTTCGCCAAACGCCGCTGATCAGGCGTGGTGGCCTGAAGCAAGTTGTGCTTGGCGGTCGGCCGACCGACGCAAGAGATGGACAATTGCCTGAAAATCCTCCTGGAGAGAATCGATCATAAAATCCACGGCATCAATATCAACGGCCATGTTTTTATGCAGCTGGGCGATAGCTGTCGCTGCAGTCGCTGCAGTGCCTTCGCGATGGTTTTAGTTCTGATTGGCCTAGGGATACCGGTAAGGAGGAAAGCAGCTTGATATTAATCAATGATGGCACGTATACAAAACAATGCCCACGTAACAATGCATCAATGGAGACATGTCTCACATGTTATGTATGTGCATGGCTTACTCAATGTACGATTGTACTGTAAGCCTTCGCACATGCAATGAATCGCGCGCGCTTTGGCATTCATTGCGCCTGGGACAATTTCCAGCATTTTGGCATGCAGCCCACGACGATAATGCCTGTAGAACTACCTAGCTCGGCAGATCATCGACGTCTTGTGTCGCAAACGTCCATTCAAGGTACCTTCGCTAACACGTCGGAACAGAATTCATGGAGCATAAAATTGATCTGCTGTCATACCAGCAAACGTTTCCGCCTTTAAACACACGCGAAGCGAATCCGTAAATAGCCAGACTGCACTGCTTTCATTTTGCTTTGCAACACGTAAGTTTGCAACACGTAAGCTCCGAAGCGGCTTAGGCTTTCCTTGCTGCGAAAAGCGCGACTTGGCGATGGGCGTCGGCTTCGTCCGTCGGCAGAGGTACCCGTGCCCAGGCAACCCGATAATGCATGTGCAGTATAAGGAATGCAGAGCTCCAACCGTGCCAGTGACGAGTGAACCTTACGTTGAGCGTGCATGCTTCAGGCAGTCGCTTGGCACCCGGTTCTCACCGCCGCAATCGTAAGCCGGCGTGCGGCGCCGGGGACGGGCTCTGATGTGGGTCGGGCGATGTTCCACTGCTCAACATCAAGACGGTATTGTTAGTGCTTGCAGGAAACTCGTCAAGGGCGGTACGACATCGCATACTATCCATCCAACGGCAACCTCGAGCATCCCGTTCTTTCTCCATGCGCCACGCTTCCTCCGCACCTTGCAAAGACCTACAGCAGCGAACAGCGGCCGTTGAGCGCACGTGGGTGCGGGTGCGGGTGCTGTCCGCCCTCCCTCTGCGCACTCCCCGACTTGCCAACTCCCGTCGGGCGGCGGGAGGGGTTCCGGTTGAGGCCTGAAACTGCTCTCGTGCTTCGCTTTGGCTCCGTGCAGGGGCCCTTGCGGTCCGCTGCGAAAGGCACTACTACTACTACCACCACACTGCCGCCACACTCGGTGCCCCGCGGCAGGGGGCCACAACGTGACGGCCGCGCAGGGCTGCATACAGAGCGAAACCCGAAGCCGTTTTGTCGTACACCGCTACACGGTGGCGTCATCGTTGCCGCCCTGCCCAGGGGCATCCTGTCTAGGGTTCCTTCCCGACCTGCCGACCGATGACGTTACCCAAGCGCCCAGGCGCCGACCTTGAAAGCCCCTACGTGCGCATCCCTCAACGCCATGCCGCAGCAGCATTAGGCAGCATCCTACCGTTGTTGCTGAGTTGTTTCGCGGATGTATCCGGCGTAGGCCTCAGATGCTTCCTGAATGAATGAATGAACGTTACAGCGGACCCCAAAGGGATCACCGGTGTATACCAGGGCAAGCCCCAGCAGGCCCCACCGCCAAGGCGGCAGGACACCACACCTCAACGCCGCACCCAAAAACACACCATGCTTCCTGTCAGCATGGCCTCTGTTGCAGGAGGGATGGATAGTCCCTGGTGGCTTGGCACGGTCGCGGGCCCTTTTGTCATCAGAGCCAGATGAACTGGAAACCGCCCCATCCCTTCTGTCCATCAAGACAGCAAGGCATCGCGCGTTGGCGGCGGCAGCTCCTTTGGTCATCGGATCCCGACGAACGGGGAACCCCCTCTGAGGCCAACCTCAGCGCGCTGCCGGCCGCACCCATCTCCGCGAGCCGTACCCATGCTCTCGCTTGTCGCCAACATGTTCCCACACTGTACGGCACTGTATGACAAGGGCAGCGGTGGCCCCAGACCATCCATGACGCGGTCGAGGAGGAAGGAGCGCACGCCAACCTGCAATCACACCAACTCCCCAGCGGTACACATCCAGCCCCCCTGCAGCCCTGCGCTGCAGCTCCGTGCGTTTCCAGCATCCCTTCCAACACCCTGCCCTTTCAGCAGCCAACATTCCATGTTTCCAGCACCCTGCTTGCACTGCCCCATTATTACCGTGATCAATCCCCGACCCGCCGCACACGGATCCGCTCCACGCTTCACGGCAATTTCGCAGCCGTCTCCGCTGCCCCCGCATCGTCTGCATCCCTACCACTTCTCCACCACTCCATCCCACCGGACCCCGCTCTCTCTCTCGCCCGATTACGGTACCCGAGGCACGGGCACCTCCGCACCAACGGTGCCGGGACGCCCCGTCACTGCAGTGTCCTTCGGGCCGTCCTAGCTCTGGCTATTCTAGCAGCACACCACAGCGAGGCGCTCACCTCCTGACCTAGCGTTGCGGCGGCTCCGACGTCCTTCCGACCACTTGCTGCCCCCCCTGGCTAGCACTGCGGCTTCTTAGTGATCCGGAAGCCGAGGAAATCCTCCAATAGCTCTTCCCCGCCTGCCGCGTCCTCCCACTGCTGCTGCTGCTGGTGCTGGGTTGGGCCACCTGCGACGCCGCGAGCAGGGCCGCTCGCGGCTGCCGCGGAAGATAACGGCGATCTGTCCCGAGGTCGGCTGCTGCCCGCTGCCCCCTTGCCTTGCTCTTCCTCCTCTTCTTCCTCCTCTTCTTCCTCCTCCCCCTCCTCCTCCTCCCCCTCGTCGCTCTCGCCTGACTCGTCATCCCTATAGTACCCACCTGCCATCATCCTGGCGTGCAGCCCGGCCGTCCCCGCCACACCCACATCCGGGTACCTCGAACCACCGCCGCCCTGCCCTTCCTCCCCCTCGTCCTCGTCATCTTCATCGTAATCGTCGTACTCGTCCTCGTCGTCGAAATCCGGATCGTAGTCAAAGTCCGGGAAAGGCGGCTCCGGGAAGGGCGGTTCCATGCCCGCGAGGTCGTACGGCATGTCGTACAGTCCGAAATCTCCGGGGAAACCGCCGCCGCCGCCGCCCGCCGCCGCTGCAGCGCCTGCGGCGCCCATCGCCTCCCAGTAGTCCAGGTCGTCGCCCTCGTCCCCCTCATCCCAACCCAGATCGAAGTCGTAGTCGGCGCCGGGCATGGGCGGGTCAAGCATGAAGTCCGGCTCCGGCATCACGGGCATGGGTAGCCTGGAGATGAGCTCCAAACTCTGTGTCTTCTGAAACAGCGCCAAGATGACCTGCGAGTACAAGTCCGGCTGCTCCACGGAGAGCGCCACCAGCCGCTCTTGGCCCGCCGGCCCATCCTCCAGCGCCCGTTCCACCGCCTTCACCACCTCAGCCAGCGCCGTTGCGGAGGTAAGGGGGCCAGCGGGGTTGGCAGCAGCGGCTGCGGCAGCGCCGGCTGCGGCGCCGGCCGCGCCGCGGCCATGGCGGCTGCCGGCTTTGGGGGCGGCGCCACGGGCGCGAACGGGCGGTACGGCGGTGCGCTGCTGCTGGCGCTGCCTTCGGAGCTGCTGCTGGGTGAGTGCGCGGGCGGGGGGTGTGGAACGGGTTGCGGCGCTGGTGGTGCCGATCAGCAGCGGCGGTCGGGAGGCGGCGGCCGGAGGCGCGGCGGTGCCAGCCGCCGCCGCGCCACGGCTCTTGGGCTGTCCGCTGGTGGCTGTCGGGGAGGCACACCCACCCGCGTTACCGTCGGATCGTCCAGATGACGGGGACGGCGCTTTGTTGTCGTTTTCTGGCTGCTGTTGCTGCGGCTTCGGCCCGGCGTTGTCTTCCTGCGCGTTCTGGGCGGAGGACGTCCGGGCTGCACGCTGACGCGCCTTGACCTTCATCCGCCGCCAGCAGGTGCTGGGCAAGCGGCTTGGTCACTACCACTTGCGCGTGGCCGCGCTACGCACTTGGTGGGCTCAATTGGCCTCGACGCAGCCAACAGTCTTTCGGTTCAGGTTGAGGGCATCGCGTGCTAGGAGTACCTGTTTTGATGCCCAGTTTAACAAATAAAAATATGCCGCTGCCAATTAGGAGAAAGGGCTCAGAACTTAAGCACTCACTTGCATGACATAAGACCACAAGAACAACTGAACACGTACAGCAAGCAATATAGGTGATGTTAGTTTCATTATAATGTGCTATGAGATATTTGAATAATGTGCCACCTGCCACGAAATATCCTGAAGCAGCTGCCGTGGTGCAAGTCCGGTTAGGTTGACCTGTTAAGAAACTGTTATCGTCGCTACTCATCGATTGACATTCAACTCTTGCGCATTTTGTTGTTGTAAATTAAGGAAAATGACGGAGGCAAGTTCGCTCTGTGCTCAGTCCTTGGCCCTTGTAGCTGCTCAATCGCTTGGTACAGAGAATAAGACGACGGATAATTACCACTGGCCCGTTCTCGCAGTATTGGAAGAGCAACGCTATGCACTGGTGCGATGTCTGCAAGTGCTGGATGAACGATACAAAAGCGGCCAAGCTCAATCACGAGCGCGGCGCGCAGCATCAAGCAAAGCTTGCCCAGAGTAAGTTCCGAACCGACGAACCAGGGGACGGATACAAGCAGCACGTCGTACGGACCCACGTCCCAACCCGCTCGTGCCTGTCGTACGGAGACGCCGGGGTCGCCCGTCATTCGTCAGTCCGTGCTTCGAGCAGGTGAAGCTAACCACCCTCTTCGCCGATCTGAAGCAGCTGCCTTCTGCAATCCTATGCCGTCTGCCGGTCTGTCGTGACCGCGCAGAGTTACGGGACATGGCGCGCAAGGCGGACCAGGAGACAAAGGCGAAGGCGGCCAATGATGCTGCCATGTCCAAAATCGAAGCAGCCGCCAAGAAGCAGTTCGAGGCCGACCGTAAGGCGGCGGAGGCAGCAGCTGGGAAATGGACCTGGGACGCCGGGAGCAACTACTACTACCACGAAACCTACCGGTACGGCACCAGACCATGTACAGCTGCTCGGCACCTAATCCTGGATGCGAACGTCATGGGTTCCGCGTTGAGGTCCCGAGTGTGTGTGGGGGACAGGTCGCAAGCTCACAACACAAAGGGTGGATGGAAGGTGGTGCCGACGGCGTCCCCGATGTCCCCGCCGCCGCTGCACCGCATTATGGATACGCCAGCCACCAGTGAAGGAGGCGAAGCGCGACTCGATTAATATGCTTTGTCGAGCTGTGTTGCACGTCACGCACGGGCTCACCTCCATTGGGCAAATTGGAAGTTGCGACACTTAGCCGCACAGCCGACACTTGGCCGCCTTGCTGACCGGTACCCTCCGCTGCCCCGATGCCTCCGCTGCCCCGATGCCTCCTCCAGGTGGTACTACGACCCGAAGACGCAGTGGTACTACGGCGGCGAGCCCACGCCCGACTGGTCGCAGGCACCGCCGCTGCCCGCCGCCGCCCTGTTCGGCGTTGCGCCCCACGAGGGCGGACCCGTGCCGGCCGCAGCAGGCGCAGGCGCCGGCGCGCCGCCGGCGCCGGCCGGGTCCGGCGGCACCGGCGGCTTATCCGCCTCCGGGCAGCGGCCGGACGGTCTCCCGGGGGTCACCAAGACGGTCCAGAGGGTGCTGGCGGTGCCCAAACACCCGCTGGCGGGTGTGGGGGGCTACCAGGCGCCCACGACCGGGAAAGTGGGCGGCAGCATGGGCGCAGGTGAGTCGTGAGTGGGGAGGCGCTGGTGGGTTCAGCCCCAGTGGCGCTGGTCGAGCGCGTCAGGGATGAAGGGGCGGGAAGTGGGCAAGGGAGCGGCGAGTCGGCGCGGGTGCGTGGACTGTCCTTAAGGCGGCGGCGCCAGGGGCGTCGGGGGTCGCTCTTGGTCTTAGGGTTTTGTCTCTTGAGGGTTCCGTGGCACATTTTGACACTTGAGGCGGCGGAAGGACCCGCATCGCTTTGCTGCGGCCAAGTTGACGGGTGGCAGGCGGGCGGTGGTGGCGGCTGGTGCGCGATCCGGCAGGACGTGGGAGAGAGCAACGGCAAGCAACTGCCAACTTGAGGGCAAGGACGATGCAGCACTGAGGGGGCCGCTCTAATCAACCGTGCAACCGCCCCCTGTCCTGCCGCGCGGCGTCAACCATTGTGCCGCGTTGCCACTGCACTGAGCTGCGCCGCGCTGTGCTGTCCTGTGCTGCGCCGCGCTGTGCTGTGCTGCGTTCCGCCCGCGCGCAGGTGTGGTGTTGGAAGGCAGTGGCGCCGATGGCGGCGCGAAGCGAAAGCGCGAGGAGCCGGGGAAGCCGGGGGCCAAGGGCGGGGGAGGGAAGGCGGCGGCGGTGTCAGCGGAGGAGGCGGAGGCGCTGGCGCGGAGGGAGGCAGCACGGCAGCGGGTGGCGCAGCGCACCGCGGCGGGGTTCGGCTACCTGTGAGGAAGGGAAGGGTAACATAGACATTGAATCTGCATCACGGGGATTGCTACAAAAAGCAAGTCCGGCACGGACCCGGACGAAGCCATCACACGGTGCAGGGTGAGGGGGCCTGCAGGCGCCGCAGGATCGGGGCCCTTGGGCCACACCGGGAGGCCAGAGCAGAGTGCTTGCCTGCCTGCGTTGTTGGCCTGCTCGGTGGGTGCCTGCTGCCTGGACAGGTTCCTTCCAGCAGCAGCAGGCCCGGCAGCATGTGGGTCGGGTCGGTCGCATGCTGGCCTTGCCGCAGTACGGCTCGGCACACTGGAATCAGAACGCCGCTGCAGGGAGGCCGTGTAGGTAGATCCGGACCCGAGGTCCTAATCAGGAGGTGGCGGTGGGTGGCGGGGAGGCAGCCGGGCGCTCTGGCTGCGGGGGCTGCGGCACAGGTGCCGCAGCTGGCGATGAGAGCGAGATGCGCGATGTGAGAACGATCGGGGTGCATCCTGCATCAGTTCAGGGGGGCTAGGGGCTGGCTGGGTTGGATTGGGCGCGTGGGTTGGCAGATGGAGTGGGAGAGGGCGGTGGACTCAAGATTAGGGCGAGAGGGGATGTGGGAAGTGGACTTGAGGGAAATGGGCTTGAGGGGATGTCGGATGGGAGCCCGCTTGAGGTGGACATGTTGGTGCCGCATGGTGCACGCCCGGGTGGCTGTGATGACACCACGGAGACCTGGGCGGTTCTGGGTGGTCTTCTCATTAAACACCACGGAGGCATCCCGATGGGCGGCGTGGCCGGGACGCTGGGGTTGCTCTGCGGACGCATCCAGGTGGGAGGCGCGCGCCTGGGGGTCGGCAGCGCCCCGTCGTGTGGGACGGAGCTGCTGGCGCAACGCCGGGCAGGCGCGCTTCGGTGTTCGGCACCTGCTGTCGGAATTCAGGTGCTGTCATCTGTTGGTACTGTTGAGGAGGAGCCGGAACATACGCGTTCGCGCCTGCCGTACCTGGGGTTGCGGCAACCGCGCCGTACCCTGAAGGTGAAGTGAAGGGTGTGTCCGGGTGCGGTTGGCATGGTACCGGTCGGTTAGTGTCAGATAGAGCTGATCTGCAGGGTCCAACCCGTGCGTTTGGCCGCCCAGCCGTCCAGGTGTGCATCTGCACGTTGACCTGGGCTGAGCCGGACCGCATTGCACCGCATTGGGGCCGATCTCATGGGCATGGCGTTCGGCCCCTCTCTTCAACTAGCGTAGCGGCACCGGGCCGGCACGGCCACTTGCTGTTCATGACGTGCCGCACCTTACTGCGGCGCCAGGGCTTCGACGAGCGCTGTCTCTAGATGCCCAGATTGAGTGACCCAGTTTACCAGAGGCATCGTGCCGTTGTGCGGACGATGCGGATGGGGTGTATGGGCGGGCGTGCCGGCAAGGAGGTCCGTCCTGGTGTCGCCACAGGGTGCCCGGGGCGCGCCACATCACAGGGCGAGGCGGGACAGCGGCACCCGCCGTTTGTCGTGCGGTGGGCACCGCTCGTCGCCCTTGTCCTGCCCTCGTCCCCTTGACCATATGACGGACATCAACCGTGAAGTCGGAACTGCCGAGCTGTTGGGCACTGCAGGGTCTGCACTGCATGTACGCGACAGTTCCCGCCGTTTTGAATGTGCCATCGTAAATTCGTAATGGACCTCGGACACGGACGTTGCTGTTGCTGGGAGCGTGGGATCATGGAAGCGCCCTGTGACGCAGCTCAAGCAAAACGGCCATCACCCGTTCTTGCCCTGCAACTTCCATGGGGCCGTTGTCCACTGAGCGCCCGGCTGGTGTTCGACATCCGGCAGCTCCCGAAAGCCTTTGGGACTGTGTTGGCTCGCTCTATCTCCCCTGTCAGCTGCACGAGGACGCGGGCCCCACCTGTTGCTTTTCTCACAGCTGAAAACACAACTGTTGAGCTGTCACCACGAGTAGATCTCCGTCGCCCCTCTCACCGGGACTGTTTGCGTGGCGCACGCGATGGCCTCGCCTCGCTCTGCCCAGAGGCCCACAATTCTGGAACGGCCCACACGGAAGCAGGGCCCGCAAGCCGATCACGCTCCGGCGCCGCAAGTCAAAGGGATGTTCAATCCACCCATCAGTGCTTCTTGCTGAGTCCCCGTCGCCCGAACTGATAGCCGCTTACAGTGATCGATCAGTGCAGGTCGAGGGGCAGCGCAACAGCTTAGGGCCCCTCCGGAAGTCAGTGCAACCCTGGGGTTGGAATTTCCGGTACAGCGTAAGCAATCTCTGCGGTGTTGGACGCGCCTTGCGCTAGTTCCATGTCAGGGCCCGCCTTGACCCTGGGGTTGCTAGGTAGATGTCCACGTGTTCTTGGCACGGTGACCGAATCAGCTCAAGGTTGGCAAATAAGGCACAGTGGTCGTGATCGCCACCCGAGGGGGACTGCTTCACATGCTCAGCGCCCGCTGCCCCGTGACCCTTCTCGTCGCAGGCGAAGCAAAGCAAAGATACCCGCTGTATCAGCGGTCGGCTGTGTGGCGATGGCCTCGTGATGGTCCAATTTGAAGGTGTTCTACCTGGATGGGCTTCTAATGCGCTGTGCTGCGCCCTCTGCCGTCCTGCCCCGGGAGCATCACCTTTTCCTTGGTGTCACGGACCAGGCCACAGCGCATCAGAAGTCCAAAACACCTTCAAATTGCACCACAGGAGGCCATCGCCACACAGCCGACCGCAGGCGGGAGGTCTCATACGGTACCGGCACCAACCACGGATCCGGGTTGCAACAGCAAGCAGGCCTCGCCGCCGCTGTGTGTGGGCCATACCCAACACAAATACGGCCAGGCCCGTCCAGCCCGGCAGCCCCGCCTGCGATTTCCAGTGCACACCCCTTCTCATGCCTGCACCTCAATCGGCACTGCACATCCTAAACGGTATTATTCAATACCACCAATCTGTGGACTACTAACCTACAAGTTAGTTACATTACGACTAGGGACCCTATAGGGCCCGAGCTTTAACTGTGACAAAGCTCGGGCCCTATAGCGCTATAGGGTCCCAAGTCGTAATGTAACTAACTTGGAGGTTAAGAGTCCATAGATTGGTGGTATTGAATAATACCGTTTAGGTTGAAGCATCGGTATTTAACCGGCTCAAAATGCAAGAGCCATACGGCACGTGCGAACTTTGGACGAGCGGCCTCTTAGGCCTAACGTCGTTACATTCCCCCCCTCTTGCATGCGAACCCGTCCTCGGGGCGCCGGGAGGAAGTAGCTTGAGGCGCTCAGGGCAGGGGCACGCCTTCAGCGTACAGCTTGGTGTGGTACGCGTCTACGGCAGCGCGGCAGCCTCGCATGCAGTCTTGGGCGGACTCCCAGGAGTCGTACTCGGGGCCGTGCTTTTGCCAGCGCACGAGGTACTCCGTGCGGACCCGTCGCCCACTGCGCGCGGCGCGGTGCTCATGTTCCTCCACGAACCAGAGCGGCTCGCCCTGCTCAGCTGGTATAGCGTGGGCTGGCGGTGCGCTGCTGCTTGCGACGTAGGTGCGCAGCAGGGAGACGTGGAACACATTGTGCATCCGAAGGTGCTCCGGCAGTTGGAGGCGCGCAGCGTTGTCACCAAGCATTTGTGTGATGCGGAAGGGGCCAATGAAGCGCGGCATGCACTTGCCTCGGCCCTTAGCGGTTCAAAATGCAAGCGCCATACGGCACGTGCGAACTTTGGACGAGCGGCCTCTTTAGGCCTAACGTCGTTACACCAACGGACCAGGCGGCTCATCACTGACTCACTGAAGCTCCTCGCAAGTGCCATCATTCGATCGGATGGAATGGAGTGGGGACATATGGGACGGATGTATGCGAGACATATCGTTGATAGGGTTGGAAACGTACGGCGTCCGCACCGTGTTTAGACCGGCGCGGCGCCACACTCGATGTCTTGCCACATCGGTCGCACTGCCGCTGCGGCCCCAACCTTCCTACCTCTGCTACCGCACAACTAGAAAGCAAGCAAACCAGAGACCGTGAACGGCAAACACCCAGCAGAAAAAAACTGGTAAGAACGACTAGGCAAGGCAGGTAGGTAGTTTGGTGGGCCCGCACATGCGTCCTGGGCCAAGTACATGGGATTGTCCGCGAATGAGAGCTGCTCGCTGCGGCCTTGCGGGCACATGCTAGGTCCCGACGTCGCTTTGCGTGCCGGAGCCTGCCAAGATAGGGCGCGAAACAACCAAGGCGCCTTCAGAATTCCGTATGCAGCTTTGCACCCATTGCACGCAGCAGAAAGCGGACCCGGGCAAGCTGCCCCATGCCCAGCAACTACAACAACTTCACTCCACCAGCGTATCCGGACAGCACCCGGTGCCCAGCCCAGCCGCTCACTCGCAGACGCCCAGGGTCCTCAACAGTGCAACCCACGACAACGGTAGTCTCATGTTCTGGGGTCATGTCCACAGCCCCTCTGGTGGTAGGGTGCCTTGCAGCAACCTCACGCCAGGCGCTGCAGGCTGCGCGACATCAGGCCTTAGCTAGCCCGCAAGGGGCAGCCTTGACGCGTTCAGGCAAGGCGATTCAGCGCCTCTCCTTAAACGCAGCTGTCAAGCACCGGTCGCCGCCGCCAGGGATCTCGGTTAGGACACTCCCGGGGGATCTGCGCAACCATTCAGCCCCGTTAAGTCAAGTCCTGTCCAAGGCCTCTAAACTGGCCGCCGCTGCTTCAGTACATATCAGGAGCTGGCGGGTAGCCTGCCGCGGGCTTCTTCTCCTCGGGCGCCTCCACCACCACACACTCCGAGGTGGTGATGAGGGAGGACACGCTGGCGGCGTCCACGAGCGCGGTGCGCACCACCTGCGCGCGCGTGTGTATTCACAGGCAGGAAGAGCAGGAGTGAGTGACATGCAAAGGCCGTAGCTAAGAGCGCGCGTGTGTGTGTTTGATGAGAAACAGGCCGGGCAGCGCGTAGAAAGGGGTCGGGAAGCCCAAACCCACATCTCCAACGCACATCACTGCCTCACCACACGTGTTTGAAGCCATCCGCATTCTCGGGAACGCTCAGGAGAAAGACCCAACCAACGCGCGCGCATCTGTGAGAACTGTGGATATACGTGTATGGTATGTGATATTACGGAGAGTTGCGTATGAGAGTTTGCATGAGGGAGGAGGCGGAGGTGGGTGTGTATGTGTATGAGCGCATGCACGTGGACACATGTATGTACCAAAAGACGCAGGTGCCTGGGGCGGCACATGCACGCACTTCCCCCACCTTGAGCGGGTCGATGATGCCGCTCTTGACCATATCCTGGTACTCCCCGGTCGCTGCGTTGTAGCCCATGGCCGGGTCTTCAAGCTCCAGGACCTGGTGTACGACGTAACGTGCACGAGAGCGGGCCGTAAGGGCTTGTTCTACATGCGGGTTCCTTTCGCGGCCCCCCGCTCCTCGGCGCCCACCTACCCGGCACCCTCTCTGCCCGTCTGAAGGGGCACCTCCACAGTCACAGTTACGGAAGCAACTCTTGAGTTGCTTTAGGGAAGGGGACGAATATGCCGTGCACCGCAACGGACCAACTGACAACCAGCAACCGCCGATCCCTTACCTTGCCGACCACAACGGCTCCCTCCACACCGGCGTTGCTGGCGATGGTCTTCATCGGCACCTGCGCGCCCGCAGTCTCAAGTGTCAAGCCGAGGTTCGAAACCGAAGTTTGGGGATTGAGTCCGAGGACGAGCCGCTCTTCACCACAGTGAACTCCATGAACAACGCCGTGTGCAGGGTCGACCCCGGCGGTCATCAGGCTCAGGCCCGCGAGCTCCCACTGCACTGCACACCCGCAGCTCCCCGCCGGCCACCCGACCCCTCACCCGCAGGGCGTTCTGGATGATCTGCACGCCGATCGTTTGGTCAAAGTTGGTGAGCTTGGCTTTCACGTCGTCAAGGGTCTTGGAGGCGTGAAGCAGCGCAGCGCCACCGCCTAGGTGTCGTGCAAGGGTCGGGTCGGGTCGGGTCAGGTCGGGCCAGGCCGAGTTGCTGACGTCAGGTAGGAAGGTGGGTGGGTTGTGCGTTTGGGTGGGTTAGGTTTACGTTGGGTTGGGCGATTGGGTGGTTAGGGTGGTTAGGGTGGGTGTGGGTGATGCTCGGGGGTGTGCTTTGCTTGCGGATACATGACCGGATCGAGCCGCTAAACATGGAGGCATCGACTTCCCCGCGCCCCGCGCCGCGCGCGCCCCCTCCCCCCACGCCACGTCACATCACGCACCCGGCACGATGCCCTCCTCCACGGCCGCCTTGGTGGCGTTGAGCGCGTCCACCACTCGGTCCTTCTTCTCGCCCACCTCCACCTCCGAGCCGCCACCGATCTTGAGCACGGCCACACCGCCCGACAGCTTGGCCAGCCGCTCCTGGAGCTTCTCACTGCGGGCGGCCGGGTGGTTGTTGGGTGTCAGTGTACCCGCGTGACCCACATCAACTGCAATTCTGCAGAGTCTTTATGTGCGAGTGTTGTTGGTTCCTGAGCCGTCATGAAGGACAGACACTGTGATTGTTCAGCAAGGAAACTCACCCAAGTCAATTCGGAATGCCATGTAAGTAACAGTAAAACCTGCCGTGTGTATGTTCGCACAGCAGGAATAGCGAGTGCGTGGGCAACGGCAGGGCGGGCATGGGTTTGCCTGGGTGCGTGCGAATGGGCAAACTGAGAGTCCCTTGCGCCCTCTCCGCACCCAGTCGGCCTCTCTTCACTCACCCCTCAAGAAGCCGCCGCCCCCCTATGCACCTTCGCCCCCTTCCCTTCCCCGGGTCCTACCGGTCGTAGTCGCTGGTGGAGGCCTCGATGGCGCTGCGGATCATCTCGCAGCGGGCAGCGATGTCGGCCTTGGTGCCGGCACCGTGCAGGATGATGGTGTCGTCCTTGGTGACGGTGATGCGCTTGGCCTGGCGGGGGAAACCGGGAGGCAGGGGCAAAGGGAGGGGCATTCGGGAGGGTGGCGCGAGGCGTGAAGGCCGGTGGGGCATTTGCGATATCGGTCTGGACAGACACTGGCGGACCAAAGGGAAAGGGCACGCCTGGCTCTGGACTTAAGACGCACGGGCACGCCACGATGATCAAGCAGGGAGGGTCGCCCCCGCGGGTTTCGATAGGCAGCCGGATGGGGGTGCGGTGGAGACTGGAGAGGGAGCGGGCGAGTGTAGAAGGGACTATTGCACGTGCTCCCAGCCCCTTGGTAGACGAGGAACGCGAACATCTCCCTCCCTTTCCACCGATCTTTGATCGGACCGCCTGCCCCCCATCACCACGGCCAGCACGCGTATTCCATGCACCGACCCATCGGGCCATTCCATGTAACGACCCATCGGGCCAATAGAAGGGGCCCGTAAGATGCACATCCCCACTGTCGTCCCCACCCTGGAGCAGTCCACCGGGCTAACCTAACCCGTACATGTGCTGACCCACCCACCTGGCCCAGCGACCGCACGTCCACGTTCTCCACCTTGTGGCCCAGCTCCTCGCTGATCACCTGGAGGGCGGAGGGAGCCCAATTGATGTGAGTGACCCACGGGTCATTGTGGTAGTGATGGGTTCGGTGCTGGCGGTATCTCACTTGAGACGCGCAAAAATAGTTGACCCATATACTACCATATACTACCATAGTTGACTCATATACCCGTGGGTCCATGGGATGAAATCGTCGCGAGAGGCGCCGGGCGGCTCAAGCGCAAGCTTCCAATTCCGCCCCCAATCAGTCTCCCCGGGCTAGCGCCACTACCACGGCAACGCTAGCCGCTGTCGCGAGGGGTACGTTCCCCCGCAGGGACCCACCAAAACGGCCGTTGGGGCACCGAAGGCCATGCAGGTACCTTTTTCGCGCCATGCACCCGTATGGCCTTCCTCGCGCAAACCGTCGCATATCGCGCCAGGGCTGATTTGGCCTGTCCTATTCAGCCCACTGAGCTCAAGCCTACTCTGCCTCGCACGACCTCCCGCACGAGCCCACTACACACAAACAGCCCGGCACCCCGCTCCTCCACAGCCCACCTCTCCGCCGGTGAGGATCGCAATATCCTGCAGGTTGGCCTTCCGGTTGTCACCGAAGCCTGGGGCCTTGACGGCGCAGACCTTAAGGGAAGAGAAGGAGAGGGTGTGGTGAATTGGCGATGAGTGACAAAACAGAAGTGCCGTAGCCAAATCAGCTTACAAGTGGAGCCGGTTAAAGTGGGGAACAATGAGGAGCCACCGGGAGAGTAATGCGCGGGGCGGATGCTGACGCGGGTACTGCAATGCGCCCAAACCCAATTTAGATCGGAACAACCCCGCACAACTCAACCCCCACGTTCCCATGTCTCTCGCTACGGACGATCCCTGCCAGACCCACTTCATGCCAGGCCCCCCACCTGCACACACCCTTCTAAACCTCAGACCCTCACCACCGCAAGCCCCAGTTCTGTTTTCCGCAGGGCTCCCTCACGCTCCCTCTCCCCCCACGCGGACGCGCCGTGCCCCCACCTTGAGCCCCGCACGCAGCTTGTTGACGATGAGGGTGGCCAGCGCCTCGCTCTCCACGTCCTCCGCGATGATCAGAAGCGGCCGCTGCACCTGGACCACCTTCTCCAGCACCGGCAGCAGGGAGGCCAGGCTGCGAAGGCGTACGAGGGCGGGGAGGAGGGGCCGCATGGGAGAGGGGACAGCGCAACGAGGACGGTGTATGGGGCCGGGTTTCCGCCGTTCGCGGGGCTCAGGGTTGGGTTCCGGAGCGATGTTACCGGGTGACACGCAGCCGGGCATTTGAGGGCAGAAGTGAGTCCGAGCGGCGTAATGTGCGTTGTGTATCAGATGAAGGGCCGCAGAAACGGCTCGGGTGGCTGCCCGGCTGTGCGTGAGGAGAGGCCATTAGGAGGTAATGCGCCGTCGCTTGCACCGCAGAAGCGAGCCCTGGGGAGAGGGTTCGCAAACGAACGAGGGCAGGCAGGGACGAGCGAGCGACCCGCGGGTCGGCGACACCTCGGACCCGCACTCACCCGCTAATGCGCTTCTCGCAGATGAGGATGAGCGGGTTCTCCAGCTCAACCTTCATGGTCTTCTGGTCCGTAACGAAGTACGGCGAGATGTAGCCGCGGTCGAACTTCATGCCCTCCACCACCTGGATGGGTCCGTCGGGTGGTTGGTTGATTGGTTGGATTGGTTCGTTGGATTGTGGTTGGATTCGTTGGTTGGAGTGGTTGTTTGATTACTGGTTATTAAATTGGCTGGTTGGATTGTTTGTTTGTTAACAAAGACCGAAACGAGCATGGTCGTTGGAAAGGAGGGTACCTCCTCCGCGGACCCAGCCATGTTCAACAGGAGGGCGGCAGGGGTTTTTGCCCATCTGTGTGGAGATCCGTTAGGACATCCGTCGGATATCGGGTTGGCTTCGGGAAGGGACTGGCCCCGCCTTTCCCCCAACCAAACCCAATCCCACACCAACGTGCGCGCCCACATTAACCATGGACCGTGCTACATCCCGCAAGTTGGCGCCCGACGACCCGTACCCTTACCCCTTCTGCATAATCGCTCACCTCAAGCTCGTTGTCCAGCGTCTTGCCGTCGTTGACGGTGATGACGCCCTCCTTGCCCACCTTCTCCATGGCCCGCGCAATCAGGTCGCCGATCTCCCGCTCGCCGTTTGCGGAGATGGTGCCCACCTGGGTCGGGGTGGGGGAGGCGGAGGACGCGGGGGAGAAGCAAGCGCGAAGCGAGGGAGGGCGGGCGGGCGGACAGGGCAGGAGTGAGCGGGAGCGCGGGTCTCGAGAGCAAGTGCTCCGTGAGAGGGAGGGCCCATCCGCCGTGCCCGGCCGCCGACCCTTCCTCGTCAACCTTTCACCTGAAAGCACAGTCCAGAATGTCACGCCGGAGCTCTGACCCTGTACGATGTGGTGTCCTACGCGCATCTGTGGCCGTTTCCTATTGACTGCTGTGAAACCTATCGGTGTCAAGCACTACCGCCTCCGTCCTGTTCCACGGCTCAGATTCCCATACCGAGCTGGGTCGCCACCCCAGACCTCACCTGCGCGATCTCCTCGGTAGTGGAGATCATCTTGGCGCGGCTCTTGAGGACCGACACCACGTGGTCCACCGCCAGGTTGATCCCCCGGCGCAGGTCCATGGGGTTCATGCCCGCCGCCACCGACTTGCAGCCCTCCGCCAGGATGGCGCGCGTGAGCACGGTGGCGGTGGTGGTGCCTGACCGCGTGGGGTTGAAAAAGACAAGAACAACGGACCGCGTGGGGGGCGCAGGAGTGCAGGCCGCAGGGAGCGACGGAGGAGGCGGCGGCGGGGCAGGGACCGGGATGTGTTGTGTTGTGTTGTGTCGTGTGTGGTACTTACGAGTGACGACATAGTTACATGTCGCACAGGTGTCATGTACTCATCCTGGTTGTGGGTGAGACATGAGAGGGACGGCTTGGGGCTCCTCGCTGCGGCCTACGGCTGGGCGTTGCGTCCTGCCCAACGTCACGGACGTGCGTAAGAGGCACACAACCCCGACTCCGTGGACTGGTTGTCGCGAAGGGTGGGCTGGGTGGGTGAGAGGGCGAGGCTACCACAGCCAGCAACACGCCGCACACGTTTGCACCCACCATCGCCCGCCACGTCGTTGGTCGCGGAGGCCACCTGCTTGACCAGCGAGGCGCCGATGTTCTCAAACTTGTCCTTCAGCTCAATGGCCTGCAGGCGGGGGATGACAGGGGGTGCACGGGGTGCATGGGGTGCATGGGGTGCATGGGGTGCATGGGGTGCGCGCCATCGGAAAGTAACAGGTGAAGGCCTACAGGCTTGCCCTGCGATGCCACAGGCCGGGCCAGACGCTGCGGACACTCCCACCCACAGTCCGCCTCGGGTCATCCAAGATTCCGCCTCTGTCTTAGGGTTCATCTTCGGGGTTCGCTGGCCGTGCCGGCTTGGCCGCCGTCGCGGCAGCAGCAACGCGCACCACTGGAGCTGAGCGAGTGGCGCAGGGGGTACCGGTTCCCATATACAGACGCCCGCGCTTCGCTGCGAACATACTCGCGAGCTCTCCCCTTCGCAAGTCCGGGCGCGGGCCCACCGCGGCCTCCTGCCCTCCGACACCGACGCAATCCCGCCCTTCACTGTCTTCCCTTCCTGTCCGATGCCCTCGGAATGTGCAGCCGCACGCTGCAGACCGCAATTCACGATGTCTCCTATCGCGAATGGCCCCTCACCAGAGGGGACACTCGAGGGGAGGGAGACAATTAGTCTCCCTCCCCTTCGCTTATACACCACCCGCACACTGTTCAGCCCTCCGTCCAGCACTCCAACCCCGGTGCAGGCAAGGGGCTAGAGCTGCGACGCGACTGGTCCCCTTATGTGCTCGTTGTTCCGCCAGCCCCACCTTGGCGACAGTGACGCCGTCCTTGGTGATCTTTGGGCCTCCGTAGCTCTGTTCGATCATCACGTTGCGGCCCTGCAGCGGGACAGCGGTGCATGAAAGCGCGCTCAGAGCCGCAGCGGTTTGCGACGGTGCGGTGGTAACCAGAATGGTGAGCCGGGGTGGACGCGGTAACACACAGGCCGAACCGGACCCGCACGCGGCGAATGACTGCCCTTGGAAGTTAGGGCGCGGAGGAGGAAAGTGAGGTGGAACTCTCTTTGCGACACCGAGAGATGCTCAAGCCGCTTTACATGGCGGCAGACGTCATCGGGTCACAACCCTGGGCGACTCCATTGCCCAACCTAAGGGAACCAAACAAGAGTTAAGGGCAACCGCCACCCGAGGACCTCCTGCCCAACCCAAATCAAAAGCGACACGAGCCGGCTTGAGATGATGGCGGACAATGCCTGTATAGGGGGCCGGCCATGACTGCCGGCCCTGATGACCCGTCATCATGTGGGCCCAACATCACTACATCAGGTGCATTTGCCAGTGGCACGGCTGGAACTTCGCACGCCAGTCGCACCCAAGATTCCCACCGCATTTGGGTTCTCAGGCTACAGGCACCTGGGCCGACCGACAGGTATGCACACGTCGGACGCCAACGTGCTGCTCGTTACCCCTCAAGAAGTTGACACGGCAGGGCCTGTTCGTTGTTCGGCTCACCTTTGGGCCAAGAGTGACCTGGACCGCATCGGCAAGCTTGTTGACGCCAACGAGCACTTTATCACGGCACTCGATTCCAAACCGGACATCCTTGACGGCATAGTAACGAAGAGCTTGGAGCAGCAGACCCTACGAAGCATGCAATAGTGTAATCATCATCGCGCTTCCCAGCGGAATCCTTTTGGTAGAAGTGCAAGCATGATCGGCTGCTTGACGTGTCAACAATCAGAGGCGATTAAAGCATCTGACATGTCCGTAAGAATTGTGTGATATGATCATATTTGCAGCAGATCTCACATTCTGCTTGCTTCGCCGGGCGGAGCCCAGAAGAGCCTTGCCCAGGGAGTGCATTGTTAAGTCGCGCTCCTTGCAGCAACGAAATCCTAGGCCGCTTTGGGCTTTCCGCGATCAAGATCAGAAAACACCGCGGTTGAAGCTGATCCCTGTCAAGTTACGATAATGTCGGCTGCGAGAACCTCCTCGAAACGGCGCCGTACGTCGACAGACGGAAACATCCACTGGACTAGCAACTAGGTCCACAACGCTCCGAAATGTATATATATTATGTAATCTGTGAGTACAATACTGCACATGGAAAGATAAGTGAAAGCCTCTGACGCTGGTGAACGGTGGGACTGCAGTTCGAAGCCTCGCGATGCACGTGCAAGCTCTGTGTGCTGGTCGAACAACAGGGACAATATCGAACAACGCGTATTGTGTCCATCCCAATGGCCCAAAACCATTTTGCTGCATGGCAACCGCTATCAACCACCGCCTCCCATTTGCGTTTGCCTCTTGCCATAATAGCCGCAGATATAGATTCAAGATGCTCGAAATATTTGTGAGCTTAAATCCAAATACTCCCAGAATGGGATCGGAACTACTTGGGCGTCTCGGTGACCACCAACGGGGTTTGCAGGGCAGAGGAGGGCAGTCATCCATGGTATGGGTTCATTCGTCCGCGATCAGCCTCAAGGCCTCAAGGCAGCGGCATTAGGCCTCAAGACTGGCGAGCGAGCGGTTGCGGCCCGCACCGGCCAGCGGGGATTTCCGTACAGCTCATACGTACGAAGTTTATTGCTCAAGGTCATGATGTGCAAGTTCGGTCGGACCAGATCCTCCTCGGTTATACATCGCCTGAACAGGTCTGAACCGATGCACCCAGCACATGCCGACATGCATAACATTCAGTCTGGCGGACGGACGGTTTTAGCGGTTGTCGACTGCCATACAAGGTAATCCAGATTAAAATTTATGAGTCGTTATCAGCTCCTGCTGTCGTCTTAATCCGCGTTCCATGACATTTACTCAACTCACTCCTATACGGTACTCGGCAGAGTTCTAGGGTTTAGTTGAAGGAGTGAGTCGAACAATCGCTGAACAATCGGTAAGATCACTCCTGATTTGTCTCAAGGAGCTGCAGCTCTTGCTCAGCAGCAACAGCAGGCCCATTGGCACGCTTATTGCGCAACTGCTCGCAAATTATCGACATAAATACCCGTCGTTTCATTGCGTCAAGCAGGGTGTTATTATTAACGTACCCCTAGATACCCAGGGCATCCTAGTAATGTCTCAACGAGGCAACCGTAGACAACCAGCGAGATTCCGCCTGCTTGGCAGAACCGATTAGATGCATGCACTGAGTGAGGGCCGTGCCGGTTGGATTATCGGCCCCTACCCTCCTGCCCTACCGGTGACAGTTGTTGGTGTCTCGCAACGCCCAGCGGTCATTGCGTTCCTGATGCGAGTTGGGCCCGACGGAACTTCCTGCTGCCCAAAGCATCAGTTGCATGCCTGGGCATCTGAGCTAATCCTGTTGTGGTCCGCTACTGTGATACGGTAAGTAAAGTAGCCCACATGCCCCCTCACGGCCAGCAGGGGGTTGAGTCTGCTGTACTATTGCACTCTTTGTGTCGTACAGGTTGTAAGTTCGCCTGTCGCTGATGCGGAACGGTTGGGCACGTATGGGCATGCCATATTGTGCCAGGGTACATCTGCTAAAAACTGTAGGGAAGGAACAGCAGAGAATCGGCAAGAGGAGATGAATGAAGGAATGAACGTTACAGCGGAGAGGAGATGCCAAAGCGTGTTCATGAACCTAAATGATTGGCGTGTCTGGGCAAGGAGTCGGCAACGTACGGCGTCAGTCTGGTCGTACGATAAGCTGAGGCCCTAACGACCGGCTTACGCTGCCGTTGGGCGGAACTGTTGTTTGGTTACTCAACCCGGTGAAATGGAGGGTGAGGACGGAGTCCGAATAGTGGTTCATGATGTGGGACCTGTGGGGAGCGGCTGTTTGAGTGCGCGTTTTCGGGCCAGACACAGGAGAGGATTGTCGATGAATGACCTACTTATCGGAGAGCCCCATCCGTAAGGATCCAGCCAAGGTGCTCCGCCGCTGACCACGGGCGCAGAGAGAAGCCGCAGCAAAACGCCCGCAGTGAGGCGCAGCGAAACACGCAGGGAGGAGCCCATACACGGCGATCTTGCGCCAAACGCGCCGGGCTCCAAGGAATCCCATACGCATGGCGGCACTTGGTGTTTAAAGGTTTCACTCTGTTGGGGCTGTTATTGGGGCAGCTGCAATCTACGCCCACAATGTTTAAACACGCCCGGAATGTAAGGAGGTGTACGGCTGCTGGTGAGGGCTGGTCAAATACGGGCTGGCTGCGTCGAGTCGCGTGTTGCGACACGGAGCCACACGGGCTCGTGGGGCCTCGCATGTTTTCCCATGCATCGTCTAAGAAACATAGGTGCAAGGGCGTACACATACCATCGTGGGCTTCATGCATGCTGTACGCCGAAATCTAGCACGTGTCACCCCCCAACTCCCCAAGACAGGCAAGCGTCGTGCACATGCAGGTCCCGGCATCTGCATCCATGTACTCGACACTGTGTCGGTGTGTCTGGAGGTTCGTATGCACCCCAAACACAAGTAGTTGTTGGCCGTGCAGTGCTCCAGCCCTAGCTGAAGGACGTCTTCGTCTGAGAGACCTTCATTTGTCGAATGCAGATTGACATATGTACAACAAAAGTTTATGTGGGTTTGAGAATGCAGCGGTTGTACTGAAATCGTACAAGCAAGTGAAGCTCTTCCCCTTTCCTTACTGTGTCTTCGCAATATGTAAGCGCGGAATGTTGAACTAGATTTGAAGCCGTAGAATTTCACCACACATCCAAGTTGTCCTGACAGTGTTGTCTCGGTCAGGGCAACTATTCACAGCAGATTGGATACTCAAAAAGTTGCGCCTGGAGATTGGCGGTGCGTGGACATGCTATTCGTGCACTCGGACGCGGTTGCCACAAGCGATCTTCCTTTCTCGCCACTGCGGCCTCATGAGCGATCGGCAATGTTTACTTTTTTAAGCATATGAAGCAAATACTCCTCCTTCTCCACAGCGGCTTCAGCCCAAAGCAAACGCCAACGCGGTCCCTCTTTGTTGCGACGGTGCCCGGCTGCAGGCAGGAGCCATCTCATGCTCAACCCTGGCGGATTGGACCCTAGCGGGGCCAGGGGATTCGCTCAATATGGGCAACAGGGGCAGACGGGGGGCTTTCCTCTTGTCGGTAAGTGGCAATTTCGATACACCTCTGCATTTTGTGATGCAAAGGCTGACAAACGCCCATCTTATTCTTCGTAAGGCGCTTTGCAAGGAGGAATGCAAACTGGGCTGCCGGGTGTCAGGTAGCTTGGGGTGTTCGGGGCCGGCTGAATGAGATAAGCGCAGGTCGCTGACCACACTGCCTACATGCAGGACTGGCATCTCGGGGCTCCAGGCAGGTGCAGCAGGGCCGCAGCAATCCGCACAAAATCGATTCGCTGCTGCGAACACCCTTCAATCGACTTTGCAACAACAGGTCAGACGTCTGTTGGTCACCGCAGTCCTTAAGCTATTTCGTTGGTGACTGGAGAAGTCCTTCACGTTTTGCGAAGGAATGCTGTCACTGCCCAGCACGTGCACTGTACCTTACCCGAGACCCTCGCCGGCTTCACCTCTTGACTGCGCGAAGCGCCCTTTGACAATCACTCTCCCCCTTGACCTGGGACCTGTGCCTTGCTGCAGCTCAATCAGTACGCGGCGCAGACTCAAGGGCGAACGCTTGCAACGGCGCAGTTAGCTAATGGAGTTCTTGCGGGCGCAGCTGGAGGGGGCGTGCGAGGCCAGGGGATAGGGGGCCTCGGCCCGCTTGCGGCGATGCGGCAGCCTGGCGTCGACCGGGCTGCAGCTGCAAACCTCAATCTTACAGCCAACCTGAACGCCGCCGCAGCGGGGGCCGCTGTGGCTGGGCTGGGATATGCTCCGCCTAATCCTTTGGCCGCTGCACTACAGAATCCGCAGCGGTTGAGCGGGTTGGGGCTTAATGCTACGCTTACGGCGGCGGCGGCGGCGGGGATCGGGGCGGGGCTCAACCAAAATAGGCTGCAGATGGCGAATTTAATACAGCGAGAGATACAGCAGAATCTCGCGGGCGCCATGCCTAACTCCAATCCAAACACTCATGAGCTGCTGGCCATGCTCAACCGACAGAAGCAGCAGCAACAGCAGCAACAGCAGCAGCAACAATCGTTACCGGGCGGCGCTAGCGCCTTCAGCGCTGCAGCATCGCTTAATAACTTGGGCATCACAGCGGCTGGCTTTGGCGCAGGCGCAGGGGGAGTTGGGAACCTTGGGGGTCCGCTCGCGGGCCTGCAGGTGCCAACGCAGCAGCCTCAACCGTCGCAACAGGCGGCCGCCGCTGCAGTCGCAGCAGCGGCTCAACAGCAGCAGCAACAACAACAACAGCAGCAGCAGCACGTGCCGGGTGACCAAGATGGTGCGGCCTTTGACAACAGTGATTTCCCCTCCCTGCTGGCCAACGCAGTGGCGCGACAGGGCCGGGACGCTATGGCGTCGGGGACGTCAAACGACCCCTTCGCAAAGCTCGGCATCCGGACAACAGCAGCCGCGGTGGCGGCGGGCGCTGCCCATGGCGCCAACGCAGCGGGCGGGAGCGACTTCCAGATACAGAACGAGGACTTCCCGGCGCTTCCAGGGTCTTCCCAGCGAGATGGCATGGGCGCCGGCGCTCTGGGGCCTGCCGGCACGCAGCAACAGCAGGCGGGAGGGCGAGGCGGACCCGGATCGGGCTTTGGTGCCGAGCACATGCAGCAGATGGCAGGCCAGCCAGGCAGCGCGGATTACGAGGCCTATCTACGGCTCCAGCAGCAGAGGAGTGGCCTGCAGCAAGGGCTACACGGGCCGGGGCCTGGCAGCATGGCCGGCAAGGCAGGGCACGGGGTGGGTCCCGGGGGCGACATGGCGGGCGGGCAGTCACAGCCCGGATCAGCGACGGCCGCAGCGGCGGCGGCGGCCGCTGCCAAGGCCGACCGGTTCGGGTTGATGGGACTGCTGCCCCTCATAAAGATGACGGACGCGGACCTGACGATGCTGGCGTTGGGGACGGACCTCACAGGCCTTGGGCTGAACCTCAACGCGGCAGGTGGGGCCCGGGGCTACGTCGCTCGCTCGAGGAAGCTGCGCCTTGCGGGTGGTGCATGCGGGTGCGGCGCACATCTGGTCGGCATGTTGTCGTCGCTCCTCGGGGCATGATGCCGCGGGCCACCGCCAACCAGGCTTGCGATGCCCGTCCTCTGGGCATTATGGAACCTGTTGATTTGCCTGTTTTTGTCAGGGCTGGATTGTGCTTCGGGAGAAGGGCCCTGACGTTCGGCTGTCTCATCTCGACATCCATTCAGTTAAGCGCTTGGGTACCTCTGCTCCTCAGGCGACCTGCACTCGACGCTAGTGTCGCCACTCGCGGATAACCCCATCAAGGCGGAGCCGGACTTCGAGCTGCCGTCGTGTTATAAATTTGTGCCGCAGCGGTTACAGGTGCGTTTCCGCCTCGGGGTTGGTTTCGGTGGCCGCGCACGGCTGGCCATGAATTGTGACACGGAACACTAGCACCTGACCGACAGGGAGGTCTCAGTGTTCATGGTTTGTAGCCGCCTCATGCACCGCGGCAGGGTACTCCCAACAACTGTACACAACCTTTAGGGGACGTGCGGCATACTTAGATACCCAGTGCATTGGATAAATGAGTCGTATAATGTGTCCAGTGAGGCCTGGGACAACTGCTAGTCTTACGGGTAGGGATCTTTTGCGCGTCTGGCGCGCTGGCTTGCGGCCCCACAAGGGGAGGCCTGTGGGGGTGTGGCGTAAGAGCTTGACGTGGGTTCACCGGTTCGCCGCGGTCGATCAGCATAGGATCTCGAGGGCTGGCGGCGCAGGTAGCTTTTACCCATCCGGAGATTAGGAATAATGCATTATCGCCCGCCGGACGGTGCGGTGAACGGGTGGGCTCCACGCACGAGGGACTTGACGCGACGTGACGGCTGGGTCGATCTCTGCCCCGAGCAAATGCCCAGGAGCGCCTCGCCCAACGACTGGATGGCGATCGCGCGCGTGTGTGTTGGGGGAGCGCCACCTGTGGCAACTGAGCAGAATTCGCGCATCACCATCTGGCGTATTGGGTTACGGGCATACCGGGGATGTGCCGGTTGCCCGCTCACGGCAGACGACAGGCGAGTTGCAGTCTCGCGCTGCACCCCGCGATGTAGCTGGCGCCCTTCCCCTTTTAAACCGGGCCACGGGAATGTGACTTATGCGCGCCATCCCATGCTGTTGGGGATCCGACCCACGTTGCTGTCCTTCCCCCGCTCCGCAGCCGGGTTATCTCTCCAAATTCAAGGAGGAGACGCTGTTCTACATGTTTTACTCGATGCCGGGCGACGAGGCGCAGCTGCTTGCGGCGGACGAGCTGTCGGTGCGCGGCTGGTGGTTCCACCGGCGCTACAAGCTGTGGATGCTGCACGCGCCGAACACGGCGGTGCAGAAGAACCCGCGCGGAGAGCGGGGCTCCTACCTGATCTTTGATATCAACCAGTGGGAGATCGTGCAGAAGTCGGATCTGGAGATCTTGTACGACGATATTGAGAACGCGCCCCGGCTGCCGCGCACCGCCAAGCTGCAGCAGCAGCCTGCGCCCCCGGCGGGTCCGGGGGGCCCCGGGCCGCAGCCGCCGCCTGGCCAGGCGTCAGCGCCGGGCGTCCAGGGCCGACACTGAGGTGTGTAGGCCCTCACTGAGGTGCGTCCCCCGAAGGCCCGGCGCTCCCCTCAGGATGGTTCCCCGCACAGCCACGTGAGCGGTGACCGCGACCGCGTGCACGTCGCCGTCAACCAAAGCCACTGCTGGACACTGCTCTGAGCGGCGCACCCGACTTTCATGAAAACCCCGTTGTGGCGGCGGAAGGACTTCCCGTCGTGGCATGGCGCCGTCGGCATGGCGGCCGGAGATCCCAAACGGAACCCAGCGCAACCCTCATGCAGGAGCGCGGGCTGAGCTGTCGGGTTGCAGCACCCACGCAGAAACGCTGGGTTTTACCTCGGCGGCGTGGCCTGCGCCTGCTGTATCGCGCTTGGGTTGCAGCAGCCGCAGCTAGCAGCCGAATCGCTGGTTGCTCACGGCGCTGACCGAACGCAGCTGGCGGCGGCGACGGGCGTTGCGCTCGTTGGCATAGGGCGTTGAGTCAGCTGAGACGCCAGAGAGAAGGTGCTTGGCAGTTGTCTGTCACCAAGCTTCGCACCTGACCGCCACATCGGTCGCCACGGTGGTGCTGCTGGTCAGCCATGCTCGACTGGGCAGCATGTGCGGTGGTCGTGTCTCCATCGCCGTTGGGGACCCCAGCGCGTTGGGTAGCGGCGCCATCTCCCGGAGCGGTGGCGCGAGTCAGTAAAGTTACGGCGGCGGCACGGTGGCCATTTAGTCTGTTCCTGGGGCCCCAAGGGAGGCAGATGCAGGATGTGATGCTGCTGGGCTCGCGCAGAAGGAGAATGTGGGTGCGCGCAGTCGGTCGCTGTTGCCAGCGACCCCGCCGGCGGGTCACGGAGCGGGTGCGCGGGTGCTGCCTGGACCGCAGTGTTGCGGATGCTTGTGCGTCTTTTCCGCAACGGTCGATCCGACCGCCGGCAGCCGAGTGGGTCTCGAGCAGCGTGCCTTGGTGGCCGCGCTGCAGGTCTGACCCCGGACCACCCTCCTGCGGGGTGGCGGCCGGGCATCGATGATGCGCGCGCACGCGCGCGACATGGGGAGGACGGGGCGAAATGGGGAGGGGCATGGGGTCCTGCGGGGCTTAACCGAATCCGGCCGTTGCCGCATTGTCGAGTTTCATAAGAGACATGGAACACCGCGGGATTATGCGATGGCTGCTGCTGCATATGAGAATACGCGCATGGCGGTACTTTGTTTCCATGTTGTGGACGTGAAATGTGTCTTGCTCGTGTGTATCGGTGCTTGCGGAGCGCGACGGTGGTGGATTGGCTGGGGGGCAAAGCTGCAAACCGGGTGCTGCTTCGCGGATGGGTAACGGGCGGCGCCGGTGGGTTGCTGGGGCTTGGGGCTCGGTCACTGGTGGAATTCGCTGTTGCTGCATGTGTTGCGGCAGTGCTGTTACGCACTTTTGGGCCGCCGCAAAGTGAACCGCGTCGGCAGGGGACGCGCTGGGGTTCGCGCAGCGTGCACACGGCCTGTCGAAGGGAGCTTAGTTGGACGACTGGATGTAGGGCGGGAGGGAGTTGGCGCCCCCACGGCGCTAGCTAGGCCCGAGCCGGAAGCGCGGCCTGACTCCGGTGTGCCGCGGCTGAAGCCTGCCGGCGAGGCTTCCGGCGCTTCCTACCCGTGCATCAAGCCATCCCCGTATTTGGCGCGAGCCCGCTGGATGCTGCGGCGCGCTCTGCGGGTGCGCAGAGGATGCTGTCGTGGCGGAAACCGGGGTGTGTTGCCGCGTCGCGTCACGCCGCGGTGTCACGACGAGTTAGTGCGGTGTCGTCCGGACTTGGGCGCGGATGCCGGCCGGCTTACAGTTTGTTGCGTGTCAAGCCAGGCTGGGCGGACGTGGTGAGATCCGAAGAGATTGGCGCTCCGGGAGGTCCCGCCGGGGTGACGATGATGGGGCCGGCCCTGTGCGGCCGTGAAAGGAGCCGTCGTTGTCCCTGTAAGCAGGGATAGGTTTGACGCCCCGGACGTCGTGCGCGTGCTGACGCGCAGAATGTGCTATTACCGTATCTCGTCAATCGCATAGCGATACAATGACATTCAGTAACTCTTTTTGGGCAGAGGAGACTATAAACTGGAAATACTGCCTTCCGGCCTGTTTCGCAGCCACAGGTGCAAGCATGCATGCGCAGTTGCGCACAGGGACTGTGGGGCACGCTCCGCTCCCACTGGCTCCCACCCAACCTGCATGGCTGTGGACCGAAGGTCGTTTGGGGGCAGCCGTGCGACGACGAACGCGCCCCGGCCCCCTCCCCCCCCAGTCCACGGACAACGCATCCAGGTTTGCGCCTGTCCTTGCCTGTCAGCGCAGCGATTGCGACTTGACACGGCGGTAGCTAGCCAGTTGGATACCGGGGTGAACGCTAGCGCAATCAGCACGGGCTCTGGTCCTCCTGGGCCTGCTGTCACATGGCCTACAGCGACTACAGCGGCAGTGACCCGTCCGCACTCCTTGGTGCTGCTGTCCTGTTATTTCAGCCACCGTCACCCGGTCGCCGTGACTCTTTCTGGAAACAGAGCTGGCGGGTCTGGGCCATACACGGACAATCGTGGGCTCTGATGGGCCCTCGATATCTGACTGTCTGTTTACCGCCTCCCAGCTTCTCGCAACTTCATGGGTCGGCGAGAAGGCCGCTTGTCTCTGGCCGCACAACTCTGGCGTGGCCGGGCCAGCGCTTGGCCTTGCTTGGGTGGACCTTACGCAGGGCACCAAGAGGTCATTTTGTATAGGTCGCTGTCAAACGTCCAAGGGTTTTGTGTTGCACGCGCGCAAGAGGAGTGGTCGTGTTCGGTATGCTAGCTAAGTGCCTTGCGGAGCCGCGGATCTAAAAAAGTATGCCCACCCAAGAGCACACGTTTAGGACATGCGAATATTGGGAATATTGATATACCTCCTCGTGTGCGCAGAACTAGAAGTTGCGCGGTGGCCAGAAGGCAACTACGCGGGAAGTTGGTGCCAAAAGAACATGGGTAGTCGAACAGGAGATATTTGAATGGACTGCAGCCCACCGTTCAAATGAAGATGCTGTTTGATGCATTTTATCTCGCTCGTAACCAGCGTCGACGAACGGTTAGTACGGTCCTACAAAGCCTCTCAGGCTGCCACCGTTCTTGCAACGTGCAGCAGTTTTCGAATCAATTGAGGTTCCCTTACAAGCTCCGTCGAGCTGCGGTCATTCAGAGGAATTTCAACCCGCGTTGCGGAAAACCCTTGTCTGTCACAAGGCTGCCCGTAAGAGTCACGACTGGGTCACTGAAAAACTGTGTTGACATATTATATTTCATAACCTACTGAGCTGCATTTCTGTTGCCAAGTGCGGGAGCGCAACAGGTTCGTGCGTGTTCAGTCTTCGGTGACGTGCGGCTGGCACTGGGCTCAGGATTATGGACAACATGGCCCTGTACAGACAACTCCCGTATTACGTGGAAGAGAAGTACTGTGGCGTGTTTTTGGCAGTTTAGTGGTTGTGCCCAGATACCTCGTCAACACGTCACGGTGACCAAGTGCCACGCGTGATATACCCCATCGCTGCCTGCAGGAGAAGTCGTTAACCTGTCCGTCACCAGTGCCCGACTCCTTTAGCAGCCAGGCGGCACCTACGAGCTTCCTCAAACCGCAAGCGAACCGCCATGTCGAGGCTTGCGGTGCCAACTCCAGTGCCCAAGCCAACGCTGTCTTACTGGATTAAAGCATTTCCTGATGCCACCAAGCCGATTGCAACCCGACCAGCACCGTCGACAAATGGTTCGTCGCGGCCATCCCTCCCAGAAGCTGCCGACGTCGTTATCATTGGAGGCGGCATTGCTGGCGTCAGCACGGCCTATCATCTTCGAAAATGTCGACCGGAGCTTCAGGTATGCATAAACGTTGGCTGTTGCTGAGTCGCGCATTTCGAGCGCATGGATACAGCGAGGAAGTCGAGCAGCCGGCCAATAACACCCGTCACACGCATCCGATTGTCAAATCATCATCATGTTTCTGGCTTGAAACTTCACTGGGCAGCCAAGCTCTGGAGCACCTGACCTGACCGTTGAACGTCTACGCCAATCTGCGAGGCGGAGCAAGGCGAAGTGAAGCACTGTGTGCTTGATGCTGTTGTATTTTAAATTGTATTCCAGAGGCTAATTTCAAAAGCCGGTTCCTTGATTCGATGAGCGAGACGTCGAAAGGTCCCTCGAGGTCGAACGAACCCGAGGTCTGCACGAGCCGCCCAAGGCGGCGGGCCTTACGTAGTACTAACCCAAAACAAGCTATGCGTGACCTAAAAATCCACTTGCGAAGGTGCGACACGTTGCGAACGGCCGTCGCGTTAATAGCGATGTGGATTGTCAGGGACCCGCATCTCATGCAGAGTGTAGCTGCAATCAACCACGCTGCGCCCCATTTGCCCCTTGCAACCCCGGGCTTTATCGCCTTGCCCGTCACGTTTACCCGTGAACAATCCGATAGGTGGTGCTGATGGAGGCACGACAACTCAGCCACGGCGCCACGGGGCGCAACGGGGGACTGCTGTGGCCAGCGTAAGTCGGCTCGCCCGCGCGAGAAGCTCCCCCTGGAGCTAGAACGGGTCCCGTTCACCTCCGAAACCAAGCCAGCCAGGAAGGGGGTCTGCACACCTCGTCCTCAACTTGTTCAGCACGCGCTGGGAACGGCATGCCCGGGACTGCGGTGATCCAGCTCCAGAACCGGTTTGTTGGGTCCAGAGGTTTCGCGAGGGCCATGGAACGCCGCCGCGCCCCACCACTCCACAAACCCGCATTCCTCTCAAACTCTGTCGGATCGACCTAGCTTTACTCTTGACTGATAACCACGTTACCAATTTGTCATCCTCGCAACTGGCAAGACATCCAGATGCCGTACGGTATCTGCCCCCAACCGGTTCCGCTCCCACCGTCCCACGCACGCCCCGTGCGTGTCTACCTACCCCCCCTCCCCCCCTCCCCCCGGGGAAACACTGTGTGTCCCCTCGCAGGCTGAACGCCCCGTGGGCAAAGACCGCCGAGCGGTACGGCACCTCGGAGGCGGCGCGCATGATGGCGTTTGAGCTGCAGTGCCTGGCGGAGGTGACGGAGTTCATCCGGGAGCAGGGCCTGCAGCAGGAGGTGCGGTACGCGCCCTTCGGGGACGGCGGGTTCTACATCTACGAGCAGCAGGAGGAGATGGACGGCGAGCTTGCGGAGCTGGAGGTCATGCAGGGGGTGAGGGAGGCTGTGCGGGCGCGGATTTAAATTTGAATTTGAACTTGAGGTTAATATCGTTAGGATCTCAGACTCTCGAGGTATGTAGTGTGGGGTTTGGTGTGGCTCACGTCGACAGGACGACCAGGAGGGGAGCGCAAGTTGGGTGCGGCAGCGAGTGTGGTCGTGTGAATGAGCGAGTGGGTGGGTGAGGGTGGGTCGTGGGTGAGCGTGTACGTGTATCAGACGTTTGAGCTGGAGCGTCAGTGAACTTGGTGGGATGGATGCAAGCGGGTGGTGAGGCCGCACGGCTGCAATCCGCTGCAGGAGCTCTCACACCCTCATAAAACAGATTATACCCTCAAAACAAGGTCATCCCTTCTCCACCTCCTTCTCCACCTCCTGCTCCACCTCCGTCACCTCCACCGCCGCCTTGACCCTGCTGGACCACCGCAGTTCGGGATCCACAACGACGTGGCGCCGCTGAGCCGGCGGCAGGTGAGCGCTCTGCTGGGCTCGGACGCCTTCGCCGGCGCCGTCAAGCAGCCGGGCGTGGCGCGCGTGTGGGCCGCCCGGCTGGTGCACGCCATCGCGCGGCTGGCGGCGGAGGCGGGGCCCCCGGACGGTCTGGTGCTGGCTGAGAACACCCGCGCGGCGGCGGTGACGCCGCTGCCGGACGGGGCGCCGCGGCCCGCCCTGGAGCTGTTCGGGGCGGCGGAGGCGCTGCGGGTGGCGGGCGGCGGGGCGCACCCGCACCCGCAGCAGCTGCGGCAGCTGGCGGGGCAGGCCGGCGGCAACGGCAACGGGAAGTACGGCAAGGCGGGCGCGAAGGCGGGCGCTGCCAACAACATCCTCCCCATCCAGGTGCGGGTGCGGGTGCGGGCGAGCGGGGGGCTAGCTAGTGAAAATTGAATGAATGAACGTTACGTTATGTAGTGGTGGTGGTGGTGGTGGTGGTGGTTAACCGCATCATCATCTTGTTGCCGCACTTCCGCTCTTCTGCCTTCGCCACCCAGCTGCGGCACTTCCCTGCACCTCCCGGTTGCGAGCTGCGGTAGCGGTGGGCGGCAAGGGGCGACGTGCGGTCGGGTGCTGGGTCTTGTGAGCCGGGCGGGGGCCGGGTATATGTGCTTGTGTGCGCTTGCGAAGGAAATCCGCCCCAGCCGAGCCGGGCCCCGTGTGGGGTCGAAACTTCGGGACGTGTTGCCGCTTGGCCGGGCCTGCCGGCCATGCGTCGTGATGGTGTTGGTAGGGGTGCTGAAATGAACGTCCACATGAATGCCGCCAGCCGCTCGTGGTCGCCTGATCGCAACGTCCTTCGGTGCAGGGAGGAGCTCTGTCGGAGGCGGTGGACGCGGCCGCGACGCCACTGCTGCAGGTGGGGTCGGGTCGGGTCGAGCCGGGTCGGGCCGGGCCGAGCCGGTGGGGTCGGGTCGGGTCGGTCGTACAACCCTCGCCCAAGCGGTACATTGCCGTACAATCCACACCGTTGTGCCGTGCAGTCAGCATTCAACTGCTGTGCAAATGTCGTGAACGTGTTGCGCCTATGCGTATGTGGCGTATGCATCATGACTTCGACGCAACCCCCGGGATATCCGGGATGGGTGCTGCAGTGGCCAGGCCCCGCCAGAGGCCTCCTGGTTGGCCTCCTGGTTGGCCTCCTGGTTGGCCGAGTGGTTGGGCGCAGTCCGGTGGGGGACCTGCTCTCGATCCAATCCAACGCTGAGCACCCAGTCGGCAGCCAGCCGGCAGTAACACCCCAAGCGTGGGTTCGTTTCTGGGTTCGTTTCTGGGTTCATTTTTCAGAGTTTCAGGTTTTTCAGGTTTGTTTCTCATTTCAGTCGCAAGCGTGCTGCGTGGTCCAGACAGAGGGGAAACCTAGTACCGTACTGCTTGTACGGACAACGCCTCTCAACGCCCAACTGACCAACCGCGAAGAGAACCACCAACCACCTAACCCGACCAGGTGACGACCGACGCGGGCGAGACAGTCCTTGCGAGGCGTGTCGTACACTGTACTAACGCGTACGGCTCATCTCTGCTGCCGGAGCTGCGCACGGCGCTAGTACCCGTACGCAACCACGTGGCCGCGACGCGCGCGCCCGCCGCCGGCGGCGCCGCCTTCCCGCTCGACGCCGCGTTCTTCGCGCGCGGCGGCTACGTCTACTGGTCGCGCCGTGAGGACGGCCGTACGGTGGTGGGCGGCTTCCGCGATGTCGTACCCGACCTCGAGTGGGGCGTGTACGACGACGCCTCTCTGAACGAGGCCGTACAGCGTCAGCTGCGCGCGTACCTGCCGGAGCGCTTCCCGCGGGTGTACGGCAGCGAGCTGGCCCCGGAGGTAGAGTGGAGCGGCATCTTGGGTTTCACACAGGACCGGTTTCCGTACGTCGGGCCGGTGCCGGGCCGGCGGGGCCAGGTGAGCAGGACGCCCGGTGTCCAGAGGTCGCGGATCGAGTGGTCTGGATCCGGATCCGGATCCTCTGCTGCCCAGGGCACATCGCAGCTTACAGGTTCCTCATTATAGGTCTTCCCAGGGTTTATAAAAAAACCTCTACCAGGCTTTTGTTTTTGCAAACGTTGCAAGGTGGTAGACCGTACATGGTCTGGTTCGAGGCTTCTAGTCCCACCTTGCAGCCCAAGTTACAGACCCTACCACCACCACCACCACCACCACCACCACCACCACCACCACCAGCCTATGGACTTGTGGAGGACTCCAGGCAACTGCCCCGCCCCCGCAGCCGGGTGCGGTCATCCGCCTACCTCAGGTGATGTGTGAACCCCCCCCTTGAGCCGCGCGGCTTGGGGGAGGGGGGTTCACTCGAACCGACCTCCTCGCCCTCTGGGTGCCCGACGCCGCTGTCATCCCGACCCCCAGCCGACTCGTCGTTCCTCGCCCTCGCCCCTCGCCCCTGGCCCCCGCTTCCTCCGATCCTCCCCTTCCGATCCCGCCCTTCCGATCCTCCCCCTCTACTCGCAGTTCGTGGCTGCGGGTTTCAGCGGCCACGGCATGACCCGGACCTTCACCTGCGGCCGGGTGCTGGCGGACATGATCGCAGGAGCGCCGTACGACCCCAACTTCCCCGCCACCTGGCTGCCCTCCACCGCCCGCTTCGGCCCCGCACAGCCCACCGTGCCCGGCCCCGAGGCGGCGGCGGGCGCCGTGTACGTCCAAAAGTAAGCCGCCGTACTCTGTACGGCGGAAGGTGCGGTATACAGTACAATCCCCATGGGCCATGGCGCTGTGTTGTTTGCCGTAGCCAGCAGTACGGGGGCGGTCACGTGATGTGATGAGAAGGGCGCGGGTATCAGGACGTGTATGTACGGCAAGCGTGTAGGGCAAGTAAGTACGGCGATCCTTGCAGCCGCAGCGATATCCTTCCTTTGGGTCGTCTGCATTGCGCCATAACCGTTATGACTGTGGAGTCAGGAGGTCATGAGATGTGAATCTGGCAGGCACGTGCCGTCCATGGAGCAACCTGTCCTGGGTCGACGAGAAGAGCTGACGGAGAGTTGGAGGGAAGGGGCCACTCGAGGAGAGACACACCGAGACGCGAAGGGTGGTGACTGGTGACTGCATTCATGGGCTGCATCGGTTCCGGGTGCATTCATGGCGGCGAAGATTTCCCCTTTCCCCTTCCCAGAGGAGAGGTGGTTTTGAGAGCGCGGGGACTGTTGCCTCTCCTTCACCCCCGGGTGACAAGCCGACGGTATTCTGTTGACCGTTAGCGGTTGGCGGTTAGCAGTTACAGGTGAAGCGATATGGACCGCGCCACCACCCAGTTTTCTCCCCGCTACGGCGCGGTGTGGCGGCGATGCGACGATGCGACATGCCATCGCAGAGAAACGGTTGGTCGTTGTCGTACGGTCGTCGTGCGGCCCGCTGTGTGTTGCGTGACCCCGTGTTTCATGACCCGGCGGACCTGCTGCCCGGCGAACTCTTCATCGCGTAGTTGGTCGTACAACTGTACGATATCAAGATTTTAATCAGAGGCTTTGAACCAGAGCCCCTGCCTGGAGCCAACCAGCCTTGTGTACATTTGCCAGGGCGCCTGATCATTGCCTGATCTGATTTGTCTGTTGCACCCAGTTGGAAAATGTCTTGCTGTACACTAAAACACAACTGAGGGGCAGAGACGCTGTACGTGTACGATGTTGCGCTGCGTTGTATGGTTTTATGTTTTGGGGCACGGAGGAGAATGCAGCGGAGTTTCAAGGAGGTGTACGGAGGCGGCGGCCGACGACGCACGTGGTCATATGGGAGTCGTACATACACGAGGCAGTGGTGAAGAAGAAGAAGAAGAACAAGAGGAAGATAGAGTATGTGTGTTTGTGTCGTACCGCGGAGGGCGGTTACGTAGGCGCTTTGGCGAAGAAGGCACCCCAATGCGCGGCGCCCCTCTTTGGGGGCAGTCAGGGGCACAGAGACCACCGGATGGGCTGGTGCCCGCAGTCCCGGGGAGGCTCAAGGTTGATGTTGATGTTGGGGTTGGGGTTGGGGTTGGGGTTGACATGAAGAGGTGGAGGTTGAGCCTGTCTGGGAATTGCGGGTGTCTGGATGCGGGTTGGGCCTTGGGCGGTGCTGGCCAGCAGGGCGGGGTTGCTGGAGGAGGGAGGGGGACAGAGGACGGAGGACGGAGGGCCAAGGGCGGAGGACGGCGGACGGAGGTGGGCACCCGGGCACCACTGGAGCACAGGAGGAGGAGGAGGAGGAGGGGGAGACGGGGGAGGGGCGCAGTGAGCGCAGCAGGGCGGGCAGACGGGAGAGGGCGACATGAAGAGGCGCACATCGAATCGAGCTCTCGAGCCTCGGCTCTGTTCTGTGACACCGCGTGCCGTGTCGTGTCGTGTTGAGTGTGCTCACGGAGCGCGACGCAGCGAATCACATGAGCGACCCCATGACGACGTGTGTTACGGGATCGGATCGGTGAATGCGGCGAGTGAGGGGGTCGGAACCCCGCGGGACATCGGCCCGATGATGCGCGGGGATGGAGCCCCGTCCCCCGTCCTCCACCCCCCGGAACCCGTCGGTGGCCCGCGAGACGTAATCTCCGACCCCCCTAGCCCCTACTCTTGTCTTAACCCTTCCGAAGGGGTGGCGGTCTGGCGGACTGGCGGGTTACCGCCCAACCTGAGGCGGTGTGCGACCGGTTGATCCCTGTGTTGACGGCGGACCCCGTTTTGTTGTACCGGAGCATGACGGACCATTGCGTGTCGGCTCCTCATGAGACGGTACGACACTGTACGGCTGAGAAGACGGGCGGACGCTCCTGTGGGTACGGTAGATGTGGGGTGCAGGGTATGACGCGGATGGTCCGTTGGGGCCCAGAGCAGGTTCGTGTGCTGTTAGGATATGCCCTTTGCGGTGCGGCGGTGTCTCTGTGGAGGGGAGTGGTTTGAACCTGATGGGGATGGAGTACCGGTGTCGTCCGGCGAAATCCCGCACGGGAGGGCGCGTCGCCCCTCGGGCAGTCGAGGCTTCGAAAATGGGAACGGTGATGAGAATGGATGGCGGGTCCGCCGATGTAATTTTAGTTTTTGTTGAGGTACATATCAGAGAGCGCAAATCGGGTGGCGATCGTCCCGTGGTTCGTCCAGTTTGCAGTAAGTGACCTGTTGACATCCTGGCTCCTTCCAACCTTGCCACTATGCGACGCAACAGTAGTACCGATAAATCTTCGTTTTAACCGCAGGCGTCAGTCTCACGGTCACTTTGCCTAAAGTTGTCACCAAAGAAACGTGCAAAGACACAGCTCGGAATAACTGCTTCCGACAAGGACGAGGAATGAGACGTTTGATATGTGCTATTTCTTGACAGAGCGATTGGTTGTTTCGGAGACACGCGCAATGTCCGCATCAACACCGGCGCCAGGGCCCGAACGAACGGTTGAACCTCTCGTATGCGGAGTAACATATTTTTAAAGTATTATTTGCGCACGGCCGATGGCACCACTTTTTGAAGTTCGCAACCTCCGTCGCGATGTTGCCGACCGGAACATCCTGACCAACATCTCCTTTGCGCTGGAGCCCGGGCAGATCCTGTTCGTCCGCGGTCCGAGCGGAGTGGGCAAATCGCTCCTCTTGAGGGCCCTCGCTTGCCTCGACCAGCCGCAGGTGCGCTGCGGTGAATGCGGCGAGGGAGGTTGCGACCCCGCGAGACATTGGCCCGATGATGCGCGGGGATGCGCGGGGAAGAGCCCCGCCCCGGCCCCCCTGGGCCTCACCCCAACGCCCGCACCCCCCGCCTGCCTCCGCCCCCACCATCACGCCCCCACCTCTCCCCCTGGACCTAGTTACGCCGGGGCCCTCGGGCGGCCCACAGCCCCTCTCCAGGACGCTCCCCTCCCAACCTTCCCTCCCCGACCGCTTCCTCAGCGCCCACCCTTCTACCCGCCCGCGCTTCTACCCGCCCAGCAGACTCGCCTTTCCTGTCACAACGTGCTCCGGCCCTTGGCTCCCCAACCCTCCGTCCCAACACACATCCCTAGAACCCCTTTCCCAACTCATCCCAACCGCCATCCTCAGCTCCACCCTTCTCTGCACCCCAATGCCACCCCCACTCCAGTCCTGACCCCACGCACCCCTCCAAGGGCCCCACTTCACCCCTCCCCACCTCCTGCCACCACCTCCCAGCTCCAGCCCCCTTCCTCCCGCCACCTCCTGGCCCCTTCCTCCCACCTCACCTCACCTCCCCAACAGGGCGGCACCCTGCTGCTCCACGGCAGCCCTCCCCCCCAGATGGGCTACCCCGCCTGGCGGACCGCCGTCAGTTACGTGCCCCAGTCCCGGGCCACCAGCCTGAGGGGCACCCCCGCGGAGCTCTACTTCCAGGCGCAGCGCTTCGCGGCGCAGCGGGCCCGACCGCGGGGGGACCTGCCGGCGCTGGTGGCCGCACTGGGGCTGGAGCAGGTGGTGCTCAACCAGCAGTGGGCGGAGCTGTCGGTGAGGGGGCGGGAGGGGTGGGAGGGGCGGGAGGGGTGGGGACGGAGGGGCGGGAGGGGCGGGAGGTGCGGGAGGTGCGGGAGGGGTCGGGTGGGAGCGGGGATGCGATGTGAGACGGACCGAGGGGGCAGAGGGGCATGCGGCGACTCGTCCCGGGTGCTTGGGAGCCCTAAGGAGCCACCGGGGCCACCTGGACCACCTGGGGCACCTCCGCGCGCGCTCTCGTGTGTGTGTGTGTGTGTGTGTGTGTGTGTTAAAATAAACCGAGAGACACGACTTGCGAGGACCCTAATTGCGCACGCGGACGAGCGAGGCCGTTGGCTGCGCATTGCCGACAGGCCGGGGACGTGTATATAGAAAAGAGGGGCGACATGCGATAAAGCAGAAGCAAAGACATTGTGTCCCCGTAATGGATAGTCGCGGCGGTGCGGGCGGCTTACGCGGGGCTGCGACGGACATGCAAGGGACAGCAGGACCCGACCCAGCCCGAGGTCAAACCGGTTGCTGGAGATGCAGCTGGGGAGGAACGTCGAGATTACGGTGCCAGCGTCCGGGCTCCAAGGCGTGTGTGTGTGTGTGTGTGTGTGTGCACAGCGAGGAGACCCGCGCGGGCGAGTGTGTTGTCAGCACAGCAGCCCCCGACGACCCAACCCAGGGAACAATGTACGTACCAGTCAACCTGCACACAGCATACTGACCGGAGAAAGCGGGAAGTGGGAAGTGGGACCGCAATCGGCAACGAACATAAGACGGCCGCGCCACCACCGGCGCGCGATGCAAGCGGGGATCCAACTAGGGCTAGAGCTAGCGGTATACGCCTGTACCCGCAAACGGACACATCACTCCCTCCCCTGCCCCGTATCCAGTTCGGATTTCTTGCTCTGGCAGCAGCGCAGGCCCAATTTGTGTACCCATTTCCTACACCCTCCGCTGCCCTCGCTCCTGCCCCCTCCTCCGCCCCTCCGCCCCTCCGCCCCAACCTCAGGGCGGTCAGTCCCAGCGGGTGGCCTTGGCTCTGGCCCTGGCTCTGGGCCCCTCGGTGCTGCTGCTGGACGAGCCCACCAGCGCCTGCGACCCCCTCTCCACACTCAGGTGTGCACGCGCATGTAAAAGAAAACTGAGCCGGTGCATTCGCGTGTCTTTAGCAGAGAAAAGAAACCCGCATGTGTGTGTGTGTGTGTGTGTGTGTGTGTGTATGTGTGTGTATGTGTGGCGGCGGGCGGTGGCAGTTCCGGGGACACAAAGACCTGCCCTTCGCCGGGTCCGTCCCCCTCCGTAACCAAGCAGGCAGTCCGCGAGACCTGCCGTCGTCCGCCGTGTCACTCCTGGGGTTTTGAACTTGACGTCGACGCGGCTGCTGCCGTACCACAGGGTGGAGCGGGTGCTGGCCACCTGCGGCGCCGCCCTGGTCTGGGTCACCCACGACCCGCATCAGCCAGCCCGCGTCAGCGGCCGCATCCTGGACCTCCCCCTGGCCACCCTCGTGCACCTGCCGCCGCCGCCGCCCCTGCCGCCCACGTCGCTGCCGCCGCCGTCGCCGCCGCCGCCGCTCTCCGCCACCGCCGCCGACAGCAGCAGCGCCAGCGGCGGCGCCGCCGACATCGACGTCTCTGGGTCCGCCATCAGCGGCGGCGGCGGAGCCGCCGCCTCCGCCTCCGCCGCCAAGCATTCCTCGCTGCCTGGTCCCAGCCTTGCGCTGCTGGGGGACCACCGGGGCTCTGGAGTGAACGGCGGCGGCGGCGGCATCGGCGGCAGCATCCCGGTGGGGACAACGGGCCTTGCCCCGGCCGGCCGGCCGGCGGAGCTTCTGGACTGCAGCGACGGTGACCTGCCGTACGGCTACCCCGACGTGCTGTCGCCGCCGTCGCCGCAATCCCCGCCGTCGCCGTCGGCGCTGCGTGGCCCGCAGCGGGGTGTGCCCTGATGCACACCGCACCCCGCACACCGCGCCCCGCGCCCGGCACCCCGCACCCCGCCCCGCCCCGGAGGCTTACTGAGCGCCGCACCTCTTGCCCCAATGCGCCCCGTGTGGTGTACCCTCGCCAGGAGCGACCCACGGGTCTCTGAGCGGGTACGTCCTGAGTAGCAGCCCGGGGGGGTCGTTGAATGACGACGCGCGCCGCTCGTGAAGCCACCGGTGCTGCGGCCCCAGCCCGCGGCGTGGCAGCGCCCATCGATCCGACCTCTCCCGTGCCGGCCCCGGAGAGGCCTAGGGCTCTCCAGGGGGAGCAACGAAACCGCAACGAAAACGGCGCCACCCCCCGCCAGGAGGCATCTGGAGGGATGAGAGGGATGAGAGGGAGGGCTGACAGAACGCACCGACGGACGCGCTGACAGACGCACGACCTATGATGTATGATCCTTGTACGGCAGGCGACGACTCGACACTGCACGACACGACACGGCACGGCACGACACGATACGGCACGGTACGGGGAGCAACGAGCGCATCACGGACTCGATACTCGTTGGACGGGAAAGGGCTGAGCTGCTGTAGCTGCAGGGGGCCGGAGGCGCACACACTCGCGGACGTAGCTGAAACCGCAGACATGCTCTTGCCTTGCTGGCAGGCATTATGAATGGCGTAGGACGAGGTGGGGAGGCTTCGGCTGTCGCCGATGACACCCAGGTGTTTATTCCAGGGAGGGGGCTGCTGCGCCGTGACATCACGTAGGGGCCATTCAAAGCGCAGACACACTGCCCGGACGCGGTGCTTGGTTGGGGTCGGGCGGGTCTCTTCTCTAAACACGCCCGGACGCCGTTCCAGGTTGCAGGTGAAGCCGTGTGAAGCACTGCACCGCGCATCGCCCAATCTTCCCACCACCAACAGCGCCTGGAGGTGGGGGTGATGTTTGGATTGAATCGGTGTCGGTCCCCTAGGGGTCCCGTACGTGGATGAATCGATTTTGCGTCGTTGCACCCCTCCTCGTAGGGGGACCCAAAGGGTCACCTCGCGGCCATCCGTCGTAACGGTATGATGCTCATGCAAGGTATTGCACCGTACGGACGGACGGCAGTGTGCGGGGGAGATCACCAGCGGCGGGGGGTTTAGTTGTGTGCGCGACTGCGCGACTGCGCGACTGCGTGTGCTCGGTGAGGGCTGTAGGGGCCATTAATAGAGACAGGGACAGAAGGGGGGGACGGTACGCCAATAATTACACAGCGGCACTGCAATTCGCTGTGACGTTCATTCATTCAATCACACACACGTGCGCCACATGCGGTGCGCATCTGTGAGGCGAGACGAAGCCCGTGAAAGTGTCACGGCGCGGAGCGTGTAAATCAGGTACCGTAGTGCGATTGTTTAGAGCTGTCTAGACATCTGGTCAAGTGCTGTTGATAGGCTTTTATCATTAAGGATATTGCAGCGGACCCTACGTGCGGGTCATCGGTGACAGCTCAAGCTTCCTCACTGTTCATTGTAGGCTGCGCTGGGGGTTGAGGAGGTGTCTGTGAAGCAGTACGTCACGCGACCTTCAGTCATTGAACGTCAAACCCTTGTGTTTTGCATTTTCGCAGCGCGTAGCTGTGCACACACCATCTCAGACTAACAGTTCAACACGGAAGACCCAAGAGCGCCAACAGGTCGCGTGAAGTATTGGGTCCTGGACGCCCGGGCGGGGAGGCGACGTCCGGGGGCCTCGAAAGACCAACACGCCCCGACACCCCCCACAGAAAGGGGCGGCCGGCCGGCACGGAGCTCCAGTTCCGTGGGGAACCGCTATGCCGAGCGCCTCAAAGGACGCCAGGCGGGCCCAAACGTCCGCCGCGACAGCCACCGCGATCGAAACAAGGCGTGCGCGATCAAAAGCAGTGTCCCACTCGTTGTACATGAGCTCAGGATGCGACGTTGCAAGGGGGACCAGCAATAAAGCTGCTCGCTCGCCGTACAGGCGCAGACCGACATGTTCATCCTGCCATAGGGGCATGCCGCGCACGAAGCAGGTAGGGCGCCATGCCAAAGAAATCGATCGCACCAGCGAACCGCCAGACCCCGAGCCGTCAAGCAGCGCGGCGCCGCCCGGGCAGCCTGTCCGGGCCCGGGGCGGGGCGGTGCGCAGACAGCTCGGCGGCGGCGGGGCCGCCACCCATGCGGTCTGCCGGCGCCGGCGGCGTGGCCACAGGGCCAGCTCGGCCGCCAGCTCAGACATGAAGGGGTCGGGTCCACGATTGGCGGCGACGGGCACGCGGACGGTGGCTCGCAATCGCACCCGCAGCAGCAGGACGTGGCCTCACCGTTTGCTGTGCCTCGTCCGCATGACACGCTGCAGTCACCGCTGGCGGAGGCCCGGTGGCCACTGCCGCGGATGCACAGCAGGGGCAGGGGGACAGGGGCAGGGGCGCCGCCCGGCGACCCGGCCTGCCCGCGCCAGCGGCCGGTGTGGCCAGCAGCGGTAAGGCTATCCGTGTGGCCTCACGGCCGCACCACAGCCGTAACCGCCCTCGCCGCCGCAACAGCAGCCGGGGAATGCGGTGGAAGAGGGCGATACGGCAGCGGCTCGGGCGCCGGTGGCGGCGCCGCCCACTCGGACGCGGCAGGTGAGGGGGAGGCGTATGGGGCGCCGCTCGTGGCAGCGAAGGGAACGCGGACGTCTTCTCTCTAGATTGCAGTTGCAACCGCGACCGCAGCCGTAAACGCCGCTGCAGCAGCAGGACGCCGCCTCATCAGTCAGCACGCGCGCTGCCCGCCTCCCTCTGCGGGACCCGCAGCAGCAGCAGCAGCAGTCGGAGTCCAACGCGGAGGAGGCGGACGCGGAGGCAGACGCGAACCCGGAGGCGGCGAACGCGGGGGGCTTCATCCGAACGAGCGGCAGCCCGCCCGACGGACCAGCGGCGGTATGGCGGGGTGAGGCTCGTGGGGCGCCGCCGGCCCCACCACCGCCGCTGCAGCAGCAGCATCGCCCGCATCGACACGGCTCACGGCCGATGAGGACCGCAGGAGTTCAGCCGCCCCAGCCTCCCCAGCCTCCTGGCCCCGGCGGCATTCCCCTACGGCAGAACCTCCGCCGCCGCCACCGCCGGCCCTGTAGCGCTGCTGCTCGCACCGCTCACACACCTTGTGGGTGGCCCCCCCACCCCCCGCCCCACCCCCAGCACCCCCCAGGCATCCTTGCCCTGGCCACTGCGTTGCTGAACGCCAGCATAGCTCCGGTGCAGCGACCCACCAGCACCCAGACCGGGTGGCCAAGCACACACCGGACGAGCTCGCGGCGACGTGCACCCGGGCCACACCCCCGCCCACCCACACCCCCGCCCGCTCCTCCCCAGCAACGGCCGGCACCTCCTGGAGATTCATGGACGTAGTCCGTCCTATGGGGTCTCGACGCCTTCGCCGCCCTCGCGCGCCTCCATGCTGCGCGACGCCCCCCGGCCCGTCCGCACCCTCATCGGCGACGCCTCTGTGGCCCTCCAACACCGATGAGGTGTTCCGGTGGCCCCGGCACAGCCGCACACGATCCTGTGATGGGAGGCAGGTGTGGGCTCCGCGTGGAGGACAATGAAGTTATGGACCGTGAAGGCAGGAGGAGGTGGGGGCCGTTTCGGTAAACGGAAGTACTCCGGCACCGAGTGCGCTGAAGAGGGTTGAAGGGAGCCGCAGGAGGGGCGAGATCGGTAGGGTCCGGTCGGCTCTCTTTCAGCTGAGAAAGGACGACACAGTGCCACCTTTTACAATAATAAAAACAACGGAGGTTTAAATCAGTCGAAGTCGGTTTAGGACATGCGCTGGGAAGAAACTGTGGGTCCTGTTGCGTAGGCGCGGCACAGGCGCGCGTTTTTCGGTTGCCCCGTAGCTCTGCGACGCGATCTACGCAAGTCCCTTTCAGCTCCAATTACGATAAATTTAAAAGAACAGGGTTTTTTGGGGGGATAAGAGGAATTATGTCCTTTTGGCGTCGGCTTCTGGCTGGGTTGAGGGTGGTTGCTATGACGTACTAAGAGCGCACAGACATTTAAAGCTGAACTTCATCAGCCTCACGTTCGCTTGACTGGAGATTTTCATAAGCGGTTATTCATTTATCGCGTAACTAGCACTTCTTGGCTTACTTTTAACACGTTTGGAAGTTTTAGCATGCCATCGTGTTGCACAGAAGACATCCATGTCGCCCCGGAAGGGTCCTTCTGGATGGGAGAAAGCCGTCATTGCAATGGCGGTCACAGCTGGCGCCCTCGGCGGCGCGGCCTGCTATTATTACCAATACCGTCGTTGCGGGATTCTGTTGCGGTGAGGTTTCACTCTCCGTGACTTGCGGCATTCCCCATTTCAAATACGTAACAAACCTCGTGTTATAATTTTGCAGTGAGCTTCAGCGGGCTGCTGAAGTAACATCGTCAGACCAGGTTCTATCATCGGTGGGTGCCATGCTTCACGGACGACGGTTCAAACGGCCATGGAACTGGGCCACCAATAATACCTCAACACAATGATCTCAACCTGAATTCCTAACCATTCTCGCAGGTGTCCGTCGCGACAGCGGAGCCTGGTCCGCAGTCCCAACTCCCTCCTGAAAACCGAGTATCCCAGCGCCATTCCGACGAATCCCAGCTCCAGTCCCAATCAGAAGAAACCCAAGTCGATTCGCAAGCACCTACCCCAGCAGCTCAGCAGCATCCCCAGTCCCCGCCACGCGCCGGTTTCGCCGCCTTGGCGCACCCCAGCGGCGGTCCCCCGCAGTACGCCCGCTCCCAGACCGCCAACATCGCCCCCGTCCCTCGGCGCAGGTCCAACGAACCAACCGAATCCAACGACGCGGCGGTACGCTGCCCCCCCCCGTTTCCAGGGCTTTGGAACCCTCAACCTCCTCCTCGCGAAGTGGCCGCTTAGGGTCCCCCAGACAATCGCAATGGGTTGCGTCTGTGTGTCTTTGTGTCTGTCGGTCTCGTCGGTCTGTCACGCCGCAACCAATGCCGAGTTTGCGCCTGACAAGGGCTCCTCCTCCGCCTGCTCCTGGGCTGTTGTCACTTTTAACCTTCCTCCTCCTCCTCCTCCTCCTCCTCCTGCTTCTGATTGGAGCTAGGTTGATTTCGCGGGCGGGACTGTGGGCCCCGGCGGAATTGCAAAGCCAAAATCGGCGAAATTGCGGCGTGTGGATCTTATCTTTTGCGCGCGTTTCTACAGTTTCCTGGTCGGTTGCAACCGTTGCTGGTCGGTTGCTGATCGGTTGTTGGTCGGTTGCTGATCGGTTGCTGGACGTTTTCAGTTCGTCGCCCACCCATCCCGTCCTCTGCCCCTCGCCTCCCCTCCGCTACCCCCTCCACCCTATCCCACCGCCGCAACAGCTCGCGCTGGCAGCCCTCTGCCGCCACCACCCCTTCCTGTACCACTACACGGACGACCACCGGCGGTCCATATCGCCACCGCCGCTGCCTCCAGCTTCCTCCTCCTCCTCCTCCACCTCATCATCATCATCATCATCATCATCGGAAGGGGAGCCACAATCCGCGGCCCTCGAGCAACAACCGCAACAACCAGCAGCCCAGCAGACTGCCCAGCAGACTGCCCAGCAGACTGCCCAGCAGACAGCTCAGGCACTACTGGCGTCACTGGCGGCACCGGCATTGCAACAGCAGGATCCCAAGGAGGCGGAGCTGGACCGGTCACATGCCCTGTTCCAATCAAAGCAGACACAGCAGACACAGCACGCACAGCACGCGGAAGCCGAGCAGCTACACCCAGAATCGCAGCTGACGTGGCGGCTGCGGGCCCAGCTACCGACATCTTGCCCACCGCCACCACCATCTCGTCCGGAGGCCGAGCTGGACGGGCTCATGTCGTATCCGATGACACCGCCCCAACCTCGGATCGAATTCCGCCAGGCACCATTGTCGCCGCCGGCCCAGTTAGCACCACTCGCGTTGGCACTCTCCACCATCATCGATCAGCCTCAGCCGCAGCTATCCAAGCAGCAGCAGCAGCAGCAACAGCAGCAGCGACAGCAGCAGCCGGGAGAGGCACAGCAGCAGCTACAGCTTCAGCTACAGCCGGGGATGGATCTGCAACCATCGCAGCTACAGCCTCCGCCGGAGCCCCAGCAGCAGCCACAGCAGCAGCAGCAGCAGCAGCAGCCACAGCAGCAGCAGGCGCTTCCGACGGGGAGTGGCGGCGGAGAGCTTTCCTCGCAATTGGGTCCGCGGCCGTACTTCTACCCACCGCCGCCGCCGCCGCCGCATCCGTACCACCCGCATCTGCCACCGCAAGTACAGTCTGGGTACGGCCGCGTGCAGATGGCCCAGGCGCAGACCGCCAGTACGGCACCCGTCGCCAGGGTTCACCAGCCGCCTCCCGCCGCCGCCGCCGCCGCTACTGCCACTGTCGCCGCCGCCGCCAGCGGTCCTGCGCCGATGGAGCGATCGGGTTCGGATTCAGCGGCCCCGGTCAGTTCAATTTGTCAACCGTGACAAATCGTGGATTCAAGCGTGTCTTTCACGTCGTACAATGTAACGCAGAGCGCTAAGAATGAATGCACGCATGGACGAATGTATGGGTCAACGACAAGGTTTTGCAAGGTTGTCAGGATTTCTGTATTGCTTCAGGGTTTCGAGGTTGCAACTTCCTATGGCACGTCTTACTCTGGAGGCAGGCTTTGGGTATGCCGTGCCTGCCGTTCACGTCGCCTCCGCACATGCTGATATGTTGTTGCCGTTTCTTTCCCCCTTGCAGGAACGGGTCCGAATAACCGGCGCCGGCAGCTGCCGTACCTTCCGTACCGTCCGCCACCGGCGGCGCCTGACCAGCCTCGGTTCGTCCTCCCTCTCCAACAGCGACAGCGACGGCTCTCAGCGCCTCGACCGCCCGCACCTCTACCACCACCTTCACCACCACCACAACAACAATCACCACCACAGCCACCCCAACCTACGCAGTCACCACGGCGGCGGCGGCAGCGGTCACCGCAGCCGCACCCCCGCCGCCCTGCGCCGCCGCACGGGCTGTGGCGGGTCCCAGCGCCAGTTGCTGTTGCAGCAGCAGCTACAGCAGCAGACGGCGGCGCAGCAGCTACAGGTCCAGCAGCTGCAGGTACAGATGCAGATGCAGCACCAGATGCGGATGCTGCTACAGCGCGATGGCTCCCAGGAGCCACTCCCTGGACCCCTGCCACCACCGGCCTTCCACGGCGTCCCCGGGCTACCGGTTCCGGCCCTGGGCCCCGGCCACAGCAGCATCCACAGCAGCGCCAATCACATCCCCGGCAACAGCAGCAACAGCAGCAACATCAACAATTACAACCAACACAACAGCAGTAACAGTAACATCAACGTCGCCGATTGCATTGGCAGTGATCCCAAGGGGCGCAGACGTTCCTCGGCGGACAGCGCGCGGGACGCTTCTTGGTCGCCCTTCATACATCGGGATGAAGGAGACAAGGAGCAGAGGTATCCCCCGGCGGCGGCGGCGGAGGCGGCGGAGGCGGAGGCAGCGGAGGCGCTGTCGCGTGGGAAGCCGCAGGCGCAGCTGGCGCCGTCGAGGCGGCTGTCGCCTCCGCCGCCGCCGCCGCCCCTGGAGCCGGGGTGGCTCATGTCGCAGTCACAGCTGCCGTCGCCGCCGTCGGTGTGGCAGGGGCCGCCAGAGGGGGTTCCGGGGAAGGGCGACGAGGAGGAGGAAGAGGGGGAGGGTGGGGCGGAACGGAGGAAGCAGCGGGGTCGTGGCGAGTTGTTGGAGTCGATCGACAGTGACGAGTGGGAGGGGAAGGGGGAGGAGGGCGATGGGAAGGGGGAGGGGGAGGGGGATGGGAACGGGGGGTTACCCTCGCGGCGGTTGTCTCAGCCGTCTCAGATGCAGCCGCCGCCGCCGCCGCCGCAGCCACAGCAGCCCGGGTGCAGCCGATACCCCAGTTGGGGGAGCTTGCAGCTACCCCTGCACACCTGCAAGGAGCTTCATCAACACGATCATCATCTTCATCACCGCCACCATCATCTTCATCACAATCATCAGCATCATCAAACAGACGTCAAAGACCCGGACGAGCGACAGCAGTTATCGCGGGTGGCGTCTTTGGTTGCGGATGCGCCTTTGCCGTACACCTTGCCGTACAGGTTACCATTACATCACCAGCAGCAGCAGCAGCAGCAGCAAGTAGACGGACAAATTCCGTCGCCGCTCCTAGACCGCCTGACGAGCAGCGTGTCGCGCCAACTGTCCGGTGTGCTGACATTCCACACCAACGGACTGTACGGCGCGCCAACTGACAACGAACCTGACACTGAGGGCGAGTTGTACGACGCTCAGGCCTGCGGCACAGGACGTACCCGCCTAGCGCGCAGCAGATTCGCCGCTCCCGCCGCCGCTCCGGCCGCCGCCGCCGCTGCCGCGGCCACCAGCTCATTGTCGCCCAGCTCACGACCGTTGCTACTGCCGCCCCGAACAAAGCAGCAACAGCAGCCTCACCATCATCAGCAACAGCATCAGCAGCAGCCGCGGAAGGAACAGGAGGTGTGCCCCAACAGTAGCCGCAGCGCTGGCAGTAGCCAGCCCGGGACGAGCCGCCGTACTCCTCGAGGCCGGCCCGAGGTCGTCGTACTGTTGGGCTTTGATGTACGACATAACCAATCGTACTTGTTCGGCGCCGGGGGCGATGACGCCGCAGGTTGGGCGTCCACATCTGGAGGACCCGCGACGGCGATGGCGGCGGCGGCGGCGGCGGCGGCGGCGGCAACGGCGGGGACAGGGACAGGAACGCCTGTGCCGCCGCCGCCGCCGTCCCCGGGGCTTGCCTACGCCGCCGCAACGGCGTTTGCGGTCGGCGCAGCGGCATCCGTGACGGCGGCGGTGGCGACGGCGGTCGCGGCCATGACGCGCGGCGCCGGGCCGTCGCTGCCGGCGCCGCCGCCGCCGAAGCTGCCGCAGGCCCATGGGTCTCCAGCCGAGGACAAAGCCGCTGACTGCATCTCTGCGAATCGACGAGACGGCGCCGCCGTACTGTCGCCCTCCGTGGCCGCCTCCACCGTCGAGCCTGTTTCGTCGACACGCCTCAAAGCCGTCAGCCTACAAGCTTTATCGCTGAGCCTTGATAAGATGTCGACGGCGGCGGCGGCGTTGACGGCGGCGGCGGCCGCGGCATCGCCGCCATCTCCCGACGGCACGGCATCGCCGACGCACCGATGCCGCCCCGACTCGAACCCCCGCACGTCGTCCCTGCGTGGCTCGTCCCTGGCGACGGCGCACGGACATGCGGCGGTGTTGTACGAGCATCTCCCGCCGCCGCACATTACCTGGGCCGCCGCCGCGGCTGCCATCACAGCGGACTGGGGCGCCGCGTCGTCCTCAGGTCCCGCCGCCAAGGGCCCGTCGGTGCTGTCGCTTCTGAGCAGCGCGACCAGTCTTGCCGGCGGTACCCCGGCCGTGGCGGCGGGACAGGAGGTGGCGGCGGCTGCGGCGGCGATAAGAATGACGGCGGTGGCGGCGACGGCTCTGCACGGCCCTGTCGCCCTCGTAACCGACACACCGCACTGCCAATGCAACGGCAAGGAAGATGTCGGAAACGGCCGCGCCAACGGTAACGGCAGCGACGGCAGCGGCAGTACGGCAGAGGTACGGCGTGGCGCCAGCGAGGGTGGCGGCTGCGACCGCCTGCCGACGGACGCCCTCGACGCCGCCGCTGCAGACGCGCCACCAATGCCATTTGCGGGAAGCTGGGCTTGGGCGGAAACGAACGGCAACGGTCCCGCTTCGCCGTCGTACGACAATGGTAAATTAATTTGCGCAGCCGCCGCCACCGCCGCCGCTATCACCATTGGTGTCGCCGGCTCGCCCGGCTCGCCTCTGGTGGCGCCGCCGGTCGCCGCGTCGTCTCTCGAGAGCCGTACCGGGATCATCAGGACGCCGCCGCCGCCGCCACCTCGGCGCAGCACTGACCCATGGGTCGACGCCGGTCGTCGGTCACCGTCGCCGCTGCGAAGTCGACTGGTCCCGGAAACTCCATCTCCGCTTAGCCGCGCGCAGACCCCGGCCCGCACGTCACGACCTAGCAGCCGTCTTGATGGCGCCGGCAACGACTCCGGTAACGGTAACGGCAACGGTAATCGTGCAGACAGCCGTTGCAACGATAACGACTCCCGAGGTCCGTCCCCTCCATCATCTGTTTCTTTGCCGGCCACCGGCATTCCCTCCCCTTCTGCTGCCTCCAACCGGCCGGCGACGCCGTCGAGGTTGGGTATCCCCTTGCGGGCCAATGGCGGCGGCGCCGCCGCCGCCGCCGCCGCCGCTGCGGCCCCGCCGGCGCCGTCAAAGTCCCTGTCCGACGTCAGTTACGGAATCCATCGCAAATTCAGATCCGGATCCGGATCTGGTTCCGGTTCTAGATTCCCCAGCGAGATACCTCGGGGAACTGTGGCAAAGCCGGCCGCACCACCTTTGCGTCGAGTCCCCGTCTCGGCATCCGCCGCCGCCACCGCCGCCGCCGCCACGGCGACCCACCGCCAGCCCGCGTATCCCATCGTGGACGTCCCAGCAGTCGGCACCGCCTGTCCCACGACACCTCTGCAATCGTCTTGCGGACGCCGGCACCGGGTATGTGCTAGCGGCAGCGACGGCGGCGGCAGTAGCGGCGGCGGCACCGACGGCGGCAGCGGCGGCACTGTCAGCGGGGCCGCGCAGTCTCAGTCTCCGGCGGCGGCGGCGGCAGTGATCGTGGCTGCCACCGCCCGCGACAGCTTCGTGGCAATGGCCCTTCTCCATAGCAACTCCAAACGCACGGCGGCCGCGGCGACGGTGGCGGCGGCGGCGCCGTCGTCATTGCCATACTCAGCGGCCATCACAAGATCACGATCAGCGGCGCCGCCGCCGCCGCCGCCTTCGGCACGATCACCCGGCTGTCCCTCTCCGGCGTCACCCCGGGGGACATCCGGGAGTAACGGCATGGCGGCGCCGGCGACGGCGACGGCGATGCCCCGTGGCAGCGTCTGCCGTATAGCCAGCGCCGCCAGCAGCGAGCGTTCGTCCAAATCGATGCGCGGCCCTCCGGTCGCGCCCGCCACACGTGCGTCCCAACTGTCGGCGGCGGCGGTGGCGGTACGCGCGGCAGGTCCTCCGTCGACGCCCCGCTCGCGGTTGCGAGCTCAGATGGAACGAGAGCTGGTCAGCGGCGGCGGCGGCGCCGCCGCCGCCGCCACCGCTGCTCCAGGCATGGTGTTGCCGCTTCATAGATGCGACAGCGACCGCAGCAGCCGCAGCAGCCGCAGCGGCGGATGCAGCCACGGCAGCGGATGTAGCCAGGGTAGTGGCGGTTGTGTGCCGCGCTTCATGCGACTGACGGCGGCGTTTCGTGCCAAGATGCGGCCGCCCCTGTCGGGTCGCGGAGGAGCACGTCCGAGGGGCGCGACGGTGTGAGTGGTGCGGACGGCGCGGACGGACGGCGCGGACGGACGGACGGACGGACGGACGGATGGCGAGCGCATACTCGTCCAGGGTGCGCTGCGCACCTCCGAGGACGGTAAGCTACAGGGTTTCCATTTTGTTTTAGGGACGTTGCAAGGGTATTATTACTACTTTATTAGCGTCCGGGCACCGCCATCCGAAGAGGGTTAGTGAAGAAGGGCCCTAGTGGCGAGAGGGCGAGGACTGCGTGCAGGGGCAAGTGCCATGGTAACTTCCGCGCCGGGCCTCCTCTGATGTCCTCCGCTGGTGGTGGTGGTGCGTGGTGGTGGGAGTGGTGGGGGTGGTGGGAGTGGTGGGAGTGGTGGGAGTGGTGGCGGTGGTGGTGGTGGTGAGGTTGAGGGTCGGATGGGGATTGATATCAGTTGGTTAACAGGCAGGCGGGCCTCGCGGTAGGAATATTAAGTAATTATTCAAGTTCTCAGCCCGCTGGTACGGCACAACGTACGGCAGGTCTCGCTGACAAAGCGAAATAAGGTTGTGGCCGTTGAGCGATTGGCGCCGGCAGGAGGCGCCGTCACTGACACGGCGTGTCAGTACTGCTACAAGCGGGAGCAGGATGAAAAGCACTTGAGTGGTTGTAGCTGTGTACGGGCAGATGTAGCTATGTACGATAACATTAGTGGCATTACTATGTGTGTACCTAGCGTCAAAAAGGATGACACACACATATAGGCCCAGATCAGGGAAGTCATTTGGATGTGGCGGAGGTGCGGGGACTGGCCCGCGCAGATGGGAGCAGGAGCCGAGTACGGTTGTGATGTGTACGGCACAGCATTGGATGGATACATTACGGCTCGGCTATTGTGGTGGTGGTGGTCGTGGTGGCAGTGGGGGTGGTGGCATCAAAATAGTATTAGGGCAGGGGTAACGAAAGGGGTAAGAGCTCTAGCGGAGGCGATCCCATTTCAGTATTCTAGAGATCAATGAAGGCCGCTATGCTCTGCTAGATTCATGCGGGTTCGGCAATCGGAAGTGGCAGCGGTATATTATATTATTAAGGATGTTACAGCGGACCCCGCGAGAGGGTCATCGGTGTACGTCACAGCAGTGAGGAGTTGGCAGTGGGTCCAAAAGCAGCAGGAGCGGCTTTGCAGCGCGCACGGTGGCACAACGCAGGCGGTTGGCGGTTGGTAGTTGATAGGCGGAGCAGGGGTGGTGGTGGTGGTGGTGCCGTGCAGCCTGGTGTGCGGTAACGGGCGGGGGCATCGGAGGAGGATCGCTGCAGGGGGGATACTCTCGAGAGGGGTGGGTGCTGGCTGCTGGGTCGAGGGCAGGGCAGCTGGGCACGGCCTGACCGATGTATGTGGAAGCCAACTTCAACAGGAGCAGAACGCATCTCCGTCATCGTTTTTTTTATCATTAAGGATGTTACAGCGGACCCCGCGGGTCATCGGTGACAGCCCCGGCGACAGCCGAGGCTTCCTCACCATACACTGCCTAAATGAACTAACGCCACCATGGCGCCACCATCGTTTGGTATCCGGCCGAATCAGGCAGACAGGGCAGGCGGTGACGGATGGACTTGGACGATGCCGTCAACTGCCGTATTCTTCGTCTTGATTCATAACTACATAGTGCGTGCGGCGTGTGGCGCGCGCGTGTGTGTGTTTGTGTGTGTGGGGGGGAGAGAGGGTAAGGGGTAGGGGGCGTGGTTGTGGGTGTGTGTCGGGGGTTGTTTGGCGAGAGACCCGCCCCTGCTGGTGCGTGTGTGTTTTTGTCGGATTGCTGGTACATACGGTATTCGACGAGCCGATGTTTTTTCGTTCCCATGCCACGCCCAATCCGCATGATTCCCCTGGTTTCTATTTGATGAATGCCCCCGATGGAGCGAAGTGGGGAAACATCAGGTTTAGGGTATCGGCACATCAATGTTGTTATTATATGACGCTTAGGTACAGGGTATGTGCGTGAGTACGAATAGGGTACGGATGTAAGTACGAATGGACCTGCTTTAAGAGACGAATCCGCATGCGTCATGTCGTAATGTCCCGCGCAACAACAACAACTAGCGTCAGCCGCCATCCCCGCAACGGCAGCCGCAGCCCCAGCAGCGGCAGCAGCAACCCCAGCGACGGCAGCCGCGACACCACCGACAGCCGCTGCGACCCCAGCCAAAGCAGCCGCGACCCTACCGGCCAGGGACGACAGGCGATGGCCAACCCCGCAGGGAGCCCCATCCAGGGAGGGACACTGGACCCACCTGCAGGCGGGCCGAGCGAACGCCCCGCAGCGGCAACGGCCGCCGTAGAAGGGGGCACACCCAGTACTGGGGGCTAGCTGGGCGAGCACGGCGAGGAACGGCGCAGCCCCGCCCTAACCCGCCCCAGCACATGCCCAGGACCCCCCACGGGCGGGACCCCAAACAGGGCAAGCCAGCGGACCTGGTGCATTTAAGCACACTGCGACTCAACAATCGGTAGATCTTACTACCACCTAAATACGTGGATACAACAACGGAGGACTTCGGGCGACCATCCCGACATACAGGGGCACGACCCCGCCCTGACGACCGACCGGTTCTCTAGATCACCCAGGACCCCGGAGCCCGGACCCAGCGGCGGCTCGGGCGCAAACGGACCGGGGGCCCAGGCACGGCAACGCCCCACGAACGACGGCCATCATCCCGCCGCCGCCAGAATACCCAGGACACCCCTGCGGGAACGCCCCCACGCCAGGGCGCCTCAAGGCCGAGATCGATCTCGGCCCTGGCGCGGGCGACACTCCCCAGCCAAGAACCCCGCGGTGGCACTGACGGATGAGGGGAAGAGCGCACCCGCGGACCAAGATGGGTTCGATGACGACAGACGATGGGTTCTCAGCCAGTGCCTCGACCTGTGCGACCTGCCCGAAACAACTCTCCCCCCCCACCTGCGGAGCGTGGAACCCACCGCAGCAGCTTCCCAAGAGCAAACACCAGGCACAACGAGACCCGTGCAGCCGTTCGTTATAACCTCGGGGTCCGCTGTGACATCCTTAATAATAACTACCACTAGTACAAGCGGCAGCTATTATTATTATTAGGATGTTACAGCGGACCCCGCGGGTCATCGGTGACAGCCCCGGCGACAGCCGAGGCTTCCTCGCCATACACTGCCTAAATAAACTAACGCCACCATGGCGCTCCGGACAGGCTCCCCAAGTGCACCGAAACACTCCCCGGGCCCACACTACCAGGGAACCACCCCGTTCCTGAGAACCAACCATGGCAAGGGATAAAGCCCGCTCAGGGGGAGTTAGCCACCAGGGCGCCCCTATTAGCGAACCACCACCCCCACCAAGGCGGGGTCACTTCTCCAGCGGTGGCCCGTAGTCTTGGAAGGCCACGGGGGCTCGCGAGTCACCATTCAGGGGCCTGCCCGTACGGTCCCACCGGGCCGAAAAACCGCCCACACCTAGCGATAGCTCCACTGGGCGTCAGTGCCCTGACCACCCGCGGTCTATTACGACAGAGTACCCACAGGGCTTAAGAATCCTGGCCTGACGGAACCGGGCCTCGGCACACAAGACGACCGTCCTGCACTTTCAGGATCGGGTGTGTAGCCCCCACCGTTGACCACCCTTTCACTGGGACTCCCAGCTCAGCGAAGTCGTAGAGCCGGCTCCAAAAGTCTGCCACTGCCCGCCGGGCGGCTAGCCCTTCAGCGTCCCCTAAGGACCGCGGGATCCCGCCCGCGTTCCTGGACCTGTCGGCCCTCAGGGCTCGCCGGCCCGTTTCCATGGCACTGGTTGCCGCCAAGACGACAACGTCCCAGACACACTGTTGCACACCCACGGGGGGCGTTGCGAGCCACACCTGCTGCCTTTGAAGGCTCACCCCTAGCCTTGCCTCGATCTGTGCGACAACCGCTTGTGCCACCCCACAGCCCCAAAAATGGCAGCTATGTCTTGCGCTCCACGCGCGCCCAACACGCGGCCGGACAGAGCTTGCGGACTGCACCGCGGATTGGACAACCAAAGGCCCCACCCAGCCTCACATTCGGCAGGCGTTGGGACATTGTTGGGCCGTAGTACGTTACGAAAGCCTCGGAGCGGCGCACTTTAGGATGGCAGGCCCGTAACAACAAGAACAAGAACGACAACAAGAAAAAGACAATCCGATGCGTTTTCGACAATTCCTTTCAGAAGCAGAACCCCTTGCACGCCGTCCTCCAAAGCGCCTCTTATCTGCGCGATCCTCGCAGCCCGCTGCCGCCGCGAAACCGTCGCTTAACTGTCGCCTTGCCCACCGCAGCGGAGCTGCTTCGTGACCCGACCCGGGCCTGCTGGTTTGTCCGCTTTGGCTTTCCGCGTGCTTCGCCCCGACAGGACTCGCTTAACAACCAGCCCTTTCAGCCCGCATCTCTTCAGACTCTTCGTAGCGTCCCTCTCGCAGATCGCCGCAGCGACGCATTTCGGGTCTCCAACCTCAACGAAAGCAACGAGGAAGTGTGAGCAGCACGGGCCGGAAGGGGGATCTCCGCGGCGGAGGGCTCAGCCGGTAGCCGCCGAGCGGGAACCGCAGGAGGGGAAGAGAGGAGAGGAGAGGACAGAGGCGATGCGTCCCTCGGAGGTGCCGGAGGCCGTCCGGGAGGCCCTCGAGGGCACGCCGGGCCCCGTCAAGTGGGGCGCGGCGGGGGCCGTCGTGGGCGCCACGGCGGCGGCGGTGGTGGGGCCGCTGGGCGCATTCGCGGGTGGGTGGGTCGGTGGGTCGGTGGGTCGGCCGTCGCGCGCCCGCCGAAGCCGACTGCATCCCTCCCGCACCTCCGCCACCTAGGGCCACCTCGCGGCGTCCGCGCGCTTGGGTGTTGCAGCGGACCCACCGGGGCCTGCAAGCAAGGCCCCGACCCGACCCGACCCGACCTGCCTCAACCCAGGGGTCGAGGCAGCAGCGGCCCGCGGGAGGGAGGGAGGTGGTGTTGATGTCAGTGCGCGCAGCGCGCACCGGCACCCGCCACCCTCCCCGACATCACGTTGGGTTGGGGTCCATCACACCAACGCACGCTTGCGGCAGGGTGCCGATGCAGCTGTGATCTGTACGGCATTGGCAGGGGTAACCCCACCCATCCAGACCAAACCAGCGCCCACCCCGCGTCTTTTATGAATGGTGTTACAATGGACCCCGCGGGTCGTCGACGACAGGCGCGGCCTCCTCACGACACGCTTGCTGTCCCCCTCCTTGCGGTTTGCCGTGTTTCGGGACCCCCTCCCTCCCCGCCTGACATGGACCCATTCCCCCGCCTCCCGTCCTTTCTTCTGCGCCGTGATTGCACGGCACGGCACGCCGCCGCTCGCCACCCCGCCCCACCCCCAGGCGCCGTCGCCGGCGCGCAGGCCGCCGCCACCATGGCTGCCGTACTGGACCCGCCGCCCACATCCGACTCCCGCGGCGCCGTGGAGTACAGCACCGCTGAGCCGCCCGTCATAGGGCCCACGTCGGATGAGGAGCTGTCGTACCACGAGCCTCCCGAGCACGATCCGGCGATGGGCCGTCCGAGGTCCGGCGGCGGCCCGGCGCCCGACTCCGCCGCCGAGTGCTCTCAGTCCGAGAGCGCAGAGTGCCCCGACTTCGCGGCTGAGAAGTCCGCGACCAAGAGCGTGGGATAATGCCCGAGGCCGCGAGGCCAGGGGCGGGGGAGGGGGCGCTGAGGCCAGGGCGGGGGGGGGGGTCGCTGACGCCAGGGCGGGGGAGGGGGCGCCGGTCCGCGCTCCGTCCTGGCGGAGGGAAGGGCGCGGACCCTCCCCCCCCCCGTCTGGGCCTGGCCTCACCATGGGGCCCATGGGTCGCTGACCCCGAACCCGACCCCCAACCCCAACCCTGCTCTGAGGCCGACTGGGCGGCGTACTGGGAGGGTGACTGGGCGAGGCATTCGTGGAGTAGAGGAGGGCAGGTCGGCGGGCGGCACCCCGTGCGGAGGGGAGGATCCGGTCGAGAGGCTCAGGGTCAGGGCGGCAGCGTGCTGTGCCAGCTGGTGTGTTGACGCCCGAAAAATAGATGTAGGGGGTAGGCGGCGGCGGCGGCGGACCGCAGAGGAACCGGTTCCGGTAGGTCGTACGACTGTGTCGCTTATCCGGTACGGGGTTTCGGGGCGGACGCGGCCGGCCGGTCCCCTGCAGCGGAGTGTGTTAGAAACCCTGGAGCAACGGGAAGCCGTGGCAATGGCGAGCTTTTGTTGGATTTGGGTCACGGAGTGGGTGTGTAAACGAGTTGGGCGGGGTGACATATAACCCGGCGGACCCGGGTTATATGAAGAAAAGGTTTGGACGTGGACGGAAGAGACTTTGATGCGCCGGCAGGCCCCAGCAGTCCTCTGTGGCCATCTTCACTCATCAGTCACCACCGTTGTGGTGACACCGGCATCGGTGATGGGGCTCATAAACGTCACTGCGACCGTTACTGCAACGGTCAGCGCAACCGTCACCCACTGCTGGGGCTGAGGTCGAACGCGGGCCGTCCCTTGAGAGTGACGCTGCTGCCGGGGACTGCGCGGCTGTACGGCAACCAGCGAGCGCCTCCCTCACTGGGGCCTTATGCAGAGGCCGTACGGTCGCGGCGAGGGGAGTGAGGAGAGTGCGGAGAGTGTGGAGGAGGGGGAGGCGGAGGAGGATGTGGACACCTGCTGTCCTTAATTGACATGGGGAGGATAGGTGCATGCGGCCCGAGCCCCTGGTTTGAGTGGCTGGCTGTGCAGGTTGCAGGGCGGTGCGCGGATCGTTTGCCCGCCGCTCTCCGCCAGTAGCGCGGACCTACCGCAGCCCGGGCATTGTCGTACCGGTTGTACAATTGTCGCGATGGACGACGACGGTGTAGCGGCGGTTTATGACGGCGCGGTCCCGCGGCACCCCACCCCACCCACCCACCCACCCCTTCACCGGGCCTTTATTTGCTCTGGCAGCAGCTCAGTTTGAGTATGTCTCTTATGTCTACCAATTTCCTATACCCCACCCACCCCGCCGCCACAGCAACCCAGGACCGGGGCACCGGGCTCGACGGCTGGGAGCCCATTGGGCCTTATTCCGCTCGCCCGGTTGGCGGTGGCAACCACAGGGCAGCAGTGCCGACGGCCTGACGAGGCATGGCCTCTGCAGCGGGTGGCACCGCAGCTAGACCGATGACCCGCGGGTCCGCTGTAACATCCTAATAATAATAGCTAGACAAGCTGGCCGGCAGTTTCCCCATGGGGAAATGGCAAGACACCAGGGAGGAACGACAGAGTGCCCCGAGTGCCCTGGGCTGGCTGTGGCAGCCGAACAAAGCGATGACCCGCGGGGTCCGCTGTAGCATCCTTAATAATGATCCGGGGACATGGTGCAATGCGCTCGGCCGCCCGTACCCCACGCGCGGTTGATGTGGCCCACCCACGCGGTCGGCGCCAAGACGCGCAGCCTGTTGTGTGTGTTTGGCGGGGCATGAGCCGATGGCCGCACTGTGGCCAGCTGTGGCGCGGTCCCTGTACTGCGGGCAAGGGAGGCCCAACTGCGTGAGGGGGACCGAGACCGACATCCCCGAATCATCCGTGTGGTAACCGAAAGCGGGTTTTAATGCGTTGGGAAACACTCTGCGACCGATCGACTTGCCAAGTCGCTGTACAACATTAAGTTTCGGGCTGGGACTGTTATCTGCCAGACCCTAGGTAAATGGTGTGATGCAAATGGCGAAGACATGTGTATATACAACGAGAAATTTGTGTAGGTAAGAAACGACAACCAGAGACCCGAGGGACCACCTCACGCAGCAGCTTGAACCCGAGCGGTATGAACTTGACGTGCTACAGAAATTTTGATACATGGATGTCATTCACTTTTAAGGAAGACCGCATTGCCCTTTCCCGGATGACACTGTTGACGGACTGGATTATTTTTCTGCCTGAATGCGAGGATTTATACTGTAAGCGTCAAATAAATTATTTCATTATTTAGGGATGTAATTGCTAGAAACGAAACATCATGGTGGCAAAGTTCTTGCTCCCCGCATACAGTACTGCTTTCCGTAAACAATTATCATACAGGTTAGAGTTTTCCACCTGCACTCCTCATGTTTGTAGCACATTACATCTTATTATCGTACTGGCTACCGGAAAACGCTTTCTCATACTTGTGCAGGAAGAAGGAAAGTGAATTTATGGAACTGTTACCGAGTGAAGGTCCATACAGCCCGGTTTTCTACTGCTGTTTGTCATTTCGCTGGACACTATCTCGTTGAGTGCCTCTTCTGCAACGCGGTTTCTCCCCGCCTGCCAATAACGGGGGCGGGGGCCCTGCCCCCATCAGCATTTGGTGGCTGTCTATTAGTAGGGAAACGTGCTGCAGAGCTTCAGAGGGTCATGGGTTGCGCGTCCTCACAGCCTGAGGCAGACGCGGTGGTGAAGCCCCCGGCACAAAATGGCCACAACAACAGTGTTCCTAAGGCTGTTGTGAAGGAGGGAGTTGAACAGGCGGCGCCCCAGAACGGAAACGGAGCTGGTGCAACGCAGTCCCCGCTGTACTCAGCTCCTCCCACTGCTAAGGCCCCCAGCTCAGGGCAGCAGCAGGCGGCCGTGACGCCTGCTGCGACACCGAGCGCGCAGCCAGCTGGCTCGCAAGCGGCAGTGAATCAGAGCTTGAAGTCTTTGAGCGCGAATGAGGCGAACGCTGTACAAGCAACATTGCTCAAGGTGCGCATGTTGTCTTACTCGCTGAGGAATCGTTACACCTCAAATACATCACCGTTTCTTTGTTTAATCCATTCAGGTCAGCACCCTGATACAGAAGTTTGCGGAGGGTCGCAGCGAGCGGACAACGCCTGTGCAGGCCGTCCGGCGAGCCTTGAACCTGGTTACCGCGGACTGCAGCGCCAAGTATGCCAGGTAAAGCTCACTTGACGTCATCTGACGTGGATTGTGAGGATGCTGATGCAACTCCGTTTTCGCGCCCGCAGCGTCAGTGTCCTTTCGGAGACGCAAGAGCATGCGCTCCTCGTGACAGCCGTCGGAGTGCCCGACACAGTGCACGAAGGAAACCGACTGCTCAAAGTGCCGGGCTCCAACTCATCGGCTGAGCGGATCCTGCAGAAGGGCACGGACTTCTTCTACTGGCAGCCCTCGGCCAGCGAGGGGCCCGCACCCTCGGATTGGACCGCCCTGGCTAGCGCTGCAGGTGCGAGCCATCCCCTCTCCCGCACCCCATACAATCTCCTTACGTCAACCTAGTCAGCACAACCTCCCGGGCTTCTGGCATCCTGCCATTTCCCTCCCCAACCCCTGGTGCTATCTGCTGCCCAGCCCCACGCAACAAACCAGGCTTCGCCCCGTTCCAACTTTGCCCGGACCTTCCCCCCTCGCCCCGTTGGTCTGTCCATTGCCTTCGCACCATCGTTCCCCTCCCTGGGCCCACACGAAGCGTTGACCCAACAGCCCTTTGCTTTGCAATTGAGCTCGGTCACAGATTAGACGACGCCGCGCTTGGCGTGTGGCGCCCTGGGGGTCTGTCCCCCCACACTCCCGCCCACCTCACCGCCCCCGCCCGAGGGGCCACTTCCACCCAATCCTGCCGAGCACCCCTCCGCCTTTGGGGTTGGTTGGGTCCGGGTCGGGCGTGTGTGACCGCCGCGGGGTTTCCAGCCCCTGACACGACCCGCCCTCGCCGACATGCCCTGGACCTGGTTTCACCCCCCCTCCCCCCCCCCTCTACCAATTTCCTATACCCTCCCCCCTTCCCCCTCCCCCCGCCTCTCCCCGCCCGTAGTATGAATATGTGTACCAGTCTACCCACCATGTCCTACACCTCCCTCCCCGCGCAGCCTCGTCGTTTTTATCACTCCCTGGTTCTCCTCTCCCTCCCCCCTCGTCTGTTCCCACCGCTCCCTACCCCCCTCCCCCGCCGCGCGCCACCTCGCACAGCCCTGACCTACTTAGCCGCAGTGCCGATCAAGGTGTCGGACAAGGTCATCGGAGTGCTGACGGTGGGCTTCGGAGACGCGGCCGCGGATGAAGCCGATTACATCATGTGGGTCGGGTGGGGAGCCGCGGGAGGGGGGGGGCAATACCCTGACCAACAAGGGCGTGGTGTTGCCCCTAAACAACAGGGGTTTTGGCAAGGAGAAACTCATGTCAGGGGGCGGGGGTTCGCAAATCGGGTGACACACTAGCGGTTCACGAGCTGCAGTGCGGACTGCCTGAGCGAGGAAGAACCCAGCCCCACCCGGGAGCAGGGTGTGCAGGGCGGCGGGAAGGGCTCATATCGGGTGGGTTGGGGGAGGGCTCAGATCGGGTGGGTTGGGGGGAGGGACAGTCGGCGGAGGGGTCCGACGCGATCTGGGTCGTCGGCTGGGTGGCCCGGCGGCGGCAGGAGGGGGGGTGGGGGTCACCGCCGTGAAGCCCCGTGTCAGTCCCGGGGGGGGGGGGGCGGGGCGGTGCACCCCGAGGGGGAGGGCGGGGCGGGACGGGGCGTTTGTGAGGGTGTGTAGAAGAGGGGGGTATAGGACATTGGTAGACTTATTAAAAAATGCGCTGCTGCCAGAGCAAAGGAGGGGTGTATGTAAGTGTGGCGGGTGTCCAATGGCGTGTGCCGACAGGGAATGGGTCGAGGCGGGGATTAAGGGGACTTCTCCGGGGGATTCTCCCGCGCGTACCCGCGCACCCAAACACACACGCGCTCGAAACACGCGGCTACACGCGGTGCGTTTTGGCGTTACTCCCTGAGCAGCAGTCAGCAGTCCGAGGCGGGGCGGGCAAATGCGCGGGTGTGGGTCCGCCGGGGAGAGCACGTACCTGGGCGCGAACACCAGGCGGTCTCTGCAGCCCCTTGAGGCGCTTGAAACCTAGAACGCACCCCACCCCACCCCACCCCACCCCACCTCTGATTCGCTGTGCAACCTCCCCGGCCCCGCCGATGCTGCAGGCAGCAGCGCAGTATGAGTATGTCTACCAATGTCCTATTCCCCCCTCCCACCATCGCCACCACCACCACCCCGCTAGCAGCGCACGAGCGGATACAAGTGTATTGCGTTTCGCCTGTCCACCCAAACGCCCTCCTGTCCCGGTTCTTCACCGGACTTCTGCTCTGGCAGCAGCGCAGTGGAGTATGCCTACCCATTTCCTGTACCCCACCCACCCACCCACCCACCCCTCCAGGTTCCCGACCTACCTTCAGCTGGTGGCCGCCAGTCTGAGCAGCATGGTGAAGGACAACTCCATCCCCAAGTACATGACGCTGGTGAAGGACCTGCACGAGACCAACGACCTGGACAGCGTGATGCACAAGGTGGTGCAGCACCTGCGGACGGTGCTGGGCCACTCCAATAACCACCACATCTGGTACCGCATTGGACTCACGGCGCCCAACAACACGGCCTCCACCATCTTCGACGACCTGACGCAGGTGGGGGTGGAGGGGAGAGGAAATGGGGGGTAGGGGGGTATAGGAAATGGGGGGTAAGGGGGGAGAGGCCGTGCCTGTCGCCTGCTCGGTGCCTGTATTGACTGAAGGGGCGAAGCCTGACAGTCTGGGGCTGTGCTGAGGAGGGCCAGGCTGTGGGAGGGGGGGGTGGGATCGACTGTGTTGAGGAGGGCAGGGGCTGCGGGGGAAGGAGGGGGGGTTGGGGCTTGGGGAGCGCCGGCGGATGCGGCTCCCTGCCACGGTTCCACAACCTGAGGGCGGGGCATAGCGGGACCATACGGCTGGCGAGTTGACGCCGGCAGGTCCGCTACGATGTTGATAGAGTCGGCGGCGTGAAATCGCCAGCCGTTTGAAAGATGTACGACGGCGGCCGTGTGTGGGGAGTGCATTCCGTTGCCTGCCGTTACGGCCGGGGCGCGGGAAGGGGGGGGTGCCGGGGAGAGCAGGATCAGGGATGGGTGTGTGTGTTATCAAAGAGAAAAGCTGAGCCGCGAATAAGCAGACCCGTGTCCAGCAATGCAACCGACGACTGAGACCGAGACCAGAGTTACCAATATGCCAGGGCGAAATATGTCGTCCATAAGGAGTCCCAAGGTGGTGTAGGCCGTGATGCTGCAGCGCCCGTATCGTTGTCGAGCGCCGGTGGGCGCCGGGACGCCAGCAGAAGCAGCGGCTATGACGTCGTAGGCTAATGCAGATGAAAACTCTACTAAGCTACCTACTGATCCTAAGGTGCAGCAAAAGCAAGGGCGTATGCGTCAACAGCGCGTGCGATGGGTGTGTGTGTGTGCGGGGGGGGGGGGGTACCAGGAGAAGCCGAAGAACAGAACTGACACAGGGGGTTAGGTGCGGGGAGGGTTTGTTGGGCCGACCGACTCTAGGGAGAGCGCGAACCCAAAGCGTGCTTGGATGAAGGGGCCCCCCGGTCTGGGGCAAAAGAGCCAGCGGAGGCGGCTGATAGGCGGGGGGGTACGCGACCGGGGTAGGGCGGGGGGTGTGCACACATTGCCACATGGATGCTCGGCGTGTGTGCGGTGAACGGCTGCATCGAAGGGGGAGGTGGGTACGGAGGTACAGGGTCAGGAAGGGGGCACATCCGATGAGGGTGGAAGCCCCACCATCCCGGCCGCTACCCCCGGATCCTCGCTGTTGCAGTCAGCGCGGTCTGTCTTTGCCCAGCCTACCAATACGCTATACCTCCCGCCTCGATCCGCGGTGTCCCCTCTCCTTGATTTCCTACACCCTTCCCCTTATCCCCTCCTCCCCCACCCCTCCACCCCTCCAACGGGACAGGTGCCCCCCACGCTGATGCAGCGCACGCTGTCCAACCCGACGGGCTCCTCCTCGTTCAAGCTGCTGAAAGAGGTGCAGGCGGCGGGAGGGTGATGCGGACGGTGGTGGCCATGAAGAACACGGTCATGAAGATCGCCGTACACAACAGGCAGCAGGTGGGGGTTGGACTGGGGGTATAGGACATTGGTAGACATTTTCAAACTGCGCTGCTGCTGCCAGAGGACTGGGGGAGGACTGGGGATGGACGGGGAAGGACGGGGTGTGTGTCTGGGGCGGCATGGTAAGGGGCGGGCGCTGGGGTTTAATGTGGGTGCGGGGAGGGAGGCAGGGGCAGGGTGAACCCGCCTGAGCACGGCGCAGGGCCGGGCAGGCGGGGGGGGAAAGGCAGTGAGGTGCTGGCAGGCAACGCAGTATGTAGTGGTGCACAAATATGTTGTCCAACTACCTCTTGCCCTCGCCTGAACGCCCCTTCTCCCCTTCCCCCCTTCCCTGTTGTCGCCCTTGCCGGCCTCCCTTGCCGGCAGGTGATGATCCCTGATGTCCAGAAGGTGATCAACCAGTCGGGCAACGTGTCCGCCGACATCT